>OX402530.1:11178491-11904483 GCA_948098885.1 Drepanosiphum platanoidis | reverse complement strand
GAGCCGTTTAGGAAGGTATTTTAATTTTTTTCGCATGACGACTGATGATTCGAACGTTTCCGATGTCATTCGATCATAAAAAAAGTACCTATATTACCTACTCGAGATTAATTGATAAATCACGTATTTTCACGAGCAATAAACATTTTTACGGAACGGCATTTAAAACCGTATAGAAATTTACGTGAAGTGATAAAGATATTATATTTTCCTTTATAATATGTACCATAATGTATATAATATATATATATATATATATATAATATGTATGAGTATAGGAATGTATTATACTTATGACTTAATAAGTAGACAGAGAAGTGGAAGTTAAAATTGATGAAATATGCATAAAAAAAAAAAAAAATGCCTGCATTCGAATCATCGTTAAAAATGTATTTTATTTTATCGTACTTTGCTCTGTAAAACGATTAAAGTTTTTAATTTATCTCGGTTTTAATAGAGTAAAAGGTTTCACGTGGTATTTAATAAATATGTATGGAAATTAAAAATATAAAACTGTTATAGTTGGCATTGTGCCAAAACCAACATCGTTTCGACGACTCGAGTAAGAATATAGCAATAATAAATGTTGAACGTATGGATTTCTATACATTAATGTGCGAAACAAGTAGCTTATCGCTCGAAAAATGTCAATTATCTAAAGGTCGTGTCGAATTTGCTTGGTTGATTGAATACCATAGTACACAACAAACAAAAACACTACCAAAACGCTTTTATTGCTTCAAAAAAAAAAAAAAAACGAAGGAGAAAACATTCCACCGAAGGAAATATCAACCGATAACTCTGATCAGATTCTATATAAAGTATTGTTTTAAAATTACTTTCTCTATATTATTATACCCCTTTAATAATAACTATCCCGGCGGAAAAATAATATCATTGATATTTCATGGCAATCAAAATATTGTCTTTCTTATTTACGAAATAAATATATTTACTGATATGCGATATGTCTATTGGTATACAATACACATTACGCATATTATAAACACGAGTACGTTATTGTATACTTTATAGTGTATAAGAAAATACGTGCAATAAAAAAACGAACCGATAGTTTGCTTGGGCTTTGTGTTACGCAGGCAAAACGTCTAAACAAAAAAAAAACAATTACTCATTACTTTGATTAAAAAACTTTAAGTATCGGTAGTGTATATTTTACCTAAAAGAAATTCGACAGCATTGAGAAAATAAATTTTACGATTGAAATATGCGGACGAATATGCGTTTCGAGCCGTATTGAACGTGTTCGTTTAATTTTTTCCGAAAAAATCGCGACCTCGCCATTGAGTTTTCACGCGCCTACGATATACACAATACGGTCAGCGTTTTGAGGACGATTGGATATTCGCTCGCGGCTGGCCATCGACTGAATGGTTTCGTAATGATTGGTGTTCACTTCAGGCATTGTCTTGGACACTACAAAACTGTTTTCCAGACAAATTCTCGTATACTTCTGGCTCGGTTAATTATGAACACGTCGCTTTTGTTCAATACGAATTCACTACGTCTCGTCCGCGGTCGAAGTCACAACTTCAATAATAATTATTTGACGTTTGATCGGTTCTAAATTGCGTAATATCTCGGAATTCACCGAGATCGATCGAATATGGGCCGGAATTCGGACTTTTATTGAGAGTACACTGTGTACCTACGAATCGATGCCCCGCGGGAGGTAAAAATCGTCTCGAGAACGTTTATACATAGTATAATATTATACGCGCGCGATGTTTGATGTCTATTATGTATTTATAATAAAGATTTAATAAAACTATACATCAAGTTTTAAAATCAATATCAACAATAAAAATTAATTTTCTAGGCTGCAGGACGAATTTATTTACTTTTTCAACTCCTTAGTTAGTATAGAAAAATGTAAGTTTAAAGTTAATAGTTATCTTATTTCTCTTTCTTTTTTTTTTTATACTAGTATTTTTTGTATAAGTTACAATAATCGATTAAGAAAAATAAGTAAATTAACTTTGTTAAAAATGGATTCTACAATATCGAAAAAGAATATTAATTGTACGAGTATATCAATTACTTGCATATCCTAATTTAATAAAATGATCAAATACAAACGACCTACTAATTGCTTACTTAAGTGTTGCTTATTAATAATTGTGCAAAGAATCTAACTCGTTAATTTAGAAGTAATAACTAAAAGAAAAACAATTTTACTTGTTACATAACAGTTTCAAAGGTAATTTTATAACTCAATTCTTTCGAGTTGGTTTGTGCGCAGCTTTTATGAAATGTGTAACATACCCTTATCCAAAAATATACTAAAATAAAGTTTAATTTTATGAGAAATGTTTAAACAGTCGTAGATCGTTTCTACACGTCACATGATATCAACGTTGATTGTGAATAACATTTTTTTTATAATACGCATAATATAATGATTTTATTACTGTTTATAATCAATGATATTGCATATGTAATAATAAAACCAAACAGGCGTGGAAACGTGAAATCGTCGGGGTTGACTTAATCGCGGAGAAAGACGCGATACGCCGATACGCCTCGCTGTTTTTACGCGTTTTGCTCAAAGCTAAAAACGATCGACGACGACGGTTGTACCAAAAATGGATTCACACGGCGGCCGCGGTCGGTCGCAAAAAAAAAAACGTTACGGATATTTCATATTGTTTATAATATTATACGCAGACGCGAACACGTTTAATGCGATGCTTATTATGTATGTTAGCGTAGAATAACGATGTTCGAGTGTGTATAATATGCCGGTCGGCGTTGCACACGAGGCTCTCGTTCGATAATAACCACATAACGTCGTAGTTACAATATTTCCGCTGAAGGCGATTGAAAAAAGTGATCGGTCAGGTGTGTGCGTGCGTGCGTGCGCGCGCGCGCTAGTAGAGTGCGTCGTCGCCCCCTTGCACGTCCTGTGCAATAAGTTTCCACCGCAACTCCGGTTCATTGTCACACAAGGACGACGGTGAAAGGCGAAACACGCGCGCAGAACGCGTACAATCTTTCCGATCTCCGTATACACGCGTGTGCTGCAGAACGCCGCATAATAATACTGCTACATAATACTCTGCGACGGAGGTGGGCACGCGGCTTTGCGCCGCGCGCTTTTGTGTTACGACCGTGTGCGAAATAATATCGCGTATAACATTAGGGATCCGACGACTTAAATGGTAGGTATTTGAAAAACCAAAAGCGTATTATAAAATATATGATATGACGATAATCGCTGGACGTGTGATGGAAAAAAAAAAATAGACGGACATTCGAAATGTTGACTATAATGAGCAACATGAAATAGTGCTGCGCGTTCGTAGGAAAACACATTGTTTGTAACTCATACTGTCGTGAAATAGCGTCCTCTCAGTACTCGAGTTCGAATTAATTACCGACGAATTCAATTATTGTGAAACCGGTATATTTTGTTGTTTTTTTTTTTTGTACGTTTTTCATCGCATTTTAAAAGGTACTATTTTTAACGATTTTCAACTACTAAAATTGTTTACACACGTTTTGTCTGTCGTTTTTTCGTCCTCTAAATATTTTACACGGCTTGTATGTGCATCGTGCTTCATTAATAGTATCATTATTTTGAAAAACTTTACACAACAATGCACAGACGGTGTAAAGAAACTCTGGTGAAATGTGTTGCGATTCGATAAGATATAGATACGTGATTGAGATGAATAAACCACGTTTTTAAACATTGAAATGATTCTTAATGATTTTTTATTAAAAATTCATAGTTCTTTCGAGTTCTAATGACTTGGGTATTCGAAACGAATAAGGGACGTTTTCGTGGTCACTATATTATTTATTTCTTCGAAAAGATAATGGTCTCCACTGATCAGGCCCCACGAGCTCACAATCAATAATATTATAATTATTATAATATTATATATTCGTATTAATATAATTTACATTTTACATGTTATGTAATTTAAGACTTATAAGATGAAACTAACTAAACATAGTAGGTAACAATAATTAATGTAAAGAGACTTATAGAGTATAATATCTTGTAATATAATACATTACATAATGCGAGTAAATAGATTAAAGACGTAAAATATTTAAAGTTTTATATTTTGTTGTTCTTTCTGCAGCCAATAATGTAGTTATATATTTTTCTTAAACTATTAAAGGATTGATTTGTTTTTATGTTCAATGAGAGCATATTATATTCTATGCGAGTAGATCGAGTTGGTTTGCTACGCATTAACGATACAGTTATATTAGATAATAACTGTCTTGTATTATAAACGCGTTCAATACTAGGTGTTATAATGTATATATTACCTCGTAATGCCGGAATATTTCGACCGATTAAAACCAATTTTTCACGAACAGAAGACCGAAACTTGTGTTGAATTCGATGCTTTATAATAACAATTTAATTTGAAATTAATTGCCGGAAATAACAAAAAGCTGTGTTCAAAACTCGAAGTATATTGACGACGAAATATCATGAAACGTGTAAAATAAAAGTGCAAGCTCGTTATAATAGTAATTTTTCAGAAACAAGTTCTACACTTGACAAATCTGGTTAAATGAATTTTCTTCTTTTTTTTTTTTTTTATAAAAACTTGTGATTATCACGCATTAATCCGAGCCCTAATTATTGTATAATATACGAAGTTTTATTGGGGTAGGCCGAAAGTCTACATTCAAAATATGCTCCAAAACAATATCGTTTTAAAAATTTTACTCGCTCGAAAACGAGTTCTATTAAACGAGGATTGCGCGAATTCGTTCATTTCGTTAATGTATCGGACGGAAGAGCTCGATTACATACTACGTATATTATACTAATCTACATGAAATACGCGTCGTTTGAAAAATTAACTAAAAATAACATTGCCTCGAGTATATAACGTACACGCAATAAAAAAAAAACGGCGATTACGAGGCGGTATCGATTTGTCGAACTCTTTGACGATAACAGATCGTCTCGACTTGATCGTAGTATATATTACGTTGCGGATAAAGTCCGGTGTCCGGGTAATGTGTCGACACGTTACCCGGATAATCTCGACATCACCCACGAACAACATAACGCTGACGGTGGTTAATGTTAAACTATAGGTAATGTTGACAGGACCTAAGTATCCTTGGGCACTATTAATTACATATTATAACGAAAAGAAAAAGAAAAAGGGAAGAAATACATAGAGTTCTAGTACGAAATAGTAAACTCATTACTACCATTATTTATCCGTCTACGATCGTACGCCAATATTCATTGTTGTAATATAATTGTTTACAACACAACTAGGTGTATAATATTTTCACGATATTTTAGATTTTCCACAACGTTATCCCCCCCCCCCCCCCGGGTAACGTTTTATCGCCCGATCGAAGCCATCATAATAATTGACATAATTTGTATATTACGAAGGAAAATAAACTTTTCGTCCCTAATCCGCATTATGTTTTCCAATTCCGACGTCCTGTCGGCCATTAGGTCAGGCCGCGACCCGATCGGCCTCACCCGTCTGTTCGCCCGCGTACGTACAAAGTGACGTTATGACCTATGAAGTATACATTCGCGTGTGTGTGTGCGAGCGTGATGTGAGAGAGAGAGACAGAGGAGAAAAAAAAATTTCACTATCCGGTCTATCGCGTATAAATAAAAAAAAGTATCGCGTATCGTAACGTCGTCGTCGAGGACGAGAAAATAATAATTTATGTATAATATATTTTTATTTTTTTTTTTCACGCGAGAAATCGCTTTTTATTTATCGCGCGGCGATATTAATCCAGTGTTACACGCGCGTTTCGCGTTGCGTTTGTCGAGCGGTAATAATTTTAACCGCCGGTCACCTGAACTTGACTGGAACGCCGCGAGCGATGGGACCTCCTCCGGCGCGCGCGACCGTAATATGGTATCGCGTCAAGGCCGCGCGCACTGCTCGTATTGTTTAATATAGATCACTGTTGGAATTATTTGTCGCGTTTCGTTTTTTAGTATTTATTTTTTCTATTTTTTTTCCAATCGCTTCGAAGCCGTTTTTCATCTCCTCCAAGGGTAACCGGGCGGGTATGGAGGAAGTGCCCGCGCGACGTCCGCGACGCGGCTGGCCGACGATCGCGCGGCCGATTGCCATTTTCTGTGATCCAGTTCTCGCGTTTCGCGTTTTGCATTCCGTTTTTGTAGGTCGTAACGCGGCCGAAACGCGGCCGGCGTGGGCCGCGATCGAAACGGCGCGTTATCGCGGCAATCGACAGACGACGAAGCCGACAAAGCGTCGTTGTTTTGAAAAAATCCAGCAAAAGTTTTCGCAGCATATCGTCTCCACATACACACACACACATGCGCGCGCGCGCGCGCGCGTTCGAATGAAAAGGCCAATATTATTCCGTTTTCTGTAACGCGCGATTAGTATGCGCTTATCTGTGTTGACATCGTTCGCATATCATATGGAAGTATACGCGAAACGAAGGTACGAAAAAAAACCGATCGGATGCCGCGCGATTCGCCGTCGGTCGATAGTTCATAATTGTGTTTACTTTCCCGAACTTGTACGAATAAAATTAAACTCGCGACGCGACTCTAAACGTTTTTACGATTTTAATTTCGGAAAACCGATCGTTTAATCGATTAGAATACTATCGGGCTCGAAGTGCAACGAAACGCGAATAGTCGCGCGTACCTTACACATAATCTGACCGAACGACCAATTGAGAAATCGTCGTTTTTTTTTTTTTTTTACAATAACAAGATTTACATGTATCGCGTACACCGAGATTATAATATAATTTAGGTTATTTTATCGCCGTTTTCTTTATACCGTGATGACGAAACGATTCGAATTCGTTATGCGGACGAAAAAATGCGTCTTTCCGAAATTGTTTTTACTTTTTCGAACGTGTAATTTAAATTCACCATGTTATATTGTTTCCGTCGGATTTTCGTCCGTCATTATAAAGCTATAAAATAATCCTTTCCCACAATAGATGTATTAATTTGTGAAATCTCCGCGTGATCGTTAAAAATATTATATCTGAGGTGAAATATAATAGTGTTATGTTATGCAATAATTTTTAATATGTATTGTCTTATTTTAAATAACTACTGGAAATTAAATAATGTGTATTCCCAACAGTTAATATCGCTATCGTACGATGGAAGGAAACAGGGTTTTTTATTTTTTAGAGACTTTTAAAGTTTGATTTACGACAGCCGTGTATACATAATATAATAATTGCTAATGAGAGAATTACTATTAGATTTAACAATATAACATTATAATTGATATATTTTATTGACCGATTTTTATAATTTTTCGTACACTGCAGTTGTTCATTATTAATTTCAATAGACGATTATTATTGTATCTGTGTATATAATACCCGGACGATTTACGTCGTATAATAATAAATCGACCGTTTATCGATAATCCCCGTTTAATCGGATCGGCAGGACTATTTACAGGCAACTGCCGTCTCGGATTTACCCGCGAGAATATAGCACGTACCCAAGACCGTATAAGTTTTGTGTTTTTACCGCGCAACGGTATACAGTAACTTTAAGCAGGGTATCGACTACGCGCGGCTGCCTCGCGCGCCATGTTCGTCCGCGGCAAACCAGACATTTGCCGCGAGAGCCATATTTAGGTACTACACTTTTAAAGAGCGCGGCAGCCTCGCGCGGCAAGTGATCCAGTTGTTCGCCGAGCCCAGACCCGTTCAGTCGTCAATGATAAAACCGTCCCAACTGCTCGCGAGCAATTAATTGAAATTCCTTTGCCGCGTGTCTAAATACCGACGCCATTTGGCTCGCCGCGCGGCATGTTCGACCGCGGCAATTTTTGAGTTGGCTCGCGCGGCAACCTGGTATCCATTTGTCGCGGCTGCCGCGCGAGCCAATGTTCGAGGGTTTGCCGCGCGTAGTCGATACCCACCTTAATATTTTCATTCGATTGCACAATTTTATTATTATTAATCTTTACGCTGTTATCTCTATATTATCGTTTTATTTCTCCCTTTCTATATACACGTATATTGTACAGGTGGCGTGCATATATGTTTTTAAAACAAACGATTATCACAATAGATATTTGAACCATAATTAAATAATACAATTACGTAAGTCTAAGTCATGGGTGTGTATGCGATATACGCATATTATATCTTCATGTACACATGTATATACGCGCGCGCGCGTGTGTATATAAATATATTATGTATAATCATACTTGAGCCCCGGCCCGGTAAGACTCGCATGCGAAACGTAAATTGTGTTAGAAACAAGAATAATATGTTGGGGTTTTTATTTTTTTTAGCACGTGAACCCATTTTTTTTTTTTCCAAACCAGGTATTATACATATTTTCAGCGGTCGATAATAACAATAATTACTACGTCGATTTTAAATTAGATGAAACGTCTAATAGAAATACTACACACGTGAATGCATGCGTTTTGTTGACATTCTCGCGTAATACGTCGAATTCTCTTGACCTAATTACGCAACGCGTAGAATATAAACGAACCCGAAAAAATAAAAATATATATTATATTTACTTTGAAACTATTTGCCGTCCGCTACCTATAGTTAACGGACGACTGGTACGAGTTTTGCCGCCTATGAGGCGTGGGAAGAGAAAAAATAAAATAATAATATCGTACGGGTTAGGAGGAGGTGTACCTTGTGTCCAGTAATGTTTTTTAATCAGTTCTAATCGTGCGCGAGCATAATTATTATTACGCGCGGACTCGAGTCGATAATTATTTGCCAACGTTTAACGTGCGAGCGCGCACGGAGGTAATTGATGACAACCGAGTTGATTTTATTATTATTATTATTGCTTCACACGCGGCGTAATACGAGTATGTATATTATATGCATCACCTCATCGGACGAAAAGATTTATTCGATCGAAAATTAGGTCAAACGCCCGGCGTTCAGATTCGATTCGGCTTTGCGCCGACGACGCGAGTGTACTTCGGAACCGACCGGTGGATTATACTTATATATGTTCAGAGTTTTTAAAAGTTTTTTGCCCCTCGCCGTGTCGACTTCATAATAATTATCGTTCGTTGAAAGTTAATCGTACGCCTAAACTTGTTTTGACTAAAAAGCACCGGGCGAAAGACCTACCGGCTCGAGAAACGGACTAATCGAATTTCATCTGTGCGATGTAATTTTTTTAATACGTATATTAAATATTTTATTATGGTAAATACGAAATGATTTTGTTTTTTTTTTCTATAACGCGACTTTACCCGAGAGAGTATCGATAACTTACCTATAACTTGGTTTTACCGGTTACAAAACGCCATATTGTTCGTCTAAACAATATGCGGGTGGTTTTTTCGCTCTCAAAGTCTTATCATCTTTAAATTCAAAAAATAAAAACGATTCGCAGGTTTCAATTATTATCATTTCCAGTATTGATTTGTCGCTAAAAACGAAAACATACGTTTATGTATCAATAATAACGGAAACTCTTTGAAAATAATGACATTTCACATTTATGACCAATATTTTTGATAACGTAAAATCTGAAAATGTAATATTACAACGGATTTTTAATCAAAACACAAAAACATGTCGATTTCTGAATACGAGTAGGTATTGTAAACACTATAAACGAAATTCTGAATAGTCTAACCAAATAACCGAAGCTCGAATACACCGGAATGAAACCATTGTGTTCGGACAAGAACACGAATACAAAAATAATAATAACTCTTCGCTCCGTTCGATTATTTTCACGATTTTAACGAAACACATATATATAACACTTACACATGGTTCGATCCGACCCCGCACACTTTTCAAAGCAAAATATTATAATGAGCTGCCTGTCGTACGACATAAAATAATAATTGATTTATCGTTTTAATCGTATTCGTTTACAGCGTAATAATCGGTCTGAGCCAAGTGACAGCCTACATAATAATAGGACGCAAAAAAATTAAAATTAAAACCTATTGGATTTTTCATTTATTGTCCAAATGAAATTTTTACTCGTACTTAAGATTACACGATTTTCCATCTAGTAGCCGAGAAACCGCGATTGTAATAATATCGTATTGTTACTGTACGTCGATATTATCCATCAATCACGTTGAAAATTCACGGTCGTCGCGGAGACACGTTTTCGCGTTTATAAACCTCCGGGACCCCATCGACCGCAATCAAAATTGATTTCCACGTGGGTAGCGCGTACCGTTCGCACATTATAATAATATCGTTATCATTGTATAATAAGTCTAATGACAATAATAACATAATAATACACTCGGGGCCGGTTGCGCACTAACTTTTTCATTATCCGTTATTTATGATCATGACGCGTTCGTCGACGGCTTAAAAACACTATAGTACTCCGCAGTGGGTAGACGTTGTTTTGTCGAGATAATATCGCCGACTCGCGCGTACTTATGAAATTAAAAAAAAAAAACCCCGACGATAATAAAACGGTCATGAGCCTTCCCGGTGTAAATCGTTCGATCGCTCAAATCCGGCAAGTCCGGAAAATTAACATATATATTTTCTCATTTGTTTTTTTTTTCTTTCGCGAAATACCGCAAACGTCAGCCGATCGTCTTATTTCACGGACGACGTTCGGTACATACGTAAAAAGGAAACGTACGAGTATTATACAGCGTGAACGCGCGGAAACAATTCCGAGAGATAATTTCGCATTGTGTAGTGCGACCGACGTGTTTCACGATGATGGAAATGCCCTCTGGTGTCCGAACAGAATAATTAATGAAGACCCTTTTAAAGGGGCTTTGCTGCTAGACAGGGGTTTTTGATACGGCAAAAGCCAGACGCCATTGTTTGGGGACTCCCGCGATTTTCGCACTAAGAAACGGTGAAAAGGGATTTCGCGACGAGCGTCCGTTTTGAAAAATGCCGTAAACGAGTCGCCCCGGCGCGGCGCGCCATTGTGCGAGTGTGATTTATTTAAATAACACGAACTGCGACGATGTAATCGCGGCGCCGCCACTCCGATTCGTCCGAACGGACGGATAATTCGAACGGCCTTTTGTTCTCGGAGACCGACGAAAAGAACTATATAGTGGCACGCCGTGGTTTTACTTACGGTTTTATAATCCCATTCAAAAGCGTCAAAGTTCATAAAAAACGTAAAACCGCAAAAACCAGAAGAAATTATTGTATACCTAAACTCAAGACGGGTCTGCGAATCTCATAATTGTTTAACGTCTGTTTGGGTTTTCGTATCTCGCGAGAAAAATAATTTGAAACGCACGTCGTGATTCAACGACGAGGTTATATATTTTGAATATTTCCAAACGCTTTTAGTTTATTCGAGTCGGCGATTTTGAAAAACGAACGGTTTTTTTTTTTTTTTATAATGTAATTAGCTAATAACAATAATAACGCGTGTTCTCGACATTAATATTAATACAAATTGTTAGGTAGTGGGTACTTAATCGCCGTTACATAATGAAACGGTTTGATTAATGTAATAGTGTATCACACACTGTAACTATCCCATTACGACGCGACTGGTTTCTTGAGAAACCCAAGAAAGTCGATATTTAATCATAGCTGGTAGGTATACTTAGCCCGTTCGTAATTTACCGACAACTCGTACGTCGAAGAAGAGGTGCGCATGCATCATAATATTATGTATTTCTATTAACAATCGGCAACGTGTCATCTGGAAAGTATGAAAAGGCCGCAATCGACGCGAAGATCACATTTTCGTGTTTCAAGTGAGCGTTCGGCATTCACACTGATAAGGCCTCGATCTGCACACGATCGTTTATTCTTCATAAAACGACGACGACGGTGGGAAAAAAAAAATCAATAAAACGGAATCTGGCCGCGATACGCGTTCGTTGCGCGCTATGATAATAATACTATATAATGTAAACGTGTGCAGGCGAATTCGAAGCGACGGACGGGGGCGCGGGGTGTTTTGAATACCGCGCGACGTTCGAGAGTCGTTTAAAACGGTTCGTATCGTACGCGTAACCGAACGAGAACATCGAGCGGGACAATAACGCGGCGTTACGTAAACGGGTGTATGGATTACAAGATAGAGAAGAGAAAAAAAAAACCGTCCGAATGTCAAAATAAACGCGCCGCGCGAACCGCCATTACGTATAACTAGATCGCCACGGACGTTTTGTTTTTTTTTTTTCCGTCGAAACCTCGGCAACACGCGTCTGCGACGCCCGAGGGTTTCGTGCTACCGAATCGACCGGCTCCGCCGCATTATTATTATATCATGACGCGCGTTATTAGAACGTTTCGCGTTTTACCCGCCGAATGATAATTCACAGCTGCCGGACGAGAGACGTCCGCCGCTCCGACGTTTTTTTTTTTCTTCTTTTAATACACGCGAGCGGTTTATTACCGTAACAGCGCGCGGCCGTTTCGTTACACATTTTCCTCTCCGCCGCGGCCGTTATCGCAACGTTTTCGCCCGAGTAGTATAATTTTTTCTACTCGCTTTCGGAATAGGTATTAATAAACACGTGTACGTCGTCGTCCGAGACAGATATCGGCCGGCCGGACCGGTCTCGCCGAGAACCGGTTGCGCCGAGTCCGCCGCCGCCGCCGCCACCGCCGCCGTCGCTACCACTCGCTTTCTTTATTCCTGCGCTTTTGCAGTTTGCACCGGAGGGGACACCTGCCCCCGGTGCGAGAGACGCGGCCCGTAGGAGAGCAGGCAAGAGGAAAGGAGTTTCGCAACTCTGCACACTGGGTGTTTCGTGATGTAATTTAAACGGTAGCGGCGTTTCGCATTTATTGTTCGCGATCGGAGAATTTCGTAATATTTATATTGCGCTCGATGCGGATTCGACGCGATATTACAAAACATCTCCGACGTCGTCCCGAGAGAATACGGCGCGTCCTCCGGAAAAGTGTCGCGCGAAAAAAGAAAAAGAACGAATTGAGACGACGCTGGTGAAAATCGTATTCTCGTAGATTTCAAATCGATTGTGTATCGACGAATTGCAAAGCAAAGCTTTGGAAAAACAAGCGGAGGAAAGCGCGCGAATCGGTGTTCGAAAAACAAAGGACTAAAAATATTCGAAATTTTCAACTATCTATAACCAACACCACGGCATTGTCTAAAAATCTTTTGAAAATCACACCGTCGTCTCTTGATAACATTGGAATATTAGAACAACTTGACCATATATTATATATTTATTGCGTTGTGATTTTCCGTCGCTTTTTTCTAGATTATCGGAAAACTGTGGCGGGGAATTGTTTAATTGACTATCAGAAATCGGTCGTCAAGTCGAAAATCGGATCAATATTATTCTTGTCATCATAAACGCGAAGACGGATGCGGGAAAAAAAAGAAAGCACACGCGGCGTAGTAAATTCATACGACGTTCCTCCTCGCCGCTCCACTCAGATTCTAAAATAGAACGTAAAAGGCGAAAAAAAAAAAGACTTTGGACAAAAGCCTTTTTATTATTATTATTTAATGACCTCTGTCGGTTATTATATTTTATCGTATATGTACGTATTATATGGATCGTGCGAACGCAACGGTGTACGACGGCGAGTGGGCACGGCGTATTCGCGCGCGGATAACGTCTGCACGTGGTCGGACCGGGGGGGTTCAAATGCAATCGTGGTATCAATGGTCCGTGACCAAACGGCGGAGATTGTCGTTGTACGCCGCGCGTAGAGAGAGAGAAAATACGAGCGAGAAATATTGCGGCTGTTGCGCAAAATAAAAAAAAAAACTCGGACAGACGGGCGAAAGGGAGGGGCAGAGCGAGATTTCCTTTCGATTTTTTATTTTTCCCGTATATATATAAGGTGTATATATATAATATATTATAAGTAAAGGTAAGAATCGACGGTGGAAACAGATCGCCTGTACAGAGAATAGACGCGCGCGAACGCGTCGTGATTAATTATCATTTCATCGCGCGATATATCCATAATTCATCAGGAGGTGCCACTTTTTCAGTCGTCGAGCGGCCGCGAAATCGCGCGCGCGCGCGATTAGTCTTATTCTCGCTCGCGGACAACAATAAAAAAATAAAAAATCGTAAAACACGTTCGCGGTTTCCCGCGCACCGTCGTCGTCGAGCGTCGCGTGGCGTGACGTTTTCATTTGATTTTTAAAACATAATAATTGAATATATTCTATCGCGCCGGTTTCGTTCGCATTAAAAAAAAAGAGCGAGACGAGAGTGTGTTGTCGTAGGTAATAATAATAATAATAGTAATATCACGCGACGACGACGGTGGCGTGTTGTCAAGCTAAGACGAGATTTTCCGAACGTTTTTGTTTTGTTTTTCAACTCTCGAGAACGTCAACTACTGGCGCGTACAAAAACATAATTGCCGCTACGACGAAACGCGTAGGCGCCGTATTTATCTACTTAAATAAAGGGCGCGTAAAAAAAAAATTTTAAAAAAAAAACAAACATCAAGGGCTGCTGTTGACAAAACTACGTTACGTTACGGACCGTCGTCGTTTTACGTCATGTTTCACAACTCGCGCGTAATAAATACGAGTGGCGAAAATAAAGCGTTCGGGACGTGTTGCGAGAATACGCTCGGTATTAGTGTTCTCGACTTGTCCTAATATTTATGCAGGCCACATTTATCCGGCGAGAATGATAATTCCTCCTCCTGGAATTCATCTCGTCGCGTGCGCGAGGAGACGAGTATAACGATCGCGCGAACGAGATCCCGTCGAATGACACAATCCATAACCGCGTTATGGATCTCTCGCGTGCGCCAAATGATTTACGGGCGTCGATGAAAATCGAAACGCGTGTTTCGTAGCGATCCGCCAGTAATAGTTATATCGTATACCGCGCGATAAAGTCGTACACTTTTATACGACCGCCGATAACTGCTATTAATTATAATCGTCGAGCGTGCGTTGTAAAACATACATTTTTCACTTTTACGAGTTTTACTAATTTTATTATGATAGTTGTAAATAAGTAGGTACGTTATTTTTTTTTATATAATAACAATTATAATACGTAAAACCACGTGATGTTTGTTTTTTTTTCAAAACTAATAATATATTATGTATCCCCGGAGTCGTAAAATGAATATTTTCGGTATCAGCAAACTATAATATAGTTTTATTACGTTTCAATGTCGTATTTGTGACGTTTGATTTACTTTTAATGCGCACAAAAATCCAAATGTGAATTTATAACAAGACATGTTTTTAATTTCTAATAGTATTATGCGTTTGCTTAATTTTACAACCGTATTTACATCTAGGTGGTTTCGACGAAAGAAATCCGGCACACGTTCGCAATAGGTATAGGGCGTAAAAGAAAAAATGCATCTAAATTATTCCTACAGTGAGAAATTTTAGGTGTGATGCAGTATATGTATTTGATTACATAATAATATTATAGGTACTCGTTTAGAGTTTTGATACACATATTGATAACAGAAAGTGAAAGTTGTATAACTACGCTGTGTTAGGAAAAAAAAATGTAATCGCCGAAAATAGAAATTCTTTGTCTTTAAAGAAATATTTGACGATTTTTGTTTTTAATTCGGATACAATTTATATTCGTATTTTTAAATTATATTTTACATTAACGTACCTACTAATATTATTATATTCTATAAAAAAAAAAAAACCGTTCTGGTTCTTATGAATCATTTAGTACTTAAAAATTATATCGAAGTCGACTTGTAAAAGACACAAATACGTGTACACATACATTATTTGTTAATTGTGTATAGCGTACGGATTATAAACGTGTGAAAACATGTTTCGCATTTTATCGAATTATCGAATAATTACCGTTTATTTTTTTTTCATTTAAATAGATACGACGTGTAAAAATTAAATCGTGGTTTTAATAATATAATCTTACTCTGATTAACCATAATTAGGGTCAACGAAATGATATTATTTTTAGCGAGTAGTAAAATATGTTGAAGTTAATTGTTAAAACTTTATACGAGTTACGAGTTCGGTTGGGAAACTGGATTGGCAAGATTCAGCCAAGATAAACAAATAAATTAATAAAATTGATCAATTTGCATAATCTAAATGAAATTAAGCATGCCTATATGCAATGTGTATTTAATTCTGTTCGACGTATAATGATTTAATTGCTTGGACAAATATAGAACAAGATTTTCTATTTACAAGTATTATTATAGAAATTAAACGCGTTCTAAAATCACCTTCTATCGACAGATAGACGTCCGTCGATATTTATTCAATATTTTTTTCCCCCATTTTTTGCTTGTAAACAAGCTAACGGAGTATGCGCATTCTATTAAGATCAAAAAGATAATCGAACGCGCTTACAACGTAGGCTGTTCACAAGTTTCATCATTTCGGTGTTAATTTAAATAACTAATTTAAAAATCGAAAAATCGGCAGCAATGATAAACGGAGCTAAACGAAAATTAAAACGAATTTTTGTAAAATCGGCCAAAAATGAAAACGACGTAACGCCCTCACGTAATATTTATTTTTTCCCATCGCGTTTGCGGATAAAAGTCACAATAGATACATCAAATGAAATATTTTCTTTCTTTACTCGAAATATTTAAATACCGGTTTTTCGGGTATCGAGTATTTTATAAAATTATAAAGAATATCGTTTTGTTAAATTCACTTTGAGTTGATTACAATAAAATATATCACGGAGTTATCGTTATGTTTTATTGATTCGTTTAAAGCATTCGAGTTTTTTTTTTTTTTTTAATATTCTTATAACATTTAGTTTTGTTGATAATG
This sequence comes from Drepanosiphum platanoidis, assembly GCA_948098885.1. Lineage (NCBI taxonomy): Eukaryota > Metazoa > Arthropoda > Insecta > Hemiptera > Aphididae > Drepanosiphum > Drepanosiphum platanoidis. The sequence goes on along the minus strand of OX402530.1, from coordinate 11,887,778 downwards.
TATAAAAAATATACAAGGTATCAATTACGATTAAAAACACCCAATAATAGCGAGGACCATAATAATATCGTTATTACGTGATAATGATTTTCTGACAGTTATTACGGATAATTTGATTTGAACATACTAATTATGATGCATATCATAATATAATAATTGGATTAATCGGAAGATTAATTTTTCATGCAACTCGATAACCGATAAAAAAGATAGTCTAATGACATTCGGATTTGAATAATATTGAGATATAAAATCAGAATTTAATTACGGTCTCGGGTGAAATGATTTCGTACAAGTCGTAACGAAAGTCGAAATATATAATATATATCTATTTCCGTTATTGATCAATGTCGGTGTTAAATATACGGAAATCGAAAAATACTCGCGTGCGCAGAGAGCACATATTATCGACGCGAAAATAATTTATTATTATACTAGTGTTTATTATGATTATCGGATAAACTGTTTGAGCTGAAAATTATAACGTGGCTACAACGTTGCAAATATTCGAATGTCGGTTAAAACAATTATTATTACTCGATGCGACCATAACTTTAGATTAGACTTTGACGTTGGATTCGCGTCCTTTTAACGCGAACGAGAATTAAAAAAAAAACGAAATGTGCACACTAATTATAATTCGACAACACGATGAGAGTAAGGTCCATGATTATTATTTCCTTTCGATTTTCAGTAAAGGCGATTCGTTTTTTTTTGTTTTTAGATCGTTATAGTTTCTAACATTCAATGAAATTAAACAGCCTTGATATTATCTTTTATTGTTATTGTTATTATTTTATAAAGGTTTAATTAAATGTGTTCAGATTAGTGTGAACATTTAGAATTAAAGACGTAGTTATAGTTGTAGTAATAGGCAAAAAACGTCGTATTTTATTTTTATATTCTTTTTTTACGATGTAATATTATTAGTCTGTTGGTTTAACGATTAAAGTCGAAATGTATTCAAACGACACACTGTAGATTAAATTACTCTATAATGAAATAACACTAAAATATACGTATAGTTTTTTTTTTTTTTTAATTTTGTCTACCCAAGTGTCTACGTTTGATAAATGTAATTACCCTGAATAATATTTTCGTTCGACTGCCGCGTCGTTTTTAAATGTCTTCGTTCGATTGTTTAGACTCGGGATTCGCTTAGTAACTATTATAGTCTTATTTTCTCCGGTTTTTTGATAAATTATTTTTCAAAACAATATTTGTCACCGTCGAACTATAAATTATAAACAATAATAACGCAGATTAAATTCAAACAGTCGGTCGTCGGTGGAAACGCAAAAAAAAAATTTCAATTTTATTCATTAGCGGCAATTAGCCGTCGATCACGTGATAATATCATTAAGTTAATCGGCGAGAAAAAATTTAAATCTCAACAAACTTTATAAATTGTTTAATCGCTAATGAAATCTCAGCTTGATTAAAAGTTTCCAACGACATTATTTTTGTTTTAATCGAATTCACAAAACGGCTATCATGATGTAAGAAAAAGAAAAGAAAATTTGAAAACAATTGTTCACATTAAGTGTCTTACGGTGAAAAATCCATTTGAAAATATGTTTGTTATTAAAGCGCGGGGAATAATTGAAAAAAAAAAAAGACTTGAAGAGCTCGAATAGAAACTATATATAATAAAGTTATCGCATTAATCGAATCATAATTTAGGTTTCTCGTCGTTTTATTTCATCAATTACCACAGAAGCGGCGTCAGGGGTGGGCTTCGGCCCACCCTAAAATCTACTCGGACATCTCTCGTATGATTTCATAGTATTTTTGTTCTGAATTACGCGTCATATTTTAAAACGTATAATAATATGTCGATTTCTACAAAATTCGTAGAATAATATTAACACGAACATCAGTATCATTATTGTTATTTAAATTATTATGCATTGAAACGAAGGTGTATTGTGTTATTATTTGTAAATTCGTAATAAATTGAATATACTTTTTTTTTCATTGTTTAGAAACTATATTATATTTGTAATTTTGTACTTGCCGTGTTTAAAACACGCCAACTTTACAACGATATCGAAACAATAATTTACCGTCGACGGCCCTCCCTATCGACCGACGGCCTCGGCTCGGCCCACCCGGGAAAAATCGTCCTGTTGCCGCCGCCGCCGCATTACGAGTATCGCGATGACATCACGGTGCGTCCGACTCGTCGCGTACGTGTTTTATTTGCGTTTTGCCGATTTCGTCCGGAAACGCGTCCCGCCAGGAAGGACCGTTCGATCTAACCGGGGAGCGCCAATTTGTTTCCCTCCGCGGCGCGATTAATAATAACCGTTGTATGATTCGTCGGCTGATTGCGTCGATTAACATATTATTATCCCGACCGAAACGAAACAACATTAATATTGTTATTATCGTCCGACGACGAGAGTCGAGCCGCCGCCGCCGCGACGTTGAAGATTATTAGCACGAGCTGCTGCGCGCGTTTAGTACACGCGGTTTAATGGGTTCCTTTCATCGACGTGCGCGCGCGTGCTTTGTGAATCGCCTACACGAATCGGATCAATTATTTTCGTCACAATACGATACAACAACCTCGCGTTACATAAAACGCACGATCGGGGCACACAATGCAGACTATATTATTATTATTATTACATAGTACCTTATGCTCTCGACTCGTCCCGACGACGCTCCTTATCGGCGATATCGACGCTCGCCCGAAACACGTAATATTATTCTGTTACACGCATTTGCCGTTCGGTAGTGGACGACGTTTGTGCGTGCGCGTGAGGTTTGTCGTTTCGGAGATACGATGCATTAGCGTACAAATGCGTTACGAATCGATTGACAACGTTTTTCCGTTCAAACCGCAGATTATTCGCAGTAAATGGCGATCGGTTTTCGAGCGATTCGCGTTTGTTGGGAAAAAAAAAAAAAAAATAATAATAAGTTACGCGAATCAATATTAGATAATATTAGGTAGATAAAAATAAAACAGACCGAAGTTTTTGTTCGTTTGAAATAATGTACGACTCTCGGGTGTACAGGTATATATATTTTTGGCCGCATCCGAGTTCCGTCCCAAATATAAAAATTGAATTTATATATTAATTTGAAGATTTACTAGTTCCTTCCCTATTGAATGGATATCCCAATTCCGTCCCGTTATTGCAGTACCTTCCCTTTTATATTCTTCATAGTTCATAAAATATAGATTTTGTAAGTCATTAATTCTACCTTAAAGTATACGTATATATGCTCGCTTTTTATTTTTAAAAATTCATAAATGTACGTATTGGAATCGTAGATAAACCGTGGAAAATGGAATTTATTAACACACCGAAATAGACGTTTCTCAAAAGTTACAAGTGAGATTGAAAATAAAAAAAAAAAACAATGAATAAAAAATTAAATTATTGTACTCGGTTTGTTCGTAATTCGAATTACAAATAGTTTGACCAAAGTCTTTAAGCGAACAGACCGGGGGGAAAAATGACCTTATTTTTATCATGCACGGCACGTGTACTTGACGGATCCGGTGTTTGTGAACAGACGAGGCCGCGCGAGAGCTGAAACCAGAGCAGTACAGCAACGGTCGTCTATACCTACTCACTTGCAGGTAGTGGCAGTATCGCGGTGACCGTGAGGAGACGAAATTAGCCCGTGTAACGCGAGAACAACTACGAGAAGAAAAAAATAAAAATAAATTTGTTTTATCGCCGCTCATAAAATAACACGGGAAATGATAAATGATAAATTTATATCCGGTACGACCTCAATCGAAGGGGAGGGGGAGGGTCACCTGTGGAGGCTGACTCTGACGTTGACTCGGGGTTCGGTGTGCGTGTGTGTATAATATATGACATTGTTCCAAGGAAAAGAAAACTAACCGAAATGGGCGACTGCACTCGACTCCGGGAAGGCAATAGCGATTGGGTTTTTTATGCGATCGTCTTCCTTTGAGCCGAAAAACGCCCCCCTCCTCACATCCACAGTCGCCGAGACGCCGATTATTCGACTTCGTCGAGAGACTTTAAAAATCGACTCGCCCACGTATTGTTGACTATCAATCATCGGCGTTTGATAAGTCACAAATAGAGTACACGACATTATGATAAATAAAGACGTAAAAAAATTATCTTGTTCGTCCGACATATTCGAAAACACGCGTACGCACGCCGCACAAACCAGTGTGGTAAATTTAACGTCGAGCCAAGTAGGCTGAGTAGGCTATAGTTTTCGATCAAATCTGTTCGATTACTTTAATTTATACTTTTGTGATATTTATTATGCATCCATTTATTAAAAAAAAAAATCGTATTTAAAATTTTAAACTATCAGATTCGTCGTTTATTTAATTCATCGAATCCTATTGCAATTGCAAAATATTGGCAGTCCACGTGATATTATATCGTTTAAACGCGTATGTTTTCGAGGTGGCAAATTTCAGTCAATCGGAACGTATTTTATTAATTTTTTCTACGGATAAATTGTGTGCGAAAAATAAGCGGAAAGAATCTCAGGCTCTGTTCACGGTTCCGTACAGGAGACGCCCCATAAATATACTCTAAGGGCGCCGAAATGTTGAACCGGCCTAAAACTATATCGGAGACGGATTTCGCGGTTATGATCCTGGTGATTTTCGCGCCCGCCCGCGCCGGCCCCCGTGGCGCATTGCGTCGCTACCATAGCGCGTTTACTCGTTTAATATTAATTGTGATCCGGTTGGTTTCGAGTTAAACTTTTATCGCGATGAGTTTTATTGTCGTCGGTACACTCTGTACATAATATTATTACGCTATACCATGTTTTGTGCGGATTACGTTTTTTTTTTATTTTTCCGGTGACTATTCTGGCACGGGACCTAGTCTACAAAGGTACGTTTTTTTTTTTTTTTTTCGGAACGTTAGCATGACGTATAAAAACGTCGTATTTTGATTATCTTAGATGAAATACGGCACGATAAATAAATAAAACGCCGGCGGTTGGTTTTATACTACTTTGAATAAATTTGTAAATAAGATTTCGACTTGAAAAAGCTGTGGATATAGTTGAATATTGTAGCGATCTCATTATTATTATAGATATCTATTATTCGTATTACACGATATTTATGGTGTTTTTTTCCGAAAGAAAATCCCAAGAGCTATAGAGCGAGGATACTATTTCTAATGAATCACCGTTACGCCGACTCGTTTCGAGTGTGAGACTATACTAAAACGGTTGAGAAATATACGTATATGTCCTCGATCCGAAAGATTTAAACGAACAGTTCGTCATATGACTAATACTTTGACGTAAATCTACGTCAAAAATATACTAAACCCAGGTATACGTACAGCCCGAGTATACGTATCGATGGGTCAAGACTGACAAGAGGAAAATGGTTTAAAGTAATAATTATTATCGCACGCGCGTGTCTGTTATACGAAACGAAACGGGTAAACGACCGATATCTGCGCGTCTCGGTCATCGAAAATTAAACCAACGATACGCGTAATACACGCGGAGTGAGCAAATCGTGGTGTTACTCATTTCAAACATTGAAAAAAGGCCAATAGTTTTCCACATGATTTTAGTCGATGCTTGGAAAAATAAAATGAAAAAATATGTTTTGAACAATAATAGGCGGCGTTCGCGCGTACACAAACAGTTCTCTCGAACATACGTCAGCTGCGTCGTCCGAAGGAGACGGATGCGTTCACTAGGGTCGTCATTTGGATGTGAATCGCGCGTTTAAGAGCTCAACGCGTCAATAACGTCGCGCGTTTACTACGGTTATCGTCGCTTCGGAAACGGCGTTATCAACATCCGGATGAACGCGGAAAATATAACCCGGTCAACGGCATAACAATATCAACTGTAGCGTACACCGTGTCGCGAGTGTTCGGGACAAATTCAATGGGCGCGTAGAATGTTTTCGCCTCGGACGGCGCGGTGAAACCTTACGTAGGAAGACCCGTAAACGAATTTCGCGACGACAGTTTTCAAAAAATAGCGCGTAGGTACTTGGGTTACGTACTTAACGGTCGAAAACCGTATTCAAAACGAGCGTAACAATAACACTGTCGTCGCGCGGCCAAGCGTGGAAATGCGATGGAAATTCGCGCGAAGACCGTCCGAAACGCGGACCGCGATAACGTTTACGACGTCTCACTCCAATGTAATAATAATACGAACGTTTCTTATTCGTTTTCAACGATTAAGGTCGACGGTATGACGTCGTGTCGTTGCGCATCTCGCCGCGCCGAAAGCCGTGAAATATTATATTATATTCGACGACCCGTCATAACGATCCTGTCGTCGCGTCCACGCAGGCACGTAATTTAGCGGCAAGAGCGACCGACCCCTCACCCTCCCAAAGTGGGAATTTAAGTAACTAATGATCAATGTAAAAATTGAAAAATTAAATTATTAATTTACCCCGATAGTATATTTTACCCCAACTAGTAACTGTATTTTTATACTTTATACTGATTAAATTATATAACATTTATTATATTAATAAATAATAATTTAATTGATATTTTGCTTATTGCTTTTAAGCTGCTTTTTTTGTTGTTATAGATTAAAAACTTGGCCACGACCTAAGGCGGGTCGAAATCGTCTATGCGGTTTGGCTTTCATATAAATATTCATCGTGAAATAGATACATCGGCAATTGATATTATTATTGAACGCTTTGATTCGATCGACAAAAGGAAATAGTTTTTTTTTTCTTAAACGGTCAACAGATTTGATGATATAATATAATATTGTAAACAACGTAATCGTACGTATTTCAAGTCACAGAGATTTTGAAAAAGGTTATACGCCCCCCCGTGATAACAATCACGATATGTCTCGTCGAAAACCGCTCGAGACCGGAACGGCGACAACGCACGCGACGATTTTTTTCAATCGTCCGACTCGAAACGTTCTCGCTCTCCGTCGATCGACGATTATATGATAATAATATAAATATCGTTTTGCGCCCGCGGCGGCGATCGGTAGCGGCGGGTAAAAAATCGATGCGTATCGGACCGATTTATCACGTCGCCCGCACGCCCGACTTCGGTTTGGAAACAACGGCGTCTCCCCAGAGGACGCGGGGCTAGTGTCGGCTGCAACGGGTACACGACGTTCGATTATTAACGCGCGCTTGCAATATGTCCCGCCGAAACACATCGCGTAATATTATACGGCGCGCGCCTAAACTAGGTAATATTATTTACACGCGCGAGCTGTCCGCGCGGACGTGTCCGTCCCGACGCTGTTACACGAACGGTGACGGCGTGTAAATTCTACGTTAAAACTATACTGCGGTGGATCAAATTGCCGATGGAAAAAAATTCACCCGACGTTTATATCCCCGCAGACCAATATATACATACCAATTTATAAAAGCGCCCGACGTTAAACGCGTGGAGTCTGGGGTGACCTATGGCTACTTCCCGCGGGAAAAAAACGGCGCTGTCCTTCCCAGTTTTGAGCGTCTCGTTTTTTCCTTACTTTTCGACGTGAATAGAAAATTCGACGTAAGTACGACGACGGTCGACGGAGTTGCGAGAGACATGGAAAAAATAAACGAATACTTCGTTTTAATTAAATACCGAATCGAAACCCATAACCGAGCAACGGTTTCGATGGTTAAAGTGATGTTAAAATATATTGAAATTTACCAGTTAAAATATCACTGAATTTTGTTCAAAATCGTTTCTAATCGTTTGCAGAGCCACATTCAAAAATGTTGTAAAACACCCACCCACGTATGAACTGAATTAACAATATGATGAGCTTCAAGAATGACGAGTTTTGTTTGTGTGCAACTATTGTGGTCTCATGGTTTCAGACCAACCTAAATATTATCCAAAAAATATGTATTATGCAAACGAATATAATTATGTACCTAAAATATGCACAGAAAGTTATAAAAAAAACGTTAGTTTTAACATTTTTAGGCATAATAATTACATTTTAAACGAATTTAGAAAAATGTTTAAGTTTTTTTAATTTAATTTTTTTCTGCAATTCGCCATTTTTGGCATTATTTAACCACCTTCCTGTGTTTTACTTTACATCGGTTCTTATATGTTGTGATAATTGTATGTCTTTCAAACATTAATACGTTTACTGTAACCTTAACTCGAAAATTTTTTTTATTTTTAAATTTGTTTTTAAGAGAATCTCCTTTTAGATTCCGAGTGAAACGAGTATATTGCCCCCTGTCACCCCGACTGTTTATACAATTTTGAAATCAACGGTAAACCGTACTTTTACAACCTTTGTATGTGAATTAAGCTGTTAAATCTACCTCGGTGATAAAAACTTACGTTTTAACGTGAATAATTAGAACGACGCGGACAAAATAACATACGCGAGGTGTACACTATAACAACAGCTTGATTAAAGTTTAGATTAAAAATGTATTCTTTCGTTTAATTTAGAAAATTCATGAATAATAGGCACCGTTGTCCTTATTAATATACTAGTGTATTTTTCAGCGTTTAAAAAGTAACCGAGTAACCAAATCTCCAATTAGCCCACCATACGACCGACTTCCGGACAGGTCGGTTTTTCACAAACGCTTTGTACGGGAGAAAAATCTTTCGAAAGTGATTCCAAAATTGCTCTAAACAACGACATTCGATCGCACTGCGGTTATCACACGATATAATAAAGTATATCAGAAACCCGTGGTGAAAATGTAACTAAAAACGTAATATTTCTTTAGAAAAAACCGAGGGCGCTAACGTGAAAATCGCGAGTGCTAAGCGTTCCCCAGTTCTCCTTCCCATATCGTGCACGTAACAATAACGAAGTATGTAAATATAATTATCCCGCCGCGGAATACAAAAGTTGGATTAATAAGAGAAAATTGAGCAATCCGATCGGAATTATTATCGCGGTCGATTTTTAATTTCGATCGGATTGCCCAATTTTCTCTTCACAATCGAACACTTGTATTTCATATCACCCGCATTAAGTCGAGGGATACATTTTTTTTTACTTTAGGTAAGTGAGTCGGATCGCTTGTAGAACTGCGGTTACAATATTATAATTAATAAACGCCGCGCAGTGGGTCACACATAATAATTACATACCTCGTTCGTTCGGAGTCGTGACTCATTATAATTGACGCGTGCAATGTAAAGTGTTCGACTTGTTTCAAACGATCGCTAATAAAATATATGCACGTGCATTATTGTTTTTCGGATAGAATCGGTGTGTAAAATCGAATCGCGCAGACAAAACAATGATATATATTTTGTAATTTTTTAATGCAATCAAACTCGTATAAGAGCGTTTCTCTCTCTCGATTTGTTCGAATACAGACGGAAAGATTCATAAATATAAACACAAACATAAAGATTCCGTGATATTTGTATTATGAGAGACATTGAAAATAATTTTAAGATCGGTCTATAATCGGGTACTATATAATAATCGACGTTTTGTATTCAACACCGTACATAAGAATATCCTCGATGTATTTTGTAAATGTAAAATATTACCGATAGAATTTAATTAATCGAATATTATGAAGTGTCAGTGTTTAGGAATTAAGTACGGTCGACCGGGTGTGGTAGGTCATTTAATGCGGGAACCGTAAATTTGATAAACAATAACACGACCGTAAAAGTCGATTCTGAGCGAATGTCGGAGTAAAAGTATTTTATTATTATATAAGTTACTTGACAGATGTTTTTTTTTTTTGAGTTATATTTACTATAGATTATAACAAAAAATGAAATCGGTTGCAATCGAAAGTTTCAAACGTAAAACGAAAGAAAAAAGTGATCAATGATTTTCGAATATTATAGTAATATAGTATATGATTATTGCGCAAAATAACATTTTATCTAATTATGTAATATTCGAAGGAAAAATTAACGAATTCTCAAAAACACTTGGCCCGATCGTTGAAAATCATAACAATACGCGTTTATGAAGTACCGGAGTCCGTTAAAATGTCAAGTGTCCATAACTAGTGGCAAGAATAATACTAAATATTATATCAATAATCCCTTGTTTCGAGAAGGTAAATTTTTTACGAAGTTAAGTCCCCAATGCATGTTTAACGGTAATATTTTAAAAATAAACGTAATGTACATATTTACGTGTTTTTTGAGTTTCGATTTATTGTTCGACCGTCGAAAAACAACAGCGTTATCTATTTCTTATTTAAGTGTACGCGTTTATGCGCCAGACAAAGATAATAATATTGTAACGGTATATTAATAAAAATTATGTTTTAACACTTTAACCCGTATTGTTTTCCTCTCGAAGAGGTCATCACGCAATGACGATCGTCGCGAGACGGAATTCGAACTTTTCCCTTACTCGACACTATTATATTGAAATTTTTACATTTTTTTTTTATTATTATTATTTAGCATTTCTCGTCGTGTGCGAAAACTCTCGTGTATATAGAGTGTGCGCGATATTTATGGCGGGGCCGGATAAGAACAAAACGCCAAACGCGCTGGGATACGATCGAACGCGCGCCGTTTAAAAAGTTTTATCGGAATTAGATAGCGTTTTACTATAGCGCGCGAGAATTGTTACCGCGCGTAAAAAGTCACAGACACGTCGTTATAAAACCATTATATTCTCGTTTTCGATAAGAATCTAATAATTTCGTATGTTTTATTGAATGCGCCGACTCTCTCGGGGGGGGGGGGGAACATTTTTTTTCATTGTTCCGAAATATACGCGTTATTAAAACAATATAATATACAATACGCAGAGAGGTGGAACTAGATTCTTGAAAGGCCCTATTGCTGGGACAGAATTTTATTTAAATGTTGAAGAATTAATCGTAAAATAAGGATATTAATTCGATCAAAACACAATTACAATTTTGAATTCTATACCCGGTAAAAATTTAATTAAATTTTTTACGCATTTCTTGTTGAAAATTCGACTCCGACGACTTTATCGAGTAAAACACAACATATTTTATAACTAAAAATAATCTTTTACGAGGTTTTTAGTTTCTTAAATTGTAATTCTCCAAGTTAAATTGTTGGAGGCCCCTCGTGCGCCGAGGTCCGTGTGAAATCACATCCTTTATAATATGTAGTTCCGCCACCGACAATACGTACCATTACGCGCGGAGGGAAATACTCTTTCGCGACGGGCATTGCAGTATGCGCGTTTCTATACGTCGTCGTCATTATTATATTATAATATTATGCACAATCGTCGTAAATATACTTTGTCGTGAGGTGTGCGCGGTTTTTTTTTTTTTTTGTTTACTCTAGTAAAAATGTATGATTATCGCGCGGACTTTCGCGGCAGACTTATTACGTATTTACGTATTCATGCGACGCGATAGTGATATTATTATTATTATTATTATTACGGTGTACCCACACGATTTCTTATCGTTCGCGTATGGCTGCGTGTCGCCCGCCGACACAGGGTAATATAACAGTACGAGCGCGTAATACGGCAGGTATACCGTATCAAATGTAGAATATGTGATTATGATGTTTTGTTGTCAAAGGAACGACTCTACTTACATCCGACGTGTCGCCCTATTGTCCCGTCGTATAAAAGGCCGCCGAGGGATGCGGCCCCCTTGTGCGCCTCTGCAGTCACTGATGATTACCTGCATACACCATGTTTTAATTCGAGAGGAGGACTGGAGCGCGGTGGAATTCGCTTTCTCTTTTTTTCCTTTTTTTTTTTCATCACGCGAGCAACGCCGCGCCGTAACACTGGCCGCACTTGTTTTTCATCGAATACGACCTAGGCCGCCGCTATAGTTTTCCTCTTGCACGGACGAAATAATAAATCATTACAAATCGTGTAATTCCGAGTTAAAATAGATGGCAAAAGAATAATTGTAAAATATCAATGGTCAAACTACTCGATTATTCTCGTATATAATATATTAGGTATACTCGTTATTAACGTTAAAATCGGCTACGTTATTATTAGAATAGAAATTAAATAGATATAAGTATTATATAAATTTTATATTCTATACTTATATATTTTATACGAGTAATAACAATATAAGATTGAACGATAATTATTTTAATGTTCGGAGGAAAATAAGTATTTGATTTTTGGAGAGGAAAATAGCCAATCAGTAACTCAGACGTATTTTTTCATCCCAAGTACCACGGGGTGGCTATATTAAGTTATGCGATAAGGATCTCAGAAACGCATTTGTATTCATGTCTATTTCTCCAGATCGAACGGGTTATTTTTTATTTTATTTTTTACACACGTAGCACAAAACAGACTTGGAAAAAATGTTTAAAAAAAAACAAAACTTAACTGTTCGTCGATTAATTATAATTCGTTCTACGATAGTTGATTTTTAAACGCGTATGTATCGTCACAGCAAGGCGACGCTAACAAGTTAACTGGTTAGAGTATTTTATTTGTCACGCGAGAATTTCAATAGTACTATACTATACTTTTACTGTTTTTGCTTAGGGAATTGAATTTAACTCTCACTGAATTCGTTTTTCATACACGCCGAAGAGTTAAATTTGAATTCTCATTCATTCGTTGGTTTTTTAAGTTGTTTTTAATTCTCATTTATTCCCGCGTTTGAATAAAAGAGAAAAAAACCTCATATTAAAACGTGTAACACCATTACGATACTTTTATCATTAAACGTATGCCGGTATTTAAAGAATTCCAAAAAAAGTGTATTTTAGTTTATGTATTGATTTCAAGTATATTACTAAATTTACCACTTTTTTTAGTCATCTATTGTACGTATTATTCGACACGAAGTTCGAAACAAAAGTAAATCAGCATTGGAAATGCCTAAAAATGATACGTTGGGCTACGAGAGTTAAATGTATTTTACATTCGAATGGCGTTTCAATCAACAGTATAATATAGTACCCAAACAGTCGTCACATACACGTCATATTATAATAGTGGTAAAGCAAAATATTTTAGTTGGCGCAGACGGAAAACTAGATTATTATAGTATTGAATTCTCAACACTCGTGTCGATATGCCTATCGTTGGGGCGTACTTGGTTAGAACGTCGAAACACATATCGGCGGCGTCGCGGTAAACACGTCGGAATCGGTGTCGGAAGCGATCGGTTTTCGACGGGACGCGCGCAAAGACACGAACGCTGCGTCGTCGTCGTCGTCGTCCGCGGCGCAAACAATGTTTCCAACGGGTTGATGGACGTAATTGTGTGTAAATAATTCAACGAAGACGAGAGATTCGGATGAATAAATTATCGCGGAATTTAAAATGCGCCGTGTACACATAACAGCGTACCTACACCCCCGTCGGCCAGCCCTCGCCGCTGCACGCGCGCGCGCGCGGAGAAATGTCAAAAGACCCGTCGCACTTGCAAGTCTCGCGCGACTTTGTTAATTCGAGTCTCGTTTAGGATTTTACTAGAGCGCCGCTTGACCCCGACGCCCAGGGAAATTCGTTTAGGGTCTCTCGTCGTATCATACACGTCGCGCCGTAAGTGTATGTTCCGGTATAAAAACAGCCCGCGGCCGTGACGTTTTGAATCTAATCGACGCGCGGGCAAAGACGTTTTCCCGGCCGTCGTTCGCGAAACATAATACGCGCGGCGCGCGTCTCCCCCGGCGTATTTTGTCGTTTTGTTCCGAAAATTATTATCAGTGAGTTTGTGTGCATTTGCATAATTATATCAAATGCGCATCGTAATATCAAATCTCGCCGAGTCGTATTTAATACTTGGTGACATAGAAATACATTTCAAGGTACCGCGCGCGGTCGAGTAGTGGGCGGAAGTTTTATTTTACATTTTTAGAGGTTTTTTGACTATCTAGGTAGGTTTATGCGTTTGTCTATTTTATCGGCCATATTTAGCGTACCGACATTTGATAAAAATGCAATAATTTATATTTTTGCACCGTAAACATATGGGAATTTTATTTTTAATTTATTTTTTGGAATCAAATTCAAACAAATAAAATGTAACTTTTACAAATATGAACGGACGTTTTTTTGTTATTCCAAAAATTACTTAAATTTTTTCAATCTGCATATTTTTAGTACATAGTTTTAGATTTTTAGTGCATAAGTATATACTAATTTAGGCATTTTTTAGGGCATGAGCTCACGAGCCCTGAATATTATTATCGTCGTCGAAAACTTTATTTTTTTTTCCTTTCGTTCTGCCGTGTTTTCCGTTCGACCGCCACGGTTTACCGACGCGTTTTCAACAGAAAATTACCGATTCGCGTTATTTTTTATTGTTCCTATATATATTATCACGGAAAAAACGAGAGCGACCGCCGCGTAATCTAAACTCGTATTTTATTTTTTTTTTAAACCGAAAAGTGATTATTATCAATATTATTTTTTCACGCTATTAAGTACGAGCCAATGACTTCTTTGGAATCCGAACAAAGTATTTATATTATTTTTTATTTTTTTCCAACTGAATATTTTATATAAATGTGCGACCGTGCAGATGATTTATGTAAAAGTCGGGGCGTGAAATTCATATTTACCAGGTGTGAGGGCGAAAGCTCTTACGGGGGTAGCGCGTCATATTCGCTTCCGAGACTGAAAAAGTTCACGCCGCGGTCGCCGCCATAGTCAGTCACAATGTGTGTAGTCTTTATTTTAAGTCTAAAACTGTTGGAAAGTCCGTTTGTTTCTTTGAAAACTCATTTTCGATTTTCAACTCATACGACGATCTCTTAACTGCAGGTCAACGCGGAAACGAACGAATTGGTTTTCAAAATGACAAATTATTCAATAAAATTAATTTCGCGCGGTGAAACGAAATATTAGGCGTATGAAAAAAAATCGAAAGACGTCGATCAGGGGTTCCGAGCGAAATATCATTGTTACCGACGCAAATATTCGCAGACTAATATTTATTTGTAACGCGTGTTTTAGAAACTACTTTTTTCTCAGCGCAGTTTACCGCGTACCAACTGTTGCCCGAACAGGCTTCTTTTTTTTATTAAAAATCGCTGCGGCGGCGGCGACAAAAAAACACGCGATTTCATACGCGCCGGTCAAGTGAGGACGAAAAACGCCGCGTACGGCACAAGTCTTACGCGCGCGTGAAATAGAAGCTGCGACGTTTTTTTTCCGCTCGCGGCAATGAAAATCGGAAATCCGATAGCTCATGCGATATTATTATTATGCATCGCGGTCATTGTTGCGAAACGCGCGCGAGTGTTCACGTTTTTTTCTCGTTGTTGTTTTTTTGATAATGACGAATATTATTTAGGGCACGTATAATGTTACTGTGTAGCGGCTATGGGAAACGAGTCCGACACACGGCGAGGCCTTGGCGCGAGATTATTGTCGTCTGTTTTACATAAAAGCGTTGGTCGATCGCGCCGGGACCGGCTTGCTGGACGCAATCGACGGCTGTCTCCGTAGGGAGTGGCCGTTTTATTTATTTTTTTTTTTCTTTACGTTTTGTTCAAAGCGTTACGCACACCTCGGGGTAGGTCATTGTGCATAAAGTGCAATATGATTGTTTTCGCGTAGTCGGGCCGAGGAGGGGGAGGATAAAACGCCGTAAAAAAAAAAAACGATATCACGGACATAACTAGATCGCGTTCGGTATAAATACAACGGCAGTAGCGGATTTTCAATCAATATCTTATCGCGTCAGATAAACCGTACTTGTCCACTGCAGATCACGTCGAAAACTTCGAAACAAATCAAAATGGTGTCCAAGGTAAGATTTTTGAAAATACGTCCATGTTTTTTTTTTTCAACGTTACGATTTTCTAGCGGCGATAACGACGCGTTTTCCGACCGATTTTTCTCTCTCCGCGCAACAATTAATTATTGCTCGCTTAAACGTAAACTTTTATTCTCGTTTCGTTTCACAAAATTACTTCGACGCCCGCGCATTTAAATTAAACGTTACTTATTTTCGAATTCAACGGTTCAGTACCGCGGCGTGTACGCTAAACGCTCCGGCGTTAACACGACGCGACGCGCTGTCGGTTCTTGTTTGCACTCGAAAGTCAATAATAATAATACGGGTTTTCCGGCGGTGTTTTAGGGGATTTTCGAGCAAACAACATAATTTTTCAAACGCATTTAAAACGTACGTGCGAGTGCGCGCTCTCGTACGCGTAAAAAAGCATCGAATTATAATGTTAATAACCGCAGCGCGCACCCGACGATTTCGATCGACACTTTCGCCGGATTCCAAATTTCGCTGTTGTTTTAACACAAAACGCGCTAGCGGCCACGTTTTGAATGTTTTAATCGCGTTCAAATATAACTACTATTCATCGTGTTTCGTCGGCTACCGCGTATACCTTATATCGATCGATAGTCATGGATCACCCTAGACTTAAAAAAACTCAATTTTTAATTTATTCGGTAATGACATGATAAAACTCTATTAGTTATTATAATTTTCCGTTTAAGTAGTTCGATTTTAAATTATATCTGCTCTCGATTATTGCGCGTTCGGAGGACCGTGTTTTTTCTTCTTCTTATAACTTTAAGGCGATTAATAACTTCATTTTATAATAACCTCTCCCAACGAATTCGGTACTTTGTTTACACGAGCGCGTCGTTTTTCGCCGTAAAATCAGTTTCAATCACCAAAGACCCATTCTCCTGTGCTCGCGACGTACGTTTCTAAAGCTCCCCGATCCACCTCGATCCTGACTATACGGCAAATGGTCGTGAAAATTCTTACAAAACTCGACGCATTAAAATATCGGCTAAAGAAAACGAGCGAAACTTTCATTATGTGGTATGAGAACGTGTTTCCACAGTCGCACCGCGAAATTTCGTGAATTCCGCCGAAACTCACACGATCCGTCTACGAATTTCGATTTCGTTTGCACAACACAAACGCGTTTGAAACATTGACGTTGAAATTAAATGTTTCAAACGTGGATTGGAAAAAAAAACGTGCGCGTGTTCGTGCGAATATTATTTTATTATTACTCGGGAACGGATTTATATGATGCACAAGAAACCTTCAAGATATACTCAATGTAAGGCTAAAAAATTAAATAAAATTGTTATCGCAGCAGGTTTCCTCATAAAATTACATTCTCATCGAACATCGGCGGACCGCCGGCGAGTCTAGCCCTTATTTAACCGCATAATTTTCCGAGAAGTTATTCGTCCGCCGGTCGAGAAAAGTTTTCATTTCAAAACGTGGCGCGACATGGTGTTACCGAAAACTTGGGCTCGAAACAAAAGTGATAGATAGGAATTCGTTATGAGAAATCTGGCAAAGTCGTACTGCCTTTGAACAGTGAAAATCGTGTTTCTTGTTATTCCCCCCCCCCTCCCCCGGCACTGCGCGCAATGGTAAACCGAAAAAAGTCAAAACGCTCGCGATCGTTGCATTTCACAGTTCTCGTCGGATTACGATAAACAACACATTACGCATTCGTACATTTGTAACATTTTCCTACGGATTCGTCCCAAATTATCATTATAATTCATAATCATTATTATTGTAATTACGAGTGTCGTTATTATCATTGCGCTTCGTTTGCAGGTAATTATTTTGGCCTCAGCCATGTTGGCCGCCGTCGCCGCTTCCCCGGCTTACCCCGCACCGGCCTACCCGGCACCCGCATACCCGGCACCCGCCCCGTACGCGTACCCGAAAGCTTACGCTCCGGAACCCGCCTACGCTCCGGCCCCGTACAGCTTCGAATACTCCGTCAACGACCCGTACACCTACGACGTCAAGAGCCAGTCCGAATACAGCGACGGCAACGGTTACGTCAAGGGATCCTACAGCCTGGTCGAGCCTGACGGTTCCACCCGTACCGTCGAATACACCGCCGACGACTACAACGGTTTCAACGCCGTCGTCAAGAAGGAAGGTGGATACGCCGCACCGGCCTACAAGAGCCCGTCTTACGCCGCACCCGCCCCGGCCTACAAGCCAGCATACTCCGCACCGGCTTACTCCGCACCGGCCTACTCCGCACCGGCCTACAAGCCCGCCCCATACTCCGCTCCGGCCTACAAGCCAGCGTACAAACCGGCCTACTAATTCGGCGCCCGCGCCCTATAAGCTCGCCCTACCCCCCCCTCCTTCCGTGTTCTTCTACATCGCTTAATTTATTTAATTTATTAAATCTCGTCTCGTCACGAGCGAATGATATTTATTGAATCTATTATAACTGTCCGTTATGCAATAATACGGTTTCGTTTCGTTTTGTTTTTTATTTATTTAATATATTCCTCTCCGTCGCCAGTTACACGTGCGCGGTTATGCTCGTCGCAACGGCCCACAGTTAACGGCGTAACCTGGCGAGGGGCTTGCACCCCGAGTATGACTTTAAGTGACTTTTAGTCCCGTCGACGATATTATTATATATAAACTATGGTACTACGTCGAAATTTAGAATATCGTTATGTTAAAAAAGCATGACATTTTTTTTTTTTTTTTTATTACCGTCTGACTTTCCGAGTCGTGTGTGTTATAGCTATTAAAAGAGACTTTTGAAATATTCTAAATGAGAAAAAAGAGATTTTAATTAAACTTTCTAATACGAAGGGCGTAAACGTAACGATTATAGCGTGTTCGCTGTGACGTCACCTATATGGATCATTCAACTTAAAGAAAATTAAAAACTTGGGTTTGTAACAAAAATGTTTAATGATAATTTTAATAACTTAATTTCCATCTCGATACCACAGTGTACTCGATGTATTTAAATCGCGGCCCAGTTACGACGATCACCATAATATTAAGAAAATTAAAAAAAAAAACAAGACGGCTGTTTCCCCCTCGCGCACATCTGACAGCTCTATATTACACATGACACGAAAACAAATCTTAGACACTTAAATACAATGTGCATTTGACATTTTGACGTCGCATTTATACACAAACACTCTAAATGGCTATGGTAAATATCGTTCGGTGGAATTTTTTCCATCTGTTTATTCGAGTAAAAAACGCGACTTGCTCGTAAAACGGAATAAAACGCGGCTCGTTAAAACTGTCGGGACGACGGCGACGAACGCAATACTGAGAAACGGGATGATCCCATTTTTAATGGAACATTTGGTTACTCTAAATCGTGTGCCAATGTACACTACGCGCTCATTATTATTCGGTAGAAAAAACGCAATACGCATTTGGTCCGTTTTCGGAAGCGTTAGTCGGCCAACGCAACTCATTTACAGTTGATTTCGGAATAACGTGTAAACACTGCGGTAATATTTACATCATACTATAATTTATTGTATTCGATAGAAATACTTAACCGGAGAGTGCAGGTTTAAAATATTTATAATCGTTTCTAGGTGGGTAGAAAATAACGTTTGGTCATATGAATGGTTGAGATTTTATTACGTTTCAGATTCTGAGTGAAACGAGGAATCTATTGATTTTACCACGACGTGTGTGTATTTTTTAAATTTATTTATTTTTTATTATTGTGTGTAAGTGTAGTACACGATTAGTAATATTAGTATACTCGAAAAAGTCGTCCAATTTTCAACTCCAGTACAAATTTCTGGTAGAAAATGTCATGTGGTTGGTATTTTAGAGAAATAATATTTCGGATTTCCGAACAGTTAAAAAGTTATACGCGATGGACTGACGAAAATCGGAAAAATTTACGATAAATCGAATTTTTATTTTCATCGTTACTCAAAAAGTATTGATCAGTCACTTGAAATTTTCACCGAATACTAATATATTTACTAGAAATCGTGTAAATTTCTAACGGAGAAAAATGGATAATAATTATTGACGGCAACGACGACGGTCGCAACGAAAAATAAGTAAGTTCGTGAAAAACAGGCATAGAACACAAGAAACGATAAATAGTTTTTCGGCAGTCTAATAATGGCCACAGAGAAACGGTTTTCACAAAAGCAAAGAGATAAAACAATTTTAAATGTTTACTAAAAATTAAAACGACATTTTTTTTTTATTGAAAACTCGAAAGAAAAAAAAATGTTATTAAGTTTTTATTTTTAAGGGTTTAATAGAGAGTATTTAAAGATTTTCGACAGTATTTTCACAGATTTTACAGATTTTACAGATTTTCGGCTCATTTTCGGATCATTTACGCGACTTTACGTGAACACATGCCGAAAAAATATCCGCCACCTCGCGACCGAAAAACGTCGCGTTCGAACGGGAACGAGCGCACGAATCGATTTCGAATACTATTATCGAACCTGCATCTCGTCCGATCTCATCCTTTTTTTAACTATACAGACGATTTATATATTTAATATGTAATAATACATAAGTAAGTACTTGTTTAAATAATTATTAACGATTATAATATCGACGAAATAACTATTTTAATAATTATTATAACAGTATATGATAATATAATATTATTATAATAATTATTTTGTACACCATTTTAATATATTACGAGTATATTGACCCGTTGAATATTCGTCGATGAGAATTCTAATTAAAAATGATATTATAATTGAAGAATTTATGTTTTACCGATAATTAAAGGAAAAGTTGTCTAAAAGCTTAAAACGCAAAATTGTTACTGGCCCACATTAATAAAATAAGTGACATGCACATTTTATAGTGCTGAGCATAGTGCGGCCTAATGGTTTGCATAAATCATCCGGTATATATTTGACACTCGCCGACATTAAAATCTGGTAATTTATTCATTTACAAGAGATTTGTTACAAAAAATTATAATAACATATAGTTAAGAGCGTATTCATCACGCGTCCCGGATGGGCTTTTATTTTGGGATTTCGGGTTAACCGCAGACAAGCACGTGTTACTTTTAGGTGTTTTTATGTAATCGTTATTTACTTTTGAAAACCAACTTTACGGGAGTTTTTATTGCAGTTTTTCTGATGTTATTGGAAACATTTTTAAATTAAATTTATTTGAGAATCATTTAACTTCCGAAAATAGACGTGAACTGGGGAGAAAAAAAATGGACAACGGTTCTTTCCTATGAAAATTTAAGAAGCCGACGACCGATATTTTTTAAATTAAGCAACGAATTTATTTTCCCGAAAACGCGGAAAGGCGATTATTTATATTATATCGGGTTTAATTTTATTAAAAAAAAATATGAAGTTCAAGTTAAACGTGAATTTTTATGTATTTTAAAAATTCATTACAGAATATTATATAAATAATGCTCTAAAAAAAAAAAAAACGTGAAATAAATTAAAACATTTTTTTTTTTTTTTGGAATTTTATGATAATTTATAAAATGAGTTTTTTGATTGAAGAGCAATGTTTTAAAGCTCTTACAGAGGAATGTAATTTTCACTTAATTCCGCCGCCTATAATTGTATTTTACGAAAGAAAATAATTATTATTTTTAAATGAAGTCGAATAAATTAATGTTTTATGCTAATTATTGTATAAAAAAAAAAATAAAAAACTTGATAATTTGATATTATACAGTTTAATAATTATGTCTATTAACTGTTATAGCGTTTTATTGGATATTTTTGCTGTATATTTTAAGAAAGGTGACTCACGTTTTAGTAAAATCACACGTCGAAATAACGCAGTTTAAAAAATTCACTATCGATGCGAATAACGTCAATGATTTAAATCGGGAATAATTGTGCGCAATTCAAAAACAGTAAATCAACGAAATATAATAATAATTATGTTTACCTGTTTCGACGGGTTTCAGTCTTTGGACTTCTAACGAGAAATTATTCAATTTTTTTATAGTGTCTGTCATAACCGAATTGATCGTGGCAATTTGATTCAGATTTTTACGTTCTTAATTCGCGATCAATAGATCAGGCTTATAGTGAAAAATACGACGAACGCGCGGCGAGGACGAGAAAATCAATAAAATATTTCGGACGACGATATCCGACGGCGGCGACGATTCGAACGAGACTGAAACGAAAAATATTAACCACAGAAAGTCGAAGACTTTTGTCGGAATCGATTTCGCCTCTTTTATCCCTATTTCCGGGTCTACCATTGGATTGTCAGGAAGTAGGCGGGGCGCTGCGCGTCGTGTCGACAACAACAGCTGATTTTTTTGTTTGTGCTTTGAACGCGAATCCAATCGGCGCCGTTGTTTTGCTAAAAAGTGGGCGGCGTGCGCGTCGTGTCGATAACAACCGCGCGGATTCTTTTGTTTGTTTATTTGAATACATTTATTTCACAATTACACACGATGAACTGAATTTTGCAATTTTTATTTTCTTAATTGCGTATTATTTTATAAGTAAATAAAAAATTCTAAAAATATTTGGGCAATCGATGACCCGAGAACAATAGTTATCGAGCTCCATATGTTTACTACTAATTAGCCACTTATAATTATATTGTTTTAAGTCGATCGTATGGTTTTTATATTCCGTATAAAATATATTTTTATATATTATAAAAAAATATACAAACATTCGAGTCTATGTTTCCAAACTCTTCAATTTTCACGAACAAATGTTTAATTTAAAATCTCAAGTATAATATCTGTAAAAAGTTACACGATTAATTAAAAGTTTGATCTTAATTTTTTTTTTAATTTGAATTTGAACGATAGTCACCTTCACCCACGTCTTATTATTACATTTGTAATTTCGTTAAATAACGATTTGTGCGTATTCATAGTATCACCGATAGTTATTAGTGTGTTCAATATTAATTGAAACTCACTCGTCACTATACGTAGTGTGATGACGAAACATATTGATATGTGTCTTTAATTTGAAAACGCTCCGCGGTATACGAGAGAATAACTTATCCGTACGATCAATCAGCGATGACAGTGATTTAAATGAGTTTTATTTTCCGTCATACTATTAGATTTCACGACGACGACGACGAGACTTCTGTCTCGATGGTTATTCGTCGAAAAAATCGACGTTTTAACCGATTCCGACACTATTTATAACATAGGCGCGAGATTATATTATACACTGCAACCGCCGCGGTAATTAGTAAGTATGATTTAGTAATGACAATAATTGCCATCGGCGGAATACCTATATTATAATGTTCGGGCAGAAATGTGTATCTAACGGGGGTTAATATCTACGGTATTCGGTGTCTCAACTTGTTAAGCTCCCCGCCAAGATCGTATAAAACATTATGCAATCGATTTATGAACAAAAGCCGGTAAATTGCCGCGACGTACGCGAAATGTGTTTTGCGTCGATATTTCGCAGCGGAAATCCGCGATGTTTTTTCTAAAAATTTTTACGATTCGTTAATCGACGATTTTTTTAATCGTCGAGACGCACTCGACAGTTGAGAAAAATTAATTTCGGTTTCGAACCGGCCGCCGACAGCGGTGGACCGAAAACCGCAATTAGTATTTCTCGCGCGGACGTATAAACAAAAAACTATATAATATTAGAAAAAGTAACGGCGTCTTGCGGTGGCGCGCAACTAGAATTTTGGGGCTCCTATGAAAAAGTAAATATTGGGCCCTAAATCGAGCGGGGTTGCTCGGAACGAAAAAAATATTTTTATCGAAGGAGGTGGGGGGAGAGGGGGATGTTTCATTAATAACACAAAATAACGTTATTATTATTTCATTGTGGAGGGTGATAAAGTCATCACAAAAACAAATGAATTTAAAAATAGATTCATAACGCGAATTAATCGATAATCAATGTCACGTGCATCACCATTTTCTACCACCGTTTACACTTTCAAAGTGCAGCGAAAAACAGGGATAAAAGTTTTATTTATAAATAAAACAAATAAAATCAAGCTCACGAACGGATAACATTTATATACCAGATATTTACATTTTTTATTTTGAATTCTTAGTGAAACGAGGATGTCTCTCTCTTCACAACTCTTTGTGTGCGAGTAAATAGAGAAATAAAAATGTTTTCGAAATCGTTTCTGTTTTCGCCACGTTTTACCGTTGCGTATTCAAAAAAATTGTCAATCGATTCCGTTACCATAGTTTTTCGCTGCTTCGAATCGTGTAAATAAATCATACATACGTATTATAACAAGTAGGTATCTACGTAAGAATAATAACATTCATTGAATTATTCGTTCATTTCCACTGTTAAATATACGAGCAATTTATTCGATTCAAATAGAATATATTATTATATTTTAATCGTACGTTCCTCCGAGAAGACCTAAGCACCGCGAGAGACGCCATGGTCAAAAGGAAATCGACGACGACGACATGCCGTACACAAACGAACAGGAACGACGGCAACGGCCGTTACAACCTGCGCCCGATGACCAAGACCTCGACGAAAACCGTTCGACGACTATCTCTGAAGCGTCGAGAACGGCTGGTCCAATGCTACGAGACCGAAAACCGACGGAACCAAACGCAGAATCCCGCGACGTCCTACGGCGAACGAGTGCATCGCGTCACTGAAACGGCGACGGCTGATCGGTCCGATCCCCGCGATTTCGTGGCGCACGGCGTCGTGGTTTCGCCGTTGTTGCAGGCCGCGTCCTGGGACCAGCAGTCGTTTCCCGCGACGGCGGCGGATCGGGCCGATTCCGACGGTTTCAATCTGGTCATTGACGAGGATGCGCCGCAGTCGTCGCCGTCCGCGTCCTGGCATCGGCCGGATGTTCCTGCGTCGGCGGCGGCGGAGGATTCGTCCAGCCCCGACGATTTCGTGCCGTACGACGTGGTTTCGGCGAGGTGGATGACCGAGTACTGGGACCAGCAGTCGGTTCCTGCGACAACGGTATTGTACCATTAATGCGGTGATTGGCGAGGACGACGTGCCATACGCGTCCTGGAATCGGTTGTCTGTTCCTGAACCGCCAGAATGGTCCTATGACGACGGTCTTTTGGTGGACGACTAGGATTCCCCTCGATCGTCTCCGTTCACGTGTAGGCGAAGTTTTTTAATTAGTTAATTTTATGTTTATTGACCGTAATTAACTCGTTCGAGTCGTTGTAAAATTAATATCTTAAAATATTAACTTAGATTAGACACAGATAATACGGTTTTAAATACAATAATTGATTCTATCGAAACGTCTTGATTTGAAACCTCCGGTTTATTATTATTCTATTAATTGTTTTTGACGGTTTCAAGCCGTTTCGATCTATTTTATTGTATAAAATATATATTATATGTTATGAATAATAAATTGTTTTCACTACAATGTGTGTTTTTTGTGTGTTAATTTACACTATTTAAACCAGAAGAACGCGTTTATAAACGTATAAAAATCTCATTATTCACATTACTCGGTAGGAAATCTTTGGATATTTTGAACTGCGATGTTTGGCATTGTCTGGGTCGACTTGCGCCGACCGGTCTCTTTTTTCTCGCTTCGGGGATACTTTTTTTTTATGTTTTGCGTTCGAAAAATGTACTCGTATTATTATTATTGTTGTGCGAAACCGTCAACGTCGCGCGCGTCGTCAGCGAAACAACGATATGACGATGCGATATTTATTATGATACTAGCTGTCCCCGCAAACGTTGTTTTGCCTTTAAATTTCACTTTAAATCACTTTTAATATAACAAATCGAAGTACTTAATAATGAAAAACATTTCACAATAATTATGAAACACGTGCAAATTTTTTAATTGAAAATGATTCGCAAAAAAAATGTATAAACAATGATAACGGTTACTATGGTTACAGAATAGGTATACATATAAAACGTTAAATTTTTAAAAATATTTGTGTTGGGCCACCCTTAACACCAAGGGATTTGAAAAATAGTTGATGTCCTATTCTCAGAGCTACTAAATATGTAGAAAAAATTTCATGAAAATCGGTCAAGCCGTTTCGGAGGAGTTCGATAACAAACACTTGTTCGATAACAAACAACGACCACGCTCTTAAAAAGTTTCTTAAGACTTTTTCAGGCAATTTTTTAAATTTTTCTCTCCGTAAGAACCGTCTTACTCTTACTTCAAGGGATATTGTAAAAAAAGAATTAGCGAAATCGGTTCAGCTGCTCTCGAGATTTGCGCTTAGCAAACACATTCAGCGATTCATTTTTATATTATAGATTAGTGATATACGCTACTAGATTTCCAGAAAACTTATACGATTTTCGTTCTGCTCTCTTTCCTCCGACGCGTCGTCACGCGTGTTTTTTACCAAATTTTTTTTTCCACCCCCGTTTCGGGACGGGAGGATCTGACACCTACCTCTCGGTGTATACGTCGGTTTAGCGCTCGCGCGCCGGCGATGTCTTTGGAAATTCGGTCGTGACCGGCGAGGCGCGAACGCCGCAATTACCCGTTGCGCGCACCGTATCGCAGCAGCCACCCCGCATTAATACTGCCGTGCACTAGTAAAGTCAAACTAACGGAGACCGACCGCCTCCACCCGACCGCCGCCACTACTATTATGTTGTTCACTATACGGCCGTCGGTGACGGGGCGATATTAATTACTGCGACAACCCGCCGTCGGTCCGCGCGGCGAGCCGCTTGGGCGTTAATAAATGATTGATCGCGCGAGGCACCGACGTTGACCGAAAAAAAAAAGGAAAAAAAATTACAAAAAAAAAAATTAAATAAAAATTAATGTCCCGCGCGTACGTACGAAATATTATACGCGTTCCATTATAATCGAACAGATCGAACCCGGTTGTCGTTATACGTTGTTATGCGCCGAAAAGACGACAATAATAATATTGATAGTAGTGTATTATTATTACGTACACGTGACGTTATTTTATTAATTTATAAGTATACATAAAACTATTTGTCTACATCAAAAATATGGTCTTTATTTATGCGTCACTTTACGAAATAGTATCACCTATAATATAAGAGATTATTCAAACGTTTTAAAGGAGGGAATTGCGTAAATTAAAATATTTTTGTTGCAATTTTTCCGAAAGCGATTATTTCATTTCGAGAAATCTGTTTTAATAAGTTACCGCAGTGAGTATACGCGTAATATGAACGCTGAATCATAATATGACGCGTCTCACAATGTTAAAAGGTTTTACGCCCGCCCGTCTATTATAACCTTATAACCATCTGAACATAATAATTAAATCTGAAATAACCGATCGGGTACGGCTAGTAAACGCGTATTTATCCCCTTCGACTGCGTCAGGCAAATAGTCTAGGGAAGGGTAGGGAGGGAGGGTGCACACACTTTGTACCTTCTATGACTCGTTAAAACGGACGCGTGTTCGTGTTTGAGTTTTGAAATAACCGCTCAAGTAAATAGATTTACATTTCACATCAGAACCAGAAACTTATCCGTTTGAAAATGATCTTTTGATTTTCTGTGTCGACGTTTTTTTTAATTTCAGAATGAATAATAAAAACTCAAGTGCTTAAAAAATACGTTAGTTTTTTTTGATTTCAGTGTTTAGAAAATAAACATTTTCGAAAATATTTGATTTTTAGTTTTTTTTTTTTAATCATATTTAAATAATTAATGAAACTACATTTTTGTTTCGTTAAATGTTAAATACATTTAAAAATCATAGGTTTAATTTTTCATTCGTTTTTTATACTCGTTCAAACTCAGAAAGATGAAAAAACTTAATATTTGCTACTATTAAATAATAAGTACGTAACGAATAGTAACGAATCGTTAGAAAAAAAAAATCGTTATTTGATTACTAATTTGAGTAGTCCAAAGCGTTGCGACATTTTTGGAAAAAAATTAAACGATTTGCACTTAGCGGTGTATTAAATGACGAAATCAAACTATTTTCAACTTTTATTTGTTAAACAACTCACTACTTCTTGTTATCTGTTAACTGTTATCTTTAAAAAAATAAAATCTTTATCAAATGATAAGGTCGAGAAAACTGGAAAAAAAAATGGATATTGAAAGTAAGATTTTTTAAAGAAAAAACAATAAATAGTATATTTAATTACTCGTTTTGAAATATCGTGAGATACAAAATCACGACCTTCTATTTTCCTATTTTGTTTTAAACATTTCTATTACATTCGCAGTAAATAAATAAGTTTTAATGGTTCGTACGTCATTATAATTTTGAAATATTTTCGGCAAACATCAATCAGTTTTCGATAATTTCTCATCATAATATAACGGTAAAAAAAAAAAAAAAAATGTTTAAATAACATATTCAATACCTTTTCTAAACGATTAATATATACATAACGTAAGTCATATGAATTCTTTCATTCATGTTTAAAATTAACATATCGCAAAGAATAATATTGTTTTAACAATCGGGCCATAAGATATATATTCGTAATGATATATTATCATACGTGACATTGAATGACGTAACTACTGTAGTACATAATATAATTGGTGTGTGAATGAATGTGTGTGTGTGTGTGTGTGCATGTGTTGTCATACGATATATGTTGTTATAAATCGCAATATACCCAATTACGTGAAATGACTTGTGCGAAAGCCCATTGAAAATCAGGTTGTCACCCGTTTGTATCTATTAAACTGCTAAACTCCTACGCCACTAACGGCTGCCAATTTATCTTTACGTTCCCGTAAATGACTTAATGTGCACCGGCGGTGCCTTCTCGCTGCCGATTAAACGAGACAGCGCGCCGGATGACCTTATCAAAAAAATCACAATTCATAGAGATTACATTTTTGGAAAGTACACGCGTCGCGAACGAACGAAATAACACTATTGTACACGCACGCCGTTAAAGCCGACGAGTTATATATTATATTGCGTTTGTTTTGTTCGATTAAGGATATCACGTGTATTGTACGCATTTATTTATACCTGAAATTTCCGTATTGGCTCACTGGAATAAAACGCGTTTCGCTTCCCTTTGAAGACGTTTTTCCCGAATAACTCAAAATTTGCACCCCACAGCTTTGTCCGTTCTCACCCCGATAACAAAGAAAATAATAAATATACGTATATACATAAGTATGAGTACATCATACTCGTACATAATATAAGAATATAGAAGAATTACAAAAGTAAAATGTGTAAATTGTGCTTTTAGAAACTCTACGAGAGCATAACTCACAATATACTCGTATTAAATGAAAATATGTTATCAGTATGCAATAACAATATAAATGTACATAATACATTTTTTTACCCGTCATGCGTCAGAGTGCTGCGGCATGACAAGAAGCATTGTTTTTGTTTTGTCTGAGATGAAAAATATATAGATCCGACAATGACGACGTGATAGCGCGAGGCTTCCAGTACGATTAACATGAACTATAGGTAGTCCATAAGTAGAATGCGATCGCGTTAAAAGTTTTAGTTCGAAAACATATGATGAAACCCGATGAACCGAATAAAATGAAAAAGAAAAAAAAAACCAATTTTAAGAACAAAACAGTGAAAACATTATTTAAAATTATTGAAGATTTCAAAGAGGAAAATATTTTACTTTAATCGTTTTTTATTCTCATTGAATTCTAAAACGAAACAATCCTGAAAACAAGATTTTCTCAATACGTCATCGTCATAATATTACTATACAACAATATGATTATTAACAAAACCAATGGCGTTTACGATTATTGTTTCTTTCTCATCAAAGATCACTATAGTCAAATAATAACATCTTTATTATAAAGTTGTATAATTACGTATCCTTGGGCTACTTCGACCGTAGAAATAGACACATCGGCGTACGGCGTTATTGATATATTTTCAACACTGTATCTATTTACGTGTTTAAGTGTTTTACAATATAATAAAATTACGTGTTGAAAATCAAGGATATCAACCGATTTAAAATAGACGATTATATCAGTGTGTGTTATTCATAATAATAGTTTATGTATTTTGTAACAACTATCTTTAGCCGGTGTTTTAACGTTTGTATATTCTATTCGGTTCGTTTACTATCGTAAAGTATTATGATACGTGCAGTTGTTTTGCGTGGATCGTATTTCGTTTAGTTTTCAGAGTGTCGAAATAATGACATGTTAAATTCTACAGCATAGAATCGTGTTTTAAATATTAAAGCAATACGCGTTACGATCGCGTATGGATTACGAAAAATTTGAGTAAAAAATTACACGTGATAAATCAATACGGTTCGAATTTAAAAATAAAATAATTATTATAGTGCGTGCCGTTTTCGGTAACTCGAAAACTAAAAACTTTAATATTCTATCTAGAAAAATGACTGAATTACTAATTGTACACAGGAAAAAAAAAAATCGGACGAGTAAAACCGATATTACGCGCTAAAACTCGTACGGTTAGGTCATCTCGGCGAATTTCGGCGCGTAACAGTAAAAGTAGGTATTTCATTGATCTGTTTTTGGTGGTCGTGTACTCTTAAATATTACAATTACCGATGACGAAAAAAACAAACAAAAAACGGCTTATTACGAGTAGAAGACAATGATGTGGTATAAAATATATAATCGTTCGTACTATAATAGTATAGTAGGTAGCCTCCTGTGTATTTGCCGATAATGGTTTTATGACCTTGAGCGTTGTTTGTTTGTTTTTTGTACTTTGAATTCGGTGAAATGAGACGCGTTAGTTAACGATTGTAGTGACGACGTGAAAGAGAAGAAAAATATTTGAACTATAAATAATATCTCATACTATACTACTCTGAAACGACGCCGTACCGGGCGAACGACACTCGCGCGTCCGTCTAGAAGACCGGACCATTTTTTATTTTCATTTCGTCATCTCCGGGCGAGTAGTACGCGTTACACCATTATATCGACGTCCACTGCCGCCGCTACTGTATCACAACGATTTCGAGTTAACACGGACCGATTTCGAGACGAATAAAAGGACGGTCCGCGACCTCGTTAGAGGTCCGGGATTAATGACGACGAGCAGAGGTATACATAACACTGTTGCGGTGTACGGCACACCCCCTGCGTAGACGGACGGCTCGTCGTTTTTTCACTATTTCCACGGATTCGTGTGCCGGTTATCACGAAACTAGCGAGCGAGAGTATCCTCTCCGGTCAACCGACGGTTTTGTAAAATTTTTTTCAAGAAAAGGGTCGCGCGACGTTCGCACAAAAACGCGTGCACCGCTCGTGTGTCGGCGAGAAAGTGCGCAGGGGACTATGGACGTGCGGCGTACGTATATAATCGAGCGATAGATAAAAGCGAAATATTCTTCACGATCTCTCTTCGGCGCGCGTGTACTCAATGGCCCGTGAGACCTTTCATTGTTTTTACGCATACGATCGTCCACATGAAATAATAATAATATGTATAGCTACGCGTGTAATGTGTGGAGAGATACGTTTTGCAGATGCGTTTCGCAGAGACCGATCACGAGAACACGACCGTTGTTATTATTATTGTCGTTGCGACGCCGCGTGATAATAATATAATATCTGAACGCGCGTACCGATATAACATATATCGTGATCTCAAAGACCATTGTGCGTCCCCGCGGCACTGAAAAGGTCCGCGCGGACCACCGTCGTTATCGTCGTCGTCGTCGTCGTGTTATATTACGCGCGGGGTCGTCGACGAGTCGCGCGAATGGAAAAACGGTTTTGCAACGCGTTAATACCCTTCGACCATATCGATAGGTACTAGCTAGGGATACTTTAGCGTTGGAAAATAGCACCTCCACGCCTTCGGATTTTTTAAGTTTTAAACGTATTAACACGACTTTTCGTGTGTGTCTTACAATCGGCTGTACGGTGTTTTCTGGCCACGACCGCGACGTGGACACTGAACTCTACGACATTGTTTTCGCTCGAAAATAATGTGGCCTTTGTGTATTGCACATCAATGAACAACAAAAGGTAAACTATATTGTTTTTCATACTGACGTTTGAACATATATTAAATAGTGGGATGATTAAAAGTCGACGGCCTGTTTATAGTTGTTAGCGTTTTCAGTACCCTTGATAATTCGAGTATACAACAGTTTCACCTACGGACTGTCGTTGTTTTACACGCGGCAAAACGATCGCATACGACGTATAAATAATGAAACTATAAAACGCATTTTTTCATGAGAAAAACGTCCTGCAAAAGGCACTGTAAACCGAGGCTGCCGATCAGTCACGTATCTATGACAAGCGGTCCGCCGGGTTTAGACCCACTAACGGAAATTTTCGTAAAATGTAAAAATAAAAATATTACTTTACAATATTGTTATTGTTTCGAGATGAATTTGAAAAATCCAAAGAATCGAATGAGATATCAAAATATTTAATCGATTTAGGTTTCGTAAATGTTTAACAGTTGAATTAATAATCGGGGCTTGAAAAATATCTAGAAGTTTTACCATCGAGTGCGCGTTACTGTTGCATTAACACTGACGTATTACCATTCAATATTTTTTAAATCATTAACTTGTCACATTACGATTAAAAATTTAAAAAAAGGTTATGTCTTTAATTCATGAGAATTATATCGTTACCTAATTATTATTCGCTTCGATTATAGGTTCAAATATTTTGTTGGGATAAATATACATGTACCAGACCTCGGGACAAAACGTCGATTAAACAGCAATGTGCTTTAAATACATATATTACGATGGTGGGTATCTCGCACATGATAGTTAAAAAGGAAAATTATATAGATAGTACTCGATAAGCATACTACTTATGTACGAAGAGTGTATGACTATAGTTTATCAGTCGTCGACCATCACACTTCGAAAACTACGCCGCCCGAAACCATTTTCTGAATAAAAAAAAACGCCCGTGCATGTCAATTATTCCGATTAAAAATTACCTAACCTTTGTTGTAAAAAGTTTTGATGTTTGAAATGCATTTTTCCTTCGCGCGATGTAGATAAGCAATACGTAAATTGTATTTTAATATTATCGATCTCTGACCTCAACTCTCGATGGTAATAATTTTCAATCGTAAAATTACGACCTCGATCACACATTGTTAAACAGAAATGATTCACGAGAGTATTACTTCATAGAATCGAATTTTTATATGTCTACGAATCGAACGAATAATGTTATATTTTAATCGATTTTTGAAAAAAAAATAGTAAAATATTATAGACGTTGAAGTATCTGAAATCATTTGCAAAAATTTAAAAATCAATGAAACTATTTTATGTGACATCAACACAGCGACATTGACGAAGAAAAATTTAAAAAAAAAAAATCTTTATTTTAGAACAGTATTATTAAATTAGATCGTCGATAGAGTAGATCATAATAAATCAAATATTATTTAATTCAAAATCTAGGCGATAAATGTGGCGCTGCGAGCTTATTTTTCACTTGAATTACAATTCACTAAGTACCCTGTCGTTTCTCGACTACAACTTTGGAATAAATGCATTTTGTTTTGATATGAATACAACAATTTGATGGTAAAAAAACGAATATGATATTTTTATTCTTTATAACACTTTATGTAAAAGAATTATTCATTATTTAATTTTTTTTTTTTATTTTAATAGATATATTCTCATAAAATATTGATTTTAAAATAATTAAAAACATTTCCCCTTGATAATTTAAAATGTCATCTCACGGACACTGCAGTTGTTCTACTAGGTATAATTAGATGCGAAATGAATATGAAAAATGATATTTTTAATAAGGTCTTTTTAAATAACCTTTTTGACGTTACTTCTTGTTACGTTAATTTTAGCATGAAATGTCAATTAATTATTTAACGAGAAAGTTAGAATAGGTATTAATATAAAGTGACTTTTATTCTAACGTGTTGGTTGGCGCCTTTAATGTTTTAATGTGCCATGTCGACAAACGAGAATCTTATATGAATTATGTTTTTAATAAAAAAAATAATAGTTAAAATAGTTAGGTACTTTCTTTTATAATTTTCTATTATAATATCTTTCAAAGATATTTTTTCGTTGTTTATTCATATTATATTTTTGTAATTTTATATGGCTAAACATATTTATTCTAACTGAAATCTAATTTTTATTTGAACACATAAATTTATGTCTTATTTAATAATTTAATTCTACATTATTTTGTTTATGACATTTTTTTTTTTTTTTTTAGTAAATTTTACTTTGACAAAAATGTATATTATTTTTACATTTTAATGCATCACGTAATATTTTATTTTTAGTATAAATATAGAATAATAAAATGAAAATTGGAAAAAAAGAATCTCTATTGATTTTTATAAAATTCAATTTTTAAATTTAATAATCCGCACATTTTCTCGCCGATACCATAGCATAGAATTTAGTAATTTCTTTGAATTTTTATTCGCGCGAGAAATATCAAAAGCTTACTCGAGTTGTGCGATGATTATGATTTTTTCATTGAAGTTGTAATCAACTTATCAAATACATTTACACTATTACATAAACATAATCATTGGACAAAAACAAACATCAAAATAATAATTTATTCGTCGTCGAATTGAATACATTGATTTCGACGTCTCGAATACGAAGAACACGTGGTTTTAATTATTATTATTTTTTAAATCAACGCGAACAATAACGTGTTTTTGAAATAACACCCACCTCGAACGGTCATTTTTCAACCCGGGGCCGTATACCGGAGGAGTCGACCGTCGTTTTTAGTACGTCGGCGATATTAGTACCATTTTTTTAATATTAACGTTACCGAAACAAAGCGAACGAGAAAGAAAAAAAATTCTCCATGTCGAAAACATAGTGATTACAACTATCACGTTTAAACGAATCGTGAGCATCCGTTAACCACGCAAAACCTTGTCCTGCGATCGCCTCCAGTAGAAACACGTCGGGCCGAGTGGCGCAAAATCTCGGATCGAATTAATTTTTGAAAACTGTTATTAGCGTGTGCGCGCCGGGGATTTATTGTTTTCGGCGTCTTTATGTTGATATTTGCATACGCGCGGAACCGAACGTATTATCTCATTCGGCGTTGCGATCGCCGTCCGTGGAAAAATCCCGCGGCGTCGGCGAATAGTAAAAGTGCTAATGTCAAGGTTGAGGTCCTGCGCGGACGACGAGTGTCGGCGGCGCGGGCGATGACTACACGGCGGCGGAGCGAGAGAACGAATATGACAGCCGCCGTAAATTTATTACCGCGAAAAGGAGAGGAAAAAAATAAATAACGATTCGCGCGCACACGAAATAATAATATAATAGTTACAATAAACGCAGTGTTTACAACGTGTACGCGACGCGTTAGGTCGCACACAACAACAACAACAAGGAAAATAATGATGATAATAATAACAATGATAATACGATCAATTTACGATTAATTAGAGATTATCGAAACGAGGATAAGGACTTTAGCCCCGAAAAGCAAGGGTAAACGCACGCAAGCGAGTAGAACGTCAATGGCCTTCGTGTCGCGGCCGGGCGCGATCGTTCATTCAGCGGACGACGACGACGCCGCGGCGGTTTCATTCAACAAAAATATACGCCGCGCGCGTACTGGTAAATAACTATGATTACGGTTTTTTTTTTTTTATCATTGTTCGTAGAAAACATAAAAAAATAATAATAATAATAATGAAAACACGTCGTGCGCCCCCGTTAAATACATAAATATATGTATACGTCGCGCGTAATTCGGATTTTTTTTTTCTATCGTTTGACTTTCCTTCGGCGCGCGCGCGCGCGCGCGGTATGGATTCGGTCGAAGAGAAACAATGGGGCGCGAACGGTGGAAATTTGAAATGCGGTCCGAGGACACTCGCGACACGTACGGGTTGTGCGCACAATGGGTGAATGTGTGATATTTATTATTAGTCCGTTCGATTGTCGGCTAAATAGCGGCGTAGAGGTTCAAGGCCCTGGCGCCGTACCGGAAATGCGCGGTAACCCCGGACCTGAGATTACGATCGATTTATTTCATATCGAGAGGGAAAATTATGAAAAAAAAAAAAAAAAAACAACGCTCTATTATTATCGGAATACCGTGTCTGCGATTGAGCAAAGCTAATAAATCTAAAGAGCGGCGCGGTTCGTTCGCGCGGCGGCCAACAACACTAATAGACAATAAACGCGTGCCCGCGGTATTGTATTTTTACCCGACCGGTTCTCGTAAAGTACGCCCACGGAAATCGAAATCGATTGCGGACAAGCGTCGAAACGATTATGCAAGTCGATACGGAAAATTAAAAGTCTCCGGTGTCGGCGCGTAAATGAAAACCGAAATCCGTAGGAACAACAGACACGCGAACGACGACCTTGACGGTTAAAACTTTTCAACACTCGGTCTAATATTTTGTAACGCCAAAACGGTACCGTATTATTATGAGTATTTATGACTATATTAATCTGCCAAGTCGTTTCTATTTATTGTTCGGTTGACCGACTAATATTTTTTAATAATAATTGTATCTAACGATTAGATGAAACGTATATTTTCCAAAAAAAACAATTTCTTGCCTTCCCTAATGTCACCGCTGAGTTTAAGTCTAAAAAACGTATATTATATTAATGAAACTGAATTTTCTCTCCCTTCCCTCACACGCTCCACACACGCACACAAAAAGATATTCATATTACGCTCATGGAAACCGTGAAATTCTCAAGAACTGTGTTCATGTGTGTAATATTGTAAATAAAACTATAATAAAGATACTTTAATTTTGAAAGTATCGAAAAACGTGTTCAACAAAAAAATGAGATCATAGATATATTATGTATATATAAAAAAAAAACACGAATAAGTTTATCGCGCCGTAGTTATATAATAATATTTTAATGACATAAGAAAGTTACGACTTCCTGGTTTCGCGCTAAAAATGTAAAAACGAGAAAATAAATCAGTACAACGGTTTACGTTTAAATACATACATGAAATGTACTCTTCCAAAAGAGTCTTAGGTACTCCGCTTGATTAATTGTTTCTGCGAAAGCGAATAAAACGGCCGTTTAAGAATTTTGCTCTCGTTTCAAACTTGTCAGTTTGTCAGTACGATAAAAAAAAAAAAAACCCCTAAAAAGAGAGCTAGTCATTCGATGTGTGCGGCAGTTTTAAAAGCACTCCGCCCGGATTTGTTCGCCATTATCATCGTATACATCACGTATGACTGATCGTTACCTAAAAAGGATCGACTCGGCCATAATAATTATTGTATTACAAAGGGTCAAGGACTTGGGTAAGTTGCGCGACACACACACACACACACACACACACACACACACGACTGGCGGAAAACGTAAATAACCAGCCAGTCGGTATACGATATTTCTTCGCCGAGGATATTATTATTGCTCACACGCGGTCGTATTCATATTATGTGTGCCTCGTGCACCCATTCGATCGTATAGTTCGCATGACCTATTGGCCCGCCGATAAAATGCGTTTCGTATCAAACATTAATTATAGCTAACAAGTAACAAGGTGTACCCCGACAATAACGATAGTTATAATAATAATTGGCAAAGATATTTCGTAAAGTGTTTTATTCGGCCAATACGAACCGCGGCCGCCGCCGTCGCCATCCGCGTGTGCGCTTGCTTTTACGTCGGTCGTATATTATATCATTGTATTATATGAATGAAACGCGTGATTGATGTGGGGGACTTGTGTATTGTACCTACGGGTACATTTATGCGTCGTTATGTAAAAAAAAAATATAAGACGGGATACGTCCCGTATTTTTTAAACGTCCGTCCCGTGCGCCGTCGTCTAACGGTTAATATTAATTAATATGATATTTTTTGTGTAATCGGTAAATAAAAAGTGGAAACGGGTCGCGTTATATCACTATTGTTTTCGGGTGTGATAAGGTTGCTGTTTATCGAGAAATAATAGTCATTACGTAATAAACTAAAATTAATTATTGTTCGCACTGTTTTCGTATCACTTTTATCGAGAACAATAATATCATGTTTAGACGGTTTGAACGACACGACGATTTCTTACGCGTTGTTATTTTTATAACGGAATTTTTTTATGAGCTGTAAAGACTCTAAAGACGTCAAATATCGTTGGTAAATCGATTTATCGTTACATTTTATCGCCCCGCGTTTTGATTTTCAGTATGACGTATAGCATCCCTAAAACGAGAGCGCGCGGAGATTAAAAATCGTCGACAGTAAAAATGTGCCGAATATCAGAGATTGAGAACTTATGAAAAAAAAAAAACGCATGAAAATGGGTCGAACGAGAAAGACGTGTCTATTTGTTTCATAATTAATTATAACTCGTACGCAGTGTTATTGCACACGTTGCGTAAATATCAGGCATTCAAACGGTCGACGCGCGGTTGCAACCCATCGGCGCAAAAGGTAAACCCGAAAACGACTCGAAAGCGCAAATAAATTTTAATAAAACAAAAGTAATTTTTTTTCTTTGTGAAAGCCATTATGTAGCCACGTGTTGCAGAAGTAAGTTTCTATGTATTTTATATAGGTAAACGTCTAAAGTTATTAGCAACAGTCGCTAATTACGATTTACGATCAGATGTATAGATAATTCTACTGAACTCTATCGTTGTTTGTTTATTTAAAACAGACACACGCGATATTTGGATTTGTTGGGACCGGTCCAATGTGTGATCTACCGACAGACGGCTATCCGAGATCAAATGTTGTAGGTAGAACGTGTGATCCACTGATAACTGATATTTACATTATACTTTAATGACGTCAATACGATTATAGAAAGTAAACTACGACCGGGTTTTGAGTGTTTTACATATTGTATGCTTGAAATATTATCTGGTTTATATTTAGCGTTTACTCGCGTCAATTATCGCGAATGCGTTTGCGTGTTTTGAATTTTTATCTAAACGAAATAAATGCTACTACAGCGAGAAATGTGTTCGAAAACAAAATTACGGATCAAGTCAAATGTGTTGAATGTTTAAAACGTAAAAATCTGTTAAAACAACGACCACAATAATAATATAATTTACTCGAAAAAAAAATATATATATAAAACTATTGATGCTTATAAATTCGATGAACAATTACGTAAAACGACACGAACCAAGATGCCAGACATATTGATCGATTTTCGTTGGAAATACATTTTATACTTATCCTCTATGGTATTTATGTCATAGTGATTTAGTTCTAACGAACATAATGGAACTTTTCTGATATTTGGTTCATATGATACCAGAGCGTAATGCAGTTTTGCGGACGGATAGAAGTAATTATTCATGAAACGATTATTATTGAATTTTGTGCATTCGGGCTGATCTAAAAATTCACGCGACTCGCGTGCGTTTCAAGTGCATTTTTGTGAAGTGCGTCCGAATAACGACGCGATAAATCGCACGCGGCGTAATATCATGCAGTATTTTCTATGCACCGGGGTCGCCGCCGGTCCAGGGGGTTTTCGGTCCAAAGAACACCGACCGACGGCGGTCACAATATCAATAACAATGCCCCGGTGAAAATATTGTCGGGGGCTCGGCGTGACGCGTTACTGCGGGGCCGCGTGTATTCCGACCGTTCCGGGAGACCGTCCGCTGAATTATAGCCGCGCGTACACCGTTGGCCTGCCGCCGCACTTTGTCTTTGCCGCGGTAAATTATTTCAAACCGTTTAATCACCGATTCAGTGAATAATATTGTCGTTAGCGCGCCCCGGAAATAAGTTCAAATCGATCGAAACTGCTCGACGAGCAACAGTCGCAGTGGTTATGCGCGTTGGCGAAATCGGCCGTTTTAAACAACGTCGCATTACCGGTACACCGCGAGCGTCTATAGATTTAAAACGTAGGCTCATTTTTATTTTATTTTTTAATCACTTTTTCTCGAATAATTGCTCGACATTATCAACACAAAGATCGAGACGACGAGGCCGATAAACGTTACGGTAAAACACATTACAATTGTTGACCGTTTCGATCTAAAAATACAATATTTACTCATTACAATAATATTTGATATAAAGTATAAATTATTTTTTAGACGGTAGAAATCGCTGTTGTAATCGATAATATTATGTTTAAAGATTTTATTGGTATATGATGAAATTCAAAGTGAAATTCGATAAAGTCTGGTCGAAAAATTATGATTTTTAAAACGAATCGAGTCGGAACAGGTAATTTAATCGACGAACGAATAAATCCATTGATCACTCTAAACGCGTTTGAATATCAAGACACACGCACAGACAATAAACTAAAATAATTATATTTCAAACAACGTAATGTTATTACGAATTTAAAACCTACTCACTTTGAAATGTAGGTAGTGCACTTTTAATAAATTATGTAGTTCGTTTTCTCTCTGGAAATATTAAGTCGGCGGAATAAAATTATGGTAACTATCGTCAGACATAATTCTTTTAAATGTGTTTAAAATGGCTTTGTTTGGCGTTTATTAGTGTTTCAGAAACACCTTGCATATTCTCAGCAACTGCAATAAACGCCGCACCCGAAATAAAAAAGTACCGACTTTCCTTTATCTACGTGTAATTTTCGTTTAGGATAATAATTGTATGGTATGGTAAACGTTACGACGTAGCACATTATCGCGGAATACCTAAATATTATAATATAATTATATTAATAAATCAAAAGGCTAATTCAATAAAATTGAATAAAACTACAAAGGCTAAAATTAATGGATATTTACTATGTATTCCCTTAATAGCTCGTACTAGGATTTACTTATTGTCATCTGAAATCGTCAGAAAATTTTAAACTCTGAGTATTTTTGTTTTTTAAAATCCGTATAATTTAGTCTTTTGACGTAAGCGGGCTGTTATGTTTTTACAACGCTATATATTGTACTGTGATAAATAGCTCTCTTTCTCTGCTTATTTTGAATACGAATGACACGTCTGAGTGCTTCAAGAAGATTTTACAGGGTTTTTTTTTTCTTTTCATTAATAATACATTAAAATATGACAAATCTTAAGCATTACATCTGTATATATATATATATACTTTTCGCAAATTATTTTAAAACAAATTTCGAATCGTTTCCAACAGAGAGATTGCTGCCCTGGGCTTCTGCTAACTCGGCCTGACTGCGCCGTTCCCTGCACTATATTTGCAAACGTTACAGAGTTTCAATTTATTTTTAGACCCCAGGGACCCCGTTTATTTCCAACGACAAATCGTCGCCGATAAACGATGACGCGAAACGCGTGCGCGCGCGGGCCAAATAATCTACGTATAAATGATCAATAACGAACGGGTTAGGTTGGATTCGAGGAGACAGTGTGCGTTGCATTACAAATTCAAACATTATAGTCTAATGAATAAATTTAATGATATCGTATTTTATCGAATGCATTCGAAAACGTACGGGCTTTCTTTCGATGTCATAATAATATATTAAATCGTTTCTAACAAGTTTTGTTTAGTTCCGATTAGGTAACGCCGAATTCGTTTGCAGTTGCACTAAGATCATAAATTATGAATCGAAAAATCGTTATTATTATCGATCATTATTTTTAACAACAGTACTTGTATTTTTTTCGATGAGTAATAATATTATAAGACGACAAACGATGACGGAACGTATTTACTTATTAAAATCATCCGGATCTGCGTACATTACGATGTAATTATGAAGTTACGTAACCATCAACTTTCTTAACGAAAATAATAAATTAAAAATAATTTAGTTGTCCGAGATTTCTTCGCAAATCTCGTCTTGTAAATAGTTACAGATTGTATTCAGGATGTCGGTTAAACGGACGGGAAAAGAAACTTGACCTAGTGATTTTGTCATGACTGTAAAATAGTTGAAATGAATATCCAGAGTTAATTAAACATGCGCTCACACGCACGCGCGCACACAGAAATAAATGGTAATTAATACGTTTGATGTGTCTAACGTAGGGAAACGAGTAAATAAAAAGCGGTTCTGTATGAATAATATTATTTGAAAACGTAATAATGAAAATATGTTGTTCTCACCGGGATTTGTGATAATAATTGCAAATAGAGAAGGTGGTTCTATTAATATACAACTTATTCTTATTACACCCGCAGAGTGTTTAGTTCGAACAATGTTTTAGATATTTTGAGTACGTTCTCAGTGTTTGTATAATAATTGTTACGTTACGCGGAGAAAACGTTCCCCGTACGTGTAATTGTTACGCGGCGTCGGCGTCGCGACGCGAATAATGCAACGAAAAACACGATAATTAACGAAAACGATTGGAATTTTATTTCCGTAGACAGAGCGAAATAAACGTACTCGATTTCACACGATTTCAGAATGTCGCGCGCGCGTCCTCGGTCGCGCGCAGGTAAAATATTATGATATTACGAGCGTTTCATATAAATTATACGCGAATTAAGATGATTTACGATATCCAAGTGATTTTACGGTCATTTCATCCGCTACATGTTATTTTTATGGCTCGCGAGCTTATGTATCGAGGTTTTTAATGATACCGCTTGTACTACATCATACGTGACCGGAATAGTTTTATCGCGCATTTCTGGAAAACGCAACGCGAACCGTACACACGCACGAGGTATCCCGACCGATCGAACGATCCTTTGACGAGCTGTGGCGGTACAAGGTTTACATAAATTATCGTCGTTATTAAAATACGTTTAATTATTTATCAACCGTCGTGAAAATAGAACGGGCTGAACACACGCTCGCGATCGTATTTACGTCGCGCAGTAAGTACGCGGCAGGATGGATAATATTCAATATTATAGGCGCGCGATTGTAACGATCGGTCGTCGCGTGTTCGCGCGAAGAAAACGCGAAAACGATACGGCCGATAATATTGTCGAGACGAGCCGATTAAATCGATCGATTGAAAATATGTAAAACCTGGTTCGAAACATATTCTCCGCGCGTAACGAATCCGATTAGCATAACATAAGTATAGCCGATGGAATACGACGAAACCCAAACGAAACATAAAAACCGAAGTGAGCATTTTTTGTTACTCGCGCACAGAGTTTACCTAACGATGCGGCGAAACCAAACGGTACGATGTTATCGTCGTTGTGGAATTGAAATTATTTTTACGATCGTTCTGGAACGGTCGCGAATACGCTACTTTGCCGGCGCGTCTTTGACGTCTGTCTGCTTCGATTTCGTTTCCGACGCCGCGAAATCGCGAGCCGTATCCCTACTGCCCGCGCGCGCCGAAGGACTGCCGCGGACCTCGTCATCGTCGTGCCGCGGGTGTCGTCATCGCGCGCGCCGCCGACGATCGTTCGCCGAAAAACAAACACGCTCGGCCCGGAATGCCCGATAACGAAACGTTATCATCATACCTGATCGCGTCGAAATGACATCAAGCCTACTGGTAGGAAGAAATTACGTAGAAAGTACTTTATACGACGTTGTATGTTTATGAGAGAAAAAATTGAAATATTGTGACGCGGCCGCCGGCGATAACCGGAGACCAGTCGCGGTGATTCAGCGCCCAATTGTGAAAACGAAATAAGAACGCGCATAATATCTCATGGTAATAATAACCGCGTAGATACGGCGGCGAACATGTAACGATCTGCGAACGCGCGGCACGTACGCGGTTGTCATTTCGGTAAAATTCGCTCGGGGGAACCCCAAGCGCCCCGCCGGGATCACGCAACCGGACTGTTCGCGGCGGCGGCGGATACGCCCTCGCCACCGCCGTCGTGAACGGCCACCTTGTTGCCCCCCCGGGAGGGAGCCGACTCGGCGGCGTTCGGATTAATATATAAAGCGGATCGTTGTCAATCAACTTTACTCAGTCGACGTTCAGTTTTAGCACACTTAACAACCGAAAACTTATTTATTCGCACCATGGCATTCAAAGTAAGTACCTACCAGCAGTACGCGGTGGTTGTTATTACTATTATTATTATTATTTTTATTATTCGTTTCTTCGTTTAAAAAAAAGAAAAAAAAAACTAACGTGTTTCGGTGCTATA
Organism: Drepanosiphum platanoidis; assembly: GCA_948098885.1. Lineage (NCBI taxonomy): Eukaryota > Metazoa > Arthropoda > Insecta > Hemiptera > Aphididae > Drepanosiphum > Drepanosiphum platanoidis. Next base: position 11,844,283 of record OX402530.1, on the reverse strand, counting down.
AAATCTGTTCGAGTTTCTCGGTATTATTATTTATTTTTCGCGACGGCACGAGTTCTCTTCAACGCGAATGCTCGCAATACATCGTTTGATTAAAAAACACGTGCTCGTTATGAGAAATAAAAATAATAATCGCCTCGCGTTCTAGAGATTTTCGTCGAACGACAAATCAATTGGCGTTTCGAGATAAACTTAACCGTTATTTTTCCGAATCCAATACTAATACTATACTATTTTCCGTTAAATTCGCGATCAGAGCACACGCGTTTTCGCAACGAACAAGGTTGACGAAAATAATTCGAAAAGATTTACTATTTTATCGGGTAAGATGAGAAACCGCGTGAATACCGCGTCCGATATCCGATATTGAAACCCGTGTTTCAACACGTTTGAGCTATGAAAATTATTTCTCGGCAAAGCGTTTGTATTTCGTCGGTGCTCGGGACGCATTGAATTTCGTTCGTATTTTCCGCGGGGATATTTCTCGCGCGCGTCGTTAACTACGAAACCACTCACAGGACTCAATGATATATCGCTTGTGGCGGTCGGCGGCCGCGAAAAGCGCCGCGCACAACACTCGAGTCGAATTCGATTTCGGTCCTGCTCGACGTAGAAACTCTCACGGTTTTGTCCGCACTGCGCGCGTGTAACATTAAAAAACGATTTTCCGCCCGACCCGCGAGAAAAACGTTAAAAAACCGATTTTTCGACCGATCGTTTATTTATCGTCGTTTTTTCTCTTTTTTTTCAGACCGTCGCCGTCTTCGCCTGCGTGCTGGCCTCCGCACTTGCCGGCCCAGTAGCCCCAGCCTACCCGGCACCGTCTGCGTACCCAGCACCGTCCGCATACCCAGCACCGTCCGCATACCCGGCACCGTCCGCATACCCGGCTCCGTCCGCGTACCCGGCACCATCCGCCTACCCGGCGCCAGCCTACAAGCCCGCTTCTTACTCCGCGCCCAAGGCGTACGCCCCGGAAGCTTACTCCGCCCCAGCCCCGTACAACTTCGACTACAGCGTGCACGACGACTCCACCTACGACATCAAGAGCCAGTCCGAGTACAGCGACGGCAACGGCTACGTCAAGGGCTCCTACAGCCTGGTCGAACCTGACGGCACCAAGAGAATCGTCGAATACACCGCCGACGACTACAACGGTTTCAACGCCGAGGTCAAGAAGGAAGGCACCCCGTCCTACAGCTCCGCCCCGGCCTACAAGCCCGCCTACAAGGCCCCAGCTTACCCTGCTGCCCCGGCCTACCCTGCTGCCCCGGCATACCCGGCTGCCCCAGCCTACTCTGCCCCGGCATACTCTGCCCCGTCTTACTCCGCCCCGGCCTACAAGCCAGCTTACAAGCCAGCGTACTCCGCCCCCGCCTACCCGGCCGCCCCCGCTTACCCGACTGAGTCTTACCCGGCTGCCCCGGCATACGGATACTCCACCCCCGCCCCGGCATACGGATACTCTACCCCCGCCCCAGCCTACGCTTACTCCACCGCCGCCCCAGCCTACAAGCCATCGTACGCCGCCCCGGCATACAAACCATCGTACGCCGCCCCAGCCTACAAACAATACTAATTCCAAACCAATCGTAGTTAATGTATAATGTTATTCTTATAATTATTGTATTTTTATGTAAATAAAATTTCAATTTTTTCCATGACTTAATTCGATCGTCTTACTTAATTCGCCCTGTAATCCTGCGGGTCCTGCAGTCCTGCGGGTCTCGCAGTCCTGCGTCCAAAACGGACACTATTACATAATGGATGAGCATTTCGAGTTTCGCTCAGAAACGGTCGTAGCGAGATAAAAGCTTACCGGGCTCAAGAGTTCTGCACGCGGTTCGGTCTATGTATTGGTCTGATAATCGTAGTCTACTTCGATTTGGTCAAGGTTTGATATTAGACGGCATTATAGTAATATAACTTTTAACACTCGATGTATTGATTACGTGATGAAATAAATGACATAATATTTTGTTAATTTTAAAATCGGACAGTTTAAATAATGTTTCTGGATAGGTAACAGTTTAATTGTATTTTTAATATCGATATATATCAAGGCGAATAGAAATAGCAAGTTTCGCATAGTTGTTAAAGTAACGAATTAAAACTGAATTATTAATTCTTCATAGAACTATAACAAAAACGCACGATTCTGATATATGGATATCATACGATACGACGTTCGTCTTATTTGTGATTATTTTAAAATGTATTAGTATCCAGTGCTCGTTTCGGAAATTATAGAAAGAGTTACTTAAATATTTAAATTTGGCCCCGTCTTGGTCTTATTTCCGGACGTTTTCAAATATCGGTCCGGTCACGGTGGATTCTTTTTTATTTTCCAAATAAAAAAAGAAAGATCCAATCCGCGGTTTGTCAGTTTCATTGTTTATTTTATCGATCCGGTCCGGTCTTGGTCTATGAAATAACGGACCGTGCAAAACTCTACCGAGTACCCGCCTTGTGATGAATTCATTGACAATAAATAATATATAATAGTAACCCAGTCGGATAGTTTTTTTTTTTTTTATTCAGTTTGAATAATTCAACGAAAAATTTACAAAAATATAACCTATCGGAATTTTTTTAATAACACGCTGGTTTTAAAATTAATTGAATCCATATGAATCTACATGTCTAAATAATATTTTTAACTGGAAATGTATATATGCTAATGATTCATATGCAGCTATAAAAACCTTTAACGAAATTGCACAGTTATTATTGAAGTATATTATGATTACTTTTGCTGATGATTTTAAAATTATATTTTTATTGTAAACATCATAAATGACATTCAGATATGGTGAATAAATATATCGTAAAAATAAATTCCATTTTTTTGTTTGCGCGCAAAAAATGGTATAATATAACATTTATAAATTGGAAAATACATCCACTTTAACCAAAGTCCTATTAAACAATACGATTAAATGAATATGAAAATATAAAAAACTCATACAATTTTCTGGTTTAAACAAACATACCAATACGTTATACGTTAAATTAAAATGTGTCGATTTGTATTACACTTAATAGATAATATAATTGTTGTCTCAAATATGCTGTTTAAAATAGTATCGTTTCTAAAATTATGTATATATAAAAAAATGTATACTCTAAGAACTTAATTATTCATTAAAAAAAAACAAGTGTAAATAATTAGTGTATTAATGATTTTATTTAAAATGTAAGTTGAGTCACATCGCGTGCTTTAGTAGGATTCTCGATAAAACAATATTAAATATATATATACATTATACATATACGTATTTATGTGTAAAAAAGAAATCAATTCGTTTATTTTTCCAACGTTTTTAAGCTTATTCTCTAATGTATAAAGCATATATATATTTAAGTTGTTAAGTTCATTTTTAGGCAGTTTCGTTTAAAAAACAGATCATTTATATTGTGTGGTCATTGGCCACTTATTTGATGGATGCAAAGTAACGTTCTCCGTTAACGTCGTTGAAAAGCGTTCAAATAAATTACAGTGTAACAGACGACGGCACTTATGGTATGTTTAACAGTTAACACATTCGAATTTCATTGTAACTAATGGACAGAGTGCGATTTATTGCTTTTATTTCACGTTTTAACCAAGATGAAACCCAATATTATTGTTTTGGTATTCGATCTATAGAATATAATGCTCAGACGGTGTTCAATACAAATATTACATCGGAAATGAAATACAAACAATCCGTATTTTTCGGGTTCACGCAACATTGCTCAGTTAATTAAAATAATAAAATAAACTCTATGTACGATTTTAACACACATTTTATTTGTACGTATGAAAATTTAATATCGGAATATGATTCGATTTTTAGATTGAAATGATGGGCCTGCAGTGTATTATTTAAAAAATTATTTTCTGGTAAACACTTTTAATGGGGTACCTTTACGGTATTCATAACTAATAACCAAAAGCTTCATTGTCTTATAATTTATAATTACAGTATAACCTGAAAACTGATTTTAAACAACGGTGTAACAACAGAATGTAATCCCTATAGAACTATAACAAATTACTCAGACTTCATAATACATAATGCTACTTCTTCAAGGTGAAAACTATTCACTGATAACTTAATAATCTCCACGGTTAGTCAGCGAATTAACCACAATGAATAATTTTTTAACAAAGTTTACCATAACTAGGCCACCTGAATTTCGTATTAATAAAGCTGTAGTGCCTACTGTGTTACTGGAATGTTATCGAGTAGAAAAACTGTCGGTCTTAATGAAACACTATTAACATTAGTACGGTGTGTGATGTAATCGCTTAAAAATAATGTTTACGCCGTAAAAGTCTATACTCTTCAAACTGTTTGAAAACAAATGTATAAATATTTTTAATTTTATTCTTTTGTCGACCAAACACTATATGAATCGAGATCAATAAAAAAAAACAAAACAATAGAATAATAAAACCATTGTACGAGATTAATTAATTGATACGATAAACTTTGTATTTTTCGTCAACTGCAATCGGTCAAGCTTGAAGCTCCCAAGTAACCAGTCGATCACTATAACTCGTCTGACTTTAAGATTCTAAACGGACGGGGATGTATTGATTTCACGAAAGTAGGTTAAAATATTGTTTTCAGGTAATTAGGCGCTTTTTAGAGTAAAACGATCTGACATGAACCACAATAACGGTTCGAATCGAAGTAGATAACAATGACTTCTATTCAACGCTGCTTATAATTTAAATTAACAATAATAATACATTAGATCGGAATACGTATTGATTAATGACCCGAATGCACGATTAAATGAGCGTTACAGACAATAATACAATAATTATTATTTATATTAACAATATATTGCTCAAACTTTAATTTATAATCGTTGTGAAAATTCTGACGATGTCGGATGTATAATAAATGTATTGTATTAAATCGTGATGAGTTCGGTACTCGAGAGTTTGGTATATACCCAAGTCGCTCCTATAGCGACAAACCGTGACGAGAGTCATACCCAGCCTTGAGATGTGAACCCGACGAATTTACTCGGCGCGCATTATTAACGGTAAAAGTGAATTTGTGTATATTTCGCCGAACGTTTTTAATCCGACAAACAATTTAATTGTTGTTTGTTTCGGCTCTTAAATTATCCATATATTAATCCGGTGTACGCGCCGTACGAAAAAAAAAACAAAATAAATAAAAAAATAAATCCGATGGATATTTATTTTTTTCACCAACAGCTTCATTTGAATATTTTATTATTTTCACTGCTATTTATTATACTTTTATTGTTGATGAATTTTCTTTTCGTGTTGAAAATCTATTATATTATGATGGTGTCAAGAACAAGAAAAGAGAAAAAAAAGAAAGAGAAAAAAGGTATTAAGATTAAAGATATAAAAAATATATATACCTATATAATATAAATATTAAGGATACAAATAGCCTTTAGAATAACGGATGTGCTGCAGAGAGATAATATTGGTTTGTATACTGTACAATAAATATTTACTTTGAAAAAGCTTGTAAAAAATTAAGAATAAAACACTGAAATATATGTTAATTCTACCCCAGTGAACAAATTGAATTGTTATAACTTTTTGTTATCAAGTACTTTCCGTACGCTAAACGCCGTGTTGACGTGCTCGGGGGTCCAACTCGTTTTATTGTTTCAATACATTCTATATATTATAGGTATATAATAAACGTGACCTATAAGTATCTGGGAGAGGTCTACGCTGTTTAAATTCCGTCAAAAGTTTTTGAGTACCCGCCAATAGAATTGTGATTATATAATTACATATATAATTAAATCAAAATTAAATACGTTACACGACGTTTTAGGTTCAAAAATGTTACGTCGTGTTTTAATACAAAAATCACCAAACGAGATCGAGCACTATTTAATAATTTTTAAGTTGTTAATTTGACACGCAAACAAAAATAAAAGGTTTTCACACCTTCAACTGATGACAATTTAAATAAAAATTGTTTATTACTACGAAAGGTCAATGAATGAGAAGTAGAAGAAGAATATTTTTAAGACCTATTCCAAAAATAAAAAATGCCATCGTGTACCTATAAAAATGACTGAAGATCACACGCGAAGAATAATGTGAACCGCAGAGATGGTGGAGATCATGGTGATCTACAATTGTGCGATCTATATCAAGTCTGAGAGAGGGGATTTGCAAAAAACACTAACGCTTTTTCAATTTTCTATCCGCGTGTTTTGGACAACATACGAACTCACTTCGATTAGAATTCAATCTTTTGGTATTTCGTAAAACGATGTTTAATATTTGTATTATGCCGCGTGATAAATCGATGACCAATAACGAGTTCTACCGGAAATAACACAAACACCGGACAAAAATTCACCCCTAGAAATACTTTTGATATAATGAAAACATGCGTACCGACATAGACGAACACGTAAACGGAAATTTCGCTTTTATTTATCGCGGATATCACACGAAAATAATACCCCGTGATACCCAACTACTACTAAGATACAACGATTCTCCGGGGCAGTATTAAAAACGAATAAATTAAATGTCGTATTGTTTCGCGTTTCGAAACGTAATTTATTTAATACAGACGTTTGCGATGATTGACGTCGTAAAATAACAAATCGATTAATTACTAAAACGTAATAATAATAATATCGCATCGGCGCGGCGGCGGCGCGGCACGGCACGGCGCGGCGCGGCGTGTTGCCCAATGAAGAAATCAATTATCCATACGGGTTCGAATTCATCAATTTTAATAGTAGACATATTTTCGTTTGTTCCTTTTACTTTCCTTCGCCGCATAATCTAATTGGTATAAATCCCAAACGGTTTTTCTTATGTTCCCGGCTTATGTACACGGCGCCGTGTCAGTTCATTAAATTCGTCCTTGTCTCCTCGTTTCGTCCCACAGTTGCATTGATCTCTCGACCCCTCTAATCTCGTACCTACTCATCAAGTACACCTTGTGCTTCGAAAACCGAGCAAACGATCGCGTCGGCGGCCGATCGGTGCATTTCGACTCGGCATCCCGCGTGGCATAATGATATCGCGTGCGAGATTTATTACAACTGCGAAAATGCTATTTGTCCCGCGTCCCGAATAATCACATATTTTACTCGAATGTTATATTATGTCTGTATGACAATATCGTGTAGTTTACACTCTCTCGATATCGTTTCAGACGTTTCGTCCGTAAAGATAATATTGAGAATATCGTCGCAAACGAAATGAAAGTAGTAACTATTTGTTCCGATAAACGGTAATGGCATTACGTAAAACGCGAGTGTGCTTATGCGCGCGCTCACGGTGCATTAATTATTATTCGTATGTACGATATAACAAAACGATACAAAAGCGATTCGATTCGTTTTGAGCAGGCCGCCTAGAAACTGCAGATGACACTGCAGTCGTGGGCTGGTTTGTGGTCAACGTTTTGCTCGAGAAATTACGCATTTATTCGTACGAACATACCAACGGATATAATATATGTAACGGCGTCGTGTTTGATTATCGCGCGCGCGTTCCGTTCACATTTGTCCAGAGTCAAACACTATTGTATTATCACATATTATTATGTAATATTTGTAAATATTTGAATTATTATTTTGTGTTTATTATTATTATTAGAATAATCGTAACGAAATTAATTATTCTAGAATAATTTATACCACTTCTCAGAATATTATTAAAATAAAAAGCACCCATTTATTATGTTATATAAAACAAATATACCTACTCGTTTTAGAACTATTTATGTTGTGTCATACTACGTGTATTATAATATGAAAAATTAAATCTGATGCAACCTTTTTTCTAAAAAAAAAAAACAACACCAAACGATAAAATTAAAATATGCACGACATATTTGAATTTCTAATATTTAATCAGCTTAAAAATATTATTTTACTTTTAGTAGTTTACAGGTGCCTGCAGTTGTACCTATTTATGAAACCTTATAATCTGGGTGTGTCGCGGTGTTGTATAACTCTACTAAAAACCGAACAAAGAAACGGTTTACATTTCGAGACTACGTCAAACATTAATAAAAGTACTTTTACTAATTTCATCTGCGCACAAATTTATAACTTAAACACTCTCACGTCGATTAAAGCTATATCAATGGCGAGACATGATATATATACATATATATATATATATATTTTTAAACTTCAACGGTTACTATAATGCGTATCTAATATAGTGCAATAATGATCTATAATTATAGCTTAATTTAATACGATGCGTATTAAAAAATATGATTAAATTACAAATAAATATGTTTTATATATTAATATAGTAAATACAACACCTATAATTACGTCTTTTATGTGATGAATTAGTAACTATTTTCTTTTAAGTTTAATTTCTGTCCCAAACGAATAACGTACATTGTTTTTGAATTTTTTATTACACGATTATAATGCATAGATGTGAAACGTGATAGATATTTAACTTATGAGATTTTATAATTTGAATTTAAGAATTAAAAATTTAAAAAAATATTAATACATTGATTTGTAATACAAATTTGTGTCTCGTATAAAATGACGAATTTATAAGGTTTTTACAAATATTTGAATTTTAATGAAAAACTAAAAGAAAAGTTTTAATATTTGATTTCAATAAAAACACCAATCGTTCATAAATTGATATTGTATTAAAAAAAAATACGTGTCAACTTTAAAATAATAAATGAATCAAATTGTCTTTTGTTAATATCAATATATAGGTATTTATATATATATACTATTAAATGCACTTAAACGGATTGAGAAAATATCTCAATTAAAATTTATATTGGATGTCACAATTTATTCATTGTACTCAGTTGAATCATAGCGGTAAGAGTTGAATCCCAATTTTTTAAGCGACATGTAAATGTATGTATTTCTGAAAATTATGAAAAAAGGCTGTCGTTAAATAAGTAGGTAATGCTCGGTTTCTTATTATTGTTATTTATTTACTTATATAATGCCTAAAATGTCGTATGATCTACCTAGGTTTATAGTACGGGAGTCTCATTTTACAAGGTGAAACTATTGCTAATACTATTAATTTAAATCTCAATTAATCGAATTCACGCTATTCAGCTATCAGTCATTGTAATCTTTAAACATTTTATTATGATGTCATGTAATGTGCCGAGTAAAGTCTGAGTCGAAGAACATTTTTGCCCACAGTTATGTCACGACTTCTATTTCGTAAAAATTCGTTTGGAATTTGTGTGACAGAACTGAAATAATCTCAGAAAGGTAATCGATTACTACATATATTATACGAGTGAACGTTGAACTTCTGAACCGAACGACTGGAAACTTGAATTATTATTCGAAAAAGACGGCGAGAGAAAGACAAAAAAAAATGACCTGTGTAGGACAAAAACGATCGCGTTCGTTTCGGACTGCTCGGAAAACTCGCGAGCTTCATTAATCGAAGACAATGATAACGAAATATACGCGTTACACATACTACGTACCGCGGATTTGCAGAGAAAATTATATTGACGAGCGATAATAACGATTACGACGACCGCAGTGTCGTGGGATCTTGCGACGACAACGTTCGCTCGATCGACGGATATCGACCGACTCGGCGGTCCCTCATCCTCGTTGTCATTAAAGACCTGATCCTGATCGGATAAATTGAAAAAAAAAATAACAAAAAACAAAAAAAACCTTATCGTTTTCAACGGCTCCGTGGACACGTCAGCCGCGCGCGTTTTCTCCGAGTTCGCGAGACCGGGCCGCCGTCGTACTATGCCCGTGTGACTATACGTTCTTTCTTCGCCGCGTTCTTCGTCGTCATCGTCGGTCGCGCCGCGACGGAGAAGACCCGCGGCGGAGAGGACGCGGCGCGGAGTACGACGGTGGAGCAACACGTCGCCGCCGCCGCCACCGCCGCCGACGACAACGACGGGGAAACCGGCCGACCCGGTGACCCCCTTGTGCGCGCACGCCCTCGCCCGAACGCGCGCGGGCGATCGCCGTCGCCCCCCCAGGCCGGGGCGATTCTCGCGACCGCGCGCGCGTATATATACCCGCGCGGACGGTCCGATCAACCACAGTCATCCACAGACGACATCGACACACATACCCGACAGATACTCGACCACGTAAACAACCAACACAAAATGTCCGCCAAAGTGAGTGTGTTTTTTTTTCTATATACAATGTATACATAATCCGAAAACAAAAATCGAACGCACCGCTGTTTCGAACCGCGATTACGAATTTTAAAATAACCGCACGTTTCTCGCTCCGACACGCGGCCGCCCCGGTCGCTGTCGTCGTTCCGTACGCCGCCGAATCCACCGATATCTCATCCAGACGCCAAACCGTCACGAAAATCATAACACGTATAGTAGTAGCCCATCGTCGTTTTCGCGTCGAAAACCTCTTTCGTCCGCTCGTTGTCCGTCTCGGAACGATTTCACGACCGTTATTACGCACACTCGGGCCGGCAGAGTTACTCAATCGCGTCGTCACGAACAACGACACCCGGGCGCCGGATCGTCGTCGACCGGTTTCCGTCGCGTTACAATAATAATACTTTTACTCGAACGTCGATGACCGCCGCAGCCCGCGATCGCCCGTAGTAGCGGAGCGGCCGAGCCGCGGACAAGGTCGTCGGCCGCTGCTGAACGACGCGTCGATATTATTCTTTTGTATCGGTCCTTTTTCTCTCGCCGCGCGCTTGCGACGAAACGTTCGTCCTGCGTCGCGTACCCGACCGTATCGATACGTCCTATTACCGCAACCACACCGTCATACGTCCCGCAGTATTGTGTACGTTAAAACTAACAAATTTTGTTTTGTTTTTGTCTGGTTTTCAGTTGATCGTGTTCGCGGCCTGCGCCATCGCCACCGCCCTGGCCGTCTACAAGGAACCTTCCTACCCGTCCTACCCGGCCCCGGCTCCGGCTTACCCAGCACCGGCCTACCCAGCACCAGCCTACCCGGCCGCCCCCGCCTACCCCGCAGCCCCAGCCTACCCCGCAGCCCCGGCTTACTCTGCCTACCCGGCTCCAGCACCGGCCTACAAGCCAGCGCCGTACTCTGCCCCGAAACCGTACGCTCCGGAACCAGCATACTCTGCCCCGTCCCCGTACAACTTCGACTACAGCGTGCACGACGCCTACACCGGTGACATCAAGAGCCAGTCCGAGTACGCCGACGCCAACGGCTACGTCAAGGGATCCTACAGCCTGGTCGAAGCCGACGGCAGCAAGCGCACCGTGGAATACACCGCCGACGACTACAACGGTTTCAACGCCGAAGTCAAGAAGGAAGGCGGATACCCCGCACCAGCTTACTCCGCACCGGCCCCGGCTTACAAACCAGCCCCGGCTCCGTACAAGCCCGCTTACTAAGCGACCCCACATCTCAACCGAATCACCCGTCACCATCGACACTCCGGGAGCGACTAACGGCTCCGTATAGACTGTTTTGAGTCTTAGTTTTTACGACTGCGGTCGCACACGATATCGTGTGCGAAGTATTACGTGTTTTTTTTTTCACATCATTTCTACATCATTGTCATCGATTTAATTTTACTTTTTTTTTGTTATTGTAAATAAATGTCGTAATAACGCAACACTGTGAAATGTTCACCTACATTTTATTCAACACGACTTTCCATTTTCTACGACTCGCGTGCGCGGTCGTCGACGGGTGTATACGGTACGTATTCCTCGAGGCGATCGATCGGTCCGGCGGCGCTCGAGCACACGATACTTTATCCCGATATGGTAACCGTCTCGGCCTAACATGGTACACCTGACGATGAATAAGTTATAATATTATGATATCTTGTAATGATATAACGATGGTTTTTTACAAAACCGTATGACCCGAACGCATCGCCCACAGATTCGACCAACCCTTTTTAAACTATTGTTTTTGAAAAATAACAATACCAACGTTAAGCGATTTTTTTTCGGACTCTACCTCACTTGAACGGGCTAGGCGAAAGAACTTATTCTCGTAGTTTTATCGTATTATTATATCACTGGAGTGACCAATATGAATAATATGTTCGCGAGCCACATGGATAAATACAACGATATAAAGAGCCAAAAAGGTCATTAAATTATTTTAAAAAATACCACACAAATAAATATTTATCTTAACGTTTATAATTCGTTTGTTTATCTATCTGTATATTTACTCTGTACAGTAATATATTTATTTATATTTTTTGATAAATTAATACCAGAAAAATTCAAATTCATAATAATAATAAGTAAATTTTGGTTTTTGTTAATAAGACGCGAGGCGCATGCTATAATACGCATATATCATTTTTCAGTGCTCATCGAATTATTTTAACTTTGAGATATAGTCGTTTTTGAATAATTTATGTACATACATCAAGTGCATTACTTCTCCCCCCCCCCCATCTCCTTCAAACTTTATATTTAGTTTGACTTCGAATAACGCGCCAGCAAGTATACGCTTTGTTGAATAAAAGTTTGAATAATATTTTATGTGGATATTTATCAACTTATCACGTATCTTAATTTGATTTACTATTTATAGAATTTTTGAAGAAAAAAAACCACACTTATGATTTCGTATCTCATTTCCATATTAAAACAACACGAGCGTTCTAGAATACTAAATAAAGAAAATATCATGCATCGCAAAAATTGAAAAAGGAGGAACGTATACCATAATATAATATAATACCGCCTTTTTGTATATTTATTTAAACAATATGAGAAAAAGTGAATGTACTTCATTCGTGTTTATAATGTTTGTTCATACGCGAGCTGTTTAAATATATACGAGTTTAAAACGTTTAAGCATCTGTATATAATATACGAACGTAAAGCATAATACTGTTTAGATTATGGTAAAATAATTATTTATGTATATCTCGAGTGGTTGTGAAAGTTCTTATATAGACTATATTAGTATAATTATTGTAGAAACTTGAGGATTAAATTTTACTTTTTAATGTAAATTGCGTTTTAGATGCGATTTCGAACAAAACGAAAAAATGATGAGTTTTCGTTTATTTTTAACCTACAAAAATTATCGTATTATATTGATAATTATAAAAAAAATAACGCGGTGTGATATCATCAATGAAAGAGAAAAATAACGTTAAAAGTGAAATCAAATGAAAATTACATAAATTTACATAATTCTTTGTGAGAATAGTTGGTACTCGGTATAGTAATAGAATTAGAACCTATTGATTATACGTCGATGACAAAATGTTTTTTTTTATTTTTAGAACTAAATTGTTTGTGAATAAATCAAATAGTTACTTAATCGGTTTAAGATAAAAATAAAACTTCTATATATATATATATATATATATAGAGAGAGAGAGAGAGAGAGAAAGAGATTAAGAAAATTAAAAAGAACAAAATAGGTTTTTAAATATATTATCTATATTTATGTATGAAAACATCAAAAACCTTATTTTTATTTACATATTTATCAAAATATTGAAATATTTGTAAACTTTTAATATTATATTTATTGAATAAAAATAGAACACTAAATATTCCCTTTGTTTTAAATACATTTTTAAAGATCTTATTGTAAATGTTGGATAAATAAGTTCGGTATACCAAAACACCATATAAATAAACATAAAAATAATAACTGAAAATCTGTAATCATTTTCTCGTTAGATTTATGAAACTCAATTCAAAAAATATTTTTAAAGAAATGAAAAACATTTTAGAATACAGAATTTTGTTGAAGAAACTAACGTCTCTGTAAAATATTATTTAAATATTATTACCTCTCATAATGTTGCATTATTAGAATAATTATTTTCAATTAAATCATTAATAACTAATAATTTATCAGGATCACTACAAAATAAATATATGAGCATATTTTTAACCTCTTATACATTATTAATTTCTTCTGTTATTAATTTATTTTTTATTGACAAGGTATACAAAACTTAAATAACAGTAAAATATTGTGAAGATGTTTAAGTATTTACGTTTTATAAGTCAGATACTCATTAGTCATTACTCATTAGTAATGAGTCATTACTCAACCGTTTAAATATAAATATATAATACATCGACTTCATTGACTCATTGTAAAACGATTTGAGATAATATAAAGTTAAATGAATTTTATAAATTGATCTTATACATATACTGTACGTAAATGTCTATGATTACTAACTTTTTTATAATGTACAATTTTATTTTTTTCAAAAAAGGAAGTTTATATATCATGATTAATGATTATTTCAAAGATACCATAGTAGCATGAAATTATTACGTAAGAAACAAAGAATATTTCATTTTGAATTAATCTATTAATTAATAAAGCCAACATAACGAAAACGTATTTGGAAACTTTAACGAGTACTACAGTAAACTGTATCTACCTACAACACGGGGAAGTAGTAAAATTGCCTATCACGGTCGCCGTTCGTTAATGTATTCAATACCGAAACGTTTCATGGACCATACGAAATAGCATGTACATAAACTGGAAGAGGGTAAGAAAGGGTGACTGTCACCATGAAAATTTAAGAAAGTAATTTTCCCTTGATATTTATTGTTAATAACTGCAAAGTTATAACTTATGAATCAAAACCATTAAATATACAAAAAAATTTACCATGTTCCTATTTTATATTAAATATTTTGTAATAAAAACCTTGATTATTTAATCCACAAATTTATCATATCAGACAGAAACATAGCACAAACACATTATATTTAGTGGCGGTTCTAGTCGTATATTTTGAAAGAGGTGACTTATTTGAGTCAAAATAACGGAGTTTAAATAAATTATTATCGGTTCGAATTGTAATAGCTGGAATAATTATTATGCAAATCAAATAAAATAAAACGACAAAACAGAAATAGCTGGTTTACCTGCTAAACGTCAAAATAACATTTTCAATTATACAACTGTAGCACGCACAACTGAACTCATAATGATAATTTAATTTAGAGATATTTAACGAAATCAAATTTAACAAAATCAATCGATAACGTTAAAGGCTCAAAAAGAAAAACAAATGGCACACCCCTGTAATAATGAAGAAATTAAAAAAATATTTTAGATAGTGATATCGGACAACGGCGACGATTCGAACAAGACTAACAACGACAAAGATTAACTACAGAAAGTAAACGAATTTCGTCACAATCGATTTCACCTCATTATCCCTATTTCCGGGTCTACCATTGTATTGCCAGGAAGTAGGCGGTATGCGTGTTGTGACACGATAACAACCGGATTCTTTTGTTTGATTATTTGAACTTTGAACATTGCTACATTTATTTCATCGTCATAGTGGATGAATTTATTTTTTTCAATTATAATTTCTATAATATCATACCGCATTATTTAGTTATACTCTTGATAGTTGAGGAAATAAAAATAAAAATATTATATTTACATTTGAGCATCGATGAGCTACAAATAATACGTATCGAGCATTACTTAATATGAGAATGCAGAAAAACAATCTACTCATAATTACATCAATGATTATATTATTTGACATTTATAAGACTTATATAATACTCGTATATATAAAACTTAGCTATTTTACTACTTTACTAAATAATTTGTTTACAATGTTAAGTTTTTATATTAGATTAACCAATTCAAA
This sequence comes from Drepanosiphum platanoidis, assembly GCA_948098885.1. NCBI lineage: Eukaryota > Metazoa > Arthropoda > Insecta > Hemiptera > Aphididae > Drepanosiphum > Drepanosiphum platanoidis. The sequence continues at coordinate 11,828,682 of OX402530.1, read as the reverse complement.
ATAACTAAAGTTTTAATACTCGTAGTTTAATTTTTTTAAATAAAAATATTATTATAATTATTCACTATACAATTTACTTATTTATTCTTAAATATTAAATTAAAAATAAAGTTTGAAATCCAGGTTTTAATATGTAATAATAAGTAATAACCTTATGGTAGATCTTACCCACTTTCTTAGATAAGTTTTGAAAGTAATTTCTATAGGTGCACTTGTGTAATTGAAATTTAGAAAAATAAAATAAAATGCCAAAAATTAATAATTTACAGGCCCTAAATCATAGAAATAACCCGCGAAACTCTGTAATCCAATTATTGAAATAAATTAGAGTTATGGTTTTTTAACTCTAATATTCCATTTATTATTTGTTTAATACTTTCAGTGAGATTATAATACGATAATATTTATCTATAAAATAAAACCTATTTACTGGCCAAAAATTCTGCGGTTTCATTGTTAATGTGCTTGTGCCAGAAAATTTGAAAAACGTACAAGGAATTTGAAAATAAATATTACTTCTGACGATAAAATATGATTTTCGTTTATCTCTATCCTAATTAATAAAAATATTTAAAAACCGCTTAATTTTTTTAGAATCATATTCGTTTTCATTACCACAAAAATCTTGTTTCATTGATGGTTACATACGAATGATACGTGGTTCCACGAGAAATGCGAGCTAACAATAAATAATCTAATAATAGGAAATTGACCTCGGCTCACGCCCAGCGGCCACTGACCAGTAAAATATCAAATTAGCCACTAGCACAGGGTCATAATTTATAGAATAGACAAACACTACAAAAAAACTACGCTTATTACAAAGATCTGTACCCTATTGAACACGGTTAAATCCTGAGAGGCTGAAAACTTGTAGTAGACACACAACGGACGTGTGAGAAACAACAACTATACGTATAAACTAAACGAATTAGCGGTGTCGGCCGAGCCGGTTATCCAATATTTACGCCTCGGCAATGCTCGTAGGATGACATACTTATTGTCTCGCCGTTTTCCTTCGATTTGTAAACGAAATACTTTCAACTGCCAGGTTTAGCAGTTTTCCGAATACAGAATAATATTTATTACGAAAAAACATTGAGTTTAGTATTATTTCAACGACTACGGCATGATAAAATATAGTTACCATTCAGAATACAAAATGCATTCAATTTGAGAATTATTAAATTTAATTAATTGTTATAAATGATATTATAATTATATAATAGTTTTTTAAAAGCGCTGAACTTTTAACTACAAATAAACTAAAACTTTAGATAAAAATAATTTTTATTTGATCAAACTGATTAAAGTATTTGATTTTAACAATTTAATTTATAATGACCAGTGTTTTATAGTAATCAGAGGTGTACCTATAATGTTATCGAATTGTCATAATTAAGTTAAAGGAGTTTGACTATACAATTATTTAAACAATGAAAGGTATTAATAATTCCTTTATACAAATTAATTCCTTTTGTTAATCATGTTGTATTATACGTATCTCAAAGTAATATTAATGAATGAATTCCTTTTCTTTCTTTACGTATACATACAAATAATATGCGTATGGAGAAAGACTAAAGAGATAATATAATTTATAATATTTAAAAATAATATGATATTAATTTACAATTCGACCAATTAAACTCAGAATTTTCTCTGAAGTTAAATTGGAGAACTAGAAGAAAAAATCTCAAATGAAAAGATTTTTAATTATTTTAAGACACGTTATAATACTAAATAACACAAATTATTAAACGCAAAGCAATTGTTTTGCATTTCTCAATGTTATGGATATAAAAATTGTTAATCGATCACTTGGTATAGTTTAGAAATAATAATATATTTCATTAAAAAGTCTGAAATCATAACGATATTATAAGAACTAAAAAACGTCACTATTAAAAAATGTAAAGTGTTTAATTTATTTTTAATTTGAATTTTAAGCTAAATCACGAATCGATGAGTTTGTGTTTACAGGATCTTCGAAAGCTATTAGATCTTATCGAGTACCATTGTCGCTGAAAAATACCGTTCAAAATGACGATCGAATTGGAAAAAATATACGGTATTGATTATAATAATTTAACAATAATCGTAGTACGCAATTCCTAAAAAATTGCAGTTAAACGACGGTGTTATCTAAATCGTCCGGTTCTTTTCGGATTTTAACGAGTCGGTGACTAAATAACACCGTGGTCTTAATATTTAAAGTTTTGTTCCTCGCGTACACGGACGACCACGTTAGTTTTTTCAAATCGTACGCATGGTTTAGGTTTTCGACGTAAGTCGGCCGGAGTATCTTTTATTATTTTTTTCGAATACGATCGTCTGTTGAACACGTTCAAACAATAACAGGGACATCGACGACAAGAAAAATGTCAGAGTAATGTTATAACGCGAACCGTGCGCGTAAATATTATACATAATAATAATAATTTGTGAAATCGAAGACGAAAAAAAAATAAAATAAAATTCAAGAACACCGTTCCAGGCGAAGAGCGTAACGATAATATGATATACGCGCGCGCTCGGTGTCGTAACGCGTGTCCGTCCCCTTTGCCCGAGGGGGACACCGGCCAACCTGGTGACCCCCTTGGGCGTATACGCCCTCGCTTGGCGTGGTCACACGCCGTCGCCCGCACGAGTCTCCGGGGCGAGTCTCGCACGACTCCCGAACGCGTATATATACCGGAGCGAACGGACCAAACAGGCACAGTCGTCGAACGATCATCGATTAAATATTATAATCATCGCACCGCAGTAGCAGCAGCCAAAAGAACTACACACGCAAAATGTCCGCCAAAGTAAGTGTGTTTACGTATTTGCTTATTTTACTCGTTTCGTTTTACGTCTCGGAACGTCGCGCGCACATGGGGACCACCGTCGGCCGTCGCCGTCGGTCGGCTGTGTTCGAGAACTTTCGCTTTGCGGGGAAAATAATAGTGGGGGGGACGCATTTACTCGACGAGAGCAAAAAGAATTTATTTATATCCCCCCTGCTAAAAAAGACTACCGTGTCGCACCCTCACTCTAAATTCAACTGGGAAACAAAAAATCTATCGATTATTGTTTTCAACTGCTTAATTTTTTTTGTCTTCAACGACTGTCATATTTTAACACTGATCATTTCGGGGTAAGCACTCGCAGGACTCGGTGTCTATATGAGACGAGAAAACACCGTGTTATTAATTTGTCGTTTAAACTTGTCTACATGTTATTAGAATAGTTCATAAATAGTATGAAAAAGGCTTAATACCGCGTTAAATTTGCAATATATACAGTGTCGAACGAGTAATTTTTTTTCGGGTCATAGATTCTTGAAAACGACGTGTGACGTCGTCGATTTTGCGACGGGGGGTTGGGTTCAGCCCCATTTACCAGAGTCCAATTATCTGACGTGTCACGGCGATTTGACGACGCAATCGACCACGTAGGTACACGGCGCCGTCAGTTCGAAAAATCCAGGTTGCGCCACCGCGTTATAATAATTATATGCGATACACATTGCGAGCACTCTCGATCTCGTCGGAACGTCGAACGTAGGACGCAAACGAACGAGTACCGGTTACGTAAACGGGCGCGATCGTGCGCGCACACAAGTAACGGCGATAACACTCGCGGACGGCCGCGACCGGTTTCCATTATAATAATAATATAATTATTATTATTATTATTATTATTATTATTGTTGTTGTACTTTTACCCGTTCGCCACCGACCGACGAGGCACTGCGCGATCGAGTGGACAAGGTCATTCGTAAACGCACCTCGACGTTCTTTTTAGGCCGACCCTTTCCCCGAGCTCGAATTGAAATTTACGATGACCAAATATTTCGGAAGCTTCGAAATGAACAATGACGAACAATTCGTCCGTAATTATCGTATTGTTTCGATTTCAAATTTTTATACGTCTATTAGCGATCTAGCGTATCGCGTGCAATTAACACTCGCGTAATTATAATTTTTCGACGCCAACGTAACGCGAGTCCGGTAAATAGTTGTCGCGTTGAAAAGATTCGACCCGTCCGAGTTTCGAAAACGATCTTTCGGCAGTACAGCTCGTACTGCAGAAAATAAACCTCTAGAGCGGCATGTATACGTCGAAAAACACGCAGATGATTAACGACGATTAAAATTATGCCTCAAAACTCGCGGGGGCCATCTCGTGGTCGCATCTCATATGCCAACATGAACCGAAAATAAATTTTAATACGAGTATAACTAAAGAAGAAAAATATTCCGACTTTTTTCGACAGCCGTCTAACGTGTTTTTTCTTTTTTCAGTTGATCGTATTCGCGGCCTGCGCCGTCGCCACCGCCCTGGCCGTCTACAAGGAACCGTCCTACCCGTCCTACCCGGCCCCAGCTCCGGCTTACCCAGCACCGGCTTACCCAGCACCGGCCTACCCAGCACCAGCCTACCCGGCCGCCCCCGCCTACCCCGCAGCCCCGGCTTACTCTGCCTACCCTGCACCGGCCCCGGCATACCCTGCACCAGCCTACCCTGCCCCAGCACCAGCCTACAAACCCGCACCGGCCTACAAGCCAGCGCCGTACTCTGCCCCGAAACCGTACGCTCCGGAACCAGCATACTCTGCCCCGTCCCCGTACAACTTCGACTACAGCGTGCACGACGCCTACACCGGTGACATCAAGAGCCAGTCCGAGTACGCCGACGCCAACGGCTACGTCAAGGGATCCTACAGCCTGGTCGAAGCCGACGGCAGCAAGCGCACCGTGGAATACACCGCCGACGACTACAACGGTTTCAACGCCGAAGTCAAGAAGGAAGGCGGATACCCCGCACCAGCTTACTCCGCACCGGCCCCGGCTTACAAACCAGCCCCGGCTCCGTACAAGCCCGCTTACTAAGCACGCCGTTCCACTCTCCAAGACTGGCTGGTCCGATGATGGCCGCCCGTTAGCTATATAGTATTACGATATTAAATAATACGATACAGTGTTTATTTTTTTCATTATCATCACGCTCCACATTGCGCGTTCGTTTACGTGACCTACCGTGTGTGTGGGGAGCGTAATGCATATTATATATTTTATTTTGTATTACTACCATCTCATCTCGTTGTCATCGATTCCATTGTAATTTTTTTTTTTTTTGTAAATAAAATTCCACAAGTGTCATAAAAAATAAAAAATTGCGTTTTTCTCGTTCGACATCGTTCTCCGTGAGTCCGATATCTGAGTGTTCAAGATGACGCCTACGGGACGCGTGTCTTTTGCTCGTTTATCGCAGAGAAAACTACGGGCGTTCTTAATGCGCGTCGCTTATTAATAACGTAAAAACGGGTGCGTGATTTACCGAGTGGTCGTAAAAGTCGGCTTTGATCGTTATCATATTTATTTAAGTATACGACTCGATGATATATAAACGATTAAATTACTGCTGCGTCTATAAATCGATATTATTGTTTCTTTGTACTGGAGAAATTTCGTTCGAATTTGAAAAAATTATAAAACACAATAATCACCGAGGGTATTTTTTTTATATGCGATCACTTAAGTGTATATAAATTAACATTTTACTTTAGATTCATTATTTTGTATCGTGTATTTGAAGACATTAAAATAAAAATACGATAAGGTAATTTACAAATTGTTTTTGTAAAAGCTATAAAAATATAATAAGCAAGAAAAACCAAATATAGCTCTTAAAATACCGAGAAGGTGATTTTTGAAATTGTATGAAAATCACAAGTATAACCTATTTAATATTTATAATTACTTGTTTTCCTCGTCATAGACAAAAATGAGTTCAATATGGATTTTACGTTAAATCACATTGAACGTCTTAGAGTACCACTTAAATCCAACAACTTGAAACTTATATATGTATGTATTTATAAATAGATATATAAATTTATAGTGTAAAGAATGAAAATTACACACCTCTTTTTAAACTCAAACCCATAACCTTTTCTCCTAACTTCAAAACTGAAATTGATTAAAAAAAAAATCAAGTCTATTCAAGAAACAACGATTTAAAGGGGTTTAATAAATCAAAAATTATGTATACTATACATATTCATTTTGAAATGTATTTTCTAAATAGTTTTTTTTTACATATTTGCTGGACGAATAATATCTATAAATTATTTTTGCCACTACCTCGTTATTATTAAATCTAAATGTATTTAAGTATAAAAAAAATAAGGGCATCACACTTCATTAATTTATCTATTTATGTATCTATGTATTTATTTCATACACTACGACTTCAATATAAAACACGATTGATAAAATAATATTAATTAGTAATTACCATGTTCTGAAATGTATGCATTTCGAGATACAATCGTTAAATTTTCTTTTTATCATATTAGTCAGATTCTCTAGACACAGATATAAAACATAAAAAATCTATATTGAGAAGATTCGGTATCTATTCTACGATAAGAGTTATTTGCCCGACTATAATCATATTTTTACAAAGTAAAATGTATGTTTAAAAACATATTTTTTGTTTTATAAAATCCTCTTTACTTTACTTTTTTACATTATTTAGGAAAGGAATGAGTTATAGTTAAAAATAATACGAGTATAATTTGTTATTAATATAATGAAATGATATGATTAATTTACTTGGATTTCATCATTCATTAACTTAGAAACTTTGTATGATCTATATTTGGATAATTCTTTCTTAATCATAAAAAATGTGAATGTGTTTTAACTATGTCAAGTTACTTTTTTCCTCTTTTAACTTCAATGGTATACATGTTTAAAAAAATGAAAATTATCTAATAACTTATTATTAAATGTTAACTTTAACTTTTACTTTATCATACTAAATTATGCTCATTAACGAATCAGAAAAATACTTTATTTACTCAGGCTTTGGTTTTTTTGGATTTTTAATATTGTAATATGATTAATAAAAAATCAAGTAAGTCAAAACACTCATAACACATAGAACGGTGTCGAATGTTTACTTACTATACTTAATTGTAAACAAATTGCCTATTCTATTCGCCGCTTATTGTTCACGATTTCAAAATTTTAAATTTTATTTCTAATAAATATCTATTGTTAAAATACCCGAGTTTGTTAATGCAATCTCAGTTACAAAAATAATATTTTGACTACGGATTTTTGCCATTTTTTTACACGAATGAGAATAGTGTATGAGGACCTACGTGGAAATTTTCAAGATTTTTTGTCCAACCAAACTATTACCTATCGACATTTTATGAAATAATTGATATAATTCTGCAGTACCTACAAATATTTCAAACGGTTCAAATATTTTGAAAATCACACAAAATCTAGAGAAAATAAATTTGATATTAGAAATAAATAATAAATTTTAAGTTTCGACAAATAATTGATTTTTGAGTAACGAAGAAAAAACAGTTTTTGTCGATAACTAGCACCCCGAATATTAGTCGATTTTTCGTTAATTTTGGAAAAACTTTGAAAAAAAATTTATGAAATCGAAACTCTAAAGTACTAACTAGACAATATTTGTGATTCAGTCAGAATCTAAAATTAATTATTGTTCATAAGCTGAGAGTTTTTTTAACTTTGGTAGCCATTCTAAAGAGACAAAAGCAACACGTTAGTAGTCTATAGAACACGCTGACACGTAAACAGTAATTCTATTTAAACAAATTATTTGAGTAACCACTAAAGTATCATCATAATATAGTCTTGCATTTAATAACAACAGAAATTACAAACAGAGAAATATGAGAATTTATGATTTTGAAATTTAAAAGATAAAAGTAGAGATGCCAAAAATAATTAACTACGCCGACTTTAAATCATCCACGAAACAAGACAGAACTCTGTTATCGAATTGGAATAAGTCCAAGTTAATGTTTTCCAATTCAACTACATAGATAGTTCAATATTTAACGTAGTTGGTACGTTCCTAATGTGCTATGGAAATAACAGTTATGTAAAGAAATACAGAGTTTATCCGCCAAAAATTCCAGAATATAATCAAATGAACGATCAATGTGGGCAAAAGTATTTGCATTACATAGTACATACCACTCGAATGCACAAATACTCGTTAACTAAATATTATTATATTAACCAACATTTCAAATTTTTTCAATATTTACAAAATCCAAGGCAATTAACCATTGATGAAAATATCAATTGAAAATTATTCAGTAATTTAAAGTAGTAAATTTAATTTGTAGCAAAACACCGAGTAGAAAGATTAAATTTAAATAAAATTAGTTCTAATATAAAAGTGTATTCGAAAACTAAAAGAATGAAGCTACTATAAAATATTTGAGAAAATAAATTATTAATTAGTTATAAATTAATAAATTGTGCCTAAAATGCGCACTCATTGTCACTTTACGATTGTCGATTACATTCGATATCAACTGTTTTCAACCTAAACATTTTTTTCCCCCATTTTATTGTAATATTTAAATTATGGCTACTCGAAAACTATTGATTTTTGTATTTTACTCAGAGATAAGAACATCCAGTGTGGTCAAATTAATCGAAAATAATTGTTTTTATGAAAATTTTATCAATGTTGAAAAATTTTAATTTTAAAATTATTAAATGTACGTATTATAATATTGTCACATTTTTAATACAGCAAACTACTGGCGTCTAGCACGGTTAGTTTCTGACGGCTCACTACGGCTCGACATGCATAGCCATTGTGTGCAATAGAATTCTCTATATTATATATAATCCAAATACCACTCAGTCACTGATCATTGCATCTCAAAAACTACACAACGTACGAAATGAAAATTTGAAACAGTGATTTGTCTAATCAGACAAAAAGCCGTGTGCAAAAAGAAAGGATTTTTGAAAATTCAACCCTAAGGGAGTTAAAAAGGGTAAGAGGGATAAAAACGATAACGCGCGCTAAATACAATATACTTATGTTATATAATTACACAGAACGTTAACAATCATCCCAATTCGGTGGGATTTTCATTCAATGACAAACTAATTATAATGACGGCCCGGACGATACGGGGAATGTATACGATAATAAGATGTTTATAGGTACTCACGGAACGTCCGCCATTTTTTTTTTCCATGGCCCGATTCACGTTTGATCTGCACTGCTGTTTTCGAAATTTCAAGCACTTCACCCGCGAACGATTTTATTTCCGTCACACCTCGGCGGTGGCAATCGGCGACAATCGAGATCGAAAGAAAAATCGGGCACTGACGATCGTTTGAACGATTAACCGACGACGATAACTTCGCGGAAAACACGGCACCATTACGCGACGACGACGACAACGGCGAGAGTCTAAACGGCCTACGGCGAGAGTCTAAACGGCCTACGGGCAACGGTCGCCGAAGAAAAATAATCGTAGTCATTGACCGTGGTTCCAGCCGGTAACGTCAGCCATCTTTTTATTCCTCGGCCCGATTTCACGTTTGATCTGCGCCGCTGTTTTCGAAATTTCGAGCACTTCACCCGCGCACGATTTTATTTCCGTCACACCGCGGCGGTAACGATCGAGATCGAAAGGAATATGTTCACGCACTGACGACCGTAAAACAGAGTAATTAACTGATAACCGATGACGAACGATTCGCGGAAATCGCAGCACCACTATACACGACGACAACTGACGACAGTGTTGTCAAACTACGAAATATTGCGCGAAACGTTATCGACGAACAATATTGTTATATTTTTACCGTCCGAACCGTGGAGTTTGCGACTCGCGAAACACGGAAAAAAAAATGGCGGACGGTAAAATTCACACGAACCGTTTTGGCGAACGGCGCACCGCGAACGCGACCGAGACGGAAAATACGAATAAACACCGAATGTCGACGAAAGTACGTAACGACGACGTCAAAAAACGCACACTCGAAGCCTTTACCGGCTTGGATTAGACGTCGTCCGAGCCTCGACGGATCGTTGAAAATCCGAAGGCGGCGGCCATTACACTCGCGTAATGGATCGCGCACCGGACACGGCGGCGGCGATACGATAGGAAAAATACGCGAAAAACCGAATGTCAATGGTACGGTAATATTTAAGCGACGAAATAATTTGGTTGCGCCCACGCGACCGCCATGAGACGTGCGATTATTCGTCGATAAATACTATTACCATCGCCGCGAAAGGAATTGTAGAAACCGTGAAACGAGACTATGGCGGTCGGCATAAAAATCTCGAAACACGGACCCGTTCGGAGAAGCCCACCACATAAACGCGAACCGACGAAGACTGAAGCAACGGCGGAAGGGTAATCCCAGCGTCCCCCGCATCGGCCGAAACGGTTAAAAAAACGAACGGCCAATGAGAATTATTCACGAATCATGGAAAATGATTTTTTTCGTAACGGTTTTTTGTTTACCGATAATCGTTACCACGGTATCCGGAGTTCCGTCCGCGGCGCGCGACCGCGTCGTCGTCCCGTCACGGCGGCCACGCGGCCACACGGCCACGCTAATATAGACCTAGCGTCGTATTCCTCATTCACTCGACCGAGTGGCCGTCGAATTCACTACTACTATACTCGCTACTCGGCCCTAGGGCTCGCCAAGCGGATTAGTAGGCACTTATTGAATAAACACTATTGTATAATAGTATATATGTATATTATTGTAAAAGAACATAAATTATAGGGCCCTCCCTTCAAAACGACTCTAGGGCCCAATTTAGCCCAGTTGCGCTACTGGACGAACAGCGTAAATTCAGCGCACGCGATAGGAGACGATCAGATAAATAAACATGACTATATAAGATTGTCCGTACCTAATATAGACGACTTGGCGACGAACGCGACGCGCGTAATGGATTTTATCCGTTCTCGGTATTAATATTACTCGGCGCCGAAATGAAACTCATTTCCGAAAATTGTATTGACGACAACGCGCAATTTATCAGTTCCAACGCGCGATGGTTAACAGCGGTTTAATAATAAATAATAATATATAATAATAATAAGTTTTGCATAACGCGTCGGTGGGTCGTACTTATTTATTACATCGATATAATATTATAATATATTATCACTAACCTCGGGCCGTCGTTGACTGCATTGACGACCGTTTTCATTTGGCAAATCCGAAAAATTTCACAACATAATATTTCGTGATGGTACACTCGAATAAAAACACCACGACGCGGGCAAACACGCCGGAACGATTATTTTTGGCGGACGGTAAAATTCACAAGCCGTTTTGGCGAACGGCGGCGGCGCACTGCGAACGCGACCGAAACGAAAAATATGCTAAACACCGAATATCGATAGTACAAACGGCGAATACGATACGAAACGACGACGACGTCAAAAAACGCACACTCGAAGCCTTTACCGGCTTGGATTAGACGTCGTCCGAGCCTCGACGGAATCGTTGAAAATCCGAAGGCGGCGGCCATTACACTCGCGTAATGGATTGCGCACCGGACACGGCGGCGGCGGCGGCGGCGATACGATAGGAAAAATACGCGAAAAACCGAATGTCGATGGTACGGTAATATTTAAGCGACGAAATAATTTGGTTGCGCCCACGCGACCGCCGTGAGACGTGCGATTATTCGTCGATAAATACTATTACCATCGCCGCGAAAGGAATTGTAGAAACCGTGAAACGAGACTATGGCGGTCGGCATAAAAATCTCGAAACACGGACCCGTTCGGAGGAGCCCACCACATACTCGCGAACCGACGAAGACTGAAGCAACGGCGGAGGGGTAATCCCAGCGTCCCCCGCGTCGGCCGAAACGGTTAAAAAAACGAACGGCCAATGACAATTATTCACGAATTCATGGAAAGCGATTTTTTTTTTAACGGTCGTTTTTTAAACGACCTCCGGACGGACGACCGCGATCGCGGTATCCATAGTTCTGTCCGCGGTGACGACGTATTACCATAGAACAGACAAAATAGCCCACGGTATACTCTTCACGGTTTTCGGTTACTAAAATTATGTTTATACAAACTGCCGACAGGTGGCGTTGCATAAATGAAAAAATAATTTTTTCTGAAATTACATAATATTTTATAATACAATTTTCGTTATTATCGAATTCAATGGTTTTACTGCAATCGATCGGTTTCGTCCGAATACTGGGAACACGAACTTTAAGTTTTAACTTCGTGTTTAACACGAAACATTGGAATCGCCCCGAAAGCTTCCCTGAATCGCCAGGAAGTCTGAAAAATGATTAATGAATCATGGTTTTTTTGAAATAGGGCCATTTTATAAAGTGAGTATTAACATATTATGAAAATCTTTGGATGCTTTTCTGGATCACTTTTTCTTTTAGAATATTCGTATTCTGAGTAATTAACATCGAACCCGGGGTGAAGTCCAGGTAACCCCTGCAAGTATAGTATGGTACTGTGTTGTGTAACGTCATAGGGAATTCCAAAGGTAAGAGCTAAAAATAATTTAATTCTCGCCCAGTCCGCCTGCGACCAACGGCGGCGGCGGCGGCGTACCGAGAAGTGCGTAATCTCTACTTTTGTTCTGTCGAACAGTTCAAACTTATCTTGTATCATATCAAATAATAGTGACATTTTGACATGTGAGGTTATAACAGTTGTGACGTTGTAATCATTACTCGTAAGAAATAATAAGGAAGTATATTTTTTTGTTTTTATAGTGACTTATTTTATTTTTGCTGTTTTATTATACTCATATATAATGTCAATGATTATTGATACTATAATAGTTGATATTAATAATATAATATAATTAATGATAATGTGTGTCAAATGTGCTATCCCATAACACATATACCAACTTTTTAACTTATTATCTCCATAAATATTTTTATCTACAGTTTACACAGACTTACAAAGGGCTCATTGAATGATTTGAAGGTAAGTTATCACTTTATCAGATATTAATATTTAATTAATATCAACAAATAGTTAACCACAAGCATTGTTGTAAAATAAATTCATATTTTGTATATTTATATTTTTTTTGTTATTCATTTATACGTTTGTTTTTGTTTTAATTTCAGCCTCCTTAATTGAAGCCGAGATAAAAGCTAATAAAGCAAACAATTGTCATGAAGCCATGTCTGTTACAAGAAAAAAGGAAAGGTATTACACGCTATTAAAGCAAAAATCCATAATTTCCAAGATATGTTTTTATTATTCTTTATAGTATTTATGTTTTTAAGCTTTTGATATAATACAATTCAATATTTGTTACAGGTTCTGATTAAAATGATATTTTAGTGTTCACATCAAAAGTTTCAAATCCAAACAAAAATATTCTAAATCCATCTCAATCAGTATCAGTATCAGAGGTAATTATAAATAAGTATTAGTTTTTAAGAAAGCTATTAGATATGTTTTTGATTTAAAAATGCTTAAAAAAAATTATATAGAGCCTTAAAAGTATTTTTATGATTTTTATAGGTGTTGAAAATGATGATTCTCAAAATAAATGGAAGGTGGATTAAATCAATTTGCTTCTAGATGGTCCTAAAATCTTAGTCCTCGTCCAAAATCATGAACTGTAATAATAATTGTTTTATTTTAGGGTAACAACACCGATTTAGTGTTGCATGTAATTCATTCATCTGAATCAAAGCGATGATCATCAAGAATAAATCTGAGGTTTTGAATTTACATTTACTCGAGAAGAATATTAACTAAGGATTAGGTGAATATTATAATGATTTTATTATATCACTGAGATTAATTTACAAAATTTAAGGTATTTGATAGGTCTATAATATTTTTATATATATCTGGATTCACAATTACTCTTGAATGATTAAATTAATAATTTTTTTTAAAATTACATAAAAAGTTCTTAATTTGCTTTCTATGTTTAATAAGATATTAAAACTTGATTCATTTTGATTTAAACTTTAAATTATCATTATCAATTGGGTGTAATACAAATCTTTTACACTAGTTTCAACAGTTATAAATTTATAATGATAACTTATTTAAATCATTACGGTTATGACTTAATCAGAATAATATTGTATCATCTGCAGAACAGAGAATGACAACATTTATAGCCATCTAGGTTTAAATTTAAAACACTATTAAATATATAAGAAGTAGAACAGAACCAAAGACATTTTGAGATACTATAAATCAATTAATAATTTTTAATCAAGTATTTCTTACATTATTTACTGAGATCTATTATAAATTAATGATTATATAAATGGATAATAATATGTATAGGTACTTAATTAAATTAATTAGATATTATACAGCTATAAAGATACCTACTGCTATTTAAAATATATTTTGTTATTCATTTATTAATTTGTTTATGTTTTAATTTCAGCCTCCTTAATCGAAGCCGAGGTAAAAGCTAATAAAGCAAACAATTGTCATGAAGCCATGTCTGTTACAAGAAAAAAAAGGAAAGGTATTACACGCTATAAAAGTAAAATTGCATACAAGAGACCATCACCTTTTAAATACTCATCTAATAATAATTATAATGGTGATAATACTTATACAATAGTTTAATTTATAATATTTATGTGTTTGTACATATTTATAATAATTAATTATTTATAGATTTTGTCAAAATTGATCCAGATCCCGATGAAATTCTTTCAAAATATTACAAGCTGCAGAAAAAAATCAGTGGTAAGCAGATGCAAATATTTTATGTTTTTAAGCTTTTAAAACAATATAATTCAATATTTGTTACAGTTTCTGATTAAAATGATATTTTAGTGTTCACATCAAAAGTTTCAAATCCAAACAAAAATATTCTAATTCCATCTCAATCAGTATCAGTATCAGAGGTAATTATAAATTAGTATTAGTTTTTAAGAAAGCTATTAGATATGTTTTTGATTTAAAAATGCTTAAAAAAAATTATATAGAGCCTTAAAAGTATTTTTATGATTTTTATAGGTGTTGAAAATGATGATTCTCAAAATAAATGGAAGGTGGATTAAATCAATTTGCTTCTAGATGGTCCTAAAATCTTAGTCCTCGTCCAAAATCATGAACTGTAATAATAATTGTTTTATTTTAGGGTAACAACACCGATTTAGTGTTGCATGTAATTCATTCATCTGAATCAAAGCGATGATCATCAAGAATAAATCTGAGGTTTTGAATTTACATTTACTCGAGAAGAATATTAACTAAGGATTAGGTGAATATTATAATGATTTTATTATATCACTGAGATTAATTTACAAAATTTAAGGTATTTGATAGGTCTATAATATTTTTATATATATCTGGATTCACAATTACTCTTGAATGATTAAATTAATAATTTTTTTTAAAATTACATAAAAAGTTCTTAATTTGCTTTCTATGTTTAATAAGATATTAAAACTTGATTCATTTTGATTTAAACTTTAAATTATCATTATCAATTGGGTGTAATACAAATCTTTTACACTAGTTTCAACAGTTATAAATTTATAATGATAACTTATTTAAATCATTACGGTTATGACTTAATCAGAATAATATTGTATCATCTGCAGAACAGAGAATGACAACATTTATAGCCATCTAGGTTTAAATTTAAAACACTATTAAATATATAAGAAGTAGAACAGAACCAAAGACATTTTGAGATACTATAAATCAATTAATAATTTTTAATCAAGTATTTCTTACATTATTTACTGAGATCTATTATAAATTAATGATTATATAAATGGATAATAATATGTATAGGTACTTAATTAAATTAATTAGATATTATACAGCTATAAAGATACCTACTGCTATTTAAAATATATTTTGTTATTCATTTATTAATTTGTTTATGTTTTAATTTCAGCCTCCTTAATCGAAGCCGAGGTAAAAGCTAATAAAGCAAACAATTGTCATGAAGCCATGTCTGTTACAAGAAAAAAAAGGAAAGGTATTACACGCTATAAAAGTAAAATTGCATACAAGAGACCATCACCTTTTAAATACTCATCTAATAATAATTATAATGGTGATAATACTTATACAATAGTTTAATTTATAATATTTATGTGTTTGTACATATTTATAATAATTAATTATTTATAGACTTTGTCAAAATTGATCCAGATCCCGATGAAATTCTTTCAAAATATTACAAGCTGCAGAAAAAAATCAGTGGTAAGCAGATGCAAATATTTTATGTTTTTAAGCTTTTAAAACAATATAATTCAATATTTGTTACAGGTTCTGATTAAAATGATATTTTAGTGTTCACATCAAAAGTTTCAAATCCAAACAAAAATATTCTAATTCCATCTCAATCAGTATCAGTATCAGAGGTAATTATAAATTAGGTATTATAGTTTTTTGAAAAGCCATGACTGCTATTAGATATGTTTTTGATTTAAAAATGCTTAAAAAAAATTATATAGAGCCTTAAAAGTATTTTTATGATTTTTATAGGTGTTGAAAATGATGATTCTCAAAAAAATGGAAGGTGGATTAAATCAATTTGCTTCTAGATGGCACAAAAAAATCTTAGTCCTCTTTCAAAATCATGGACTGTAATAATAAATATTTTATTTCAACATACCAAAACCGATATTGTGTTGCATGTAATTCATTCATCTGAATCATAGCGATGATCATCAAGAATAAATAATAGGTTTTCAATTTCATATTAGGTATGTCTGCTCTACACTTATAAAATTACTTTAAATTATTTGTTTATATTTCCCAATTTTAAATTATTATTTCATTGGACTTATAATTATATATATTTATATATAAAATTCTCCTGTCACAGTGTTTTATATCAAACTCCTCCGAAATGGCTTGACTGATTTTCATGAAATTTTTTGTGTATATTTGGTAGGTCTGAGAATAGGATATAAACTATTTTTTAAACCCTCAAGTGTTAAGGGTTGCCCATCACAAATATTTTTAAAATAAAAGTTACACCATAAATATTATAATATATACCTAATGTTTTATCTTACATAAAGGCATAGTAATATTTACTATATAAAGATAAAATATAAATTTATGTATTATATATTGTTAACTGTTATGTTATAAACATCGTTTTAAATTTTTCAGATTTGACAAATTTCATTTATCGTATGGTAGTTTCCATGAAGTATGATATCAAGGATTTTTTTACCAAATTGGATCATTTAGAAAATGAGAATGGGCAAATAGTAGTAATTTGAAACTTTTGGTAATATTAATGAACAATAATTATATTCAACAGTATTTATAGCTTTTCTTTTTGGTCCAGGTGTCACTTATTCTACTAAAAACTATATGACAAAATAATGAAACTTAAAAGTTTTAATAAATTATTAAATTAGTTGAGAAATAAATTATTGTTTTTAAAAAAATTTTGAAAAATAGTTGTCGATGTGAATAATGTTTTTTCTCCCGTTGACTTAAAGCTGAACAACTATGCAATTTTTACAAAATAAAATGACTAAGCAGGATTGACTAGGGAGATAATGCAAAATTAACCACTATCATTAAAATTCCAACACCGAAATAACGTTTGCAACAACATTATATAGTATATAGTAGTATATAGTAGGGTTTCTCTTAATTAAATTCAAAACGACAATTAAATTTAGGTTTTAACATTTTAAAAACAAACAAAATCAATCAGTTAAACTTTTTTTAAAACATTGCGGCACATACATGCAATGAATAACAAATTACAAAGTATTTCGTATTATTATATCCGACGACGATTCGAACAATATTGAAACAATAAAATTTACTTAGAGAAAGTTGATGAATTTTATCCAAATCCATTTCACCTCGTTTCAGCTAATTCTGGGTCTACTATTATATGACTGATAGTAAGCAGTTTATGTGTAGTGTCATTAAAAACCAGATTCTTTTGTTTGTTAATTTGAACTTTGAATATTATTGCATCTATTTCATCATCACAGATGACATACTTTGTTATTTCTTAAAATTCTTATCATTTTATTCAATAATTTATTTATTTATTTATTTATACCTATTAACGAGTTATATATCCTTTTGCGAAATAATAATTATGTGTACATAATATAATAATAATAGATTGATACAAAAATAATTTAGTTACAAAATAGAAAAAAAAAAGAAAATTATAACTTTATAAAAATAACTTAACAATTTAAAACAGAACATTATATAATTGAGTTTAATCCTAAGTAAACATTTTGTTTAAATAATTCACGTGACATAAAAAAAATCAATATACTCCGTAATATGATTCGCCAATGAGAGGGATCTAGGAAAAAATGAGTTAGAAGTATAATTATTGTTTTTCTACAAATAGGAATATAAACTAAATTTAATTTTCTTAATCGGTGAATAATAATATTAAAACCTATCAATGAAAGTAATTCCGGAGAATTAATTAAGCCATTTAATAGATCATATATAAACATAATATCAGCAACATTTCTCCTTAACTCATAAGACGAAAGTCCCATTTGATTAATCTGAATATTATATAAGTCTCTGGAAATAGGTACGTTTAATTTGAAGCTTAGTTGTTTTAAAAAATTGTATTGGACATTTTCGATAAGATTTACATGTGAGGAATAATTCACATAATAATGAAAAAAAGTTATTAATAAGTAAAAATGTATTAAAACATGTTGACTTGCTATAAGCTAAATGCATTTGTAAAGCATTATTTATTTTAAAAATTCATATTAGACACTCTTTTTCGTTTTTACTTTCTAAGTATTCACCGATTATATTTTTCTAAGTTTATGAGATTTATTCCATCTAAAATTTTCAAGTTATATCAATGAGAGTATGATTGGTTTATATAAACTGATAATTTGTAGGCAATAGATAACCGTGACTCGTTCATTATGGCAGGGATACTAACATTTTAATTTTTTTTTAATTTAATTTAATTCGAAGAGATTCAAGTGTTAATCGAGTTAATGTGGTAATCCAACAGCCGTTTTATATATTGGGCCAGCACTAACGGCCGGTAGGCTATAAAAACGCACAACGAATTGGGCAAAAGCTACTACTCGGTCTAAATACAATTATCGGAAGTAAGGAATTATTATTGTTATTGTTTGTGGATTTTATTTGGCAATAAGAAGCAAAAGTCTTAAAAAGCAACAATTGATAACTGTTTATATAATTTTCAAGCTGTATTTATTTTTTAGAAATTCCAGTAATTATGTATTTATAATATTATTTGAAACTCGAAACTCTGATCTTAATAATCAGAAATATTTTATGAGAAATTATTTGAATAATAACGTTATTAATTGAACTATATTTTATTGTTTTTGCTTTCTCGATTCGAGTAACTGAAAACATTTTTAGTAAAGAAAAAGCGTATTTGTATGAATTATATATTGTACGATTAAGTGGAATAAGGATTTTATTTTTACTATACTAATTTATGTTGATTTTGTCAAAGGTTGGATTACATGTTAGAATATAAAAGTTCAATTTAAAAAAAAAAAAAAACCAATGTGTACTAATGTTTTTTTTTTTCAAATAATAATGAAATATATTTCTGTTTTTTTTTTTTTGGTTTTTATTATTTAACAAAAAGTAAATGTTTTTAATAGTTTAGATTTTATTTAAATTTCCCATTTGATTTATACATCATGTGATAAATTGTAAGTATAAAATTAAATATAACATTTATTTATACTTGTATAAAAAAAAAAAAAATGCAAAGTTTACAGTTGAGTTAACAGTGTTTTTCTTATAATTTTTGTTACAGCATAAAACCAGAGTGTTTTTTTTTTTGATGAATGGAAAATTAAATACATTTGCTGTTGCGAGGAGTGAAAATATGGAATATACAAAATGTATTATCAAGTTATTAATAATAATAACGTCCATCAAGTATGAATAGTTTGCTTCGAAATGATGAAATTTGTACTAGGAATTAATAAGACAAGTACTTATATTAGTGGTCATAATATTCTCAAATATCGCTTGTTTGCCAGCTCGAGATTCGCGAACATGGCAAAATACGGCTCAGCGCCGTGAACCGTTAATAGTTCCTGGGATCCTGGTACAAGTGACTCTCGATTTTCTGACGATCAAGTTCATTTTGGAATGTGACCTCCATTATTTTAACATTTATGGTAGCACTTAATTTCTCTTCCTCTCTCTCTCTCTCTCTCTCTCTCTCATTCTCTTATATGGAATAAATTATCATCTATTTTATAAATTGTTAATAAGATAATTAATAACTTTTAAATGTTCATAATATGGGACGTGTTGACATTTTCCAAATTAACGCATATTTTTATCTTAAATTAAAAACCACATGGTGTAGTATAATAATTATTCAGAATGGCCAAAAATCTTAGGAATTTATAATATACTCAACAAATATTTTGAAAATTATTTAATTATTAATACATACAATATATTATTATATACTACATCAACACAAATCGAGCAATTATTTAATAGATTTGTTTCGACTGAGTAACTTAAAGTTGAAAATCAAAATTAATATATTTTATTATTATAATTAAAGTCAACCATCTTTGAAATTACAAGAGAATTTATGTAATGTGTATTCGTTTAACCTATCACGACTATATTATGAAAAACGTAAAATTTAATAAATAATATTTATGATTAGAATTTAATGTTTACCGTATACACCTATTATAAAACTTCATTATTATAAATATAATATAGTAATTTGATAACTTTGAATACAAAATAGGTTGATAAAAAATGTTTAAGTTTTATTCTATTATAACTAAAGAACAAAAATAACTTTATATTGTAGACTTTACTTTTAAATTCTTCCAAGGTTTTTAGAACATGTTGAAATTTGTATTTTCATTAACAAAATAAATACTTATGTTGTATATGTATTACTAGAGCTGTAAAATTAATGTATTTTAAAACCTTTATAGATGTATTTAAAATCCTTGAAATGTAGTGAAAGATACATTTAAATTGCCAAAAACCACTATGAAACTAAATTATTTAGGAAATTCAAGAAAACGACATTTTATTGGTAAGGAAAATTTTATATATTTTAATAGTAACGTTCATATTAATTTTACATAGATAAAAATTACTCAAATTATTTAAATTCAAAATATTTTAAAATAAGTATGCAATTAATAAAATATAAATACGATTTATGAACACTGTACATTATAAAATGATCTTTATAAAATTAAAATATTTTTGTCAAGTTATTAATTGTAACAAAAAAAAAAAAAAACCATAAAATCAAATATAAAAGAAAAATATAATTTAAATATTAAAAACGACGAGTAATGCGAAATAAAATATTCAAAATTGACGAACGCGTTGTTAGTTGCACGATTCAAGTTTTTTACAAAGAATAAAGCTTCGTTTAATAATCAGTTTGAAAAAAAAAAACGCACTTCCTTACAAATTCACATATTTATTCTTACAAGAAGAAAATAGCAGAGAACACCTACGACATTATAGTTAATTTTAAGTTTTAAAAGTTCGGCAGATATATTATGTACACAAAATATAGAAGTATAACGTGTAAACAAAAAAAAAAAAAAAAATTATATAATTATTACTACCGTAGTAGTCATTGAGTAACGGTTTTTTTTTTTTTTTTAATTGATAAGTAGACACGTTGAACATTGGATTTAATGCAATAATTATCACCGAGATAATTATAATAACCATGACGAAACGGTCATTTATTTTGTAAATTTGACGATCTAATTTCGATCGTTTCGAGTTCTGGTGGTACGGCCGGTAAAAGTGTTGGAAATAATAATCACGTACCGTATCCGTTGATTGGATTGGAACACGCTTGACGGCTAAGGGGCGGTAACCGAGTTGGCGCGGAATACACACAAAAAAAAAAAAACGCAAAATAATACACTCGTCAAGACCGCGGCGCGCATTAAAACGAAATTAGTAGGTTACACTGTCATGATATCGGTCGCGTCGGGTGAAACGCATTGGGAGGGATGAAATGACGATGACGGCCGTTGGTCGTGCATAAATACGCGCGGCGCCCGGTGACCAGACATCAGTTTCCGATTACCGAACTCTCAAGAGCTCACATTCAGTACTCAGCAGTTTGAAAAAATCACAGAAAAACTCAACGAAATGGCCGCCAAGGTACTGTACACGTGTCATGACTGTGTTTGTTTTTTTTTTTTTTTTTGTCGTCTTTCGACCGAGACGAACATGTTTTAGTTTTACTATAACCTCTCGTTTGCATTTCAGATGATCGTGTTCGCCGCCTGCGTGGCCACCGCATTCGCCCAATACTCCGCTCCGGCCTACCCGTCCCACGGATACGCGCCGAAATCTTACGCCCCGGAGCAAGAATACGCCCCGGCCCCGTACAGCTTCGAGTACGCCGTCAACGACCCGCACACCTACGACGTGCACAGCCAGTACGAGCACAGCGACGGACACGGCAACGTCAAGGGACAATACAGCCTGGTCGAAGCCGACGGTTCCACCCGCGTGGTCGACTACACCGCCGACTCGTACGGTTTCAACGCCGACGTGAAGAAAATCGAAGGATCCGGCTACAAGGCCCCGTCCTACGGCGCCGCCCCGGCCTACAAGCCAGCGTACTCCGCACCGGCCTACTCCGCACCGGCCTACAAGCCCGCTTACTCCGCACCGGCCTACTCCGCACCGGCCTACAAGCCAGCTTACTCCGCTCCGTCTTACGCCGCCCCGGCCTACAAGTCCGCTTACTCCGCGCCGTCTTACTCCGCTCCGGCCTACAAGCCCGCTTACTCCGCACCGGCCTACAAACCAGCCCCGTACAAGGCATACTGATGTGATCGTCGATCCGTCGCTCCGTCTTCCTTCCATCGCCATACCCCGTGTATGTAGCTGTTTCCGCGTCGAGCCGAACGAAATCGTTCGACGCGCTCACAACAGCCCTCACTTCCCGTCCGCAGTACGCGGTTAACTAATTTATTTATTTATTGTGTACCTACCTACATGTGGTAATAAATTATTTCAAACCGAATTCAACGTTGTGTAATGTTTTATCCAAAATTAAGAATTTCAATACCTCTGTCGTTCGATCATTCGTCGTACCCCCCAGGTACGAGCGAGACGATCACGGCGATTTCAATGTCATCACGTACAGGCGCGTTCGAAGGAGAGCCTTCGCCGTCTCGTCCGGAGATACCTATGGCCTGGCCTTTCAAGGCTCCGCGCGCCGCTCCAGTTCCGTCGAAATAATTATCACATACTAACAATAATTTCACCGCGCATTGTAAATGAAAATTTGCAAACGGTAATTACCGAGCGCCCCACGCCAATGTAACTTATGGAACAGGTAAAATAATTGCTCCGAATATTGATTGTATTGTATTGTGCAATATACAACGTGTAATGCGTCTAGACTTTTGAACATACCTGTATACTACGGGTCGTCTGATACACGAGAAGTTCTCGGATTGTCACTCTTCGTTACGGGATGTAATCGCGCGAGTGGATGGATAATTTATTGAAAACTTTTTACTAGAAAAGAAGACTTCAAATCGTGCGGTTTTACTCGTTATCGGTTGAGATTATTTAAACGAGTTTGATCACCGCCGCGTATACTATGAACAGGCAGTGTATATTATATTATGCCAACGTTTTCAGTCATTTTCTCTAAATAAAATATATCCAGTAAATTACTCGACTGTGTTGAAATAAAAAAACGTTTCATTACATAATTATTACGGGAAAGAAAATAAATCGGATTGGATCGGGTTTTTTTCCTCGTATTCATGTTTAAAACTCGAGTCAAACTCAAAAAAATCTATATGTATATCGGTAATGAAACGTATAGGCCAGTTTTCAATTCAACATATTGTAATAGGCACAGCGTTTTCAGATTAAAGTTTTATTCCAACTCCTACAATTCAATAATATAGTTGCAACGAGAAATTGTATAATTATGGGAAATTATCATGTTCACAGAACAATGAGTGAACTTCGAGGGTAGCTCGTATTTTGATGGTATTTGTATAGAATGGTTTTAAAATATATTGTGGCCTTGAAAATAGTTAGAAAATACATAATACAAATAATATTACCGAATACTTTATAATAATAAATAGCGCTGAATACAATGATGTTAATGACCGGACGTGCTTTGTAAAACGTACGAAAAATTGCAAAGTAATTGAATTCAAATTAAACATTCAAGTTTTCGTCGATTTAATATACGATTATTTTTTCGACGTATCGAAGTATCCACGAGTTAATGTAATTTGTAAGATATATTTTATCTTTGATTAGTAAAAATCTATTTTCACATTTATATTAAAACCATATTTTAGATTTTAGATTTTATACAAACCCCACTGTACCGAGTTAATATCATCGAAATATTATCGATCGATCAACAATTCTATACTTATGGTTTCTCATATACAGACAAAGGGTTATTGGCATTATGACATACTTGAATATATAATAACAGAACAATCGAGAGGAGACCAGGGCTGGCTAGTTGAAATTTATACACAATACACTTTTTTTCAAGAATTTATATTAACTGTCGAATTTGTTCATATCTCTCAAACTTATTAGCTACGAAATGGTATATGTTCTTAATTTTTAACCTTAGTTTTCCTAAAAGTAAAATTATTAGCAAAAAAAAAAATCCTTCATAGAACATAATAATATAATAATGAACGTTATTTATGAAGTGAACAAATTATAATACTAATAAATCCAGTTTCTTAATACATAGCATATAGTTCTAAACGGTTTACGCATTGACTGACAGTCATATTTATTTTTTTTTAAGGTACATTTAGAAATGCTTTTACGTACACCGCTAGAGTAGTAGTGATTTGACCTCTACTATGACAGTGTTCTACCCATACATCTTGTTGGGATGTTAATCGTATATTTTCAAGTACATATTACATCATTACTACTATTATATCAGTATAACCGAATTATTTCATATTTTAATCAAATGAAACCATCGAAATAAAAATGTGGAATATCTATTATTAAACTAGATATTTATTGCCGGTCGGAGGTGTTTCGAGCATTATTTATTAGAATTTTTAATTTATTACAACTAAAAATGAAAAGTTTAAGAATATTTCATTTTATAGATAAGTATTTCTTTTTTGTAAACTTTATTTGAAATTGAAAAATAAGTGTACATCTACTATACCTATGAATATTTTCTGGATGACAAAAATTGAATATTATACAATAAACTTTTTAAAACAACTTTATCAACTGCTCATAATAGTTTCTTTTGTGCCCTTGCAATGGTAAAAAAAAAAAGAACAATAATAAAAACGTGTAATTAATAAATAAAATTTGTAGATTTATATCGTTATTCAATAACGATAATGTCTGATACGTATATGTTGTAATAATTTATGGAACGTCGAAAAAAATCCGTTATAAACTAAACGAGAAATTTATTAACTGTGAACTTAGTTAAAATATAAAACATGTTTTATATATGGTATCGTTTAAGTAAGTTATATTTAGTGTTTAAGTGTATACAGTTTTATACTTAGATAACGTAGGGAACAAATTCGTGTCGCGTGTATAATATTGACATCACTAACTGCACTCGCAGAAGTCAAACAAGAAACGAATACAGAAAAGAAAAAAGAAACAGTGAACACTCGATCAATTTGCCGCAGAATCGTTTTGTAACAAATAAAAAAAATTTTTAAATACTATTCAGATCAGTAAAAGTACTCGTAAACCGGGTGTGTAGTGTAAGGACGTTAAATTACATTAAATCATATGTAATGTGCTCATTATTACCGCCGTGTTCATACCACTATTGATATAATTGGAAAGGATTATTAAGCAAAAGGGCGGTGACCACGTTATAATTTAGTGTCGAATACACGAAAAGAGGAAAATAATACATATTGTGTACAACCGGTTTCCAGTTATACATAATATTATTATAATACAAACGCTACCGATGTGTAACAAACCGATTCGGTGGTGGGATCGAAATCGCAATATTCATTCCACATAAATAGGGTGAATCGGATCGGAATAGGTATCAGTTGGAAACGACAGAACCGTCAAGCACACACATACATATCTACTCGTCGCAGTCGAAAAATACAAAACATAAAATGGCCGCCAAGGTACGTAAACGGTGTTTTTAAATATTCTCCGAGTTATATGTAGATATTATTCGTCGTCCGATACAATACAGTGTTTCGAGCGTATACGATATTCTGAATAGTCTGTACTCGGGTCAGGTCCATAGTTCGGGTTCGAATTATCGAGAAAAACTCGGTGGACCGTACAGAATTTTGGCTGATTTAATAGTAATCCGTAGCCGATAATTAACGTACTATTTAGGATAATACATTGTTTATGGGCGATTGAAGTACGACGATCGGCCGTTGACAGTATTGTCAATTGAAATAATCGAATTTTCTATTATATCTACTACTGTAATTAATACAATTATAATACGTAATAATATTCTATTAATCTCATTCGTGTTCGAAAGCGGTTGTAAATATATTTTTATTTTTTTATACAAAAGTTTATAGCTTTCAAAGTTCCTTAAAACAATTACGACCCATATTCGTATAGGACGCTATAAACAATATTACAGAGTAGGCATTTAGTCAGTCTCCTTAGTCAGTGACGAGTGCCGGAGGTCGACACCGTGTTTTTTCTTATAATTTCCGCCGGCGGGGGATAAAAAAAAAAAAACGTTTTAAACTCGACGGGCCGATACGTTTCCGCGGTCTTGTTCGCGAGAATCACCCGATCCGGATCGCTTCGAATATTTTCGCAATGTATTTCTTTACGACCGTTGTACAATTGTTATTTAATCGCTTTCAGATGATCGTGTTCGCCGCCTGCGTGGCCACCGCATTCGCCCAGTACTCCGCCCCGGCCTACCCGTCCAACGGATACGCACCGAAAGCCTACGCCCCGGAGCCCGCTTACGCCCCGGCCCCGTACAGCTTCGAGTACGCCGTCAACGACCCGCACACCTACGACGTGCACAGCCAGTACGAGCACAGCGACGGCTACGGCAACGTCAAGGGACAATACAGCCTGGTCGAAGCCGACGGATCCACCCGCGTGGTCGACTACACCGCCGACGCCTACGGTTTCAACGCCGACGTCAAGAAGAGCGCCCCGGCTTACAAGCCCGCGTACTCCGCACCGGCCTACTCCGCTCCGGCTTACCCCGCACCCGCCTACTCCGCACCCGCCTACTCCGCACCGGCTTACTCCGCACCGGCCTACAAGCCCGCTTACAAGCCAGCCCCGTACAAGGCGTACTAACGTGACTCGTCCGCGATCGCAACACCCCCCCTCCCCCCCCCACATACTCCCCGCACATTTGTATACCGTCGAGCCGGACGTTTTTCCGTCGAGGAAAAACACCATAACGGCTCGTACGTATGTCATTCCATCCGAACATGTTTAATTTATTGAATTGTTAAATAAAATATATTATAATATATTTATCAGTTTTTTCGAAAATATTTTGTTGTTTTATTTTCGCGTCAAGACGAACGGTACGACCGGCTAGCTAGCACGTAAGTTCGTGTACACAAACCGGAAGAGTTTTCAACACGAGCGACGAAAAGATTCGTTTTTCCTCGTAAAAATTCAAATAAATCAAAATCAGTGATTTTTATTTTTTTACCGACACTACTACATTCAGCTATAAAACATAATATATACTAATTAGGGGCGAGTAAAGGCAAACAAAAATTATAAAAAAATAAAATTAAGTACTTACACTATGTGTTAAACATAGTGGGAAATTGTAATTATGTGTAATTTTTTATTTCTGTGATTTTAAAATATGCAAAATTAATATTATGTGTAATAAATCATATGTTTTTAAAATTATATAATTTCTATAAAAATGAATTTAAATATATTAATGGGGTTATTTGTACTTACGTTCATCATGATGATCCATAGTTTAAGTAAAAAATAAAAAAAAAGTGCTAATGAGAACGGAGCGTTTATATTCGCGGCTTAAAGAAAACTTAAATAATACGAATATAATGCTAAATAATGGACTGTTCACAACACAATATCGTTTCTAAACGACCGGTCGGGACCTGTTATGTGGGTTTTTCGATTAAACAATATAATCTAGACGTAGATAATATTACCTTCTATCAATAGATTTATAAATTGCACATTTTTATTATAGTCCATAATTTGACTTTAGGCCTGCTAATTTACGTTTCAGACCACTGTGCGTCGCGGTGTTCGCGACGAGGTGTAAACCGTTCGGCAGTTTTACGCCCAACTCACAGTGGGTGGTTAACATTTCAAATTAAGTCGGCGTTTTTTATTATTTTTCTTTTTTTTTTCAACGCCAAACTTAATATTCATGGCTTATAAATACAATTGAAAACGAATGGCCAAAACGCGTACTACTATGTCAAAAGACCAAACAAAATCTACTTGGAAAAATATGTCTGATTTACAGTTTACAAAGCGTGCTATAATTATTATCTTGTTATCTAATTGTTATCGTCATATCGGAAGAATCGATTCCTACGTAGATTGTTTCGTTCGAACACGTTTCAATGAACAAATCAAATAAAACACGCGTTTAATAATATTTCGTCGTTTCATTCATAACTCTTATGCAATAGCGTTTAAATTATTATTGTTTCATTCGGGTGAATGGACACTTGCAGTGTGAATTACGTATACGAAACAAGTTTTAAGAGTGTGTTCACAATGTCAAGATTTCGGAGATTCTTTCAAGGCAACTAATAAAGTTATTTAAACGAAATAAGTATAGACGATAAACATTTCAAATTGCGATCACGTTTTTTATACTTAATTGAATATTAACGACATTTAAATACGTTTAAATACTAATTTCGGAAATGTTTTACCGTATCAAAATATTTTTAATGAAATAGCCTTTGAAAATATCACCGATTTATAGCTTATGTATATAGTTTTTACACGAGAAAACATTGAAAAAATATCCAATCCTAAATCTATTTGAGTGTATTATATATTGGCTAAACAGAGACAAAAACGTTCTGAAAAATGATTTTTCAATATTTTAAAAGTCAATTCGCAAACGTTTAAAAAATACAACGGCTGTTCCGGGACGCGTTCTGAGTGGAGGGGTGGAAACTTTACATAATATATCTACTAGTGAAAATCCGTCTTTATAATATACGAACGTCAACGTGTCTTAGTAAACGTAATTGTTTTATTCTTTTGACGAATCGCGTGTATGAATTAAAATAAAAACAACAGTTTTCGACGGCGATGAAAATGTCAACTAGTAAACACCGTTTGCACGGGTACCTCAGTGTTTATAAAGTGCACTACACGTTCATCGTAGCCTATGCCACCCGTATCACGTCGAACGCGGCGGGAGAAAAATATTGAACAATTTTCAAAACGTTTGTGCGAAAATTACGATCCAAATGAAAATCGACGCGGTTATCAGTCGTTAATAACGACTCGTTATACGTAGATAGTAGATACGTTCACCGCGATATGTAATGCTAAATATTATCGCAACGGAACTACGTAATACGGCCAAGTGCTGCGAATAGGCGACTGACTGCGGCGGCGGTGACGGTACGATCGCGGTGACATCACGAGTGAGAATGAATTTTGCCGATAACACGACCGCCACGAGGACGAATATAATGATAATCGTTTCCGACCGGACGTCGTCGGAATTTCGACCACCGCACGCGAAGCCACTTCGACTCGTTCTCGCGGTTCGTCATCACGTCGAATGCATTATTCGCGCGGCCTCGGGCCTTTCGATTTTGGAAGGACTCGAACTGTTTTTTTTTTTTTATCATAATTATTACAAATACGAGACGTTCACTCGCCCTTTTCGTTATTAGTCAATAAACCGTCACGTCTTGTTCGAGCGTCGTAACGAAATTTCGCTTATGAATATATAATAATATAACTATTATTAGCTCTCGAGTTTCTAAGATATTGATGAATATAACGATTATCCTGTCTGAAAACTGTCAGCCCGATTGCCAATTCATACCATGCCATCGATACGGAAACTATACGAAACTTTAAAGTACCATAAGTATTTAGCTGTCAATCCACAAAGAAAGTTATATCACGAAACACGAGGAATTTAGTTTTCCACAGAGTCTTAACGAATAAAAGAAAATATAGAGATTATTATAAAATCAATATGGCTCACTCGCTCGTTTAGTAGCCTAAAATATGTGAATCGTCGGTACCGTGAACATAGCTTGAATGTTATTTTTCTGTGAGGGAGGGGGAAATATGTTTCATAAATGTAATAAATATTAATATAATATACATCCCATCAACTAGAAACAATATTATCAGTAGTGGCTTTGGAAGTGAGCCGAGATGTCTCACCTGTACTTTTTCAGTAAATAATGTTCGATAATAATTTGTTTTTTTTGAGTTCATTAATAAATTACGTTTATAAATTTAGAAAATATAATGATGAAAATTCAATTGGCTGTCCAAACAAACAAACAAAATGAATTCAGCTGTGATCGTCACATATATATATTACATATATTACCCGGCAAGACAATTGTACCTGTTGGGGTCATGTTTAAGTTACAAACAAACAGTCGAAAAGAATTCAGCTTTTATTGAAAAAAACACGTACCACCTTTTAAATGGAAGTACAGTGGTAAGCTCGGAAATTGGGTTAATGACGTGAATCGATTCAGACGAAAATAATATATTTTCTCTAGTCAATCTTTGTTGCCTTGTTCGAATCGTTGCCATATCGGAATCATTATCTTAAATATTTTGTTAATTATTTCGCCATTGAATACATGTACCATAATTTTTTTTTTCAAGCTTTACTTATTGATTTAATTTGTTTTAAGAACGTCAAACATCTAATTGCATTGTCATTATGAATCAAGTTTTTACGAATGCCACGTATTATCGCAACTATCGTTTCAAAGTTGGAAGTCTAATGATAGAAACTAATTACATCTCAAGGCAGTTAAAACTATTCTTGATTTATCGTTCTACACTGCAATAATTTCGAAATTATTCCAGTCCAAAGGCCCTGGTAACAGACGTTATTCACATTGATAATAATCAATCAAAAAACAAAACAAAAATTTAACATTTCTTTTTTTTATGGTAATTTTTTTTGAGATATCATCATTTACGTTCCAATAATTGAAAAATTATATTTTAATAATTGTCAAACGTGACAAATAATTGTCTTTTCAATAATAATAATTTTTCTTAATTTACAAAAAAATCAAGGGGTCATTGCTCTCTTAAATTGTCATAAAGAGGACGGTCGCCTTCTCCTAGTTTGCCTATATGGTCAGTACATTAACAAACCATACCCATATAGGTATTGTAGAGCAAAGTGTTTGATTGAAACTAGAAAATAATATTTCAACAACATTGCATCATCATTTCATCAAAGAAGTAATAGTTATAAAAATCACATTAATATTCTTTTTAAGTATATTATGATAAATATAAAATCATATTCCGGGTATAAATTAATGAAAATTTCCCAATAAAAAATAAATAAATTATGATAAGAGAGTTTTTTGGTATTCCATAAATTAAAATAGCTTATTTTGTAATCCATACAAATTTCAGACCCTCCAATTTATGATTTTTCTTTTATATTCAAAGTGAAGGAAAATACAAAACTCTTCTTTGTAAACTATTTGTTAAAAATATGCGTTTTAAACGAAATTATAAGAAAAATGTTGTACAATGTTCTATTTATTTTTTTAATTTGCTTTACATTTTGAGTGGGATTAAATAATTCGCAATGAAATTAATGTTTAAATTTATTTTCCAAAGAATGCATTATTTATTGGAGTTAATTCTTAAAATTTTACAGGAGTGTTTCCATTAACAACTGAACATTTGACACGGATATTTGTTGTTACCTCGCAAAACATTTCTCTAAATTATTGGAATTTCGGATACATTTATTTTTATTACAAAATTATTCGTTTTAAGAACTCGAATCACAATTGTGTTCTGATATTATTTCTCCAAAATTACTATTTTTATACATTTATTATGAAATTAATGAAGTTTCTAAAATCCGCAAAAATGTATCTAATATTGATATTATAATATTGACGAAAGGTACTACATGATGTTACTCATAATAGTCATAATGTATGTACATAATTACACAATATAAAATTTCAAGTTTTTACTGAAAAAAAAAACAAATTCAATTTTTAACTTTCGATTCATTAGTGATAGAAGTTATAGATTTATATAAGACATTACAAAAAAATTAATAAATTAATCGAAAATACGTTTCGACCGCGGGTTGTGCATGTGTAACGCTATATGAAATCTTATTCAACAAATAAAAAAAAGAATACATTAGTATTTCGAATATAGGTAATCTGTATTTGTACAGAAATCTTAAATTGTGTAAAACTAGAATCCGATACATTTTATTTTTCATTTTCTTACGTACGTTTACTACATCGTACATACTGTTGTACCACTTTGGACAACCGGTTCAAAAAAGTAAAAATGCATGTAGGGGAATACGAGCCTGGAAGGGATATAAGACACATGTGACTTTTAATATAAATACGGCGACACGGTTTGGAATTGTCATCAGAGTTTGTTACGTGTGAAAACGTGTTTTTGTTTTAGTAAAATCAAAGTATTCGCAGAACGTGTCTTCAATCCGAAATGGCAGCAAAGGTAAACACATAATCTATCTGTTATTATCGAATCTTATAAATACGTAACGTTTTCTCTCATCTCGGTGATATCACAGTCGCTAATCGCTATGTGCACGGAGATCTATTTCGGGCACAAGTAGATCGAAAATCCCGGGGTTAAATTGTAACGAAAGGTTCTTTTGCGCGTTTATTGATTATGAATTAAAACATTTTTAACGTCACTTCACTATGAGAGTTGTCGGTTTTTCTCGCGATTGTGAACCGATATTTCGAGAACTCTCGGTTTCCAAAAACACTTTCCCCGTCTACTCGCGCGCGCATTGCCTTTTGAACGCTATGCATAATGTAAAATATATTTACACTCGACTCGCGACAATTTTATTCGATTCTTCGATACCTCCGCGGTAGAATAGAACTTTTATTATTTCGGTGTTTTGTGAGCAACTCCAAGTGTACTAAATTATTTTCTCGTGACCCCTATCTCGGCTACGTTTTCATCAATTCTCAATTTCTCAATAAAATAGCTCGCAGGTTTGGAATTATTCACTAAGTGCGAATTTCGTTGTATCGCTGAATATTGTATAGAAAAGATAAAACGCAAATATCACAGCGAGTCATTAAAATCGAAACCAATTACAATTTATTTCCAGATACCATCGAAAGCATACAATATTATAGTTTTGTATAAACATTTAATGACTAATGAATAACAATCATATTAGTATTGTTGTATACAATGACAAAACCATAATATTACATTTATATCATTATCAATAATTCAAAATCAATCGCGTGTAGGTACGAGAATCAGATGTCAGCGATAACGATGAAGGACCCCCGGAATAGTCTCGCTGTTTAGTATTTTAACTAAATAACTTATGTGTTATCATTTGAAAAATATCGAATATTAACAAATTTGTTTTCTTACTATTATGATCGATAATAAAAATCGAAGAACTCGAATTAAAAATTATATTTAAAACAAAAAAAATGAAGACCCGCAATAATAATATAGTGATAATTAATATTTCGACCGATCGTTTGCAGCTGATCGTCCTAGCCGCCTGCGTGTCCGCCGCTCTGGCCCAGTACGCCGTGCCCGCGGCCTACTACAAGCCGGCCCCGGTGTACGCCGCCCCGAGCGCCTACTACAAGCCAGCCGCGGTGTACGCCACCCCGAGTGCCTACTACAAGCCGGCCCCGGTGTACGCCGCCGCGCCAGCTGCCTACTTCAAGCCGGCCCCGGTGTACGCCGCCGCGCCAGCTGCCTACTTCAAGCCGGCCCCGGTGTACGCCGCCGCGCCAGCTGCCTACTACAAGCCGGCCCCGGTATACGCCGCCGCGCCAGCCGTCTACTACAAGCCGGCCCCGGTGTACGCCGCGTACAAGCCCGCGTACGCCGTACCCGAGCCCTCGTACCCGCCGACCCCGTACAACTTCGAGTACGCCGTCAACGACTACAGCACCGGAGACATCAAGAGCCAGGCCGAGTACAGCGACGGTAAGAACGTCAAGGGATACTACAGCCTGGTCGAAGCCGACGGCACCAAGAGGATCGTCGAGTACACCGCCGACGGATACGGTTTCAACGCGGTCGTCAAGAAGGAGGGCACCCCCTCGTACGCCCCGGTCGCGCCCTACAAGCCGTACTGATCGTTGACGACGACCACCGCGTCGCAGGACCGCAGACGTCCGACTTTTTTTTACATGTTATCGTATTTATAATGTCATAATGTCGCCGTATATTATTATCATCATGTTTTATAATTATTTCGTTCGTATCATCATGTCATCCGTTTCGTATTTGTTATGTAAATAAAACGACACGCTTTTACGCCACACCATATCATTGCGTTACCTATTATATGTTATTGTGTAGCCTTTTAACGAGAACAAATTATAACAAGCGTAAAGAGTGCGAAACGACAGACCAACGAGCTCGTCTACAAATCCAATATTACAGCCTACAAGTCGACTGTGACGTCGTCGGAGACTTGCGTACGAATTATCGTTTCGGTCGTATCGTGTTTTATAATATTATATTCTATAACATCACCTGTGTGATACCGGATCGTCGCAATACGCGTCGCGTATCATCCGCGAGTGTTCGTTTTATTTTCTATGAAATTTTATGTTATTACACCATACCATAATACGGATTGTTTTCAACCTCGTTGGACTCGCGACCCACTTAAGTCGTTATTTCTTTTTTGCCACGCCCGCGCCGAAAGTTTAACTATCGACGACGGTCGAATTGTTGGAAAATTACATATTTCCGTCGATGGGCGTTAAAAAGGAATCCCCAATTTAAGGGGCGGTAAAATGGACATTTCCACCACTAAGGCACTGAAGTCTATACCGTGGTCCGTATAAAACATAAGTTTTTTGTAAGATCATTATATATTCATATTGTAACCCCCTAGCATGACGAATTGACGAAGCACGTTTGAATATAAATATTTGAATTTCCGAATTTTTACATAAGCGCGTTGCGTGATACCAATTTAATAACTTTACGCAATTTATTTAATACCTAATTAAAATTAAGAACATAAGTGTAAATAAAAACGATGAAAATCAAAGTAACTATAGTGAACCGTTAACTCCAAATCACCATGTATGATTGAAACGTCAATTAAATTGTATCACAAAACCTATTGCCTGAAATATCAAAAGGGATGTATAAATATCGACGGAAACAAAGGCGTGAGAAAAAATAGTACGTGTGGCTAGTAAGGTAAAGCGATTTCATTCGTGACAAAATGCAGCCTTCGTTTGAAGCTTGTGCATGTCGCGCGCGACTGAAATAGCTTATTTTCCACCACAGTAACACATACGCCATCATTGCACCCCGTGTTTTTAATTTGAAAAAAAAATTAATTTTCGAGCTGTTTGATTAAAAACTGTTTTATACGCGTCAAATAATAAATCATAGATAATGTTGATTAGTTACGATTATACGATTGACATACATAGTTTTTAATGAATGAACAAATATTAATTAAAAAAAATCGTAAATTTAAAGAAAGACATATAATGACATGAAACGGTACATTGCGACTCAAATCAGGAGCTTACAGATCGCGACTGTTCGGTCGAAAATCACTAACGCATACGTCAGCACGTCGTCAACGAGTTTAAATGTATAACTTTTTTATGAGAAAAATGTACAGACAGAAAAAGCGAAACTGTGCATACCGGTGACCTATATGCCCCCGTCCATTTACAAGGCGGTAGCTTACAGGCGGTAAGGATAGCTACAATGTCGTTGTAGAACTTAAGTATGATAATATATTCTTATAGGTTGATATATCATTATTATATAGCATGCAGGTATACAACATGTTTCCTTATCCATGTGCGTCTCGACCATCGCCGCCGCCGTCGCGCAGTCTCCGTTACGATATCATATGAATATCGTATTTTATAATATATTTTATTATATCACCTGTACGGCTGTATAATACAGATTCTTCGTGCCATTATATCACCCGTGTTGTATTTGTTTTGAAAGTATAAATATTATTGCTCCGCGTCATATCTTATGTCTATTCTTTCCACGTCTAGTAGTGTTACCTGCCATATTACATCGTTAATCGGATGTAGACAACACGACGATAATTCGTTCTGACCTTTGTGTGCGCGCAAAAAACGCTGATTACCGGTCTACATAACCGTTTTTATATTGACGAAATTACAAAATTATCTCCTAAACGAACCTTGGACATTGTCAGATTAAACGCAAAACGATCACGAATTCAATGTCATCGTTAACTTTCTCTTTCCACGGTTTCAGTATTTTTAAATTCTGGGTGATGCCTTGGTCTAACTGTAGACCGAGTAAATATTCTTTTTATGAGTTTACTCCCGTTTTTATCAACTTTAAAAATGGTTTTAATTAAAATTTACTAAGTTAATAAATATTCTCTTTGAAGACAAATCATTTTTACATCGTATACTTGTATTATAAGTTATAACTAATTTTTAAGAGGAATGTCCAAACATAAAAAACAAAACGTTTAGAAAGATAAAATATGACGGAAAAAATTATTGTCAAAATGTACAAAGATAAAATTAAGATAACGTATTGAAGCACGATTATGATATTAAAAATTCCAAATTAAGATCCTCATTGGCCTCATTGTTTGAATTAAATATGTTTACCTATATACTCTAGAGTATTCGATTAAATAAATACATTTACAGACAATGACAGAAATTACAAAATAATCACATCTAATTTTATCAATGAGAATATCAGTAAAACTTCAATATATTAAAATAAATCAAAATGGTATTATATTATTTTAACGATACAAATATGTAGTATGTGAACATATATGAATTAAATAGTGTAAAACATGTTTATATTGAAACCCAAAGAAATAGTTTAAAAGGTTTTTTAACGACATGGCATAAAATAATAAAGTCAAAAATATAATACAACAAATTAGTTTGTACTGCTACGTTGAAATCGAATAAAACTTACTATGTGATATAAGTGCACAAAAATCATTAACTTGGGATTTTAATTTATTATAATATATTATAATAATATAATATGTCATTGACTGACAAAATAAATATAATTTGAGTGGGTTGACCACCGCCCTTGCACCTAATCCAAGTGTACTAATTACTTATATATATATATATATATTTTATTCGTAATATTTTGAAAGTCCGATTATTCGACCAATATAAAACAATCTATGTGATATGATATAATATTTGAATTATTTTTTGGAACAGTAAAAGTGTTCCAAAACCGTAAGGACATCATGACATCAGATTGTATTGTAACGATTGATTGGAAAGGAATATTTAGCAAATGGGCGGTAACCGAATAAATGTTAAACAAAACGAAATTGTAAAATATTTTGTTTCGTACAACCGGTTTCAAAAAAAAAAAAAAACCGTAACACGTGCACTTTTAATAACTATAAAGTAATTAGGAAGGGGCGGAATACAATAATCGATCCCCATAAATACGGAGCATTGCGAATACAGAGCTATCAGTCGCCTTCGACAGTACAATCTAACACAAACAGCCAAAACATTCAAAAACACACTCAAACAAAATGGCCGCTAAGGTAAGTTACAACGATTTAGTTCGACGATTTGTCGGAGATCTTAAAAATTGAATATCGTTCACGTTTCGTGATATTCGATATCGTTATCGATTTCAAACTTAAAACCGTTTACAATACAATTAAAATAACGTTCCATTTCAGATGATCATTTTCGCCGCCTGTGTGGCCACCACACTCGCCCAATACGCCGCCCCGGCTTACAAACCCGCTTACGCCGCACCGGCCTACTCCGCACCGAAGGCTTACGCTCCGGAACCCGCCTACGCTCCGGCCCCGTACAGCTTCGAATACTCCGTCAACGACCCACACACCTACGACATCAAGAGCCAGTCCGAGTACAGCGACGGCAACGGCTACGTCAAGGGATCCTACAGCCTGGTCGAAGCCGACGGTTCCACCCGCGTCGTTGAATACACCGCCGACGACTACAACGGTTTCAACGCCGAGGTCAAGAAAATCGAAGGAGGATACAAGGCACCGTACGCCGCCCCGGCCTACAAGAGCCCGTCTTACGCAGCACCCGCCCCAGCCTACAAGCCAGCTTACTCCGCACCGGCTTACTCCGCTCCGGCCTACGCCGCACCCGCCTACGCTGCACCCGCTTACGCCGCACCGGCCTACTCTGCGCCCGCTTACTCCGCCCCGGCTTACAAGCCAGCATACTGATTCCTCAAATCATGTGAATCCTTCGACTCTACTACATCTTTCAACATCTTTCTTCTTTTTTTCGTGTACCTACGGGGCCATTGCGTTCATGTTGAACCGTGATCCCAAAGTCATGCACATGGCCGTTATATTAATATTTAATGTTATATAATGTTTATGTGTACGAAAATGTATTTATTTATCGTGTAAATATATATACAAATGTGTATTTACCAACCAATTTGGTGTGAAATTTTTTTTCTACTTCAGCAACTACAAGTAACTGCTTACAATGCAACTGAAAAGGTTTTATTGATTTATAAGCGATACTTAAGTAATTCATTCATATACCATCAAAATACAGTATGGATTTAACAAAGGTATGTTCATCGAGTGAAATAAACCAACCTTTATAATACAATGGTACCTATCAAATTTATAGTATTGAATTATTAGTATCTCGAATCGATTTGTCAAATAATAGAAAACCAAAAAAGTAGATATAATTACATATATTGATATATTATCATCATTTGAATTACTTATATAAATTATATGTGTATATAAAATATATATAGACAGAGCATAGCATATGGTTTTGTACTGAAGAGGTTAAAACAATTATTA
Organism: Drepanosiphum platanoidis; assembly: GCA_948098885.1. Classification (NCBI taxonomy): domain Eukaryota; kingdom Metazoa; phylum Arthropoda; class Insecta; order Hemiptera; family Aphididae; genus Drepanosiphum; species Drepanosiphum platanoidis. The sequence continues at coordinate 11,789,803 of OX402530.1, read as the reverse complement.
TAAATGTTACTTTCAAAAAAAAAAAAAAATGAATGAATTTGTATGGATATAAATTAGTATATATTTTCTAGAAAAAGAATAAAAAATAATTTTACTCAACATTTTAATTAATGAACAATAAAATGATCACCCATTAGTTGTTCAATGTCATTCGACACAAGTTCCCAAACTCCATTTATTATTATTTCGAAAATTGAAATACTATATTGTAATTATTACAAAATATTATTATTTACAATATTGTTATTTCTAGAAAAATAAAACGCAATTCAAGTGAGGAACGATATATCTCTACATGAATCTGTCATGGTATTAGGTTTATATAAAAACGTAATTCTTAATAACTTTAGTTGAACTCGAAAATTGACATTTTTGACATAGAAGTATTCAAAAATAGCTAAATTCCATACCAAACTATCACAAAATTATAACGTTCTTTTTATTATAACTTGCATATTACAAGCTCCATGAATATGAATGAAAAACTCCCACTTCATTGTGCTAAAAATACGACTTATTAAGAAATAATACATACCTAGTTGTTCCAATCATGTTGAAATATTTCGGGTAAAACGAAAAAAATTATCGCATGACTTTTTATAAAAAAATTTTATTTTGTAAACACGCGTTTTGAGGCTGTTTGAAAGTGCTAAAAAAAGTTTTTTTGAAATTCTTATTAATTTAAAAGTCCAGGGAACAGAGATAACAGATTGAGGTTAAGACTCAATAATGATTGTAAAGGTAGTTTCGAATATATTTGTAAAATGGTTTATGAACGAATGTTTATGAAATTTTTTATTTTATATAATTTGAATATTATAATTAGGAATTGATTTTTCTGAATCTTGCAATTTTTTAAAAAAAGTGAAAAAGTTTCGAAATAATATCTAAATTAATATATTGATTAATTGAAATTCATATTTTATAGAAATTTAAAACGACAGGTAAAGTAATGATATTCTATATTCTAAACAATATAATAATTTTATACTCTTGTCCTATAGAATCTCGAAGAAATAATTACACGTAATATAATAATTATACAAATTTAAGTATATACCTACACGTAGATTAATTAAAAATCTCTTATAATGTAGTTCAATTAATAAATAATTAGGTTATATATCGTAAAAAAAAATTGGTTTTTAAATAATGAAGATATAGATTAATTATTCGAATGTTATTACTCTTTAAGTAACAGTATATAATATAAAAATATATTGCATTATTTATTTGTAAATAAAATATTATTTTTAAGTTACATTTCATTTTACATTTATAATATGCACCAGAATACGGAATTATCTTGTAAAATGTGTAAATGAAAGTTAAATATATAATCTATAAGAGATTAAACAGTACATTCGAAATTAAAATTAATATGTCATCCATTAAACCACACGCACACATAAAACAAAATCAAAACCCTAATAATTCATCGCCTGATTTTTAGACGATGAACAAATGTTTGTAAGCTCCGAGACAGTCGATTTTCACTATTTTCCACGCCTATGTGTATAAATAATACTGAACTACATTTTACAACCGGTTTGCGGTGTCATTTTTTATTATAATTTATTCTTACAGGAACATTATTATGTTTGGAAGAGATAGAAAACTTACATCACTCTCGACATATTAATATGGTGACAGAGTATGGTCAAGTAACCAGTGTTCGCCGTCGTCTCTTCACAGTATTTAAGTGGCAAGTACACTCGATCAACGAGACAATTGTAATAATCACCTTCAAATTTGCCGCAAGGGTAAAACCAATTAAATAAATCGTACGACGCGTTATTACCGTTCAGCTCATACAGTAGCGTGTCAAGAACTCGTTTAAGGGAGATTTAAAAGAAAAAAAACCTTTTTTTTGCCACCTTGGTCAATCATTTTATTGCATTATTTATTTTGTAATAACTAGAATTTCGATTTGCAAATAATATAAATAAAAAAATAAAAAACATTTAAAAAAGACGAAAAGGGCATTTTATATACATATGTCTAACAAAAATTAATTAAAGATTTACTAAAAATAACATAAATTTCCATCAATTAACTAATATTTGTCAAAAAAAGTAGACGTATTCTTAATCCAAAACATTTTTTTAATCCAACTTCAAACATAATATATAATAGGTGTGGTAACCGCTTAATTAACGGCACTCGGAATAGTAAACGTCGCGCGTTGACACTACAAATCGGTACAATTTATAATTTACCTCCCATAAATGGACCTACTATATAGAAAATAAGCAATAAAAATGAAATATAAAATACATTGTGACAAACAAAAATATTTTGAAAAACCCATATTATGATATAAACAGATATATTTTTAAATAATTATAATTGATAAATAATAACAATAGATATAATCTGCAATGATTTGAATCCCTTTAGTACTTTAAATAGTGCATACTGCATAGTTTACATAATATATTAATGATACATTTTTTTCTCAATATAAAACGGATTTATTGTCATTGTCGATGTCGACAATAGAAATTGTACGTATTTACGGTAATTTAATTTTAAACATTTACTCATATTTTTGAAATACGAGATTTATAATTTTACATTATTAAATTGACGTATCTTCATTCTACACGTATGATTTACATAGCATTTTGACGATATTTTCTAATATAAGCGACATTTTAAAATAATTATTTAAAATACAAGCTGACCCGTGCAAACACTTTTTGCGCAAAAGTTTGGTACGGGTACATATTATAGTGTATGATACGTTATATTATAGTGCATTATTAATGTTTATGAAAACGAAGAAATAGAATAAAAATAGTGGATATAATTTTCATTTTGGTATTTGAAAAGTTTCTTTGAAACTGTCTTATAATAAATGTATATACAAATAATAATAATAATAATAGTAGTAGTAATAATAATAATAATAATAATAATAATATCCCGTTTCCAAGTGTTATACGGGCAGTGCAGTATCACTTGGACGGCTTGTGATTTTACACGGAAAACCCCAGACCCCCGTCAAACCGAAAATCATAAAAACGTATCATTTATACATTTTATTACACAATATGCGACGGCAGCGGCGTACCTATAATCTGTGCAATTTTAGCTAAAACGCCGAAAGAAAAAAAAAATGTCACGCCAATTTTACCAATTCAGTTTTATATAAATACGAGTAGAAGATATCATTGTCATCGATTACGTGGATTTTAGAAATATTATCAATATAATATAAGTAGATTATACATAAAATAAAACGAAAAATCTAAAAAAAAAAACAATTTGTAATTTTTTTAAATTCCACAATAAATAGTTTTCTTTTGTAAAAATAAATTTTAGAAATAAGAAATAACATGTTTAAAATTTTAAAGATAAATTAATCAATTTGTATCAAAATAATCTAGTACAATTTTTAATTATTGTACTAGAAATTTAAAATAAAATTATATAATCACGAATTATGAAAAACGATTTTTATTACACAATTTCAAACGAAGAAAAAATATTAAAATTCTCCTGTTCTTTTATCGACCATAATAATATTTCGCCAAAGATTCGAAACTGTATGATTTAAACGAAACGTTTAGTAAAAGGGCGGTAACCGAATAAGAGTTGGGCAAAGTAAATGAAAATAATTATTAAAATACACAGCCAACAACCGGTTTAAACAAACCGTATCACATTAACGTTCAATAGTCAGAGCAAATATTATTGAGAAGGGATCAAAATACAACGGTCGATCACCATAAATACGGAGTGCCGCGAGTGAACAGACATCAGTCACATACGACAGTACAATCAAGAACAAACAACAAGAAAATTCAAAAACACACACTCAAACAAAATGGCCGCTAAGGTAAGTCATATACCGTTGAGGTACTTCGAACTTCGTAAACTAGTCATTGACGATCGGGCCGTTTCAAACTCAAAACCGATTATACAATAATATTATTTTACTTTAGATGATCATTTTCGCCGCCTGCGTGGCCACCACACTCGCCCAATACGCCGCCCCGGCTTACAAACCCGCTTACGCGGCACCGGCCTACTCCGCACCAAAGGCTTACGCTCCGGAACCCGCCTACGCTCCGGCCCCGTACAGCTTCGAATACTCCGTCAACGACCCACACACCTACGACATCAAGAGCCAGTCCGAGTACAGCGACGGCAACGGCTACGTCAAGGGATCCTACAGCCTGGTCGAAGCCGACGGTTCCACCCGCGTCGTTGAATACACCGCCGACGACTACAACGGTTTCAACGCCGAGGTCAAGAAAATCGAAGGAGGATACAAGGCACCGTACGCCGCTCCGGCCTACAAGCCAGCATACTCTGCACCCGCTTACGCCGCACCCGCCCCAGCCTACAAGCCAGCTTACTCCGCACCGGCTTACTCCGCACCCGCCTACGCTGCACCCGCATACGCCGCACCCGCATACGCCGCCCCGGCTTACAAGCCAGCGTATTAATTTCTTCACTCGTGTGTATCCTTCGTCTCAGCTATTTCCTTCGATTTCTTTCTCGTATTTTCATGTACCTCAAGGCCATTGCGTTCATGTCGAACCGCGGTCCCAAAGTCATGCGCATTGCCGTTATATTAATACATAATGTTTTATAATGTTTATGTGTACGACAATTTATGTATTTACTGTGTAAATATATATATATAAAAATTTATATTTACCGAACATCTTGGAGTTTTAATTCGTTTTTTTCGACTTATCAATCGATATCATGTGAAGCAAAAAAAAAAACTTTTGTTTTATATTATAAAACTAGTTTTGAAACATTGTTTGGTGTCAGGTCCGTGCAATATACTGAACCGTGCTCGAACGGGTTAACGGTTCAGTTCAAGACCCCTCGAAAACGTTCACGAAATAAATTATTAACCAAGTGAAATTATATTTGAGTTGTAACTATACTATATATATATACATATATAATATGTACGATATAATACAATAATATAGTATTATAGATTTATAGAAAATAGAAATACAGAGCTACACATAACTAAACTAGAAAAAACACCATAACAAATAATGATAATTGATAATCACAATTTGTTGTATTATTACGAGAATTCTTATCACGACCGAGCGACGACGGCGCGCCGTGACGAGGCGACGTCACGCAAACTTTTGTTACAATGATCGAGAAGACGCGTGTGCAAGTGTTGCATAAACGCGGTTATTATAACCGAAAAAGGAAAATATTATTCTATTATTCCATAACCGCCAACTTTACGAACGTGGTTTGAATTGTTTGTTTCCCTCCAATGTATTATCACAAATTGTTATCATTTACGCGTAGTGGTTCATCGTTGTCGTAGCGGGTTGTGACATCCGTTAAAGCAATACAAAGACGTTCAAACTAAGTTAGTTAAAAAGTCTATGAAGCAATATGATAATATATCATACGGTGGCTAACGCACGGTAGTATTAAACATGTTGTTTCCGTGTGCATCAATTTTTATTTATTTTTTTCTATACTGACAATAACTGCGTATTACCGCGTGCAAGACACAAGTATAAGACCTAACCGTTCTACAGTTCACCTGATCACTGCAGTTATAAACGTGTAAGTATAATATATATTTAATTATTATAAAAAATAATACCTAATATTCCTCGTGTTCCCCTGGAAATAGTTTTTTTCTCTCAATTCCTAATTATGTTTAATATAAATTTAAATTGTTATTATGTTTAATACATTTAATTATGTAATCATTAATTGTGTATTACATTTAAATGCCGTAATAACCATACTGATAATGTAATATATCCAAATTTAAGTTTATGATTTTTAAATTAAAGATAAAATTTTAGGGAGTGAAAAAGAATCTGAACCTATATTACCTTTTTCTAATCTTTCATTATTTTGATTGCAATTTCAACCTCCAGGCTGTAATTAATTTAAATTTCAATCTGTTAGGTTAAGTTAAAGAAATAAAATACATATTTAATTTTCTATGTAATATGAAATCTAAAAAAAAATATTTAAGTGATGTAATATATGTTTATAGGTAAATGAAATTGGGCCCTATTATTATTACATTATTTTATTCAAAAGGAATATTAAGTATTTTATTATTTTTACTTATAGAATATAGGTGTTTTTGTTAACCCGCTTAACTTATACTTATCGTTACATATGATTTGTAATATAACTGGTATAATATTTAGTCAGTTTTCTTTTTTATCGATAATTTAATGAGTTTAGAATAGTAATAGCAGTGAAACAAAGATTAAAAATGGTTATATTATTATATAAAGGTATATCACAGACCAGTAGCGGTTCTGGCATTACATTTTTGGGGAGGCAACAACTTGGAATCGTTCAAGTTCTTGACATATAGGCACAATTTCCCTACACCCTCATAATTCTCCTTCATATTGTTTAAAAACCACATTTTTCTCTTTTAAAATCAAAAGCAGCAAAGGACTTTTTCACTATTTTTCAAAGTTAACACTTTAACGGTAACTAGCAAGAATTTAGCATTACTATTATATATTTTAATTTATAGAGAACTGAAATCCATAAACCTTTAAAAATATATTTCTGGCAACAAACATTAAATACTTTCAAATTTACATGATGTTAAGTTATAATAATAACAATTAATTCAAATTTCAATTGAATAAATTAAAGAAAAATGTTTAAAGTAAATTATTGGATTCCTTCTATTACTAAGAGAGATAAATAAATATATCTTTATAAAATCACTTAGAATTTTAACACAAAATTATTCACTCAAAATTTAAAATTTGGTAAAACCTAGTGTTCATCTTTCATAACATTCTGATATCATGATTCTACTTAAGGTAAATTAATTAAAATATATTACATTTTTCTACGTTGCACGTTGTTGATATATAATAATTTAGTAAAATATATATTTAATAAAACTGACTAATATATACACAATTAACAATGTAAAATAAATTCATAATAAAACAATAATTTTTAAAATCAAAACTGTGTAGTACAGTATATTAGAAACCAAAACTTTAATACTTCAGGCTACGTTTTTATTTTATTACCTATATATTTTTCATAAATTTTTATTTTAAATACACTAGATTGTTTTTAATTTAATTAAATACTTGATATATTAAATTATTATATTTTTTATTCATCTATGAGTTTCTATTTACTTATGACAATTTTTTTTGTTTTTTTTTTTTAACTATATAAAATAATATTAATTTATAGTAGATAATATGTTTATATTACCAACTAATCATCAATTTTTACTAAAGTGCAAAATGCAAGTCTGGATTAAATAAATGTAGGCTTGGTTAGATAGTATTATTAATAAACTATAAAAAGTATAATGTAATTACTAATTATATATTTTGTTATATTGAATAGTAAATTAATAGGTATCTACAGAATACATTTCGAAGAAAATATTAAGAGCAATCATATTATTAAAAGATGATACTGGGCCCAATTTAGCATAGTTGTGCCACTGAGTATACGCGCGTTTCATAGTTAAAAAATAAAATAAACTGTTACTATTTGTTTTCGTCTATGATGTAACTTACACACGGATAATACAATACGGTAAATATCATGATAATAATGTTTCAATAATGGGGGAAAAGAATAGTAATTATTCAGTGTAATTTACTAATAATTTCAATAATCATGCACTTAAATAATAATAATAATAATAATATATAGCCTCGTTGACACGACCGAGACATAAATAAGTCGGCTGTTCGACACAATCGGAATAATAAATAATATACAAACAAATCATACGTATTATTACTATAATAATAAACCTTACCTCGAATAAAGGATTGTTTGTGACGGCATCGCAATACAATAATGAACGAACGTGATGCACCCATTGTGGCCGGCCCGTTTTGAAAGATCGCGAATTGTCGCAAAGAAATGTTAAATTTAATTTACACATCGTATGTACGCACAAAACTAAACGTTGGAAAATGTCACGCGAAACGTTATCTACGGAGAATAGTGTTATGTTTTTACCATCCGAGCTTCCGTGGTAGTGACTCGCGAAACACGGGAAAAAAAAAACCAAAAATCGTCGAGCCGGGCGACGGCGAATAAGATACGAAACGACGACGACGTCAAAAAACGCACACTCGAAGCCTTTACCGGCTTGAATTAGACGTCGTCCGAGCCTCGACGGAATTGTAGAAACCGTGAAACGAGACTATGGCGGTCGGCAAAAAATCTCGAAACACGGACCCGTTCGGAGAAGCCCACCACATACTCACGAACCGACGAAGACTGAAGCAACGGCGGAGGGGTAATCCCAGCGTCCCCCGCATCGGCCGAAACGGTTAAAAAAACGAACGGCCAATGAGAATTATTCACGAATCATGGAAAATGATTTTTTTCGTAACGGTTTTTTGTTTTTCGTTACCGATAATCGTTACCGCGGTATCCGGAGTTCCGTCCGCGGCGCGCGACCGCGTCGTCGTCCCGTCACGGCGGCCACGCGGCCACACGGCCACGCTAATATAGACCTAGCGTCGTATTCCTCATTCACTCGACCGAGTGGCCGTCGAATTCACTACTACTATACTCGCTACTCGGCCCTAGGGCTCGCCAAGCGGATTAGTAGGCACTTATTGAATAAACACTATTGTATAATAGTATATATGTATATTATTGTAAAAGAACATAAATTATAGGGCCCTCCCTTCAAAACGACTCTAGGGCCCAATTTAGCCCAGTTGCGCTACTGGACGAACAGCGTAAATTCAGCGCGCGCGATAGGAGACGATCAGATAAATAAACATGACTATAAGAGTGTCCGTACCTAATATAGACGACTTGGCGACGAACGCGACGCGCGTAATGGATTTTATCCGTTCTCGGTATTAATATTACTCGGCGCCGAAATGAAACTCATTTCCGAAAATTGTATTGACGACAACGCGCAATTTATCAGTTCCAACGCGCGTTGTTTAACAGCGGTTTAATAATAAATAATAATATATAATAATAATAAGTTTTGCATAACGCGTCGGTGGGTCGTACTTATTTATTACATCGATATAATATTATAATATATTATCACTAACCTCGGGCCGTCGTTGACTGCATTGACGACCGTTTTCATTTGGCAAATCCGAAAAATTTCACAACATAATATTTCGTGATGGTACACTCGAATAAAAACAACACGACGCGGGCAAACACGCCGGAACGATTATTTTTGGCGGACGGAAAAATTCACAAGCCGTTTTGGCGAACGGCGGCGGCGCACTGCGAACGCGACCGAAACGAAAAATATGCTAAACACCGAATATCGATAGTACAAACGGCGAATAAGATACGAAACGACGACGACGTCAAAAAACGCACACTCGAAGCCTTTACCGGCTTGAATTAGACGTCGTCCGAGCCTCGACGGATCGTTGAAAATCCGAAGGCGGCGGCCATTACACTCGCGTAATGGATCGCGCACCGGACACGGCGGCGGCGGCGGCGATACGATGCGAAACGACGACGACGTCAAAAAACGCACACTCGAAGCCTTTACCGGCTTGGATTAGACGTCGTCCGAGCCTCGACGGAATCGTTGAAAATCCGAAGGCGGCGGCCATTACACTCGCGTAATGGATCGCGCACCGGACACGGCGGCGGCGGCGGCGGCGATACGATAGGAAAAATACGCGAAAAACCGAATGTCGATGGTACGATAATATTTAAGCGACGAAATAATTTGGTTGCGCCCACGCGACCGCCGTGAGACGTGCGATTATTCGTCGATAAATACTATTACCATCGCCGCGAAAGGAATTGTAGAAACCGTGAAACGAGACTATGGCGGTCGGCATAAAAATCTCGAAACACGGACCCGTTCGGAGGAGCCCACCACATACTCGCGAACCGACGAAGACTGAAGCAACGGCGGAGGGGTAATCCCAGCGTCCCCCGCGTCGGCCGAAACGGTTAAAAAAACGAACAGCCAATGACAATTATTCACGAATTCATGGAAAGCGATTTTTTTTTTAACGGTCGTTTTTTAAACGACCTCCGGACGGACGACCGCGATCGCGGTATCCATAGTTCTGTCCGCGGTGACGACGTATTACCATAGAACAGACAAAATAGCCCACGGTATACTCTTCACGGTTTTTCGGTTACTAAAATTATGTTTATACAAACTGCCGACAGGTTGCGTTGCATAAATGAAAAAATAATTTTTTCTGAAATTACATAATATTTTATAATACAATTTTCGTTATTATCGAATTCAATGGTTTTACTGCAATCGATCGGTTTCGTCCGAATACTGGGAACACGAACTTTAAGTTTTAACTTCGTGTTTAACACGAAACATTGGAATCGCCCCGAATGCTTCCCTGAATCGCCAGGAAGTCTGAAAAATGATTAATGAATCATGGTTTTTTTGAAATAGTGCCATTTTATAAAGTGAGTATTAACATATTATGAAAATGTTTGGATGCTTTTCTGGATCACTTTTTCTTTTAGAATACGAATGATGATAATTATTTGAGTAATTAACATCGAACCCGGGGTGAAGTCCAGGTAACCCCTGCAAGTATAGTATGGTACTGTGTTGTGTAACGTCATAGGGAATTCCAAAGGTAAGAGCTAAAAATAATTTAATTCTCGCCCGGTCCGCCTGCGACCAACGGCGGCGGCGGCGGCGTACCGAGAAGGGCGTAATCTCTACTTTTGTTCTGTCGAACAATTCAAACTTCTCTTGTATCATATCAAATAATAGTGACATTTTGACATGTGAGGTTATAACAGTTGTGACGTTGTAATCATTACTCGTAAGAAATAATAAGGAAGTATATTTTTTTGTTCTTATAGTGACTTATTTTATTTTTGCTGTTTTATTATACTCATATATAATGTCAATGATTATTGATACTATAATAGTTAATATTAATAATATAATATAATTAATGATAATGTGTGTCAAATGTGCTAGCCCATAACACATATAACAACTTTTTAATTTATTATCTCCATAAATATTTTTATCTACAGTTTACACAGACTTACAAAGGGCTCATTGAATGATTTGAAGGTAAGTTATCACTTTATCAGCTATTAATATTTAATTAATATCGACAACTAGTTAAACACAAGCATTGTTGTAAAATAAATTCATATTTTGTATATTTATATTTTTTTTGTTATTCATTTATTCGTTTGTTTTTGTTTTAATTTCAGCCTCCTTAATTGAAGCCGAGATAAAATCTAATAAAGCAAACAATTGTTATGAAGCCATGTCTGTTACAAGAAAAAAGGAAAGGTATTACACGCTATTAAAGTAAAAATGCATAATTTCCAAGGTATGTTTTTATTATTCTTTATAGTATTTATGTTTTTAAGCTTTTGATATAATATAATTCAATATTTGTTACAGGTTCTGATTAAAATGATATTTTAATGTTCACATCAAAAGTTTCAAATCCAAACAAAAATATTCTAATTCCATCTCAATCAGTATCAGTATCAGAGGTAATTATAAATTAGGTATTATAGTTTTTTGGAAAGCCATGACTGCTATGAGATATGTTTTTGATTTAAAAATACTTTAACATAATTATATAAAGCCCTTCAGGTATTTTTATGATTTTTATAGGTGTTGAAAATGATGATTCTCAAAATAAATGGAAAGTGGCTTAAATCAATTTGCTTCTAGATGGTCCTAAAATCTTAGTCCTCGTCCAAAATCATGAACTGTAATAATAATTGTTTTATTTTAGGGTAACAACACCGATTTAGTGTTGCATGTAATTCATTCATCTGATTCAAAGCGATGATCATCAAGAATAAATCTGAGGTTTTGAATTTACATTTACTCGAGAAGAATATTAACTAAGGATTAGGTGAATATTATAATGGTTTTATTATATCATTGTGATTAATTTACAAAATTTAAGGTATTTGATAGGTCTATAATATTTTTATATATATCTGGATTCACAATTACTCTTGAATGATTAAATTAATAATTCTTTTTAAAATCTACATAAAAAGTTCTTAATTTGCTTTCTATGTTTAATAAGATATTAAAACTTGATTCATTTTGATTTAAACTTTAAATTATCATTATCAATTGGGTGTAATACAAATCTTTTACACTATAGTCGGGCTCACGAAAAGTGGCGGCTGGCCGCCGCCATACCCCGAACCTCACCCACCGTGTAGACAATGGTTCTCATTTTATTGTTGCGATCCGGAATGACGGCGGCGCAACACGAACTATTGGCGCTATTGTTCATTTTCGATAAATTAAATTGTTGTTTGATAACCACTAGAGCAAATTGGCCGCTTGGATCGCGGCGGGCAGCCGCCACTTTTCGTGAGCCCGACTATAGTTTCAACAGCTATAATGTTAACTTATTTAAATCATTACGGTTATGACTTAATCAGAATAATATTGTATCATCTGCAGAACAGAGAATGACAACATTTATAGCCATCTAGGTTTAAATTTAAAACACTATTAAATATATAAGAAGTAGAACAGAACCAGAGACATTTTGAGATACTATAAATCAATTAATAATTTTTAATCAAGTATTTCTAACATTATTTACTGAGATCTATTATAAATTAATGATTATATAAATGGATAATAATATGTATAGGTACTTAATTGAATTAATTAGATATTATACAGCTATAAAGATACCTACTGCTATTTAAAATATATATTGTTATTCATTTATTAATTTGTTTATGTTTTAATTTCAGCCTCCTTAATCGAAGCCGAGGTAAAAGCTAATAAAGCAAACAATTGTCATGAAGCCATGTCTGTTACAAGAAAAAAAAGGAAAGGTATTACACGCTATAAAAGTAAAAATGCATACAAGAGACCATCACCTTTTAAATACTCATCTAATAATAATTATAATGGTGATAATACTTATACAATAGTTTAATTTATAATATTTATGTGTTTGTACATATTTATAATAATTAATTATTTATAGATTTTGTCAAAATTGATCCAGATCCCGATGAAATTCTTTCAAAATATTACAAGCTGCAGAAAAAAATCAGTGGTAAGCAGATGCAAATATTTTATGTTTTTAAGCTTTTAAAATAATATAATTCAATATTTGTTACAGGTTCTGATTAAAATGATATTTTAGTGTTCACATCAAAAGTTTCAAATCCAAACAAAAATATTCTAATTCCATCTCAATCAGTATCAGTATCAGAGGTAATTATAAATAAGTATTAGTTTTTAAGAAAGCTATTAGATATGTTTTTGATTTAAAAATGCTTAAAAAAAATTATATAGAGCCTTAAAAGTATTTTTATGATTTTTATAGGTGTTGAAAATGATGATTCTCAAAATAAATGGAAGGTGGATTAAATCAATTTTCTTCTAGATGGCACAAAAAAATCTTAGTCCTCTTTCAAAATCATGAACTGTAATAATAATTGTTTTATTTTAGGGTAACAACACCGATTTAGTGTTGCATGTAATTCATTCATCTGAATCAAAGCGACGATCATCAAGAATAAATCTGAGGTTTTGAATTTACATTTACTCGAGAAGAATATTAACTAAGGATTAGGTGAATATTATAATGGTTTTATTATATCACTGAGATTAATTTACAAAATTTAAGGTATTTGATAGGTCTATAATATTTTTATATATATCTGGATTGACAATTACTCTTGAATGATTAAATTAATAATTTTTTTTAAAATTACATAAAAAGTTCTTAATTTACTTTCTATGTTTAATAAGATATTAAAACTTGATTCATTTTGATTTAAACTTTAAATTATCATTATCAATTGGGTGTAATATAAATCTTTTACACTAGTTTCAACAGTTATAAATTTATAATGATAACTTATTTAAATCATTACGGTTATGACTTAATCAGAATAATATTGTATCATCTGCAGAACAGAGAATGACAACATTTATAGCCATCTAGGTTTAAATTTAAAACACTATTAAATATATAAGAAGTAGAACAGAACCAGAGACATTTTGAGATACTATAAATCAATTAATAATTTTTAATCAAGTATTTCTTACATTATTTACTGAGATCTATTATAAATTAATGATTATATAAATGGATAATAATATGTATAGGTACTTAATTAAATTAATTAGATATTATACAGTTATAAAGATACCTACTGCTATTTAAAATATATTTTGTTATTCATTTATTAATTTGTTTATGTTTTAATTTCAGCCTCCTTAATCGAAGCGGAGGTAAAAGCTAATAAAGCAAACAATTGTCATGAAGCCATGTCTGTTACAAGAAAAAAAAGGAAAGGTATTACACGCTATAAAAGTAAAAATGCATACAAGAGACCATCACCTTTTAAATACTCATCTAATAATAATTATAATGGTGATAATACTTATACAATAGTTTAATTTATAATATTTATGTGTTTGTACATATTTATAATAATTAATTATTTATAGATTTTATCAAAATTGATCCAGATCCCGATGAAATTCTTTCAAAATATTACAAGCTGCAGAAAAAAATCAGTGGTAAGCAGATGCAAATATTTTATGTTTTTAAGCTTTTAAAATAATATAAATCAATATTTGTTACAGGTTCTGATTAAAATGATATTTTAGTGTTCACATCAAAAGTTTCAAATCCAAACAAAAATATTCTAATTCCATCTCAATCAGTATCAGTATCAGAGGTAATTATAAATTAGTATTAGTTTTTAAGAAATCTATTAGATTTGTTTTTGATTTAAAAGTGCTTAAAAAAAATTATATAGAGCCTTAAAAGTATTTTTATGATTTTTATAGGTGTTGAAAATGATGATTCTCAAAATAAATGGAAAGTGGATTAAATCAGTTTGCTTCTAGATGGCACAAAAAATCTTAGTCCTCTTTCAAAATCATGGACTGTAATAATAAATATTTTATTTCAACATACCAAAACCGATATTGTGTTGCATGTAATTCATTCATTTGAATCATAGCGATGATCATCAAGAATAAATAATAGGTTTTCAATTTCATATTAGGTATGTCTGCTCTACACTTATAAAATTACTTTAAATTATTTGTTTATATTTCCCAATTTTAAATTATTATTTCATTGGACTTATAATTATATATATTTATATATAAAATTCTCCTGTCACAGTGTTTTATATCAAACTCCTCCGAAATGGCTTGACTGATTTTCATGAAATTTTTTGTGTATATTTGGTAGGTCTGAGAATAGGATATAAACTATTTTTTAAACCCTCAAGTGTTAAGGGTTGCCCATCACAAATATTTTTAAAATAAAAGTTACACCATAATTATTATAATATATACCTAATGTTTTATCTTACATAAAGGCATAGTAATATTTACTATATAAAGATAAAATATAAATTTATGTATTATATATTGTTAATTGTTATGTTATAAACATCGTTTTAAATTTTTCAGATTTGACAAATTTCATTTATCGTATGGTAGTTTCCATGAAGTATGATATCAAGGATTTTTTTACCAAATTGGATCATTTAGAAAATGAGAATGGGCAAATAGTAGAAATTTGAAACTTTTGGTAATATTAATGAACAATAATTATATTCAACAGTATTTATAGCTTTTCTTTTTGGTCCAGGTGTCACTTATTCTACTAAAAACTATATGACAAAATAATGAAACTTAAAAGTTTTAATAAATTATTAAATTAGTTGAGAAATAAATTATTGTTTTTAAAAAAATTTTGAAAAATAGTTGTCAATGTGAATAATGTTTTTTCTCCCATTGACTTAAAGCTGAACAACTATGCAATTTTTACAAAATAAAATGACTAAGCAGGATTGACTAGGGAGATAATGCAAAATTAACCACTATCATTAAACTACCGCGGTATCCAAAGTTCTGTCCACGCGATGTGACGACGTATTACCATAGAATAGACCACGGTATAGGAGTTTTCGACTTCTAAAATTATGTTTATACAAACTGCCGACAGGTGGCGTTGCATAAATGAAAAAATAGTTTTTTCTGAAATTACACTTTTAGTTACAATTTTCGTTATTATCTTAGTACTCCCGCCGTACATTATTACAATTATCAAACGACTGACTTGCCCAACTCGTCGACGTTATCGGCGGTTTTTAGCGAAATAGGTTTTCGAATATAACAAGCTCACCCAGGCCCGGATTAACACTATCGTAGCTCGTAGGCCCTAGGCACAGTGCCTATAGTGCCTATGCCCATAGATTAAATATACTTAATCTATGCTATGCCTTAATACGGCCCTGAGCTCACCCCGAAATCATCGCCCCTAATGCCTTCCTGAACTGCCAGGTCTGAATACCTCAACACCGATTCATGCCTCTGCTATATAAAACGAAACTATTGACCAAATTTAATACCACAAAGCTCCAGTGGCTCCGGATTTTTTCCATTTTTACCCCTTTTAACCCCCTTAGGAGGTAAATTTCTTAATTTTTGTTCCGTAAAATCTTTTTTCTGACAATAACAAACACAACAAAAAAAAAGAATTAGCTAAATCGGTCTAACCGTTCATGCGTGATAAGGATACCTGGTAAATAAGGATTCATTTTATGTATTATGTTTACCGATTTCAACCCTTTAAAAACAAAATTTTGAA
The DNA here is from genome assembly GCA_948098885.1 of Drepanosiphum platanoidis. Lineage (NCBI taxonomy): Eukaryota > Metazoa > Arthropoda > Insecta > Hemiptera > Aphididae > Drepanosiphum > Drepanosiphum platanoidis. The sequence continues at coordinate 11,773,202 of OX402530.1, read as the reverse complement.
AATCGGGTGATGTGGGGACACTCAGGAAGGTATTTGGAACAACTCTGTGAAAAAAATTGGAACTTTTTCACACTTTTTCTTCCTAATTTTCAAGGGAGGCGCCGCTTCCCTTGCCTCCCCGGGAAAACCGCCACTGTCAGACTATATAAAATATATTGTCTGTGGTTTTATTATTTTAAGTAAATATTATTCAAATGAGATTTTAATATTACTACTATACAAAATATAAACTGATTTCAATAATTATTATGTAATTTCAATTAATAATGAACCATTAAAAAAGATTAATAAATAATATATGATTTAACATTATTAGTTTGGTTTACTAATTGTTCAATATTTTGTTTTATAATATTTACTATAGTAACACATCTATATGAAATAATAACCATAATATCATTCTATAAATTATAGAAATATAAGACAAATTTAAACCATACCATTATTTAATCAAGATAAGATAACACTGAAAATCTATTATAGTTATTTAATAGATTTTATAATTTATTAACAATATAAAACTATAAAAGACTATATGTTATTCTGGTCATGTGATTATTATATCATTCTATAATATTTGCCTATATAATTTCTTTACTAAACATTATAATGATTAGAAATTAAATTAAAATTATTTTCCATGATTAATTTGGATTAGCTTATGGTTATGATTAGCTTTATTTAATATAAACATTGTTTTATGTCATATTATGTATAATTATTATAAATATTATATCTATTATAATTTAATAGTGTTCAACATTACCTATTTTAATCATATATTTTTTTTTTCTTATTTTCAGTGCATAAAATGGAACAACATTCAGATTTCAAAAGTGAAAAGTAAAATTAATTTAAAACTATTAGATATTGTAACTGTAAAAAAGCCGCTTTAACAGCCTCTGGTTAGTTAAATTATTCTCCTGTAAAAACATCAACCACAGTAAAAGATAATAATTTTATTTTTTCAACTTAAGTAATTTACCAATTAATATTTAAGTCATATCATTATAAGTGTGCTACACCAAAAATATTGTAAATGAGGCTATACATTGTAATATTTATATGATATAATAGCCTATAATTTCTTTAAATATTATAATATATTACTATATATATATATATATATATATGAGTGGGTTAAATCCATAGTGGTGTAAGTCATATAACCTTAATTAGAGAAACAAAACGGTTTATTAAAAACTCAAAAATAAATTTCCGGATGACATTATTACTTGGAGGGTCAAATCAAGCATCTAGTGGTAGAAGTTTGAGTTATGACTTACTTCACTTTGCCTTTCAATAAATTGACTTTCAAAAATATGATTAGTAATTTATAACTCATTTTTACAAAAATTATGACTTACACCACTATGGTTTTAACCCACTCATATATATATATATATATATATACGGTATGTCATGGATCATACTTAGGTTATTCAAGAAACACTAATTTTATTATTGGATTCTTTCAATGTCCTTGCTATAAGTATCATTAATATATTTACTCCAGTTACTCCGAAGTATATTTTTCATGTGCTGGATTACCTACATGTCCTTTTCTGATCCAACGATTTGATTTCAATATGTATATTGTTTATAATTTTTCAAAAATTAATTTGAAAATACATTGTGAAAAACAAAACATATTTGGAACAACTCGAATGAAAATATAAGGTATTATTTTGAAAAAAAATTTCCAATCCTTAAATACTAAATATAATAAACGCATCCTTATATTATAATTTTAATACTGGTAATAAGGTATTACATGATATATTGATAACAGATACATTTTTTAATTCATTATTGAATAATTCTATTTTCACTGTCCTTACATAAGAATTTTTACTAAGAAATATTTATAATATCGTAATTTCGACATTTTAATTACATTTTGGGAATAGGGAAAATACTTTTATATTAGTACAACTACGTATTTGCACATATTATTTATACAGAAGACTGCAGGCAATACTACTTCAATTTTTAACGTGGGTTTTAAACAAAACATCGTCATTTGTTAAGTACACTTTTAGTGATATAACTGTAAATATTTTACATAAGGAATACAAAAATTAAAAATAAATTGTAGTTTTCAGAAATTCCATGCATATATTTTTCAAATTTAAATGTAAAGAGTTGAATTTTTAAAAGATAAATAAATTCAATTTGAACCAGAATGATTGAGTTCTAATATTTAAGTTACGTTTTAAGAAAAGATAAGATAAGAAATTACATTATCACAGATATTAAAAGAATTTACTATTATGATTGAAAAATCGAAGAAAATAATCGATCTCTCAATAAGAACTAGAAAAAACTAAATGACAATGATTTTTTATCGACCTGAATGATACACTAATGTTTTAGAATTGTATGATTTAAGCGAAATGTTTGACAGAAGGGCGGTAACCAAATAAGAGTTGGGCAAACGAAAATAATTATTAAAATACACATTCAACAACCGGTTTGAACAAAACGTTGCACGTAAACGTTCAATAATTAAAGCAATAATTATTGAGAAGGGATCAGAACACAACGGTCGATCACCATAAATACGGACCACCGCGAGTAAGCAGTCATCAGTCGCATACGACAGTACAATCAAGAACAAACAGCCAAAACATTCAAAAACACACACTCAAACAAAATGGCCGCTAAGGTAAGTCATATACCGATGAGGTACTTCGAACTTTGTAAAATTTAACTACCGTCCGTATCTCACGACACTCGAGTCATTGACGATCGGGCCGTTTCAAACTCAAAACCGATTATACAATAATATTATTTTACTTTAGATGATCATTTTCGCCGCCTGCGTGGCCACCACACTCGCCCAATACGCCGCCCCGGCTTACCCGTCTTACGGATACGCTGCACCGAAGGCTTACGCCCCGGAACCCGCCTACGCTCCGGCCCCGTACAGCTTCGAATACTCCGTCAACGACCCACACACCTACGACATCAAGAGCCAACACGAGTACGCCGACGGAAACGGCTACGTCAAGGGATCCTACAGCTTGGTCGAACCTGACGGTTCCACCCGTACCGTAGAATACACCGCTGACGACTACAACGGTTTCAACGCCGTCGTCAAGAAGGAAGGTGGATACGCCGCCCCTGCCTACAAGAGCCCGTCTTACGCCGCACCCGCCCCAGCCTACAAGCCAGCTTACTCCGCACCGGCTTACTCCGCTCCAGCCTACGCAGCACCCGCTTACGCCGCACCGGCCTACTCTGCACCCGCTTACTCCGCCCCGGCTTACAAGCCAGCATACTAATTTCTTCAGTAGTCATGCATATTCTTCCTCTTAACTATTTCCTTTGACTTTTTCCCTTTTTTTTCGTGTACCTCTGGGCCATTGCGTTCATATTGAACCGTGGTCCCAAAGTCATACGCATTATCGTTATATCAATGTATAATTTTTTATAATGTTAATGTATATGACAATTTATATATTTATTGTGTAAATACTGAATATATATATAAATTTGTATTTACTGAATATCTTTGAGTTTTAATTGGTTTTTCTTTCCGCATCAGTCGATATTACTGAAAAAGTGTTATTAATTTGTAAACTGTACTTAGATAATTATCCTTACGAATGCTATTATCACAAAGTCTGGATCGAACTTGCTTGTGAATATGTTTATCGAGTATAAAAAAAGTAACCATTATAGTTCGATGGTATCTATAAATCGATATTGAATTTATAATTCTAATTTTTTTAAATTTTAAAAACCTGAAATTTGACATAACATTTTATAAATCATTATCTTTATATTAATTACCTTTACATGTCGAATGAACTTAATGTTTTTTTCTTAAATGAGAAATGAAATTGTATAAATATATATATATATTATACTTATAACTTACAACTCAATGTAATGTCTGAAAAGTATACTGTGTTACTATAGGCAACCTGTTCGACAGACAGTCCACTTTGTATTTTTATTAAATAAAAGTGGTTCTTTGTCTCTTCTAGAAAAAGGTTGAAAGTGAACTTTACTCAACATTCCAATAGCATATTGTATTTTTTAAACATATTTTGAGGAAAATGCTCAATATTAAAAGATTACATTATGCCCCTCCAATTTAAAGTAAAGGAACCACAATTAGATGACTAGTTTATGACTGTAAAACTTATTTGATAAAAATTGTTGGTAAATAAGTATTAGTGATAGTGTATTGTTTTATTTAAATTACTAATCAATTGTTCAGAAACTTAAAATGTGTTAAATGTGAAAAAGTTCTATAATAATATCTTTATTAATAAATTGATCTATTAAAGTTCATAAAATTAAATAAATTCATAATAACAATGATTATATTCTAAATGTATCCAAAATGATATAACCTTTCATATTAGTGTATAGGCTTCTGAAGAAATTATTATACTCAGTATAATAAGGTTTACTCAGAGGAGATTTATTTGAATGTATACTATATCATAGACAATTTAATAATTGAGTAATTAAGTCAAAAAAAAATATTTGTTTAAATAATTAAATATAAACATCTATGATAATTATTAGAAGTTTTTCAAATTCTGTTATTACTTATTAGTTATTTTTTTTGTTAATTTTTATTTATCTGTCAATGTAATATTTATAGTTGGTCAAATTTTATATCTGCCACACTGAGCTCACGTGGTACTATGAATCAAAAATGTGGACCCATGTGAGCTCATTTGTCACTGCTGACAATTCTCCATATTATATCGGACGGAACAGTCTCAGATACACATTGCATCATACGTTTTTATGTTGTCGGCCACGTTACAGTCGGAACATTTAAAACATAAGAACAACATTTGCGGTATACTTGTAGTTTTTAACGATTAGACAAACGTAAAACTAAAATTTCGTTGTCGTCGCAGTACTTAATTTTACACCTCAGTGAAATGTTATACACATGATAATCAGATACTCGGTTTTTTTTTCTTTTTAATCAAACATACATATTATTAACAATTTTTTGACGACGTATGACAGTCCGGATCCGAGTGTCACTCGACCTTCCCAGTTATGCCGCAGACCCGTGTACTCATCGACCCCGTACCCCATTAACGACTACAACACTGGCGACATCGAGAGCCAGACCGAAGACCGCCCAGAAATACTACAAGTCTGGTCGAGCCGCACGGCACCGAGAGGACCGTCGATCACGCCGCGGACGATCACGGCGTAAACGCGGCCGTCACATACGGAGGCGCCCCCTCGTGGCCTCCGGGTACAAGCCTGTGCCCGCCTACAAACTGGCCCCCGTACTGACAGCGGTGATTATAAATCGTGCGCTCGCCGATTATTATCATTTTAATGACATCATCGCATCGGTGGTCGCCGTTGTTGTATTTGTTTTTTTGATAAATAAACGGCGCGTAGGTATTGAAATATATTGTCCGGTATTGACGACCCGCGTCCTTCAATGAAACCATCGTTGTCCAGACAGTATCGTAATGTCCGTGTTGTACTTTCTTTACCGCCGTGCAGTATAATTACGTTTGTTCTGATTGCGCGCAGAAACTGCTCGTTATTATTGCCGGTCGCCGATCGTTTACGCATTGATAAGAAAAAAAAAAAATCTTCAAACGAATATGCGACAGTGAAATATATCCTATCTGTCTTACACACCTTGTATAGTGAAAAAAACTCTCCACGCTTCGTTTGTCGTGATACGTGGTTGACATTAAGCCGCTTGCGATTTTATTTATTATACACGTTTTAGAAACACAATACACTCGATATATGGACACAAGTTTGTTTTGCCAATACGAGTGTACATTTTGTACTAACATTTATGTGATGTTTCAATTTATTATAAACAATTTAAATATTTACATAAGTTTGTCACCAAACGTTGATATGTTGTGTGGCGCGGTGAGACGTTTACTTAAGTAATGCAACCTCTAAAAGTAAATGTATTCTTAAAAGCGAACATTTTTAAATTCTCCTGCAAAAATATACATATAACACAGACAAGGTAACCACTTAATTAAGGGCACTCTGAATAATAGACGTGGATACTACAAACTGGTTCTGAGTTTCTAATATGCCACTAATTAATGGACATACTATAAAAAGTAAGCAATGAAAATTCATTTAAAAATGCATTGTTTATCAATCGAAATAATGTTTGACGAAAATGGTTAAATTATTTAATTTGAGCGGAATGTTTAGCAAAAGGGCGGTAACCAAATAAGAGTTGGGCAAACGAAAATAATTATTAAGATACATATTCAACAACCGGTTTAAACAAAACGTTACACATAAACGTTGTAATAATTAAAGCGATAATTATTGAGAAGGGATGAAAATACAACTGTCGATCACCATAAATACGGAGTGCCGCGAGTGAACAGACATCAGTCACATACGACAGTACAATCAAGAACAAACAGTCAAAACATTCAAAAACACACACTCAAACAAAATGGCCGCTAAGGTAAGTCATATACCGATGAGGTACTTCGAACTTTGTAAAATTTATTTACCGTCCGTATCTCACGACACTCGAGTCATTGACGATCGGGCCGTTTCAAACTCAAAACCGATTATACAATAATATTATTTTACTTTAGATGATCATTTTCGCCGCCTGCGTGGCCACCACACTCGCCCAATACGCCGCCCCGGCTTACCCGTCTTACGGATACGCCGCACCGAAGGCTTACGCCCCGGAACCCGCCTACGCTCCGGCCCCGTACAGCTTCGAATACTCCGTCAACGACCCGCACACGTACGACGTCAAGAGCCAGTCCGAGTACAGCGACGGCAACGGCAACGTCAAGGGATCCTACAGCTTGGTCGAAGCCGACGGTTCCACCCGCGTCGTCGAATACACCGCCGACGACTACAACGGTTTCAACGCCGAGGTCAAGAAAATCGAAGGAGGATACAAGGCACCGTACGCCGCCCCGGCCTACAAGCCAGCATACTCTGCACCCGCTTACGCCGCACCCGCCCCAGTCTACAAGCCAGCTTACTCCGCACCGGCTTACTCTGCTCCGGCCTACAAACCCGCGTACTCCGCACCGGCTTATTCTGCTCCGGCCTACAAGCCCGCGTACTCCGCACCGGCCTACTCCGCACCGGCTTACTCCGCACCCGCTTACTCCGCCCCGGCTTACAAGCCAGCATACTAACTTTTTTAGTCACTAGACTTCTACAGGTTACGACCCAACCATTTTCTTCGACCTCTTTCTTCTTTTTTCATGTATCTATAGGTCATTTCATTCATAGTGGACTTTGGCCACGAAGTTCATACGCATTGTCGTTAAATTAATAATTTATAATATGATGTGTATGAAATTGTATGTATTTATTGTGTAAATATATATATATATGAATGTGTATTTACTGAATATCGTGGTGTTTTCATTCTTTTTTTTTTTTCATGTAATCCTTTTGAGTACTATTTATTAATTATAATAATTCGTCAGTTATATATATATATATATAATCATAATATTATGATTTATGAGGCTGATTGATTGCAGTTAGTTTTGGTAAAGAATTAACATTTGAAAAAGAAACTACTCTACGCTTGTATATGCATCCAGATATTCAAACGCTTTTATTCACATAATCAAAATCAAAAATGACTGTAAAATATTGTTGCCGGATTGAACTAGTTCCGAGTATGAATTATTTAATGTGATGGGTATGTTATTTTATTTTTTCATATTGATTGCAATAATTTATAAATAATGAGCTATTGATTCTGAGTATGGTAGTTATATGTTCGGTAGGTAGTTGTTAAAGATATAAACCTAATTAATTATTAATTCACGTTAATTCATTCGATTTAGACATATTTCGTCTTCGTATTACAACTTTAAACCCGTTACAAAAAAATTGCACCGAGATCAGTATTCCTATATATAATATGTACTAGATGTTATAATATATTAGGTATACGAGTATAGGTATGATATTGTAGCTTTACTGACAACATTTATTACTTAATCTTCAAGTATCGTTTATTCGTTTCACAAATCTACTTTCTCACATTAAACATATTAACACCTACAGTTACTGAAATTTGTTTGTATGTTTTTATCGTTAATATGTATATAATAAATTACATTGGGATTTATAACATTATTTATTGGTTACATACATTTCACTTGATATCCATAAATTACGAAATCCGGAACTTGCTCATAGAATGTGCATAAGCTTTATTCATTGAATGAAATCAATTTCGAAAGGTCAACGATGAAAGCATACAAGAGTTTACGGTTTTACTTTTCGACACGTTATATTACAAAACTCATCGAAATTCAAAATTCATAAATCTAAGTAAAACCGAGTATTTTAACTAACTTTAAAATTATATAACTGTCGACTGAAAATTTTCTTTTCGCCTACGTAATATTATCGTGTGTATTAACATATTATACATTGGACTACATTTTACAACCGGTTCAAAATTATTCTAATAATGATAATATTATATTCCTAGGGAAACTACATGACACCTTTGGAAGGGATGAAGAACTTCTATAATTCTCGATATAAATACCGTGAAAAAGTACAATTTAGTAACCAGTGTTCGCCGTCGCCTTTTTACCGAATCAAAAAATACTGCACGACAAGAGGATTGCAATAATTATCAGCTCCACAATGTTCGCAAAGGTAAAACGAATGGCAAATCGTACGTATTATTAGTCTCGTCGTATTATTAGTCTCGTTCAATCATTGAATCATGAATTTCTTAGTATGGAAACAAATCCGAACAAAAATTTTTAATTATTTCAATTTGATTTTGTCATTAACCTATAATATTGGATATTATCGTAGCACAATGTCTTATTGTTATAAAATAGTTGGGCTCGTGCAATACCTCTTCTTTCTCGGCTCGCTCGTTCTCACGATGATAATATTATTATTACCCGTTGGGACCAAAACCGTCGTCTCGACTCGGTCGATCGTGTTCTCCGGCAAACGTGTCTTTCGACGCGCGTACGATCGGAAACGAAAACAATAGAGAAAAAAAATCCTCACGGAAAATCGTCTCCGCTGTTTCAGTTCATCGTTCTCGCCGGCTGCGTGGCCGCCACCCTTGCCCAGTACGCCGCCCCGGCCTACCCGGCTGCTCCTGCATACCCGGCTGCTCCTGCATACCCGGCTGCTCCTGCCTACCCGGCCCCGAAGGCCTACGTTCCGGAACCCGCGTACCCGCCGATCCCTTACAGTTTCGAGTACTCCGTCAACGACCCGTCCACCTACGACGTGAAAAGCCAAGCCGAGTCTAGCGACGGCAAGACCGTCAAGGGATACTACAGCCTGGTCGAGCCGGACGGCTCCAAGAGGACCGTCGAGTACACCGCGGACGATTACGGTTTCAACGCGGCCGTCAAGAACGAGGGCGGCCCCGCGGCCCCGGTCTACAAGCCCGCGTACAAACCGTCACCGTACTGACGACCGGCACCGCGAGTCTCCGGCGACGACGGCGGCGGTGGCACCCGTTCTCCGCCGTGCTCGCCGACCGCGTTATCATTGACATTGTATCCCGTCGTGTACCTAATACTACTGGTTTTGTAAATAAATTCGATAGTGTTACGCCGAGCGTTTGTTATTGACATTCGAGTGTCGTTTACCCGAGACGTCGCGTCGGCCGTTTCGGGCCTTGAATCTAATTATGTGCGTGTGTGTTTCGTAGCCTACCGTTTATTTTCTCACGTACTAGACGCGAGTAAGTACGACGTCGAATAATACTGGGATATTATCATTATTTTCTTAAAACGGTCAAATTTTACTATACGTCGATAACACGTGCTCTTAAGTTTTTAATAAAATAACGGTTTTGTTTTATAATTAATTATTTTTTCATTAGAACTGATAAGTTTAAAATATGATTAAATATGTTATGGTCAAATCAATCAGTAATTATTAAATATGTATTCTACTAGTCTCTTTAGAAGATAAAAATAAAATAATAAATAAATTATATCATAGGCACAACTAGGAGGGTGCTAGGAGGACTTTAGCACCCTTAAAATATCAAACCTTAAACCTTGATTTGTACGCATACAATTTCAACTACGTGCCTACAGATTAGTGAAGTATGTATAGCAACCCTAAAATGTAGGTCCATACGGCCCACGTGAGAAGGAACCCGCGTCTCGACGAAAACGTGTCCTAGTTCACGCAGCTGATAATCGTACACACGCGGCGGCACGCCGCGCCGCCCAGAAAGTTTCAGTGGGAGAAAGTTCACCGTCGCGCCGCGGCGCGCCGTCAGTCGTATACTCGTATGCGTGAAACGAGTTCCTTCTCTCGTGAGCCGGACCATGGTTGCGCTTACGAACGATATGAATATTTTTTTAGAACAATTTCGACTCGGCAAACATATGTGAGAATACTTATAATTATTAAAACAGTACTTTTTATGTTAATTTTTTCGCTCGGTTTTCGGGCCAGAAGCCAGTAGGCCATTAACAACGCCCAGGCCTCCGGTATTTTACTCGGTATCCCGGTGGGCCACTCACCTCTGTTTAAAAAGCATTATTTATATTTATAGAATGCGTACACGACGGCGACGAGAGTGATACCAAACTATTCAAGGACTTAATTCGAATGATTTATGATTTCACTTCTGTTTATTTAAAAATAAAAATAAATCCATTCAATAGAATCAAAATTACATATTTAATAATAATAATAATAATATGTATTACGACATCGTGTTTGAATTACGATTTTTTTTTCTAATACATCTTAATTACCTTAATATATAACATTTCATATCATAATTAATTCAATATATAATATAATATATAATATACTCGTACCTACTATTCGAAACAATATATGTAAATAATAATATTTTAGTGAATAAAATGTACAAAAGTTAAAGTTATGCCTTTTAATATTAAACTTTGTTTATCCTATGTCATTACTATTATTGAATATATAGGGCGATTAAGGGATTTGTAAGACATCAGCGATTAACGAAGTCATCGAAATTTACGAAGGTAAAATTATGAACAGTGATGTTCTTTTTGAAGAAATACGTTAAACAGTTTTATAACGTAATGCTAATCGCAATCGTGGACTTCAAGGGAGTCGTTTGTACGTAAGTATGACTGTTTAACGAGTAATTTAGTAAATGTACACTCGAGCATTTTAAGAAAAGTGAATACTAGTTATATCAAAATAATTTACGTTCCAACGATTACCTATATCGTCTCACAGATTTACATTTTTAATTTATTTTAAACGTTATTGCCAATTAAAAGTTGTTTGTTAATTTTGACGCACTCCGCGATATTTATTTTAATACAATTCGTTAGTCTTACAAAGTCTTTAGAAATTAAATATTACAAAAGTTTTAATGTTTATAACCAGTGACAAATATTGCGTTGTTTCACAGTAAGCTTTATTATTTTTATGTTTTCAAAACAATTTGCGCGTAAGGCCGTAATCCGTTTTTTATTTCTATGTCTTACACTTTTAAAAGTTACACAAATTGTTTTTATCAAAATTAACCGATATCATTCGCGATTTAAACTTGCGTTGTTATTATTTGAAATCGAACCGCACTACCTAATCAAATAATGTTGGTTATGATTGGGATTCGAGAGATTTAATAATATTCATTAAATCTATCATTTCTCCTCCATTAAACACTTATTAAAATGATTTTAATCGATAAACCGACAACCTGGTGAAAATAACGATCAAAATCGAAAGTCGATATTAAACTATACTTTATTTTTATAACTAAGGGCAATACATTATGTTTCCTTAGAATATTCCAAAAAACTTTTTTCACATAAAAATAAACTATCATACCAACAACAACATATTACATAATATATTATGATTTATAATAAACATACGAAACTGTAATATTATTATAAGTATATTATTATTACACTAACTTGGGAAACCATAAATAATACTACTTACCTTTAATGTAAAACGCGTGTTTATTTCATATCCTGCAACAATAAAGTATAATATTTTAAAAACGATAATCAAAACATATTATATTAATATATTTTTTATGTAAGATTAAGTAGGTGTTTTCGAATGAAATCACTAGGTACGTGAATAATAAACAATACAATTTGATCTGCATGCAATCGGTATAAATTAATTCAAAATTTAATTATTTAGTGCTTATTATAACAATATGTGTATACACATACGTAATAAACCTAAATTATATTGGTCATACAAATTCTGATGAATTTTTTAATCATTTCACAAAATAAAATAATGTAACCCTCATATACCTACCTAATCGTGAAAAATACAAACTACGAATATTTTTATGTAATACATTAATGCGCATAAGTAATTGTAATTATTATTTTAAACTAATTAAAACGGTATAAAATAAAAATAGGCCATTACCATTTTTTCTTTTTAAACAACACAATATTGTTATTGTTTTACTTACGCTATGTGCATTATGTACAAATTATTGCTTAAAATATATAATATACATAACTCGCCAACGGCTATAAAACTGTTATTGTATATTTAATATTGTAATACACATGGCAGTAAATGGTTTCCTTCTAAATCTAGATGTTTAGATATAATATAGGTCAATGATTTCAAGTATTAAATTCATTTTTTGTCCAAAGTTATAATTAATAAATATTTGAAGGCTATACAACATAATAATATAATATTGCTAAGTGCATCAACCACTGGAAACTGTCTGAAATAGATTGTATTATTGAATAAACAGGATATTCAAAATGATATTATCGAAAAAACATAAAAATACTATCGAAAAATAATAGTATATTTATTAGTAATTACGTAAGTATTGTAATATCATATGCAGACGTGTTTATTTACTTTGAAAATATTTGTAAATTAAATGTGTATCGTGTTTGTTTTATTTTCTCTTGATCTCAAAACTATCTTCGGAAATAGATTTTCAACTATTTTATACATATTTTTTTCTCTTAGGTAAACAAAAAAAAAAAAAAAAATATAAAAATAATAACAACAGTTTGAATAATTAGTGTCAAGTCAATGCGGGCATTAAATGATTCGTCGTTAATCGAATCATAAAGCTCAAGGGTAAAACAGTTGAGCCCGAATCGAATGTCAAATCGTGATTGCTGAACGCTTCGAGTTTATCAAAAACACAAAAATCTGTTCGAATTTAATCTCACGTCGAATCGATTGCTTTTCAGTGCCACACATTGGTTTCATTTATGTAATATCGTCACAAGCGTAGGGGCAGTAACCGCTTTTTGAAGCGTAAGCATGTATATGTAATTACGATATTCAAACAAGATCGCCCATATACGACGTGAAGTAATCGTACTACACATGATAAAGAGTACCTACCATTACTATATTTCGTATTGCGCGCGGAATAATTTAGTGAAAGTTAAACGCATTTTAATTTTCTACTCGTAAGACTACACTCAACGCAAAAGCCCACCTACCTATCTCGGCGAAATATTAGACCTCCGTTCGAAGCTCTCTATTTTATCGCTGCGCACACATTATTCCGACGCAAAGTCAATTCGATCGTAATATTGTTTCCAAAACGTTCGACTGAGGAGTCGAATTTTTTCTTACAAATCTGTCGTTTATCACTCATCGAAACTCTCATACCTAACCCTATATTATATCATTACGCCAAAGTTGTGTAACGTTCGGATACTAAACGCATGACCGAACAATGTCTTAACGTCAGCACGGACGCGCGTTCGTTCAATAATAAGGACTGCACGCGGAGAAAGAGATCTGAATCATCGCTAGTATATCAGACGGTTATAAAATACTGGTGCAATGTTTTTGAAAACAATAACAGTTTATGCGCGTGCCTTAATTAAAATTACACTTGGCTATTTACATAACTACACGTCACACACGCATCGCCTCTACACCGAGCCATTATAATTAGATATGTTACGATACGTTGTTGTGGGATTTTTAGTCAACGCGGACCGAGAGACGAACATCTTTGTTCGGCGTTTAATTAAATCGCTTATTAACCGTTTATTTTCGTTTAATTCAATTCTATCGGGAATACAATTAAAACTTTAATAATACGTCGACACTTACCATTAGCCCGCCTTATACCTAATTAGTAATTATATAACCCACCTACCTACCTACTCGATTACCATACTAAATTTTAAGACGAATATTATAATTAATACTACGCGAAATTCGATCGGACGTATCGAACCTCTTTGTCTATAACTTGACGATTTTCTCGACATGGTTCAAAAACATTTCGAATACACGATTTCCGATTTCGCATAATACTTGTTGACAACAACCACGATGAATGTATTATTAAACTATTATTATAATTATTACCATATCGGTTTTGTGTTTCAAAAAATTACATAACACGGTACGAGTTGCTCGCGTTGTTCTTGCGAATCTTTTACGGCTGTTAAACTGCGTGTGTGTCGATAACTCGGAGATATAACAACTAATAACAACGTCTGTAACGAAAACGCCGGTTTAGAGATTAATTTAAATAACGTTAGAATATGTTTTCGCGTTCGGTAACGAATCGAGATTGAATCATTTGATGCACGTATACGTTCGGTTTAGATGTAAAAGATACATAGTATGCACGCGCATAATGAATACGTAGAAAAGTTCTGACAGCGAAAGTAAGCTGTCATCTCCGGAATCTAATCACGTTATTTTGCCCAGGAAATGAGTTTAAAAAAGGAGAGGGAAAAAACGGAGGCGAGCATCGGGCTAAATATGCCGAGAAAAATTCAATTTCACGTTAGTCCTCTCGGCGGCGGCGTATTGTTGCAGACTTCGGAACGAATCGCGTGCCGATAGATTTAGTCCCATTATTTACATTGTACAAAAACCATTCGTACGATGTCCCATTTATATACGACGTGTGTTATGATAAAAAAATAATGTGCCGCGGAATGAAATCTCCACACGTTCATGTGTGGGCGAACTCGCGCAATATTTCTCATCGATACACTCGGTCTCTGGTAAATAATCGCGTTTCTCTCTCTCTCTCTCTCCATTTTACTCTCACTCGTTCACATGCGCCCCCCACCCCCGCACTCTTAGTTACTTGTACGCGTATATAATTAACGTGTACGCGGGCGCGTTATCCCCGCGGTAAGATTTGCCACGTTTAAATCTCTTTAAACGTCGTTGCCGCAAGTACGCGCCGCACGTATAGTTATAGTGTTTACACGCGATGCGCCTTATTCGACGGTGACAACAATACGCGACGCATGGCATGATGGCATTAGGAAATTCCAGGTCGTCGTAATGACAGTGTGTCCCGTCTTGGGCAGACATAACAATAGAGAGAGAGAGAGAGAGAGAAAAATATAAAAATAATAACACTCACCGTGAGAAAATAAAGCTGCGGCGTATAATATTACACTACACTGTGGTGTACGATATAAATAATATACGTACACGTAGTACACATTTACAATTTATAGCGTAGGACATAGTCAAGTTCAAAGATAATAGTTCGATGATAAACGCAATAGTGCGATAATAATAGGTGTTCGAGGCGCGGTTATATAAATCGATCGAGTAGAGCGAGAAAAAAGGTTAAATAACTATTCTCGGCCTCAGCGTTAGTCCGACGAGTCGCTATCATCGATGTATCGTGATTTTGGTTTTAAAATTTGGCCGTAAACACACGAATCTAATAGATAATCGTACGCAATGTTTTATAATCGTTTTTATCGCTCGGATTACGTCGATCGACGTGTTTTCGGATTACGAGCGGCAGCGTCCGTCTCGCGGCGGCGGGTCGCCTTGAAACGGGTGTAGCGAAAAAAAAAGTTTAACTCCGTGTGACAACCAAGAGGGTTGTATTTCCGACGGATCTTCTAATCTCACGGTTGTAAGCAAATTTTAAATTAAATCCCGGGCGTGTCGTAAACCTCAAGTTTTTATATATACGAGTTCTTTTAATGTAAACACATTATTTGCGGGTGCCGTTGAGAACAAATTTCTAACTAAAAAAAAAAAACATATAAAAACGCTATTAATATGATGTAAACACGTATACAAAATAATAAAATACTATTAATTCTTCTATACTGAACTGTATTAGACCGATCATTGTTTCAATATGACGTGTCATAGTCGCATAATTGTTTAAGTAATTGTTCTCAAAAAACTTTTAGTTAATGGCGTAATAAGTAATCATAAACTTTATTCTCAAAAAAGTAACGGATAATAATTATTTTATTATGTTTTAATAATCGATACTTAATTTTACCGCCAAATAACGACGCGCTGTATAATAATATACATTTGTGTGACCAAATTTCTGTGTTTTACAAAACGCAACGTTGAGTAATATCAAATTCGTATTGTCGTTTTTACAACCTATTATTATGTCAACAAACATGAATATCCATAAGCGTGGTTACCGAGAAGTGTGTTTTTATATTAAGTTATAAAAAACCGTTAATTAATATAATGTTCACTTATTAACTCTTGTATACTTGTTTTACAGATAAATCAAAAACTTGATACAACAAATCTCGAAGTAAAAATGTAAATTTCAAATTAGGTTACAAGTATGTTTATTACTTTTTGTTTCACACGAGAAAACCTACGAAATTAATTATGATTAAATTAAAAGAATTTTTAAGTTCACTTTTAACACGTTTTTAGTCTGTTGTAAAACTAAAACCATAAAATGTCGGTTTGAAACCGTTCGCTTCGGTAAACAGCATTTTCTAGAAATTAAACGAAACATCAATGTCAAACCAATAGGCTCGCGTTTCACTCGCGGGGTTTATTATTGCACACAATTCAATTTACTTTTAGGTTAATTGTTGAAAAAGTTTTCCTCTCCGATATTATTTTAACGAAATTAAATTTGAGTTGTCTTTTATGTGTTTCATAATAAATACATTAATTGTTAATTATAGTTCCGTGAACTTCTGAAAACGAAAACCTTTTAAAAGTAATTGAATTCGCGAACGAGTTCGTGATTAACAGTATTGTGTGTTTAAAACGTATAAAAATTGAAGAAACGCATCTGTACAAGAATTGTTTTCTCAGTCCGGGTTTATCGGTCAGTAAGTGTGTACTTCAGCTCCGTTATTAACATGGAATGCAGCCAGATTGATACCGGCCAACGACGAGCTCTAGCCAATGTGGCTCGAATAAAGAAATTTCCACTCCGAAATCATTTTATTCAATCGTTATTAGTCAAATTCAAATTAAACTTTGAATAATTTTTAATTCTTTTCTTTTTGAATGGCGTATAATGTAAACAACAGTTACCAGCAATAAATTTTATAATATGATACTATAAAAATCAACGGTAACGAATTAAATATTACATTGTTAATTTATTCCAATAATTTATTACCAGTCACACATAAGAATAGTTACTCTATCTCGATTATTTAGTGCGTTTTAATCATTATTCTGTATAACTTTAATAATCCCGTAAACAGCTGATAGTTATTTTTCTTTTTAAAAGATAATTTATGCTGCATTTCAAATTTCTATTGTTATTTGTTGAATTATAGCGTTTTAATTAAAAGCTAAGAAAAAAAGTATTGTTTTTAGTTTGATATCGTTCTATATGCGCTTATTTTAAGTGGCATTTGTTGCGTAGCAAAACAAATATTTTAATGAAAAAAAACGCGTCCAAGAATAAAAAAAAAACAAAATATGTGTCTATTTCTCGAGTTTTTTCCTTAGTCGTGTTCCGTGAACAGTCCCTGGCTTCGTATCTCGGTTAAAATCAAAAAACGCCGAGGGCAAACATTAATTTCTGGAGAAAAATTTGTAAACTCTGGCGGAGTCGGAGTGAAAAAAAGGTATGCAGTACGCAATCGCTAAAATTCAAGGCGTTTGTAACAAGTCCAAGGAGTTTTTCGCGACGGAGAAAGTTTTAGAAAAACGTCTTTGTGGAACTATCTAATAATAACCCTCTTCTTTTCTTTCTTCTTCCTTTTTGTCGTGAACATTTATCGTACACAAACCTTATCTACTTACAGTTTGAACACAGTCTCGAGGTGTCGGAGGCGGCGGTGAAAAACTCATGTCGTTTAGCACGTATTTAAAACTTTTTATCAAGATTGAACTCGATGATAAAATCGATGGGAAAGACCATACACGCACACACATGGCCGTGGTGTACCACGGCTGCACGTGAAACGGATGAAAATAAACGGTCCGAGAGCTCGACTCGGTCGGTCCATTTCGTTTCCTTCGCTCTCGCCCATCCCGTCGTTATGAAATCCAGCACCGCGTTCAACGGTGTTCACAAATATTTTCGATAAAGAAGAGCGCGTTAGAAGATATTATAATACATCACGCTAATAATATGCGTAACGTATAAAAAGATTTTCGTTTTAATAACAAATAGTATTGTTATAAGTGCAAAAATTGTTACTACCGGTTTCGAATAAAATTCATCGTCGGGTGTAAAGTTTTATACAACTTTTCGCCCAGAACTAGTACATTGTATACCCGCTTTTCAATAAGAAATGTTGTGTAATTGGTACTTTCAAGAGACTATTTTTTGTATCACATCCGACTTCAGTATTTCATCGTCTAATTAAGTTTAAATATTTTATTTTTTTCGCTAATTCGTATGAATTTATCATAAAGACAAATTATCTACCTCTTCGAATTTTGACCGTTTTCACGTTTCTATAGACTGTGAAAAAAAGACCGAAAAGGAAGGTAAACACTCGACCCTTAGTCCCACGCGGGCGCGCGCGCGCGTTTGTGTATCTCACTAGACATGCACAGGATTACGTTGAAAAAAAAACTCGGCACGTGAATCGTTATCGTTAATTAACTACGACAACATCAACAACGTCTCGGACGAATGGCCGCGTACGCGTAAACATCGGATTTTATATACCCGTCGACGATGCCGATATAAACGAGTGGGACCCGAAATATTTGTGTCGATTGCTCAACGACGGCGTTGCAGGTATGTTGCGGCACACCGGTCAGGAATGCCCTTGCGACACGGGATCTCGAGACCACGTACGAAGTAGTAAAACCCATCGTTACACGGATTCCGTCGGCCGTTTGCGGTGGCGCGCGTGCACGGATTACGGCGAGTAATAATGTTTGGATAAAAGTTACGCCGCCGCCGCACGCCGACGACGACGGTTTCTTCCGGCCACAAATCGCCGCCCTCCGATCGAAACCAGTTTATTTGTGAACGAAACGTACCAATTATTGCGGACGAAACGCGAACGGCGGCGCACGTCGTTAAAACGCGGGGGTGGGGACACGTTGCCACCGACGGAGATCGAGTTGAATTTAAGGACTATAAATGTAGAAGAATGTTTTTCGAAAATAAAGCTCGCGTTCAGCGACGGACGGACGAGACCGCCGTCGCGCAATGTGTGAGTTATTGAAACCATCTCTTTTCACGGACGTTTAAAACGTTTTTCGATTTTGAGCGGAGCGAGGTAACTTGTGGTTTTACAATGACGTATACACTGACGCACACGTTATTTTTAGTTTATTTACTTCCGCGTTTCGATCGGAAATGTGTGTCTACTCGTTTTTCAGTAGCGAGTATTTAATCTTAACTTGGTGCTTTTGAAAGGTCATTTTTAGAAACTCTACATTTTTCTCAATAATTAAGAAAACCCGACGAGAAATTACAGTTTTTGAAAAGAAACCGTTTTATTAAGTGTTACGAATAATAGGTTGCTATGATAACGTACATAATATTTCTATTGGTTGCCATGGTAACGTGATTATTCATTTACTCTCCTCCGCTAAGAATCGTTTTTGATCACAAAAGTACATCAAATTTAAATTTACAAGAACTACAGTTTAACAATTTCAGTCACCCACCTTCTGCATTTCACCTGATACCAGTATCTCATATATTTTATTTTCGTTCGGGTTCGAAAAACGTTTGATGGGGCTCAGCCCGATCCTAGCCCACATCGTCGATGCCATAAGCCACCGCTCGCGTCGCAATGCGAATGATCGGCCGAACCCTTTTTCTTTCGACGGTTCGCGTTTTTGCATATTTTTACGCGCGAATGAGCAATAATAATGTGTGCCATTATATTTTTGTGGAGCGAGACGTCTCCCGGCGGGAAGGTCACGGTTGTATAATAATAATAATAATAATATAGGTATTATAGTCTAGGTATAATAATAGTAAATAGACGTGGATAGTAATAGGTTTAGCGTAGTTTCATAACGACTTAATTGCACTGGAAAAAGAAAACAATTTTGCACTGCGAGTTATGTTTTGTTTTATGAAATCGCAGAGTAGAAACTATAGGTAGCCAGTACCTACTCGTATGTAATAACATATTGGTACGGAGTTATACTTCAGTTTAGTCTAAACATTAATTGACATCGAAGCACTCAACAGCGCGAGTGTGTTTACAATTATTACGCAAAACTATTTCCACCGCACTAGAAAAACCATTATTATTTATTTTAATAATACATAATCGTTAGTTTATTGACCTCAGTATAAACTATAATTTAAAATATATAATTTAAGCTAATTTATGTACATTTATTGAAATTATAAGCGCGACCTACTTCTAATACAAAATCGTATTATTTAACCGCGTAAAACATAAATATTTATGCGGATTCGTACCAGTAGGCGTACCGTTCTTTCAAAACTGTCTCGCCGTCCAATCTTAATGCGTCCAAAATCAAAACGGAAGTAATTATATCTAATCCGGTTGAATGACATGTATGCAATTCGAGTGCATGTATGCACATGTACTACACAGCATGTCGAACTATAGACATTTTCTACACTCAGTTGTTCTAATTTAATAAGTTTTTTTTTATACATACACACTCAACAATAATACACACAATGCATTGGTTACACACACAGAACGTAATATTATGTATCCTGCTATACGTTATCAATTAATATTATTAATATTAATTTTAGTCAGTTTACAAAGTTACCATTCAATTTCTAAAATTCCAACATTGTTAGACATCTCGTATGTCGCACGATCGAATGATGGTATACGTTACATATGTTGTAGATACTCGTGTGGTTAGTAACGTATAAATATATATTATTCATCTTTCATAATAATAATATTTTATTTTATCGTTGAATTTTGTTTTATTAATAATCATACTTGGAGTTTTACTTTCTCGACGTTGTACCGATACCAGTTTTTATTATTTTTTAGTGTTCTGATTTTAATTTGTTTTTTATGTATTTTCAGATAAGTACATTCGTAAATAATTCAATGGATATCATGCTACGCTCTTTAGTGTACGCGAAAAAAATATTATATCAACTGCACTCACTGTGGAATCACAGCAGTCGTTTAAATTATTTCATTTATTCAATAAAGATGAAAAAAAAAATGTCATTCCATGTGGAAAAAAACTCGATTGGCTGCAACATGAAGCGACTATTGAAATCGTAACAGACTGACGTAGAGTTTAAATTGTATAAACAATGTGTTGATCGTATCTTCCACGATAAAGCCTAACAAGTAACCACGATATTTCAACTTTAACTGGAAGTCAAAATAATTATATAACCTGCGTCAAATACATCTACTATGTGTTAAAAAAAAAAACGTATATAGAGCAAGGTCAAATCCTGCCGATTGTTTTAAAACTGTATCCTTGAAATACGTATTCATAATATACTATAATTCAATCAGCAACAATAAAAACGCATCGATGTTGCATTAACCTGTACGAGACCATTAATTCTGATTACCAGGAATTCGATCTCAAAGAATAGTACAAGACAAAAATGTAATCAAATTGGTTATTTATTAAATTCATATGTACAGCTGAAACTTTTTAAATGTATTTTTCAAACGAGTTACTTCAAACACGAGAGTCTATTGTCTATTACATAATTATTTGTACAGCATATTCAAAAATAAAGATAAAGATAAAATACATTTTCTTTTTCTCTCGAACAAAGCATAGAAATTATACGAATATTGACAATTTTCAAAAACAATTCATAAAATATAATACATGGAATATACATTTTATTATTTAGAACATGATGAAAATATCGTTGATATTTTTTAATTTTTAAGTACGACATTCGATTTAAAAATGTGTAATAGCGGATTTTTAGATTTTTCGATAAAAAGCGTAAATATGTCAATGAAAAACGTAACCATCAATTTTGCCATTATAAATATTTTTTTTTTTAATCAAAAGCAAATCCTACAAGCGACTGTACTATGAGTTATATTTAAGTTATTAGTTTCAACACATTTGACCATAATAATCGTATTTACGAATATCGGACTATGTGATGCATTGCATAAACGGTGTCGAAAGTATTATAAAAGCCCTCGAAGTATAGAATAAAACCAATAACCATTAAAAAAAATAAAAAAGCCGGTTAATGTATCGACGGAATTGATAAACATGTATAATTAAATTTCGGAGTATTCGTATCTCGTTACATGGCCATACAATTAGTAGACATAATCCTTTATTAGCACACGGCTATTTTTAATGACGCAATAATGTAAATAAGTTTTTCCGTGTCTTGATATGGACCAAAAAAACGCTTTCTACGAAATCGCTCTCGACAAATGTATGCGTACGAGAATCGGTTGAAATTCACGAGCCAAATATCGCATCAAGCTCCGTAAATGTTTTTAGATTGTCGGGGTTGAGTCTCACCCTCAATCGTGCGGCTGTCGGATTTGAGTAACTTCCACGTGTTAACGTTATCCGGCTCGCAAACGTACGATAGTAATATAATTTTAACGTACGTCGTGCAAAGAAAACTTCTGAATTATGTAACTGTAGTAGAAAATCCAACAGTCGTCGTCGAAAACGTAAAGATTTCGCTATTGTTTATTACAATTAGATAGAAACTCATAGATCGAAGAAGAAAAAAGTCATTCGAATCCGGCGAATCGAAACTTTAACTCCATCGACTGTATGTAATAATCTAACGTCTTATATTATACTCTTCCGTGTCGACCAGTCTGAGGTGGTTTTTCGTACAAAAAAACCGTCGGATATGCTCGATCGAAATAATTCCGAACCGACGACGAAGCCACTGCCTTTTTCGCCACCAGACGAGGTGGTGCAGCCGTCAGAGTCGCGGTTAGTTTTTACGAAAAGTACGACCAAATAACATTCGAACGCCGTTGCCGGACCGAACGGTCGAAAGCAGTAAAGACGTAGGCTCGACGAGTTATCGTTGTGTTGAATATTAGCATTCGCAGTCTCCGGAGGGCACGTATTTTCGTTTTCTATTTTATCGTGCTCCGGTGCCGGGCAACCACGACGCGCGTGCACGTCGCGCGCGTAACGTATTGCGATCCCGGGCGTAAATAAACGAAACGGAAAACAAAAACGGACTGGAGAAAAACGCCGACTACTCGGAGCGAGGCGGTCGCGTCTGACGACGATGTCCTTCGCCGCGCCGCCGATGCAACAACAGTGGAAAACAATTCAAACTAGGTCGCCGTCGACGACCACGTTACAGATGCCCCAAGCTCGCGTCATGTATGGGATAATATACGTGCGCGTGTTATTCCGTTGAAAATATAACGTTATATTATGCGCTGTGATGGCGATGACCGAACCATTTTCCAGCGAAACGTTACGTCGCGTTTATTAATCAAACGGCGCCTAAATAAACAGGTAATAATAATTATGATATTCTCTCGACGACGACGGGGCGAAAGTGGTCGTCACGGATTTCTGCCGGCAGATTGGACTGGCGATTTTGTTTTGATCGCTATTCCTCCTCGTCGTCGCACCGTTATTACTGTTATTATTGATTATTGGATTATAATTTTTTATTATATTTTTTTCATTTTATCGCCCCCGGGGATGAATCGTTCGGCCAATTCCCGGCCGCCGGCGACAGTTACGCGTGTATATCGACGGCGCACGATTGATTGATACGGTTCTTCGAAAATGATGTTGTTTATCGCATACGGACGTAATTACACATTACGTGCCCATCCTAAGGGTGTTCTGAGTAGGGTCGGCGATTGAGTTTTTTCTAGTATATAAATTTCGGATCGATCGTCATTAACACTATTATAATCTGTCAGTTCGGCCAGTGATCATCAAACGGTTTATCTCGTCGATGCCCGCGTCGTTTTTATTATAATTTTATTTTATCAGTCTTGTTGTTCGTTCTGCACGACGAAATGGCGGCCAAAGTAAGTGTGTTTTATTTTCATCTTTTCTATACTTGTTGTATTATTCTTGTAACGATTTCGTCGTTCGACTCTATAGTGAGATGACGCTATGACATCGTGCAAACATGATATCGTGTGATTAGTTAGTCGAGAAAAAAAAAAACCGAACGAATAGCTCTAATTTATCGTCTCACGTGAGGACGCGATGGGTGCTTCGGACACATCGACGTCGGTTATAAATGTGCGCCGTGACTCGTTTGATTTTCACTTTTTTTTATTTTTTTTTTTTCTACGACGGACACCCGTGCTAAAATTAGTTTACCTACGCGCTCATACGTATAAACTGTTTGCATTGTATATCGAATCGAATTACACGACGTCGTTCGTTCATGACCACTAAATGGCATAGTATTATTTCTATAGCGTTTCGAGAAAAACGTATTAACCTGCGGGCGTTAGTGTTGGTCACTCGCCTCGTTTCGGTCACCTCGATAAAATTATTATGTTCTATTATTATTATTATTATTATTTTACACTTGAAACCAATGTTAGACATAAGTGATTTCCATTGATATACAACATAATATTATAATGCCTTCCGAAGAAAACTATTACTTATTTTTTTCTTCGAAGCCTTTTTTGTTTTTCTCATTAGAAATACTTGTCGAAAAAAAAAAAAAAAAAAATCGCGATTAATGCCGTTTTATGGGGTCGTATTTCACGAAATCTAATATCAAATGTCACGAAGAATAGGATTCCGTTTAAAAATATTATTGCCGCCGTGACTGTAAATGTTACAATAACACTATATGTATTCAAGTATAGATTTTCTTTAACTTAACATACTCCGTTAATGTTTATTTACTCAATAGGATTATTCGGATTAAGTCAAAGTTTGAGTTCTTAATTTCAACACTAACTACATAGGTACTGAGATTACCAACGATATCTATATAGAGTATACTACTTATACGAATGCGAATACATTCTAAGGGCACTTGAATATTTATGTGAGAAACGCTTAGTGTGTAAATCTAATAACTATATCAAAATACAACGTTCACATAATAAATATACTTGTAATGTTAATTTGAATAGTGCATATTCGTAAATATTATAATGTGTACGATTATAAAGCACAATGAAAATATGAAACTAACAGTCAATAACGGTGCCAAGATCAACGGTTTAATACAGAGTTCTCTTTAAATTTCGTTAAGAAAAAAAATATTTATTTTTTTTTAAAAATATTCTTTAAAAGCTAAAATAAACATGTTAAGGGCACGCCCTATATAATATTATTTTTTTTTAATAACAATGAAATATTTAAAATGCATATTATAATTTATTATATGTGTTTAACATACGTGACCGAACGATAAACCCTTCAGTTAGAGGACAATATTTGTCACAAACAAAATAATCTGTAACAAGGCCAAAACGATAATTATTATTATCGATTTCAGGTTTTAATAATAATTCTACTTTCATAATAGCGGTGCACATTATATTAGCGATTGATTTATAACGTTTTAAAATCAAAATGAAATTACTTCATAACAGTAAGTTTTCATAAACCAGATTTTACGTGTCGATACGTATACCTATACCATAATGCGACCGTGTCGACAAAACGCGCGTTTTATTATCTGAAAAAAATCATTAAGACGTTTTTAAACTATCCCTCCGAACGCGCACCACACGCGGCCGTGCATAATAATAACGTACACATGCGAGTACAACGCTAATAAAAGCTATTTCGTTTAGCCCGCGTTCGCCGTTATTAAATAATAATTCATAAAAATTGCATCAGTTCAATAACGCGCGGTATTCGAACCGGTTTGAATCCAGACCATAATGGTTCGATAATTTTTCACAAACCTATAATAATACATAAACATACCTATTCGATTGCAAACAGACACGCGTAGGAGTGGAAAATTAACTTAAATAACGGAACGCAAACGAGTCGACGAAACTTTTGTCGCCCTCACAAGAAGTGCGAAGTAAAAAAAAAACCCGCGCGGTTTCATCTCGAATAGTAACGATAATATTATTAATCCTCGACGGGCGTGGATACGTCGTATTAATCAAATGTATTCGATATAGGTACATTAAAAAAAAAACTCACGGTCCGCTCGCATACGGTCATACCTAATTGTCAGTAATGCGTACGCAAACTCTCAATGTAGTATAACATTACAGCCGATCGACTAAATATAATACCTATACATCTTACATATCAACGGTAACTTTTTTTTTTCTTCGTGCCGACACATACGTAAAAGTCGAAACCGAAACCGGTTTACGTGTACTAGTGATATACATCTGTCAAAGTGTGTGTTGGTGTACGCTTTCGTTTTTATCATTACGTTTTGCCTTATTAAGGTGACTGATATTATTACCGTAACAATATTGCATTTAAATCGATCGGGTTCGTACTCTGAAGTCGTTAAACGCTGTGAAGTACGTTTTCGTTTTTAAATGTTTTAATTCGACGACCACACGACCGTAATGGCTGTATCCTTTATTTTGTTTGTCTGAATTCGTTTTTGACCTAAAAAATGCGATTAAAACTTATGTAATTCGCACAAAGTCCAATTCGATAAAAGTTGAACTGTAGCTGTACATAATAATATAATATATTACACGTTATGTGAATATGTGACAATCATAATCGCAGTGTCACATGAGAATTTAATAATAACTGCAATAACTCTTACTTCTTAGGTGTATAAACTCTGTTTGTTCTTACATAACCCATATTATACCAGAGGATTGTATTTTTTTTCAAGTATAAAGTATTAAGTTTCGATAAAAATTTAATTTTCCTTATGCATTATATTCTTTTAACATTCCGACTTTATCGAAACACTAATATTTTTCGATCACCTACGGTTTTTTAAATTTCAATATTTATTTTTTTTCTATTTACGAACGAAATCGATGTGTCGAATATGAAATAACCACACACCGTTGTCAAGAAATTGACTTCAAAGTAGCTACAATACAATACCATGGATTTATTTTGCATCAGCCTATTTTTTGTAGTTGGAAAAATGTATTTTACAGACATTTTAATCAAAACCAGTATACATTTTATATTTATAAAAGTAACACTATTTATTATTATACTTACATAATTATAATATTGATATATAATGTATAC
This sequence comes from Drepanosiphum platanoidis, assembly GCA_948098885.1. Lineage (NCBI taxonomy): Eukaryota > Metazoa > Arthropoda > Insecta > Hemiptera > Aphididae > Drepanosiphum > Drepanosiphum platanoidis. Next base: position 11,745,926 of record OX402530.1, on the reverse strand, counting down.
TATATATATTTTATAATATATTTAGTGTTTATCGAATTTTCTTATAAATATTTAGTCTCCACGTGACATGTATGTGTGCATACAAAAAATAAAAAATGTAATTTAATATCAAAATCATTTCAATTTAATAATTTTTTTTTTAACGTTTACAGGCCATTATCTTCGCCTGTTTGGCTGTTCAAGCTAATATCATTGCTGGATCAGACTGTTCGTCACCTCATGCGTCTGGATACGGATCATCATCATACGAACAATCTAAATACCCTGTAGCCCAATACTCAGCTCCTTCGTACGGTGCCAAACCTCAGTCCTACTCTGCCCCAGCCTATGGTAAACCACAATCTTACTCTTCCCCGTCATACTCCGCGCCTTCATATTCGGCTCCGTCCTACTCAGCACCTTCTCACTCGGCTCCTTCGTACGGTGCCAATTCTCATTCCTACTCTGCCCCAGCCTATGGTAAACCACAATCTTACTCTGCCCCGTCATACTCCGCACCTTCATATTCGGCTCCGTCCTATTCAGCACCGTCTCACTCAGCTCCTTCTTACTCAGCTCCGTCTCACTCGGCCTCGTCTTACTCCGCGCCATCTCATTCAGCTCCGTCTTACTCCGCGCCATCTTATTCGTCTCCGTCTTACTCCGCACCATCTTACCCTGCACCGTCTCCGGCCTATGGAAAGTCACAATCATACTCCGCTCCATCATACTCTTCCCCTTCATATTCTGCACCATCAGCAGCCTACGGCAAACCACAATCGTATTCTGCCCCATCATACTCTGCTCCATCTTACCCCACCCCGGCCTATGGCAAATCCCAATCTTATTCAGCGCCTTCCTACTCAGCTCCAGCTTCGTCTTACGAACAATCCAAATACCCTGCTTCTCAATACTCAGCTCCTTCATACGATTCTAAACCACAATCGTATTCAGCTCCAGCTGCATCATACAACAAACAGCCATCTTACTCCGCACCAGCCTACCCAGCCCAATCTGGAAGTCACTCATCTTACCCAGGCCAAAAAGCTCATGCTGAAGAATCTTACGCACCAGCCCCGTACAGTTTCGAATACAGCGTGAACGATGAACAAACATATGACATCAAAAGCCAGAAAGAAGAAAGTGACGGACACCACGTAAAAGGATACTACACGCTGTTGGAGCCCGATGGTTCCCGCAGGACAGTCGAGTACACCGCTGATGAAAATGGTTTCAATGCCGAAGTAAAGAAAGAGGAAGGCAATGGTTACAACAAAGCAGCTTCAGCCTACAACAAGGACAACCAAGCATATAAATCTGCACCGGCCCCAGCTACTTACAACGCGCCGGCTTACAACAAGCAAGAATCATCATACGGCGCACCTGCCGATAAACAATATGAAGCACCATCATACTAACCATTTCATTATTTATTAATAAAATTTTAATTAAACAAAAAATTATGTAAATTCAAATATAATTATTATTATCCGTTGTTAAAATATTAAAACGACAGTACAAAAATAATTGTTGTTATTAATTTCTGTAGTTTTATAATTAATCTATTATATCCATACCACAATGTCATTGTGGTCGCCGTAATGGATTAAATTTGGCGATATGGAAAATGTTTTATTGAACACATAATCTCTCGAGTTATATATTTATTATATGATGTTCGAAAATATGTTTTAACATCATTAATACCTATGAAGTTATATCCTGTGTTCTATAATCTATAATATGACATACATTTTTGAATTTTACAGTCATTACATGTGATTAATACTTATTAAATAGGGCAAATGTTTAAAAAAGAATTAAACACTATTCTGTAAAAATTGTATAGTTATTTGAACTTTTGTTCGTAAATAAAAAATACGTGCAGTGTGCTCTTGACATATTAAAACAGTACACGCCACATGAGATATTATCGGATATTTCTACAAAGGAAAATTTGCTGACTGTTGTATGTACCGATACCGAAAAAAAGAAATGAAATAATGAACGTAAATGGATTTATTTTTATTTTTTACTACTCATCTGGTCGCCCCCGCAAATCTCTTGAACTGTGGCTTTGTTATTCAAATGAAACAGCAAGAATTGGGTTTGTATTTTTGTTGTAAAATAATACGATTTTACTCCACTGTTTCCCTTTTAACTTGACTTACAAAATACTTATGGTTTTTACAAAATGTATAAGTACATATTTATATTTAAAAAAATCAAAAATATCTTTCTCAGTTTTTAAAATCTAAAAGTATTATTTAATTGTAATAAAATATAAATAGTTTCCGTTGAATATTGCACACTAACATTTTTAATTAAATCATCTTATTTATATATATGTACATGTTATAATACGTATGGTTAAAGTTTCTCAAATTAATGTTTTAAACAATTAAATGAACTATAAAATTATAACATACTGTACTAAAATACAACACCGTCAATAATAAATTTACAACGTTATATTAATATATTCGATTAAATAAATAATATTTAAAAATCATTTTTTTTTCTTTCAATTAATTACAATAAGAACTAGGTACCTATCTATATCTATAACAATCTTTACTATAAAACAAATTTATTTTATTTTTCAATATAAAAAAATACGTAGTTCCTTAAGAATTAAACATGACAATTTAAAAAAAAATCGCATTACTTATCTTAGATATGATTTTTTAGCTCAGAATAATGTTTCGATCAAAAATCAATACAAATACTTCAGTTTTAAACAAGTAGCCTGTATAAATAGAAACTGTCCATAATTAGAAAATCTAGATAACCAAATTACTACGTATGCAGTTATGGGTTTACAGTTATGTTCGTATTACTTTAGCTATTTAAAAAATAATTAACGTGTTGATGTCTATCATTATATTTGCTCGGGTTCGACGACTTACACATAATAATGTTCTAAACATTAATCGTTAAGCATTCAAAAGGATTAAAAAAAAAAATATAACATTTAAACGCGTCTACAACGTTAGATTTTAATACTTTTAAAACTGCGTGTATATTATATATTGTTATAAATAATCAAAAACGAACACAATAATTTTACAAATTAACAACGATAATTTATCGCTGACGAATTGTTCATTAGTAACGTTCAAATATATCTAATAGACCATTTATTTAGAGAGCTTACATCATAATAGTTATATTGTATAGATTCTCTGGCGCATATCTACATTGTATCATTCATAAATTTACGAGTACAGTAAATTTATTGCGGGACGTTACACCCACTACATCTGACGAGCAATAACATAGCAAAATTATCAAATAGACGCAATTAAAGTGTGTCATAGAACTCTAACTGCGATGTTCAGATTTGAATTATTATAGTAGTACTCGAAAACCATAAAAACATAATAAAATCGTTAAAATTAGTCGGTAAAATATTCACGAAGGCTTAACGTAATTTTTGTGCGCAACTGTATTATATTATTGTATTGTTTAATGTCATCATTCACAAATCTGCACAAAACTATATACGATTGTTAATTTATAGTAAATTCAATAACTGATTTACGTAGCCGTGATACCTGCATGGACCAACAAAGACATAGTTTTATAAAAGTACGTAGTCATTTTTGTAAATTAACGGTTACCGATAACCGAATACCGATAAGTATTCACGTATTCCATAATATGTTCGAAAAATATTTTTTATACTCGATACGATTATAGTGTAACTCGAATGTCCCGATTGTTTTGTCGGTGTTTTGTGATGTCAAATCGTTAATAGATTACATGTGAAAATGCATACACGATTTAATAGTTACTATTTTCAATGTTAAATAATCATAAGAAATACGAGAGAAAAAAATTAATAATTTTTAAGTTATTTTACGTTTTATCGAAATCGATTACATAGATATCTGTGATATGACTAAAAATTGTATGCATCATTATAGTTATTATTTTTTTTAGTTTTATGAAACATAACAATTAATAGAGTAAAATTCTATACCAAGAGAAATTGCCAAATGATAATATTATACAATGAATTCTGAATATTATATACCGTTTTTAATTGAATAAATGTCGAGTGCACTAAAGTATTCGCTCCAAAGTTTCAAGCACTTTAATTGGATACTGTGGCGAAATCTTTAATAACGTACATTGACTTTTACAAATTATTTTGAGAAATATTTATTACGTTATCATTTTATACGAGTACAATAATGGCATGTTATAACTTACATTAATTATAATATATTACGTTATTGCTTATAATGCGATGCATTATAATCAAAAACCTGTTTTTCTCAATTTTCTTGAAAAACATAGAGAATTTTCTAAAATTAAATTCAAAATATTTTGTATGTCCACTTTGAGTACTTTTACCCAAGTAATTTGTCAAATTGAATAAACCTAATATTAAAAAAATTGACGAATAATAACAGCCGTAGAAATCGTTGTTTTTTTTCGTTCAATTTTTTTATAGTACAAATAAACCGATCTTTACTTGGAATGATTATTATAATTTTCGAAACAAAAGTGTAGTACTATGCTGTTTCAAGGTAACTATTGAAATTAAATAAATACCTAAAATATATAAGAATGTATAGTAAAACCTTTTATTCTGAAATTTCAGTGTCAAAATAATCGATTGATAATCGATATTACACCAGTAAAGCTTTGCGCCGTTTAATTCTTGGGAAAAAAAGAACTCTGAGAACATTTCTATGACTTTTAAAAAGTTTTCAATACTTACGTTTAAATGTTCTTTCAATAGCGAAAATCGAATATCAAGTTTAATATACTCTAGTGAAAGTTAATGTAATACAATATACGAACAACAGTAGTGAAAATGGTTAGTATGAGCAATTTTTAAAAACTATATAATATACAAATCGTATTAATTTATTAAATCGTCTATACTACTTATGGATCTAGAATAGATGTTTTTTACAGTTTTTAAAGAATATACTCGGTGGTTTTTTTTTATTTTTTGTAAAAGTAGGTATACCTACCTATATGTTTTTATCTTAAAACAAAATATTTATGGTCTTATGAGTAATACTAATTAGGTATTTATTCATTAATATCTGAGAAATTGATTAGAATCGTGTAAAATCTACAATAATTATCGTGAAGTTTTGTTTCAATTTAAAATTTCAATCCATCTCTGACGTCATCGTATGAGCGGCTTATTTAAATCGTATATACATATATACCGCGAGAAATGTCTAGCAATCATTTTCTCCTTTGTTTTCATTTTTTATTATTACTATTCGTTAAACCATACGGCATGTCCAGTGCGACACGTAGTAAAAATTACCATAAAATCAAAAAAAAAACATTAGCTAACACGCGCGAATACCGTTCACAACACACAGGGCGTTTATTCGATTGATTAATAGAAAAATAAAAAAAAAACGCGGTCGGCTAACTGCGGGCACAACAATAACCCGTGTGGACTCGAGGCGGTCCGCTTGTATTAATCAGAAAAACACATTCTTCTCTTCATCAGTGCCCCAAAGCTCTCTGCTCTCGATTTCCCCGTGACCCGCCGAACGGTCTTGACCCGAATGTTGACAATAATAATAATAGTAATAAAATCGATTGAATAATATTTCGGAGTTCCAAACAATCGCCGTATAAACGTTCATAATGATTAAATATTAAAACCATGATTGAATACTTTATTTTTACCAACTGGTGATTTCCCCTATCATGTCATTCGCGTCATGTTTTTCTATTCGGCTATCGAAAAAACCGTGCCTTCCCAATGACAAACTCGAGGGGTCTAAACCTATATTTTTTCGACCCGGGTAACGTCGAAACGTTTAGTAAAAAGCGATCCGCGTTTTAGTGTTTTCATGTTACACATTAACTCACTTTACTTATAATATGAGGTAATAATGATTATGTAAATTTGATAAACGCATTACGCGCGTGTAATATTGAGCAATTCGTAAAAGTTAAATATGAACGTCAGATATTGGGGAGGAAAAAAATAATAATTCTTTAAATTTTTTTAATAAGTTGTTTTACACCGTTCCTAATTCGAATAATAAGCTATAATGTAGAGATTCGAAAATTTTATATCTATTTTCCTTGAATTTTTTTATTCGGATTTTTCGTTCCGGGTAGAATTTCGCGTACGATACCACCGCCTATTATACAGATCGCGTGTTTTTTTCAAATAAAACAAAGTGTGAAAAAAGTTATCAATAGTCTGTTGCGAAGAATATAATATTTAGAAACACGTAGTCTTTCGCCGTTAAAAAAAAAACCCCAATAAACCGAAAAAAAAAAACAACTCGATATTACATCATAATACGTATAGCTTGTACACACACGTCTTGGCGTTCGCTTACACTACGTATACGTAACACGCATCTGTCGCCAAGTTCAAATATTTTAAAACATACGATAGTACGGTAATATATTGATCTCGTGCCAAATCGGTTTTTCGATCCGGACGCAGCGTACAGGTTTGTCTATAACGAGTTTGTTCGCGTTCATAAGTAGTCGATAAATAGTAAGCGGCAAAAACGGCGTCTTTGTAAAAATATGCAAATTTTCTTTCTTTCCGGCGGCAATCTCGTATTCTATTTTCTATTCGAACGAGACTTTGACGCGTCGTACGCGATTCGGGTGTTTTTCCAATAAAACGGTCGCGTTTGCGAGCAAAATAAACTTTTCACCGTTAGAAATAAAAATAAATAAAACCCCGATGGGCCGAAAAAAAAAAAATTCGACTCGACTAACACGCGTACATTAACATCACAATATGCTCGCGCGTATTTCAATACCGCGGCGGCGCAGTTATAATTTTTTTATTTCTCCGCTCGTTCTCACTCGCACGTCTCGGCGGCGGCGGCGGCTTTGCTCCGCATTGCGCACGTCAAACTCGCACGTCTGTCGCAAGTGCACGACACAGCGCGATAACGTTATTAATCTCAAACACCTAATCGGGTTTTCGGACGCGGCGTACTACGGTTAAAGTCTCCGCGGGCCGGGCGCGGCCCCCGAGGGGCTGACTGCGGTCGGACGGCGCGCGCCGGCTCGTGTCGCGAGCGTGCGCGTGCGCGCGCGCGCGCGCCACCACCGCGAGACCGCGGTGTCGGACAACGTTGCGCGCACAGCGCGTACCCCCGCCGCGGCGCGAGGTTCGGCGGCACGCGGTCCCCAACTTTGAACGTATATAAACCGAAATCCGCGTGACCGAGGTGATACTGTCCCATCCGACGACGAAGCACCGTCAACTGGTCCGTTCGCAGTAAAGGAAAGCCGAGAAAAATAACAAAAAAAAAATCAAAAAAACAACCGACATGGCGTTCACCGTGAGTATACAACACCGTTACGACTATATAATATTATATTTTTATTCGACTCGTTACAATCTCATCCATCACGACGGACCGTCGTCGACGGCCTTATAACATTGTCGCGTCGCGCTCGAAACAGCCGCCGACCGACCGGACCGGTTCGATGAGACAATAACGCTCGCGTGTTCGTCGATTATACCTACTATGTAAATTTTCCAGTCCCGCGTGTTCGAGACGATCGATCGATCTCGATCTCGATCGATCGCTGGTCTGCACCGGTTTGCGATCGGGTGGTCGACCGGTTAGGATACGCGTGTTTTTCTTTCTTTCCGTCCACATCGCCCGTTTGTCTCCCGCGCTGTCGCTAGACGAAAATATCGTTTGTTTTTTTTTTCTATTTCAGCGTTCGCGTTTTTCCGCCATTTTAACTCCATCCGATCATCGCGCCTGCGTAGGTGCTCAATTGTTTCGCACACGCGCTTTTGCGTTTTTATTTTCTATCTAAAAAGACTGGTTTTTCCATATACTACTAAAACATGATCATTTAATATACGATTTTATTAAATACGTCTTTTGATTATTTCCTTAGACGGGTTTTCTGCATTAAAAATTCTTATCAAATCATTATTGCACTGTATACGTCTTGACGAAATCAACGTTTCGTACATTTTCGTTTATTAAAAAAATATTAATTTCCATCAACATAATTAATAAATTGTACGTAGTTTTTAGCAAAACGGCCTTTTTTTCCAATGGATATATTTTCATTTTTACGTTTTGTTGAACAAATATTTCTTTCTTTTTCGCGTAGTGTATACGTATTATAATACTTCGAAATATAGAAAATAAATTATTTTTCACTTTCAAATTATACTTGTCGGCCATTTACTCGACGTTTAATAACACTCGTTTGAATTTACATTATGTAGGTAGATACCAAAATAATATTTTTATTTATTCCGAGTAGAAAACTCGTTCCAGGAACATAATTTTATTTATTTGCGCAAACATATCTATAAAAATCATAGTGCGATAAATAATAAGAGTTTCTTTGAAATAAAAATGTATTTTGTTCTCGTTTATATGTACGGTCTTAATATACCAGGAAATGGAAATTATAGCAAAGTGTCGAATGTTATTCAACGGTGGCGTTTAATGAACAATCAAAACATACCGATATCACTTTGATCATCGCAGACGTTTGTGCTCGGTACACGAGAACGGCTTGTAAGACGAACCAGCCTAACAACGTTCAATTATTGCTAATAATTACCTATGAATATTATTAAATTGTGTAAGTGGTCTGAGAGAGTATAGGCATCGAAATGACTCACAGCGCTCTTATTACGCGAGCGTCTGGTTTCCAATAAAGGAAAGTTCGCATTATATCGTACCCAGACGTTGTGTAGAAACCAAAAAATTCCAACGCCGTCATACTCGGCCGCTGTAACGTCATAAAAATCAATCTGCAGATCGACCGATAGTGTACCGCGGTGATTTATTTCCTAACCGACGACATAATTTTCACACGGTCCCAAAAGCAGTTCGAAGATCTCGGTCCGGCGAACTAGTGGTGCCGCGCGCACGTCGAGCGCGTACGACTATCGCGAAACGCGATCCGCGAGATAATTATACCAAATTAGGATTTCAATATGCGAAAAGATTAGACCGCGACTACATTTACGTTTCGTTATGCCGCATAACGTGTAGGTGCTCGCCGCGCATAACTGATACGATTTTAATGAACGTTTTTCGCGTGTCTCGCCTTTATAATATAACACATCGACAATTTCGTTATTCACTGCGGCCGAAACGCGCGGCAATTTTGCCATCGCGTCGCGTGCCTATCTAAAGTATATTTAATTGCAGAAACGTGAAAAAACCTATTTATTTTTTTTTATATAATTTTTCGATTATTCGCGTCCGCCGCCGACACGTCTTTGTTTGAATATTACGATCGCCATCGACATGGGCATAGAGGTTCGTGCGACCTCGACGGTTGTATTGTTATAATAACTACGTCGAACAGTCAATCGATCGGAGTGAAAAAATAATGAAAACGAAAACCCGACGATGACGATATAACTATCCGGACGAATTACGAAATACCGCAGTCGGTATAATATCGCTGATCTTTTGTGTTACAGATATTCGCAGTTTCGGCGTGCCTGTTGGCCGCGGCCAGCGCTTCTCCCATCTCCGTGCCGTCGTACTACCCGTCGTCTCCGGCTTCTTACACGCCCGCGCCGGCTCCGGCCTACTCGCCGGCCCCGACCTACAGCCCGGCCCCGGCCTACAGCCCTGCCCCGGCCTACAAACCGGCACCCGCGTACAAACCCGCTCCGTCCTACTCCGCACCGTCCTATTCCGCACCGTCCTATTCGGCTCCGTCCTACTCCGCGCCGTCCTACTCGGCCCCGTCCTACTCCGCTCCGTCCTACTCTGCCCCGTCATATTCCGCCCCGTCCTATTCCGCCCCGTCTTACTCCGCCCCTAAGGCTTACGCGCCCGAGCCCGCTTACCCGGCCAAGCCGTACAGCTTCGAATACTCCGTCAACGACCCGTCCACCTACGACGTCAAGAGCCAAGCCGAGTACAGCGACGGCAAGAACGTCAAGGGATACTACAGCCTGATCGAAGCCGACGGCACCAAGAGGATCGTCGAGTACACCGCCGACGAGTACGGTTTCAACGCGGTCGTCAAGAAGGAAGGCACCCCGTCGTACGCCCCGGCCGCCCCTGCCTACAAGCCCGCTTACAAGGCCGCCCCCGCATACCCGGCCGCCCCAGCCTACCCGGCACCAGCTTACTAAGGTGACCACCGACGACCGACACGCGTCCACGACGTTGCCCGGAAACGAGCAGAGCGACAGACGAGTAACGCCCGGTCGTCGTAACGCAGTAATCGTACCGTAACATTATCATATTATACCGTCGTGTCACTCGCGTGTCCCGTCGTTTTACGCACGAGCGCCGGGACGACGATTATTATTTATTTTTTACGTCTTCGCTCTTCTGTTTCTTATTTTTTTTATTTTTATTTTTTTATTTTTACCGTCTATGCAACTATTTTATTTTTTTTTTTATATATACATTTTGTTACCGTCGTTTTTCCATACGTCAATAAATATTATTGAAAAATGTACTCGATTCTATGTTCCGTTTGTTTCTTCTCTTTTCACCGACGACGACGACGACGACCGAACTGCAACGCGGCGGCTTATCGGCCGGAGAAAAACACCGCTCGCAGCTGCCCGCCCGTTGCGATACACTGCACTCTCGCGCAGTATGATAATAAAATAATGACAATAACGAATATGCGCCGCATAGGTGCACCTTACCTACCTACCTACCTACCTATCTACCCATCGGCGTAGGCGGTCGAAAAAGAAAACCGAAACAATAAGTTTACGAAATCCGTCGTCATTGTGTGACAGCCGTTTGTTTTAGAAAGGTTCGAGACTGTTACGGATTGACGAGACTAGTCGACGACGGCGATCGCCTAGAAGCGTTCTACATGTAACACATAATGGTATAATATTACGCGCGCGCATAATGCATGGGTATGTAATTATCATTGCGGCCGAATCGGATGAAATCGAACGACGATCATTTTTATTGCGCGCATGCGACACTGCCGCAGTACGTCGTCGTACGTTTTCCAAACGGACGGATAACGCGATCGTGAAAATTCGCGTCGCCAGCCGCACGGTAAGCATTACTCGGTTTCTTCTGCGGACGACACTCGCGACGTTGAAATCTAAATTAATTATATGGAATACGATATAACAGAAGTGCGCCGCGTCGTATTATTTTGCGAGCCCGATAGAATTTCACATTGCGACAGATCGTAACGAGAAAGACAGACAACGTTGAATGTAAATCAAAAACGATTCTACACGCGCGTAATTATAGGAGGAGAACAAACCGCACGCACTACCTTATATATTTTGCGTATCAATATTTATAGTATATAATATATTAGGAGCGTATAGAAAATCTCGTCTCGGGGCTATGTTACACGCGTTATCCTTATGCGCGTTACGTTAGTCTTACGCAAATCGACCCAAAATGTAAGTATAAGCAGCGCTGTAGACATGTGCCATCCGATACCGATGTGTGACTTTTCCTTTCCCCCCCCCCCCTTCCCTTTACTCCGATTGGCTAATTAATGAGAGAGCCCGTTACCGAGAATATTAATTACTGTGTGATTATTTACAACGGTCGACGATCGGCCGTGGAGCTTTGATAAAAATTGTACGTCTGTAGTAGGTAACCGGTGAAAAATGATTTTCGTACGTGCCGTAAAAACATCATAACGTCATTATGATTTTATATTTTCAAATAGGTGCACACGCGGGTGATTCGAAACCATAGTGATTATTGCTGAAATAAAGCTTAAATAAATTATACGTCTGAAACGCTTAAAACCGCGTCGTTCGTATTGCAATTAATAATCATATATCTAACCGTGCATATACGACTACTATAAATATCATTATAAAAAAAAAAAAAAAAGAATGTATTATTATTATGAATTTTTTTTTTTATGATTACTCATAGTAGAATTAATGCGTTCTCCATTTTGTCCAATCTAAATGGTAAAGGTACTCGATCGTCTCAATCACATCAAATGTTTATTCATTGCCATAAAAATACATATATTATTTTTACAATACATATTTTTTAACGATGTGATTTATTGATTATAAGAGTGGACTCATTATTTTATTAATAATAATTATAACTGTTCGATTAGTCAATCTACATAGAGTCAGTACAAGGTAATATCATTATTTTCTGTACAAATTCTGAAACTCGTCTATTTTATTTTTTTAATCAAAATACGAATCTACATATTATATTAAGGTCCAAAGTAAAATAAGCGGATCCGGAAGAAAACGTCCTTCGTTAAATTTATCAATATGTTCAAAACGAAACGAATCTATTATCATATTATGCATTCAGCGGACAACTAATATAATTCAAATAAACGAGAATATCAATAAACAAAACATATTACTATAATGTAACAATGATATTAAAATACAAATATAATTTGAAAATAAACCTTGGAACACTGAAGTACTGCGTAAGCTTTGAACCGTTATGTTAGTGTGTACCGTAATGTGCACAACAAAGGAACTTCAACCACGGTGGCGTTTATTTTAAATAAAATATGATGCAAGCAAAATGATTTTAATCATTATTAACATCAAACGTAATAAAAAAAAAAAAAAAACAAAAAACACAAACCAATAACGTTTGAGCGTGCAGTGACGTTAATTAATATAACTCTCTTTTTAATGTTTTATAATACATAAATATATGCCCCGATGTAAATGTCAATACCTTGAAAAGTTGCATAGGCAAATTTAGATTGGCCATATACTATCTATTGTAGCCACTACAAGGATTCCGCCTCTTAATACTCGAATGGATTTTGAATTTCAATGTTACTCGGGAGTAACGTAGGTATGCGTTTTATTTTCCCATGAATAGCCTTTTGCACGGTTCATTTCCGATTATTTATCATAATAATATTTATATTATTTAGCGTATTGTGGTGAATTCAGTGTAAGCATTTAGGAGACGTGATGGAAGGACTGAGTACGTAAACCGTTTTAAGAATAGTACCTCTACCCTTTTTTTCTTTTTTTTTTTTTTTTTTGAATGCGACGCGTACGTATACATGCATACTTGAGTAGGTGCCCCCACGCATCTTTGCATTTTTATTTCTATTTTCAATATTTACTTTATGTCTAAAATTATCAATAGAGTATGCCTATTTTCGACATGAACTATTGTGACAAAAATACGTATAATATTGTTATAATATAACAAAAAATAAAATTGTTTATGTTGAAAAAACATTTATCGTTTAAAAATAGATATTAATGGGCCAGAGAACTAATAAATTCTGTTTACCGCTTGGAAAATTAAATAACAAAGTTGAAATAATAATTGGTAAAAGTTTTTAAACTTGAAAGAAGACGTTTATACGGCGGCGGCGGGATAAAAACATAATGGAAGAAACTCTCAATTTTAAAAAGTAAATCCACTTACTTACAATTGTATTTCGCCAATTTAAGCTAATATTTGATATTATGAAACTATGATGAAAGCACTTTAACATTAATATGTGTATATTTTTTTAATAACAACTAAAGTCAATCATATATTAAAAACTTAAAATTATTAGCAGTGTTCGTTAAACGTTGGATCATGTGGTTTGAATTGCAATCGAGCCGTATCTTTGGGAAATATTATCATCGTACACAGTATGATAAACTATGTTCGGTCAGTTTATGATTTATTTTCATGAATATTATTATAAATGTAAATCAATATTATTATTATTTCGGTTTATCATTGGTACATTTAGTTTTACCTATAATATATGCTATTACTTTTACATAATAATTATTCTGTGCAATCTCTCACATAATAATAATAATAATAATAATAATAATAATTTCTCGCGTAATAATATTATGAACAACACGTTCTCAATATTCACGTATCTAAGTACAATGAATACATTGGTGTGCGTGCTCGATCGCATTAATATGTGAAAATTAATCATATCAGAAATCTGTGTAACTACATTAATTGCATCGCATGTATTTATGACCAGTGCATTTCTATTTTGCAATACCTCTAATTAAACACATTTTGTTAATAATGTTTGAAATTGCTATGAATGTGTACCATTTGTACATAGAGAAATACTGATGGTATGAATTATAATTGTAATTATAATTTACGCATTATATTAAACGACGTACCATATTACATTTATGTTTATTTGATAAATTTAACATTTCAAAACAACGAGTCGGGCTCGAGTGAAATACTTTTTAAAAGTATTTTATAGAATAAACACATTAAAAACTTATAAAGTATTTTATTAAATATAAGCACTGCCCTATTTATAATATTAATAGTAGTTTTAAAGTTTTTCAAATAATTATCCGGTGTTTTATTTTTTACAAATATAATAAGAGACTTTAAGTATTTATTCCTACAAAATACAATAAGTAAATAAGTAATGACTAAATGTTTATTTTGCACAAACACCGAATGCGTAAATACTTTATAATAGTTTAGAATTAAGTAAATTGATATTTTTAATCCAAACAATATACTATACGATCGGTACTAAAACTTAAAACAATAATAGTTTTTTTGTTTCTAGCATTAAATATTTTAAAAATTGAAATATCAAAATTAAATTATTGTAATCTTAAACATTATTCGATGTAACGAGTTAAATTATAATACTGTTGAAACTGCCATTGGCTACGCTCAATAACGCGTATTTAATTATATACACGTCAAATAATTTTTTTTGGTAAAATCAAGGTTATGTTATTCGATATTTTTAAACACATCCAGTATTAATATCTTTCTATCAATATAAAACATAATATTTAATGTGTATTTAAATATTATGACCGTTATTTATATTTATGTCAGTACACAATCTTGAAAAAAGAATCTTTAGGAGAATTCGGTAATATTATTGTTGGATTGTCGGAGATAATAAATAAAGGAGGTTATGACATTTACCTATTGTATAACGATGAAATCAAAAGTGATTTTTATATTGTTCCAACAACTTTTATTAGAACACGCCATAAGACATCCGGATTCAGAAGACTAGCGGAAGCAATTACTTTCGTGCGTACATACATTATACGTTTATAATGATATGTGATAACTGATAATTATCATAAAGGTTATAGAAAAAAATAAATAGCATGCATAACTATCTTAATATAGATAGTTTATATTATTATAGATTATAGAAATGAATATAAGTACATAAAGTAGTATATCGAATGTATTTTTAAGATATTTGTTTATTCGAAAATATGTTTTCCTTGCATTCGTATGTATCCGGTATAATACAAATATAATTCGTACATTTTTAACTTTAAGTAGTACTGCAAGTACTCTAAGTACAGTAAAGTAGTATGGTAGCTTGAATATATAGGGCAAGTGATACAATTCAGTCTATCAAAATTAATTAATATTCAAATACATTTGAATTCAAGAAGATCTCACAAGTACGTGTATATTACGATATGAAAATATGTCTATATCAGCATTAATAAAAATGCGATAAAAAAAATAAAATAAAAAACTGATAAAAGAGAAGCGAATTGCCAATTAATAAGTAATAACTATCGAATTTGCACTTCAGTTAAAATACACATTCGTCAGTTTTAGGGAAAAATTGAATAGGTAACAAAAATAATTAAAGAGGATACCTATATTTCATTTCACGAATTAATTAATTTAAAAAAATACTTGTTCATTATCTAATATATATGTATATAGTATGCTATATAATAATAACGTAATGAAAAGGTTTCTTTGTTTATTCGTTTTGGTTATCTCCATATTCTTTATACACCAAATTGGATGTACTTATTGTTATTATTATTTTAGATTTTTGTGTTATAACCAAATCAATCTACCAGAATTGAAAATATAATTTGTGTCGATATATTTCGACCAACACACAACTATCGATTTAATATGACGGACTTCAAAGATTGAACGGATTAATCGTCGAAACAGAATATTTTGGGTTAAAAAAATTAAAATTTCAACACTAAAAGTGGGCACTTTTACTCGTGTATAATAGCAGTAAGAGCGCGTCGACAGTGTCATACGCACCATATATCGCCCAACTAATTGGAAAGGAATGTTTAACAAAGGGGCGGTAACCGCATCAGTGTACAATATACACAGAAAAGAAGAAATATTATTATATTATATAGAGCAACCGGTTCCAGTAAAACATAACACAACGTCTGTAACAAATAGAGCTACTGGAAGGGGGATGAAATTACAATAAACATTCGACATAAATACGGAGAATCGCCACCGAACAGTCATCAGTTTCAAACAACAGAACTACCGAGCACACACAAACCTGCAACAGCACAGTTCAAAACACAACACAGATAAAATGGCCGTCAAGGTATATGAATTTTTTTTTCTCGTTTTCTCTGCGAATTCGCCAAAGTCGAATCGCGTCGAAAGCAGTGGACACTAATTATTATTATTGACACGACCCGTCATTGTTGTTTTCAGATGATCATTTTCGCCGCCTGCGTGGCCACCGCTCTCGCCCAATACGCCGCCCCGGCCTACAAGCCAGCTTACTCGGCACCTGCCTACTCGGCACCGAAGGCTTACGCACCCGAGCCCGCATACGCCCCGGCCCCGTACAGCTTCGAATACTCCGTCAACGACCCGTCCACCTACGACATCAAGAGCCAGTCCGAGTACAGCGACGGCAACGGCAACGTCAAGGGATCCTACAGCCTGGTCGAAGCCGACGGTTCCACCCGCGTCGTCGAATACACCGCCGATGACTACAACGGTTTCAACGCCGAGGTCAAGAAAATCGAAGGAGGATACAAGGCACCGTACGCCGCCCCAGCCTACAAGCCAGCATACTCCGCACCGGCTTACTCCGCACCGGCTTACGCAGCTCCGGCTTACGCAGCTCCGGCATACGCAGCTCCGGCTTACAAATCGTATTAAGTTCTAGTCCTTCCGTTCATCGATCACACATTCGCCGTCAACTGATTTTGCCGAAACGCAAAACGCAATCATTCAGCAGTCTCCGCACTGTTTAATATTAACTCTGATAATGTATTTATTTTATAAATAAATATTTTATTATTCCGTGTAAACAAAACCTAATGTCCTTTTTTTTCGTTGCCCCAACCTTTGTCGGCGTCGCTGTCCATCACTGCAAATATCTGACCGATTTCGATGTTAATTAAAAATATCGCTACGCCCAATACTATTGATGTTTATTGGACATGCGAGTAAAGTACAAGTAATACGCTCATTCGATAGAATCTAGTCGTTTCGTACGTTCATATAACAAAAAAAATTGATATAATATCGATGGCGCTAAAATGTTTAACGACAATTATTTATTATTCATAATACTTGGTTATAGTTGGAATTCGAAAATTAAAGGAGTAAAAACAGGCAAAATATGCACACACAAACTACTGTAAAGTATACACGAATAAAATGTTTTTTTTTTTAACATAGACAATAATATCACGTTTGCGTATTATGTTTAAAATTATAAAACAATACTATTCGAAATATAATTTAAACTAAAAATATTCTGAAACATGCTTTTGTTGTTGAAAATATAATTATAAAAATAAAAACTCAAAATTATTCAACTAACTATGTATATAATATACAATATATTATATGTATATGTTCTATACCAAGTTAGGAAATTACTACCATATTTATAATATTGATCATTGGGATTTCTTTTTCATTAATTACCCGGTTATTTTTACCTTTTTAATTTTTGTTTAATGAAAATCTAATTTTTATATAAAACATGTAAGTTATTGAAAAATTATTAAAACGTCCGTGCAAAAGTTATATTTAAACTTTTATACTCGTGTGCACGAAATTAATTTTTAGTTTTAGTTTAGTTTAGAAAAGAAAGTACGCACGTAGAAAAATTTGAAATTCCTACAACTCCCGAGCCATAATCAGCGCAGACAAAAAGGTGCACTCTTTTATTTTCTACCTGGAATGCCATCGTCTAAAAGACCACATATTACTCCTGTTCGAGAACTTTTATTGGATTGTTACCGGTGCAGCCAAAAAAAAAAAACATACTTTTCATCAAATATAGTAAACCGCATGACAATGAAGTACAAGTAGAGTATAATGTAAACAATTTTTACTATAATATACGTACGGTTACGGTTGACTTCTTTTACCTTTATTCGATAATATAAAATTATAATTCATATTTGTTCAAACGAGTCACAATTCATAAGATAGGTATAGTATTATTTATAGTGACATTTTTTTTATGAGTTCACTTATTAGTTCTAACGCGCTGAGTGATGAACTATAACTGCAACAACACTATTGTAAATTTGAGATCATAATTTATAGCTGGTAAAACACGTAATTGATAAGTAAACCGAACTTAGGCTTATGATTGATATGAAAGATATAAAAACATTAATAATATGGAATTTGGAGATAACATTTTTACGTTAATAATCAAGAAAAATTATTAAATTAATGTAATATTCAACGATTTTCCATCGGTGTTCTCTTTTGAACTATTGTTAGTTAAATTACGTTAATCATTGAAGCGGTATTTTTTATTATCGGTTTATTTTCCGAAAATTTTACTATTTTAAATAACAGTCATTATAATTAGGTACTTATCATTAAACACTAGTGTGTTGTATACATGGTTACATTTGATATTAATTTTATTGCGTTTACAAATTTTGGAACAATTAGTTTAAAAAAATAGTTACAATTTTTAGATGCACTATATGTTTTCAATTAGCACATGCTGTTATGATAAAATAACAAAGAGATATAATTTTTTCATTCGAAATCAAATTTCGTCATGTGTAGTGTGTTTTTATATTTTATACCATAATATATTATTTAAATAATCAAAGTATTTATACAGAAAATATCAATAGTATATTTTCTATCAACGACACTATTTAAAACCATTGCATTTTTTTAATATTTTATTGATACAGTAATACATTAGAAATTTTACACTGTTATTGTGGAAATCGATTTAAAAGTAATTTTTAGGTCTATTGTAAAAATGAAATAAATATTTTTTTTGAACACGTTAAAAATTAAAACTAATTAGTTAATATTATAACTGATTCGTATCATATAAGTATAATGTACACGATCGATATTATTTAGAAATAATTATTAAATCTACATCATAAATAATTAGTACATTCTACGTTTCCGTTCTATAAAAATATAAAAAATTAACAAATTACTGCCAAAAATCGTCTATTTTCGTATTATTATAAACAGTCGACTAGTTTAAATGATTAAATGTAACTTAAAAATGTATTATATGGGTATGCCATTACTCTTTTATATGGCATACCCAAGTTGAGAGAATCTGATCTAACCTTAATAAGTGTTTGAAGTTAATGTGAAAAGTGTTCAATTTTTTTTTTTTTTTTCGTGTCTATATAAGTACTTCAAATAAAATACCTATTATATTACCGTTGCCGTTCATTATTTCATTAATCGTAACAATCATTATCTTGTTTAATGGTACATTGTTAATTCTATATAGGTAAGTACTGAAGGTTACCAAAGGGAGTAATGTTTATGAATCTTTCACTTTCAAAACTTTTCATCTTATTTAGTATATTTTGTTATTTACCTAATACGACACCATATTAAGTGAAAAGTGAAAAATGTTGAAATGAAAATGCAATTGTGAACTAAATTGTAATTATATAGCAAATAGTAACAAAGCATAATAAATCAAGTTCCACGTCAGTTGCTATGAATATATTTATTACTTGGAAATCACACTATAAGCTCATTAAGTTTCGGATTGTATTCCACTATAGTAAGCGCCCAAAAGAAAATATTGTCTTTTAGAAAAAAGTTTTTTACTTAAACTACTTGTTAAAGTAGTTAAGGTACTCGAAAATTTTAATATTATTTTTTTTTTCACCAACAACAAATAATTGAAATATTTTACTTTGAACATCAACTTTGTTTAATACCAATTTCATTTTATAATCGGTACCTATGTGTTTTTTTTTTTTACTTTTCTGTTCGAATTTTGCAAACCAATATTATGAATATTTAACTAAATTTTAGTCATTCAAAAACATACATTTCATTAATCGTATTTATATATTATAAATAATTTCTTGAAAATGTATCTTCACATATACTTAAATTATAAATCACATAGATTGCATTGTTTAAACTTGACGTATCGACAGCGCATTGAATAATATTAGTAATTTTTAATTTTTAACTCTCCCGATTGAATCAGATATTTAATTCATTTATTTACAACACATATGTTATAGTTAAAAAAAAAACAATCTGATGAAAATGTAGTAAATTGTTTTACAACCAACCAAATCGTATATGAATTAAAACCGAGACGGAATTTTTTTTAATTTATCGATTTGTT
The DNA here is from genome assembly GCA_948098885.1 of Drepanosiphum platanoidis. Taxonomy (NCBI): domain Eukaryota; kingdom Metazoa; phylum Arthropoda; class Insecta; order Hemiptera; family Aphididae; genus Drepanosiphum; species Drepanosiphum platanoidis. The sequence continues at coordinate 11,725,634 of OX402530.1, read as the reverse complement.
TTGATCGTAAGTTTATAAAGTTCACAATTTGTATTAAAACAGTAAACATTTATACTTTCATTAGGCCAATATATACAATATTGTCGTAATGTTGAACTACTTTAAACAACCGGTTCGATGAAATAAAAATACGTTCCTAGGGGACCATATGGTTTGGAAGGGAAGCGAAACTTGTAGCTTTTGATATAAATACGGCGACAACGTCCGAATAAGTCACCAGTGTTCGTTATCGTGCTTCAACTGTATAACCAACAAGTTCTCGACGAGAAAAATCACAGCACCCGTTAAAATGGCCGCAAAGGTAAGACGACTTGAAAATCGATCTATAACTCGAATCGCGTATCTTGTGCGTAATCTCAACAACTCGTTTTGTCACTTTAATACCGCGTATTATATATTTCGGCCCGCTTAGTTTGCGGAGTTATTAATAATAATCGCGATCACAAGGAAAAAAAAAAAAAATGATTAACCGCGTGATACATCGTCTCAAACTCCGCTCCCCTCCTGGAAACCGTTCGTCTCGTTACACAGGAAAACCTTTGCCGTAATTTCTGTCGATCGTCCTCGCCACCTTCAAAAATATAATATATAAATTATTATCACTATCGCGATCGACCGTTTTTCTCCGTCAAACGTTTCTTTCGCCTCTTAACGTTTCGGTCGAAGAGAAACGAAAAAAACAAACAAATCCTACCGGAAAACCGTTTTTCATACTTTTCGATTTCGATCTCGTCCGTTTACGATTTTTCAGTAATCGCGATTCGACTACAACGACAACCACCGTATTAATATTCAAACGGGTCACCCGCGACTTTATTTTCTCAGAACGCATCCAGGGGAGAATATATTTGGTTCAAACCGTCCCGGTGAACGCGTAGCGAACTAGTTAGGGCCAGCCCAAAAAGTGTTTGTTTTGTCCCGTTATCTACCGACATCGATCGTTTTATTATTTTTAATTGTGTACAGTTTTAGGTACGCGTAATTTTTTTTTCTTTTTTCGTGCAATATTAATACGTCGAGAAGTACCTAGCCGAAAAGTACGATATTATATAATTTCCGTTGTTTCAGTTCATCATTCTCGCCGCCTGCGTGGCCGCCGCTCTTGCCCAGTACGCCGCCCCGGCCTACAAACCGGCCTACCCGGCTGCTCCTGCCTACCCGGCCCCGAAAGCCTACGCTCCGGAACCCGCGTACCCGCCGATCCCATACAGCTTCGAGTACTCCGTCAACGACCCGTCCACCTACGACGTCAAGAGCCAAGCCGAATACAGCGACGGCAAGAACGTCAAGGGATACTACAGCCTGGTCGAGGCCGACGGCACCAAGAGGATCGTCGAATACACCGCCGACGACTACGGTTTCAACGCCGTCGTCAAGAACGAAGGCAGCCCCGCGGCCCCGGCCTACAAGCCAGCGCCGGCCTACAAACCGGCCCCGTACAAGCCGTACTAACGCGTTTTCCCGTTAGTCGCCGACCGTTCGGCCACGACGAGAGCCGTTCGAGTTTTCTTCATTATCACGCACATACACACACACACACACAACACACGCCTTCTACCGAAACGACTTTCTGTCATCACCAATGTATTTATTTTGTAAATAAATAGCGTATTAAACGAAATATGGTCTCGCGCCGTTCGTTATTTTCACCTGCTCCGTCGACGTTCACGGTCCCCGTGCGTTTTGTTTCCATACCATTTGTGTTTCCTGTAATAATAATATAACCAGGAGTTACAATTTATGTACCACGCGCTCCTGATTCGTAGCGCACCGAGCGAGAAATCCATTGTTTCCGATGGCGAGTTTTAAAACAAAACTGCATGTTATTGCATATTTCTATCGATGTTGATCGAGAAAATTGCACGTTTAAATAAGTACAACGATGTGTCGGTGAAACATGAAATGTTATTGGAGAAGTGAATAATTACGTTTTAATTCAAGTATGTGCATACCTATTGTAAAAATTGAAATAATCACAGTGAATACCGATTGCAAAAAATTCGAAATTGTTTTCATTATACAATACAAAAAAATTGTATTTGCAGACGTTTAAAAAGCTCAACAATAAGTTGTTATGATCATTGAACGATAATTCACTTTCACTGATTTCATAAAAATTAACATTCATTATTCATTCGTTTTTATGTCGCAGCTATAATATTTATTTACATTTTTCAAAAGTTAAGTTTTAAAAATGTTGTTTTCTAATTTATTATTGTAACTATTGTGATACCAAAATTATCTCAATAAAAATGAACACCATATAGAGCGTCAACGAAAAACTGCAAGTACTTACCCACCTAATTATATTTGTCTACTATTTAACTGAGCATACTGAAACGTGTTTATGCAAATCAATTGCAACACCCATTTATCGTGTGTAACACGCACATTATTGTAAACTGTAAAATATCGAATACATGTTATTTTTAATTAGCTTTACATTCATATTTTTATGTTCTAAAATAATAAATATTAATAAAGTGAATGGCAAACAGACTGGCAATATACTCCGTATAATTTTATAGGCACGGTACTATAAATTATTTATCATTTATGGTGCCGAAACGATATGATATGTGTAAAATATCATATTTGAGCATCAAAGCTCATAAATTCGTAAAAAAACGCGCGTCGTAATTTTATTCACTTCAAAGATTCAACATTTGTAATTTGTAAATATAGATAAAAGTACCTACTGTACATTTGTGACCATACAGGCATACAGCATTTATTACAACAGTGGACGTAGTTGGAATTGCTGTTATGCAAGTCATATCAATTTACTGAATACAACACCGAAACGATCAACGGTATTACTGAATACTCTTTGAATCATATTTTGGAATTGCTTTCCATCAGCGAAAATATGTAGGTATACATAAAAGATTGATTGTACATCTATACACCTACACATCTGTACAACACTGCAGCCTTTAACGTACCATTTTAATTCCGTAGGCCAGCAAAATGTTTTCGACAAATAGTATATGAAATAATATATTGTTTACGTTAAACGTTCGTTGATCTCACTGTAAAATGTATTCAACCCCGGTGAATAATACCTACGTGGCCGTATTTACCTCGCAATTTTAAATTTTTATGTAGTATCAATATACGTTTACGTCTTGAACAACCATGAATTGGAATTTATTTAACAAAGATACTCTATAGTATTTGACTAGGCAGTTAAGTATTAATTTATTTTTCTAAACGATTATTTTCTGTTTAGTGAATATTATTCTGCATTTTTATTATAGGTAGATATACCTTTTCATAGGATATCGTACAATGATGCATCGACGCATTCGCGCGAAACGATAACGTACCTGAAAATAGTAATCATGGATGATTGCAGTGTAATTCATAAGACGGGAACATTTAAATACAAATTATACATATTTACGGGGAAAGCGGTGGGCGACGAAGTAGGTTCGTAATATTTTGTGTTTACTTTTTACTAATAATAAATGATAATAATTTGTTCGTCGAAATTAATTTCCATAAGAATATGTCCACGGACTATTATAATAAGTGTGTGTGCGTTGTTGTAAGAGAAAAAAAATAAAAATAATACATATATACGCATAACAATAAACATGTTACCGTAATATTTTGATGCGCGAACAAATGAATAATATTATAATATTACGGTATAGAATCAGCGTACGATAGGTACCTATATAGTCTACTTTCTCTTCGGTAAATAATTCAATGTTGTCGTTAATATGCACACACAATTGTTATTAATCGCGAAGAGTTAAAAAAAAAATAAAAAAAAATACAGATATCGTGTCGCAATATGCGCGTATATATACATAATATTATCAATTATACGGCGGTGCGACGATCTACGTATTATTACGATGCTGCTGGTGGTCGCGCGAGCGTCGAATAATAATATAATATTATTTCAAACGTTTCTCGTGAAAATAGGTGATAAATGATAATAATGATTTTACTATACAGTCGTACGTCGAGCTGCAAGTCGAGAACGTTACCATCGCGGGATATTAATTACCACGCCCGTGCGAGCTTACGGTCAGGTTAATTAAAAATTGAAAAATATAATATATTATATATATATATCGCGGGCATGTAACACATCGCTACGGTAGCCATTATGTTATTATTATCACGTGTATCGACGTGCCCGGTCAATAATTTCGTCACTACACTCATTACGGTCGATTTATACACCGCCGCCGTCGTCGGGCGCTGTAGCAATTTTTTTTTTCTCTTCTTTTTAATTACGATACACGGCGGCGATTCGTTACACTATTGCTTTTTCGGATCGCATAAATAACGCGCGGCGGTGGCCGTGATGGCTGGCGTGCGCGTAAAATTCTCCCCCGGGGCGGCCGCCGCGCGCGTACGTATATCGCACGTAATAATTATTAGGGTTAAAAACGTCATAATATCGCCTTCGCGCGCCGGCAACGAAGAAAATAAAACCGCGGTGACAACGGCGGCGCGTGTATAGCGCGCTCGCGTGTTATGGTAACTCACGTGCACTCGACCTATATATAGTTATAAATATCGTATCAAAACCAGTTGTTTGGGAGTGGTTTTTTAATGCGTCGGACCAGTTTACCAGGTGAAGGTTCTCTCGTATTATACGCGCGTGTGAGCGTGTGTGTTTGCTCTTGTTTTTTTTTTTTCTTCATTCTGTTTTACTTTTTTTTTTTCCTCTTCTTCTTCGTCCGCCGTATCGGCTATTTTCGCACACCCACGTAGGCATCTACGGTAGCGCGCACATGGGAGGGATCAATTGATAACCCCCAAAACTTTTAGCATAAATACCGTCGACGCTGTCCAAACGGTACTCAGTTCATTCTGCTCACTCCAGTGCCTTGTATCTCATCCAGAACACAAACACACACTCACAAAAAAATGGCCGCTAAGGTAAGACGAAGTCTCTTTCGCTAACAGGAGACCAAACATTGTTTCTTCGATCGCGGTCATAATAACGTGTGCGACATCGCTATAAACACGCGGTTTAATACTAATTAATTGTCGTTTCGCGAATTCATAGTCTATCGTGCACTCTACCACGTGCGATATTTTCCGGAAAAATTATTTTATTTTTTTTTTACGATTCTTTAACGTTTTACTGAAATCGATAACGACGTGAATTCGAAACGTTCTGGTGAAAATTCGTTTTGATCCGAACGCGTTCGCTCCGCATGGACTCTAACTAACACTCGTTGGTTTTTCCTTTGTTTTTTTTCCAGATGATCATTCTCGCCGCCTGCGTGGCCGTCTCTCTCGCCCAATACGCCGCCCCGGCCTACAAGCCAGCTTACTCGGCACCTGCCTACTCAGCACCGAAGGCTTACGCCCCGGAACCCGCCTACGCTCCGGCCCCGTACAGCTTCGAATACTCCGTCAACGACCCGTCCACCTACGACGTCAAGAGCCAGTCCGAATACAGCGACGGCAACGGTTACGTCAAGGGATCCTACAGCCTGGTCGAAGCCGACGGTTCCACCCGCGTCGTCGAATACACCGCCGATGACTACAACGGTTTCAACGCCGAGGTCAAGAAAATCGAAGGATCCGGCTACAAGGCCCCGTACGCCGCCGCCCCGGCCTACAAGCCAGCGTACTCCGCACCGGCTTACTCTGCACCCGCCCCAGCCTACAAGCCAGCTTACTCCGCACCGGCTTACTCCGCCCCGGCATACGCCGCACCCGCTTACGCCGCACCCGCTTACGCCGCACCAGCGTACGCCGCCCCGGCTTACAAACCAGCCTACAAACCAGCATACTAATTTAATTCAACTCTTCTGACCTCTCAACAACCCCTGTAACGCCTGTCTCTTCTTCGTCACCTTTCTTCAACGTCTCTTCGTGTACCTCTGGGCCATCGCGTTCATATTGAACCGCGGTGGCAAAGTCATACATTGCCATATTAATATATAAGACAATGGGTACGACTTGTGTATTTGTTGTGTAAATATATATCAATGTGTATTTATTGAACGTCACGGTGTTTTCATTTGATTCTCTCCTTTCGCAGGATCATAAATACCTCGTGGTTATCCTATGTACTGCGACAATAACACTGTCAAACAGTAATTTGAATGTATATCGTTCGTTAAAAACTTGATGACTATATATGTATATAAATATTATATAAAATATTTAGTAGTCAACTATAGCATTCGGTTTTAGTGTAGTAATCAACTGCGAAACATTAAATACAATGTCGTCGAATTAATATATAGCAGTATCTATTTGGCAAATGGTTATATATTTTTATGTACGACGAGGAGGTAATCAAAAAAATATTATAGTAAAATATAATTAACACTAAAGTTTAATTTCTGAAGTCTAACGCAGAACACAAATACGACACAGAGCTATTGAATAAAATATAAATTAAAATTTGTTAAAATATTCAACGTTATTCATTGTACAACTTTAATTGTATGATACCTACGACAGACGGTAAATTATGTAGGCAAACTAAAGTGTACGATATGAAACTTGTAATAACTTTGGTTTCGTAGAAATAATCAGTGAATAATATTTAACTGTAAATTATTCTATAATACAATATTAATATTATGTTCTTTACGAAATCATAATGATAATATTATAGTTGATATAAATTATGTAAAACATGTAACCATAACAACTTCAAATCACTGTAGTAAATATGATATTTAAATTATCACATAAGTACATTTATTTCTACTTGTTATGCCTTTATAGCTTACTGTCAAATTACACTTAAATTACATCAGTAACACGATCAATATTTGAATTCGTAACGTTTTACTTTGATTTTATAAAATAATTTTACGTTATACAATATGTACTAGTTAAACTTCTCACTCATTTTGTATTTTTATGCCCTTTAAAAACAAAACACTCGTAAATTTATATTTTTCTATAACATCGCGCTTCTTTTATCAATGATACGTCTAATAAGCTGAATGCAGCGGATTTTGACAGTATTTATATAATTGGATTAGACTTCATAGTAAAATACAAAATGAAAATTGTTATGCTTTAACACAAGTAACAGTACTCTTTTGTAGTTTTAGGTGGACGAGTAGAACGCGCAATAAAACTAATGGTTTTCAAATGTGAATTTTTTCTTTTCATTCGAAATCGTATTCGAGATAGCGATAACTGTCAAATAGCATACGTCAAATAAAAATCGGCTGTACATTAGATACGGTCGATATTTTACACCGATAATAATAACAGTCGTCAATCTACCAAATTTTATGTCAGAATTACGACCTTTGAAGTCACAATGGTTGGAATTAAAATCTACTTTTTAGGTTTTTTTTTTATATTTACAGCACACTATTAAATTTTGAACGTCCGTATCAAATGACGTCTCGTAATAAACGTCGTACGGCCGCGCGTCGAATACGATTGTGTTCGTCACGTCGAATAATCTTATTGTTTTACACGGTATATCAATGAAGATTGTTTCATCGGGGAATCTATATAATACGAAATCGAATGAAAATCACTTATAATAATGAATTACTCATAGGAAATTATTTGCTTCTTACAAACGGTCATATTTGTTCGGCCAGTGTATTATGGATATTATTTACATTGCAGATAGGTTCCGAAAACTCTCCGTCAGCATATTATAGTTTCGACCCAAAGTCGTATTGGAAAACAAATACAGCGACGGACGCGAGGCGCAACGGGATTTAGTACTATTGATGCCTGCCTACAGATGGGCTATATACAGTTCGGTCTTCGCCGTTTTAATACCTATGTAAACTACACGAGTTGGAAACGGATCGATAGAACTTTTAGATTCCGAACTCGACGTCGATCGACGCTAATTATTATTCGAATCGTATGATACATTTTTTTTTCCACGCGCTCGTTTACCGGCCGTAAACTGCGGTTAGCTTTTACTACTACCTACCCGTTTTCATAACGCTACCTACCCATGGTCCGTGTACCTACTTGCGACCTGCCTACCTACCTTTGACGACAATAATCGCCCACACTTATATAAATACGTGATATTACTTAATGTTTATTATGTTTGGACAATATCCATTCATCGCCGCATTCGTTCGCGTTGCCGTTACACAATGTGCAAATTATACAAACACATTATACATTCGTTTGATCGCGCTGCAGAGGTCGTATTTCTCGTGGCGCTCCGCGTATTTGTTTGTTTTATCGTCGCCGGCAGCTCGGGTCGGATCGCCGATCTGTTATTTTTTAAAGAAAACAGTGAAATATGATTGACGCCCAACCGGTATGTAGGGCGTAAACGATATAATATGTCACTATAATACATTATCGGTCGTATTATAGTCGATATCGTATTATTATTATTATACTCGCGTACATAACCGACCGTTCACTGACTCGTTACTCTTTTTTTTTTTTTTAATGAATAATACTTGCGGTACTCGCCTCGCGCGCTTAAAATTCAATTAACACACGCATAGAAACATTGCCCCGAGTGACAATTACGGGGCGTTAACTGCTCTATAAAACAAATGGAGGTGTAATATGGAAGTATGCACAGACAACAATTCATTTCACACGCGAAATAGTCCACACTCTAAAAAGTAATGTAGATGATAAAATTCCGTAAAAGTTTAAATTTGACCGGCACCCGGCGACGATAATGTTTTCCCGCAATCGTTGCATTATCATATTATTTTACGCAACGATAAAACATCAATTATAACGTAATATATGTTTCGGTATGAAACCGCAAGTGAAGATTTACGACAAGTATTACGGCGCTAATGTGCGCCTCACAATAATGTGTTATTTTTTACATTTTCACCAAAACATTGCTCAAATGTGATCGTTTAAAATATATGAAAAAAATAAAATTATATTTATTTTTTCAAAACGTGTTGTTACACAATATCAAATGTAAAAACAGATTGAGTTTCGACGAAAAAGAAAACAATTTTAATCGAGAATTGAAAAAAATTAAGAATCAGTCGGAATCAACTAAATTTGTTAAGATTTACATTACTACACTTTTTATTGACAGTTTTTATCAAATCGAGATTATACATCTATACGTCATAAATGCACTCGTTATGTAAATTTATATGGATTTATTTCTTAAAATGTATGGCCGAGATGTTGTTCACGCGAAAAATAGGGATGGATTCACATATTGCATTTGGTAAATTAAATTTGTTCGGATCTGTTATGTAAATTTTAATTAGTTTAGCTGAGTAAATTTACCAAGTTTTAAAATGTAAAACGGAAATAAAAATATATCTTTTAAAAGGATGAAAATTAAAAAATAAAAATAAATGTAAATATTTAAACAGATTATAATTTTTTTAACTAAATGTATAAACAAAATATAATAAATATTAATCTCACTTAGCTTATACCTATCTCAGTGTATAAATTCTCTAAGTTATGATAAATATTGATCACGTATTTTACTATTAGTCAGTATTAGTCACTGGATACTTCAACTTTCTAATGGTTCAATTGTAAATGAGATTTTTTTTTACATTATGCAAATGACTGAAGTGTTTTTAAAATCGTAAAGGCTAAAATACGTAAATAGTTGCGTACATCTCGTAGATACGCCTAGTATATTCTTAAGATGAACATATCTTGTGACTTGAAGTTTGGCAATTTTTATTAGAATACGTTTTACACGAGTTCTATTGAAGTTATTTGTTTATTATGATTATTTTTTTTATTTTTTTTATTTTATTAAAAAACCGAAAATATACGACAACATTTGGTCATTGTAGACTATTGAGTGTTAGTCTGTATAAATTAAAACAAAACAAAATAAAAAAGGGTATTACAATATTATAGATTTAAATTATAAAAGTTTAGATGCTGATAAGTATATTGTTTTAGATATCGGTATGAAGTTTGGCAGCGGTGAACCTGAAATTTTCTCGATCCTAACAACCTCGTGTGATTTATATAATTTATATCGGACTGTATAGTGTGCAACGACAATTATTATTATCAAATGGGCGGGTATGATGTGCAATATGTATTTGTATTCACACGGTTCAATGCGTATCGGTATGATGTTTTATTTTATTTAACGCTTTTATATCAGATTACCTAATTTTACATAATATCTAAGAAATAAGCGTATGTATGTATAACAAAAGACCTATATGGTACGACCGGTTCGTGCTTATGGAGAAATAAAAGTCTGGAGGGATAAACCACGTCTAAGCACTCGACATAAATACTGAGACGTCGGAGACAGCATTTACCAGTTACAGTTGTCATAATTGTTCGTGCAGTACATCCGAAATTCACCAGCGAAAACACATCCCAGACGTAAAACACACAATGGCCGCAGTTAAGGTACAGTAAACGACGTTTATGTTTTTTTCTCATTTTTTTTTTTTTTTTGTCTCTCCGTCTCGTAGCGAATAAGTCTGGTGCTTGCACTCGTACGTGAATATAAAATATAATAACAACCGCTTCTAAACGGGTATGCGACGTGCAATATAAAAAAATAAAAATAAATATAATAAACGATTGAATCTAAATCGGACAGTGCGTGCTGCGGTTATACGGACGCGTGTCTCGGTTAGCGGAGCGAGTTCAATCGATCGGTCTGACAAGCGGGAATCCGGATTAAAACCGTCGCAGGTCGAGTGAGAAGAAATCGCAGAAAAACCGAGCGAGTTCGAAAATAAAAATAAAAAATCCGCCGCGATATAATACAATCGGGAATATGAAATATTACGGTGATTTCGTGTAGTGATGTCGCGCGTCTTCGTCGCCGCGTGCGATGTAAAAAATAAATAAATAAAAATCCGAACCGGATCGAAAATAACCGATCGTTTACGACAGTCGGCTCGACTTTTTTTTACGGACGACGACATGAGTTTTCTTTCCGAATAGAATCGCGTTCTTAGATAATCGTGAAACGTAGTGACGTAGTTTTCGGGCCGTCGCGCGTCGTGCTCGCGAGCCCGGAAACCTCGATCTCAGTCGACAACAACGGTCGGTAATAACAGCGTTTCGAACGTGTTTGATTTCAGTTGATCGTGTTCGCCGCCTGCGTGACGTCCGCCTTGTCCCAGTACGCCGCCTATCCGTCCTACCCAGCGAAGGCTTACGTCGCCCCGTCCTATGTGACCTACCCGTCGAAGCCTTACGTCGCCTCAGCCCCGGTCTACGCATCCCCGGCTCCGGTCTACGCCTCCCCGGCCCCGGTCTACGCCTCCCCGGCCCCGGTCTACGCCTCCCCGGCTCCGGTCTACGCCGCCCCGGCTCCGGTCTACTCCGCACCGGCCTATTCGGCCTATCCCGTGAAGGCTTACGCCGCTCCGGCCCCGGTATACGCCGCCCCGGCCCCGGTATACGCCGCCCCGGTCTACGCGCCGAAGGCCCCGGAACCCGCGTACGCCCCGACCCCGTACAGCTTCGAGTACAGCGTCAACGACCCGTCCACGTACGACGTCAAGAGCCAGGCCGAGTCCAGCGACGGCAACGGCAACGTGAAAGGCTACTACAGCCTGGTCGAGCCTGACGGTTCCACCCGTACCGTTGAATACACCGCCGACGATTACAACGGCTTCAACGCGGTCGTCAAGAAGGAAGGATCGCCGTCCGCGCCCGCTTACAAATCGTAGGAGCCGACCGTCGTCCTAGCCCGTCAGTGCGCGCGGTCCCAGCCCGTGGGATCTCGCCGCACAAAGTCGGAACATAATACCATTATGGTTTCTAATTCTAAGTCGTACCTATAGTCATCATCGTCATCATCATCATCATCGTCATCGTCATCGCCGCCGTGATCGCGTCGCTTTGTAAATAAACCACTATCACAACGGTATAATATTATTATAGAAAATATACCTGATCGTGATATTTCGTTGTTTTTATTTATTATTATTTTTGTTTCTATACGTGCTCGGCCTTAAGGTTGGAGATTATAATCGAAATTGTATTGGTGACCAAAAAAAGGAAAAATCAATTTATGGTATACCGTTGAAAAACGCTCAAAATACATATATAGAAAAATATTTACTTTTGTGACACTAGCCGTTCTTAGATCTCAAGTGATTAATTAAAAACACATTGCACATACGAGCGCGTAAAGTATTAACAATATTATTGTTCGTAAATGGCAATCGAGTAGATCGTTAAACACGTTTGAATCTATTTAGGAACCTCGCCGCTATCGAAATGTCTAAAACACGTCATTCGTCGAGTACGAGCGTTACGTTGTAATGCTCTATACACGGTAAGTGGTAAAAACGTGTTTGAAAACAATTCGTACAGAGCATTTAGTATGGCGGCATTAGTATTCATCGTAATGCTATAATTGTATATTCTCAGTGGGGTGTTATTTTCCTCTGTCATGTATTATCATAAAACAAATTTGCATATGCCACTTTAATAACATATTTTGCATAATTAATTACTGGCATTTATTTTCCAAAACTAGGTCCACGGTACTTACAACGTACGAGTACCAGTACGAGAAAGAGAATACGTTTGGTTGTGAAATACATTTCCGTAGGAAGCGTTCAAATAAAATCATACAAATTTATAAAAAAAAACTAAACAAATTTTAAATAATATTTATAATTTAATTTATCTCATACAATTTTACAAGAACTTTAAACAAATGCTGTTTATAAAATATTGCAACCTATGCTAAAAAAAAAAACCGATTTTATAAATATATATAAAATCGAATGATCTTAAATTAAAATTGATATCAGACATATTAACCATTACAATATTATGACTTATATAAATATTTAATTTTTTTTTTAATGTAGGAATATCAATATTCATTAATAAAATAATAGTTATGCACCCCTATTACAGTATAAATAACTAAAAAGCTGGTAAAATACTATTGACTAATACGTTTTTGTAGAAACTATAGTTTAAAATCAAATCAATAGCAAAATTCTTTTTTTGGTCAAAACCACGTACATTTTTTAACTTAACTAGTTTTATCCTTAATTTGGCTCTCGTACTAACTCAACTTGACTACCCTTTCTTGTTGATCGTATATGTATACGTATTTATCTAATATTTCTTTTCTTTCCAAAATATTTTCCAGTCATATTTATTCTGTTGCCTTTATTGCACTTATTCACATCACGTCCGATATAATACCAAGAATAAATCATTCAACATTTTCCCATGTATTTACTACAATGTTATCAAAAAAATAACCCCCTTAACCAGTAGCTACGAATTCACTTAAGTCGAAATCCCAAGTCTTAACTTGATTAATTTGTATATAAATTTAATCAAAATGATTTGTTATCAATTCAGTATATCTCTAAAAAAATAAACAAGTACTGTTTCAGACGGTTTAAGTGTTTCATAATATAAAATAAAAATCTTTAACAATTTTTCTATTTAAAAATTACTATCACAAAAAATTGCAAAACACGTGGCTTTTGTAAATTATCGATATAATAAATCATATCAAATAATATATAAAATCGAAGAACAAGACGTATTTCGCGCTAAAAAAAACAATTAACGATTAATACCGTACAATATAAATACACACCTACTGAAATGTATCAACTAGTTTAAATTGATTAAAATATAATTTTGAAGAACGTGAATCATCGGAGAAATTTAATTAAAACTAAAATGAATCAATTGAAATGCGAACCACGTGTTAGATGGCAAATAAACATCGAGTATTATTTTTAAACCGTTACTTAGTTCGGTCTGTGATATTAATTAAACAGATTGATTCGACAGACAATGTGTTATTTGTTTCGAATTAATCAAATCTTACTGAACACGTTCGACGTGAAACCGTTTTCGAAATAGGTAAAATTTGAAAAGGACGAGAAGAATAGTGTCGAAAACGACCATTTTATAGCAGTTTCTAGCGTTCGAACGTAAAATACAACAACTGATTGCAGAACAACGTGGAAAACCTCGACGGAGTGAATTAATTATTAAATAATTATAATAACTCAACATATTACTTTCAAAATGTACTCTAAATTATATCGGCCACGTCGCAATAGCAGTGGACGATAATTATAACACACCATCGGACGAAATTGAACTACATTATCCAACCGGTATGCCGCCGACTAATATTCGGCGTAGTGACGAAACGATATGGGAGGGAAGGATCGCCTTCGTAAAATCCGTATAAATACCCCGCGTTCGACGTGAACAATCATCAGTTATTTCACTTCGTTTGATCAAGTCGAATCATAAACAATCAACAACAACACACTCCTCAAAATGGCCGCCAAGGTATTATATTACAAATTCGTTTCTCACAATCCCTCGAACGCGTTCGACCGAGCTTGACCGACTCGGCTCGACTCGACTCGGCTCGGTCGATCGCGTTCGCGTTTTACGAGTAAAATCCCCGCCGCGTCCAGTCGCAGCGGTCACGGCTGTTATCGCCGTCATCATTGTTCGGTTTTCGTTCTTTTTTTCAGTTGATCATTCTCGCCGCCTGCGTGGCCGTCTCTCTCGCCCAATACGCCGCCCCGGCCTACAAGCCAGCTTACTCGGCACCGGCCTACTCAGCACCGAAGGCTTACGCCCCGGAACCCGCCTACGCTCCGGCCCCGTACAGCTTCGAATACTCCGTCAACGACCCGCACACCTACGACGTCAAGAGCCAGTCCGAATACAGCGACGGCAACGGTTACGTCAAGGGATCCTACAGCCTGGTCGAAGCCGACGGTTCCACCCGCGTCGTCGAATACACCGCCGATGACTACAACGGTTTCAACGCCGAGGTCAAGAAAATCGAAGGATCCGGCTACAAGGCCCCGTACGCCGCCGCCCCGGCCTACAAGCCAGCGTACTCCGCACCGGCCTACTCCGCCCCGGCCTACTCCGCACCGGCCTACTCCGCGCCTGCCTACAAACCCGCTTACTCCGCGCCGGCCTACAAGCCAGCCCCGTACAAGGCCTACTAATGATTCGTCCGACGGATCGTCTTCACCCTCACACTTGTTACCTGGCCGATTTCTCATCGGCTCGTCTGTCACACACTCATCCGAACGCGTTTAATTTATTCCATTGTTGATAATATATTATTATGTGATAATAAATTATTTTAAACATTCCCAAATCGTTTGTGTTTTTCACTCCACGCGCATAGTTGTTATACCTCTGTCTAATCTACGCACGCGCCGACGCTGTGTTGGCGACCCAGGAGCGCAGTGTTTTCGCGAATCACTCCCGACTGAACTGGACGCCAAGTATCACGTATCGAAGTCGAGCAGTCGACAGCGATTCAATTACAAAGTATAATCGCCGAGAAATTTTTACTGTTCTACGAACGCGTCGAATACTTATGATATTCAAACTAGAATTGTTTGATTTCGTTTCGAAAAAAAAAAAATGAATAAAATTTAGTTTTTCTACTAATCAGTTTCATATATCATTATCACACGGTTTCGGCGAACGCTCGTGCTTTTCATCGTGACGCGATCGTTTGTCATAATATATTGTTATTCTATATTATCATAATATATTATAATTATAAACTCGTGTTTTAATACGTACGTCAACTTGCGTTTCGTACACAATATTTAACCCATCATATGGCTCACACGTCCAACTTAAGATCCGTTACTCGAGCGTAAAGAGATTCGCTCACCTGGTAATATATCATCTTAAACGAAACAATTCACGACAAAAACTCACATATTTTTTGGTAACACGTGGTAAATAATTGAACTCGAAATAATAAAATTTTAAATTGTAATCGAAAAAAAAGCTATTGTTATTTAAATTGAAAGATTTAGACTCGATTTTGTGAATCTAAAGTGTTCATTTATTTATAAATCTATTTTTTTAAATAATTTAGGGTGAAATACAACTAATTTATTATATTGTATTATTAGTTAAATAACGTTTGTGCCAGTGTTTTCTAACTTAAAAATCATATGAATGAAATTAGCATGTGCAAACAATGGCGGTACCTGCATTTACCTTATACATATAAAACGGTATATCCAATCGTCATAGGAAATAAACCTTCGAAATGGTTTGCGCTTAATTAGTAATGCATTTCGTATAGAAGTTCGGACATGGAACTACACTGTGTGTAAAAAATATATACGTAAATAAACATGCCCAAAGGGCAAAGATGTCTCAATAGTTAGAAAGAAGGAAAACATTTCAATAACGGTAACAGAACACGTCAGTTAAAATAAAATTTTTTTTTTTAAATATTGAGTAATATTATGAGTCACTGCTTATAATCTGTTTGTGTATACTGTTAATATTCTTAATAATTTGATGATATTGTAAAAGATTTAATATATCTAAAATATTGTTCTTATTACAAGTAATGTAAAATTATAACATTAGCACTCGATTTAGTTGTGCAATTCGTACTTCGTTGTGTACACTTAAAAGAACACTCATTAATATGTAAGACTTTTTGAAAACAAAAAAGAAACCAAAAAAATTGTATACTGTGTGACATATTATAACAATGTGTGAATTAATTTAACTATATCTTCAAATAATGAAATAAAATATTAGCCCTAATTTCAAGTCTCTGCGATCAATACTTTTTGAGTTATGATGAAAATAATAATTCGATTTTGTTGAAAACCTATGTGCCGTTTTTCGTCAGTTTTTCACGTACAACTTTTAAACTGTTGGGAAATTCGAAAAATGACCTTTTTACCATATATAATTTACCTATTTACCAATATTTAAATTGAAAATCGGACCATTTTTTCGAGTACTTATACACAAGACTTATACACGTGAGACGTGACACATACACGAGAAAAAAAAACACATCATAGTAGAATCAATAGTTTCCTCGTTTCCCGCAAAATCTAAAATTAAACCAAAACTATTTGTTTTAATTTTTTTACTTGAAATTTGATTAAATAATGAGTTCAATCCTTACAAGGACTTATTATTACGTTTTGTAAAATTGTGATATTTTTAGGAATTATTTTTGAAAATAAAAGTTTTATTTTAATTGACTATTGAGACAAATAAACTAAATTTATAATTGTTCAAATTATCAAAATATCACCATAGCTATATAAGTAAATAACAAATTCTATAGGTACAACTAGTTAATTTTTTAAGAGTTTCCATTAATCTTAATTTATCGAATATTTCTATCAATATTTAAAATTCAACTAAATCAAAATGAAGTAATATATTATTAAGTATAAAGAAATATTGTATTTTATTAAACGCAGTAACTTATTTTACTTTTTACTGAAAAAAAATAATATTTTCAATAAAGGGGAAAATCATGTATTCTGAACTCAAATGTTGTACACAAAATATTAAATTTTTATAATACTTCAGCACACACATTATGTCTGAATCAGTTCATTTTAAAATGTTAAGCACTATTTTAAAATAATTTTCATATAAAAATACGGTTAACATATACATTTTAATTTATTGTTGAATTAATCGCATATACCCATTCATTCAAAGTTAAGAAAATTAACAAAAATTTTAATTAAAATAACTCGAATAATTAAACGTTTATAGTATTTTTAGATTTATGTTAATTAATAGATTTTTCTTATAAAATTATTGTAATGTACTTAGAAAACGAGATAAGAAAACCAATAAAACATGTACCTACACCTATATACGTTGTACAGAAAATGTATTTCGTTTATTATTTCATTGAAATCATTAATTATTTTTGCTACATTTGAATTTAAATATGTGCGAATTAGAGCGTTACGTAAATTGTAATTTACGTACGAAAATATTTCACTTAACAAATGAAATAAAGAAATGTGTGTGTATTTTTTGTGCGATCGAAATTTACTCCAAATCTTTCTGCAACAATTAAAACACTAAGATCGATGACATAAGATACCCCTTATGTATAAACATTAGGTAATTAACTCAACTAGATATGCATGACCTAAAATCAAAGGCATTCTATTCGAGTAAAGTAAATTTCAGAATACCTATGAGATAACCATCATTATACATTGAGGTAATCAGTTCAATACATAATAATAATATGTATATTGTAGTATAAATTTTAATTTGCACTCTAATAAAATATAACTCATTGAAACTTGTTTAAAGCGCAATGAATCAGCCCGAACCATCTTTGTGAGTGCAGTTTTCACGTATCATATGTTTTCCATTCGTAGGAAGTTCACATACAGTTTACATATTGTATACAACGTAAATAGCGAAAACACTTAATATACTACTACATTTCAAACACACCTGAATTATAAGAATTTATGTACGCGAGATACAAAACGATTTTCAGAAAATATTCTGAAAATTTACGAGCCCATAATATCATATTAAGAGTAAGTATTTCTGGTATTAAAATATAATTGTAACACTTTTGAGATGAACAATGAAAACTATTATTATAGCTTAAATAACTGTGCAGGATTTGTGGCGGGTAAAAGTAAAAACGACTCAAAACAGTTGTCTTATGCAATTTCAGGTTTATATTAGATTTCAGCTGTGCAGTACCTACACGGTTTTCAGTACAAAACCGCCGAACGCAAATTACCCTCCAAATTTCAGCAACAATAATTCATTAGCCTTCGTACGATTAAAAATGATTGCTCACAGCGAAAAATGCAGTACACCTGCTAATTACGTTATCACATAAATAATATCGCTCTACATAATATAATATCACACCCAATGAAAGGATTACCGTTCAATGTAACGCCATTGCGTTTCAGCAATGAAAATAATATATAAAAATATGACAAAATACACATAATAATAATAACGATTGTATTATGTACGATGACGACCGGTTTTCGCACTGCAAAACGCGCGCGCGTGCGTGCGTGTGTACTCGGGTGTGCTCGCGTGTAGCACACACAGTTTTACTGGAAGGGATGTAATTTCAATAATCGTTCGACATAAATACGGAGCATTACAAGGGAACAGTCATCAGTTGCAAACAGCAGTAGTAGACTACAGCCAAGCACACACACACACATTCAGAAAACATCAAAAAACACTCAGACAAAATGGCCGCTAAGGTATATTATACAAACGCGTTTCACTCGGCGACTTCTCGGAGCACCGAATAATTCTTCACCTATTTCTTTCGTTTTACGAAAAAGTTTCTTTTAACACACGACGATATCGAAACGATATTCACGCGTTCGCGTGGGTTTTTTTTTATTAACCGCAACCGTTTTTTTTTTTTTTTTCTAACGTTTCAGATGATCATTCTCGCCGCCTGCGTGGCCGTCTCTCTCGCCCAATACGCCGCCCCGGCCTACAAACCCGCTTACTCGGCACCAAAGGCTTACGCTCCGGAACCCGCCTACGCCCCGGCCCCGTACAACTTCGAATACTCCGTCAACGACCCGCACACCTACGACGTCAAGAGCCAGTCCGAGTACAGCGACGGCAACGGCAACGTCAAGGGATCCTACAGCCTGGTCGAAGCCGACGGTTCCACCCGCGTCGTCGAATACACCGCCGACGACTACAACGGTTTCAACGCCGAGGTCAAGAAAATCGAAGGAGGATACAAGGCACCGTACGCCGCCCCGGCCTACAAGAGCCCAGCATACGCCGCACCCGCCCCAGCCTACAAGCCAGCTTACTCCGCACCGGCTTACTCTGCTCCGGCCTACAAGCCAGCTTACTCCGCACCGGCCTACAAGCCAGCGTACTAACTCGTCGCCGCCAATAGATATTTATAATAATTATTATCATTATTGTTGTCCCTTTCCGACCTCTTCCCGTCGTGTCGTCCAGCCGAATATTATATTTCGTTATAGAAGTATAAGGCTTGCCGTCGCGATACGTCATCCCAGTCCATCCCCCATGCCATCGTTAATCAATAAATTATTCGAATTGTAACACTATATATGACTTGTCTTTTTTTATTTTACTCACATAAATCGGCGGTCTATAACCTTTTTTATTCTTTGCGTTAGCGTGCCACACGAAACGTGGAATTCCTAAATACCTCTTTGCCAAAGGTTACATTTCGACAGGTCTCGATAGGGTCATGTCACAAAGAAAATCGAAAAATACTGCACTACCGTCGCGTTGACCATATTATTTTGTCCGGATCAAAATAAATAACTATGAATATACTCGTTACATTTCAGCACATTCTGCAGATTCTTCGATGTTGAGTAGGTTTCAAATTTTCATTTCAACTTAATATGACTTACTATTTATTTGTTTCATCAATAAATTTTCTCGTCTTTATTTTTTACAAGAGAGTACGATTGTGTTTGTTTAATGTTTTTCTACATTATTATAATAATTGGCCAATTGTTATAAAATACACAATTGGTCAATTAACTATTAAATTACTCATTTAGTGTGTACATTTGTTTTCTGAATAGTGTAACTTTTCATGAAAACATCTTTTCTTTTCATTTAAGTATCAATGAAATAAACTTTTCTTTGAAATGATAAAAAAAATTCAAACTTTCGTTTAAATGTATTCGATGATTTATTCAAAAATAAAACCATTTTTTACCGCATTGTCAACTGTCGTATTTCCAACAAATATTCATAATATGAAAATGTCTTTTGGTTTGACATAAATTATCAAATTAAAATAAAATAATGAATTGACAATAAATCTAAGCTAAAAACTTTATGTATTTAACAATAGTTTAATCTTTAAACATATAAAAATGGAAATATTACTATTAAATACTTTAGACAGTATTTTATACTCTAATATTTTGTACGTTAATCAAGTCATGTTCAAGTCGAAAGTGGTAGCCAAAATTACTTTAACAATTAAATCGATTTAGAAATGTTTACTAAAATTTAAAAAAAAACGACATATTTTATGTGTGTTGGTATTATTATAACGGGTAAAGTTGTACATTGCCATTAATCGGAACAAAATAATAAAATATTATCATAGAGAAATATTATCAGATTAAAATGGAGTTATTAAAGTAGAAAACGTGATATTTTTATAAAAAATTTAAGATCCCCGTAAGATTAAATGATTATAGCCATTTGATTATATTGAACTTGTCGCCGCGATAATTAGAAACTATATTTGGTATAGGACAAGGTTAAGGACGCGCCAGCATCCATCATATCCTACCCGTCCACTCCTACACGTCTTGCCCTGCATAATGATTACTACTTGTCCACCGGTTTTATCCGACAGAAAGTGAAACCTGCTTAAGCCGGCGGTGTTGGCGGCTGGTATTCTGCCAAACGTTCACTGTCGAAGTTTAGACTCTCGTCAAGCTAGTACGTTTTTTTCCTCGTACGAGCATTTTTGTTGAAAAACTTTGCTACGAGTACTTTTGTTTATCTTTTATTTATATATTATAATATGCATCTCGTGCGCTATTAGTTGACATGGATTATACTTACACATGTTAAAAAAGACTTATTATTTTAATATTTATTCAACTTTCGTGGTAAAAATAATTTTATGAATAATTATAGACAATAATGAAAATAGTCATTAGTCCTACGAAACGTTGATATTATATAATGAAATAATTAATATACATAGTTAATACTTTTCATTCAAATGTTACAACTTGTTGTCAACACTGAAAGAATCAATCAATAATAATGCTGACTTACAGAGGCCAAAGTTTCAATTTTCAAAGAAATACTCAATTTACATATAACAAAATATATCGATTGATTTTTCTATTTATCAATGAACTTTATGCGAAAATACGATCAAGTTTGAGAGCACGTGGAAATAATTAAATACTAATCTTGGCCAATCGTAGATTAAAAAATGTAAAACTTATCTTATAACGGTATAGGATTAGAACACCCTAAATTTATTTTCACGTTTTATGATACCAAGTAAGCCGCATTAAACAATATTTTTAAATTTATTAACTTGTATGCGAAAACTATTTGTCGATTTATCTGTTCTTAATCCTTGTAAATCCGCAATAAACTTAATGAACTATGTTTTAAATTAAGTATCAATAATGAGTTAAAAATCTCTGACCTTAAATAATTTAAGTTTTAACTAAATTTTCCATAATTAGTAAAATACTTAAAAATCATACAAATATATAAGAGATAACTGACAATTAGAAGATTTCAATTAGAGTAGTATATATTAAGACTGTCAATTCGATTTATATCATAACATTATTAAATCACATACGTTTACGTTTTAGATAATTGTATTTCATTTCAAAAACCTTAGTAAAATTATAGGTCAGACAAATTACGTACAATGTGTACAATAATTGACCGAGAAACCAGAAATAAAAATAATGTGAATCGATGCTTTATATAATTATATGCACATGCCACACATAATAGTTATGTAAACTATACATTACATTATCCTTCAAATTCAAGTTTGCTCTTTGGTAATGAACAATGTTAGGAACCACGTTTTTTTAATTTACACATTAATTGCATTCCCCGAAATACCATCTACGATATAATAAATAGATATGAAATTGTAGGTGTAATAAAATAAATCCGTTTTAATTAATACCTAATGTTAACCAACCATTTGATGGTGAATACCGACGGATTGTGACAATAAATACATACGTATACAATGTATACTATACATATACAGTATACGAACCAAAAAGACCTTGTCACTAAAAAGCCTTTGAACTTTAAAAGAACATAATATATTTAATGAACTTATTTTGACCCGTAGTACTCGTACTAATACATTCTACCACGAGCGTTATGTAGCATATTGTATAACTGCTGTTTAGCAATGTACGTCTTCAATATTTATAATTTTCGGATAACGCCCGCACGAGTATATTATGAGAACGACTGACGCAGAAACATCTGTAACGACTCGGTCGTCACGCCGCGCACAAATACGCGCGTACATGGTAAAGACAGTATGACGTAGAGAACAACGTGGTGAATAACCCGCATTGGAACCGCTTTAAAAGTCGACGAGGAAGATGGGATATCTAACAAGACAGTATTTAATTTAATACGCTATTTATTTACAAAATAAATACATCGATGATGACAAAACATTGTTTCGATAGAAGAAGAGTATGTGTGTGTGCGTGTGTGATTATGAAGAAAACTCGAACGGCTCTCGTCGTCGGGAAAACGGCTTAGTACGGCTTGTACGGGGCCGGTTTGTAGGCCGGCGCTGGCTTGTAGGCCGGGGCCGCGGGGCTGCCTTCGTTCTTGACGACGGCGTTGAAACCGTAGTCGTCGGCGGTGTATTCGACGATCCTCTTGGTGCCGTCGGCCTCGACCAGGCTGTAGTATCCCTTGACGTTCTTGCCGTCGCTGTATTCGGCTTGGCTCTTGACGTCGTAGGTGGACGGGTCGTTGACGGAGTACTCGAAGCTGTATGGGATCGGCGGGTACGCGGGTTCCGGAGCGTAGGCTTTCGGGGCCGGGTAGGCAGGAGCAGCCGGGTAGGCCGGTTTGTAGGCCGGGGCGGCGTATTGGGCAAGAGCGGCGGCCACGCAGGCGGCGAGAATGACGAACTGAAACAAACGAGCGGAAACGATTTCCGATGAGGATTTATTTTTTTCGTTCCGATCGCAGGCGTGTCGAAATACACGTTCGCCGGAGAAAAAAGGGTATCGAGCGATATATCGATTGCTATTTTTCAACAGGCCGGTTTTCACGGCGTCTTACCTTTGCGGCCATTTCGATGTGTGTGGTTTTGGACTTGTAGAGTACTTGATTTGTTCTGCGATTGAAACACGACGACGAACACTGGTGCCATACTCGGACACCGTCACAGTATTTATACCGAAAGCTACTCAAGTTTTGTATCCCTCCCCCAGACCGCACGTGGTCCCCCGAGTGCACATTTTTTATCATTTTGAACCGGTTGCCGCAAAGTAGTTCAGCAGTATTACGTGTTTATACGTAGGTAAGGAAATAAAAATAAAAAGTTTACCGTTTCAATGTTTACTACCAATGTAAACTTTAGAGTCACCATGAAAACATATTGTGCAAGTCGCATTAATTCAACTTTGATTTGTAGCGCATGAAATAATTTGTATTCATATCATTTACACGGTTCTCGCGGTCGAATCGTTTATCACTTGTTTCGCCGAATGAGGATAAATAACTGCAGTTTGTTTAATGTATTTAAAAAAAAAAAAAAAACTACAAACTTTACCGACGTGTTAACACATATTATACGAATAATATAATGGAAAAGTTATGAAAATTTCGATGCAAACTTAACTATAGTTAAGCGCAGTCTTTAGAAATTTAAACTTAACTGCATTTTTAAGACCGAAGCACTGTAGTTATTGATATGCAAATATCAACTAAACAAATGGAATTTGGAAATAAAACATAACAAATAATACTATTAAATCATCTACGACTGTAAAATAATGATTTCAAATATTATTTCGAACATCGTTATTAAATGTTCAGAGATTATAAAGAGGCTTAGTGATACAATATTTTATGCAAAGTATTTCGTTGAAAATGTAATTAAAAAATTAATAACGCATTTAAATTGATCTCAGATATTGATGTCTTAAACTCTACTTAAGTGCACGACACGTTCGAAATAATATTCTTAAAAGTATGGCCATAATTATTTTTCATTTATCTTAAAATTGTCACATACAACTTGTTTGATGAGTTATTACCAAAAATAACAAATATTGTGGACAAATAAAATAAAAACTAGAGAAAATAAAAATAAAATATTAGTTAAGTTTCGAATTTGTTGAATTCGATGTCTTAAGAAACACATTTTTAACCCAAAAAACACCGTCTGAGTCATTAAATAAAGTCATCTACATACCGGTCTTACTTATTAGTTATTGCTATAATATAGAGCTCTTATATGATTATTAAAAAAGGAGACAATTGAAAACAAGTTTATGGTATATTAAATAAAAATCTTTATTAAGTTCGCTTTTCTCTAGGGAACAATTCTTGTTAAATTTACACTATCAATCAAATACATCTTTTGGCACAAGTTTCAAATTATTCCGCAATCGACTTTAGTATCATTTACCACGTTTATGCTTGTGTATTCAATTAAATAATATTTTATCAAAATGACAAAATATAAACCAGATGATGATAAAAATGCTTTAATACACTTTTAGTTTATTAACAGAACGCGTCGTCGTACGTAATAACTTATATTTTATAAGGATACAATATTTCATTTCTATCGACGATGTAATATAATACATAATAAACATTTAAGCTTTATTTTAAAATAACCATTTCTCTTATTTACACGTTTATTACGATACACACGTTTTTACTCGATTTAAATGTTAAAACATTTTTAACCGTTGATACTATTATATTTCAAACCCTAAAAAGATATTTGCCAATATACAATATTGAAATGTACGTAAATGGTTAATGATTAAATAGTTTTTAAGTGGCAAACTCCGAGTGTAAATATTATAATAACTATCAACATATTTCGAACGTAACGGTTTTATGTAATACATAAGTAATATATTATTTCAAATGATTTTTACCTTTCACCGATAATTATAAAAATAATACGTATCGGTTTCACAATGAATAACGAATTAATACGCAAAGTAAATAATATGTTTCCAGGCGGATGGTCTCAGAAACACAAATACCTACCCAACTGAAATTTACGCCGACCGGGTCGGGCTGGGCTAAACAACATACGCGGGGAGCGAGACGCTCGGGAGTGGGTAAATAGTCACACCTACGGCTTTCGATTTAAATACTGTGACGGCGGGTGCAGAAATCATCAGTCTTCGTCTGACGTTCCAACAAGCGTCTAGCCACAGCCACCCATCACTATCTATTACTCCGTAATATCGTCACAGGACATCAACAAAAATGATCGCCAAGGTACGCCAAGGTTCAACGCGAAGACCGTTTTGAACAAAATTCGTTTCGTTCGACAACCGTAATCGACATTTGAAATTTTTTACAGGTATTCTTCGTCGTCGCCTGCGCGTCCGTCGCCCTCGCTCAATACGCCGCACCGAAAGCCTACGCCCCGGAGCCCGCGTACGCCCCGGCCCCGTACAGCTTTGAATACTCCGTCAATGACCCGCACACGTACGACGTCAAGAGCCAACGCGAATCGAGCGACGGATACGGCAACGTCAAGGGACAATACAGCCTCGTCGAATCCGACGGTTCCACCCGCGTCGTCGACTACACCGCCGATTCCTACGGTTTCAACGCCGACGTGAAGAAAATCGAAGGAGGATACAAGGCCCCGTACAGCGCCCCGGCCTACAAACCGGCGTACCCCGCACCAGCTTACCCGGCTCCGGCTTACAAACCATACTAATAATTTTTCCTCCATCTTCCACGATCACTTTTCGACATGCCATCTACTTTTGCCGCAGCGCAAAATCTAACCGTGTACCCAGCAGTAACAGACATCTCCTGCGCACTGCGTATAATAATGTGTTTATTTTATAAATAAATATTTTATTACTCCATGTAAACAAAATCTAATGTTATTTTACCCATCACTTCATCCCGTCATCTCTAACCGATTTGACTGTCGACGACTGAAATATCGATGTAGAATCGGACATTAAACGTAAGAGTGCCATCGTACAGTGTTTTAGAGCTTATATACTTACGAGTAAATTATTTGCCTCTGTAAAGAAAAAGCTATGTATCGTTCATCTACATTAAAATGTAAGTTATTCATTCAAAATGTACAGGTATTGTTATTATTGTACTCAGTATGTAGTTCACGCCATTACATTTGATATTTTTTTTTAACTTAAATTCTCTTTAAACACAATATAACGCGTATACCTCCTACCAATCAAATATATTAATTTTAAGAAATAGTTGCGTTTTTCGGTAATTTTTTTTCCATAAGCACGTGTTGTAAAGTATAGTAAAACATGGACATTTAAAACTGCAAATAATATTTATTTAAAAATGTGATTATATTTTACAGGGTCTTTGTCTTAGACTCGACGATTTTTCGCTTTTTGAAAATTATAAATGATTCTAATGTTTTTTTTTTATCATAATGATTCAAATTACTTCTTGAACTCGCTTATCATTAACGCGTGACTACATTGACGCTTTTTATAAATGCACTTTAAAGTATAAACACGCATTCAATATCACTTTTCGTTTATATAGTTGAAAGTCGCCAGAGTGCAACAGATGTATGAAATACAAAATACAACTACTAGAGCTGTGTTTTATGCTAATAAAATGCTGAGAGAAAAGATAATTAACAAACATATTTTTATTTATAACCAACTTTAAATAAAAAATATATTAAAAGACGAATGAAAATTTATTACTGTTCACAGATTATATTATAAATGTGTTGAAAATGTCGATTGTTTATTACACACTGTTATTAAAACTTTTATTTCTCAGACAAACTTATGATAGTGTTATGTTTTTATTTTTTTTTTTAATTAAATACAGTTTGCTAGTTTAAATAGTTCAAAATATTTAGAATTCGATTTCGTAGACGGCTCGCGAGTTATAAGGTTTCAAATGCAAACCAAAAATTATTGGTATATAAATAGCACGAATACGTTTTATTACTTTGGTCACGTTTTCCGTGTTGCCGAATAAAGTTTATATCCACTGAACGTTTATATTAGTAAAAAAGTTTAACATAATATTATATTTAATATGATAAATACATTTAAATGTACAACTTACTAGTACAAATGACTTTTTGAAATACATATTTGTAAATTAGAAAATATGTTATTCTAAAAATAGACGCTGAAATCAATATTGGTACCGTCAAGATTTAACACAAAATACTTTATAATATAATATACATTAGACTCTAATGATTAGAGCTTATTATAGGCACGTATCAGTGAATATTTAATCAAATAAAATTCAAGCATAAAACATCGTACTCGATCGAGATTTTTACTGCAAACATATACCTTAAACAAAATGTATTATACAATTTGATATTATAGAAATCACACAAATGTATAAACGTTCGTACGCGTTGTATACAATTACCTAGACTTTCTGAACGGGTGCAGCAAAAAAAAAAAAAATTATTATTATTATTATTATCACTTTTACAAGTATTGTAGCATATCCGCGCACTAAACAACACGACGTACCTACGCATAAAATTATAGTCGAGAAATTGTGATTTTATGCTCTAACAATTCGACAAATTGCGCTCTGATTACCCGAGGTATTTTCTACACGTGTATGCGTATGTGCGAACACGGCAACAATAAAATACCTTCACCGCGTTAAATTACTATTTCCGTGTTTAAACGCACGACGACGCGTTCAATCCGTACGGTATCGCACGGCCGACGGATTCAATTCGCATTTTTCCATTAGAGATTTCCTCTGTAGATAGTCCGACGCGATAGATACATATAATAATATAGTGTTCACCGATTTCCCGTATCGCCCGGAACACCGCGTTCAGGTGAAATCTCTACCATCCGGTCTGGGAAGGGAGCCTGCAAACCGATCCGCGGACGGAACGGCCATAAAGACTACACGGCGTTCGCGACAATCGACGTCAGTGTGAAAAACACGCGAATTGTGCAACATACGTCATCGCCGCCGCCATCACGCCGTCCACGCCGAAGAAGAAAAATCCAGCGATGGCCGTCAATAAGGTGCCGAATTATACAACAATCTATTGATACGTACGGCGTGTCCGATCCGATTTTTAACGTTTCGAGCATAGGCGGACGTATTTTTCGATTGGTTCAAATTCATTTGTTCTTTGCCGATTCTACACACCGACTGTTTCGATCGAATAAAAATCGTTTTATTATTCATAGAGGTTTAACAAAGACGAAATATATTCGACCGAATTTTTTTTCCCATCGAAACCATCTGTATTAAACCGCTACTATTATTTCGCACGATTCGAGTTCATACAGTTTGGTATAGTGTGTGAGTAGAGTACCACTCGATCCGTGTTCGAACCGGTAAAATATGCCAACAACAACAATAATTACACTCTAATGCGAGTCTCGCTTCGTTTTCCCATCGCGCACGCCTCGCACCGCCTCGACGGCTCCGTGAATTTCAAAACGAAGAGTCGATAATATTTCCGATTCCGAGTCGGACTAGCGCGCGAATAAAATTCCGGCATTTATCCATCCATCAGCTATCGCTAAAACCAATCGTCGCCGTTTTAACGTTTCAGGTGTACGTTGTCGTCATCGTCGTCGTCGCAGCAGCGGTGTCGACAGCGCTGTCGAGCCCGGTCGCCGACGGTCCTCCCGACGACCACCAGCAGAAACCGTCGGGCGAATCCGAAGACTGGTACCAATACGAGTATGCCGTCAACGACCCGTCGACCGGCGACGTGAAAAACCACAACGAGTACAGCGACGGCCACGGCGGGGTCAAGGGCATGTATAGTCTGATCGAGCCCGACGGTTCGGCCCGGGTGGTGGAGTACACGGCCGACGACGTGCACGGCTTCGTCGCCAGGGTGAAGAAAATCGAACGGCGGCCCGGAGCCGAGAGCGAGCGCCGATTCCACCGCTCGGCCGACGGCGGGCCCGCGAACAAGCCGGTCTACCCGACGACGACGTCGTGAACGGTTTTTTTGGTATTGCTTCATCACCGCCGCCGCAGTGTTTCTTCTCGACGTGACAGTATGACGTATCGGGTAACCTTTGATAGTAAATTATTGATAAATTATTTTTCGCACACTATGTTCTAAACGTGCATAATATATTATATAAATATATAATCGATTTATACGCGTGGTTTATAAATATTTTATTCACCCGTTTCAACGAAGCACCTACCTACACCTCTTCCTTTCTTTTATTTCTTTTTATCTCCGTGAAATACCAACTCTCCGGGAACACCTGTGAATCATTTCTACGAACGTTACGTACTATGACGACGAATAGAGTTTAAGAGATCGTCAGTAGCGTAGACATGTATAGTATGGTATGTATCAAGCTCTACGCGCCCTTTGAAACGGCCTCAGAACGGCAGAATTTTAAACTCGGAAAATGTCGACCGAATAATTATCCATAAACTATTAAGATCGAGGCATTGCTTCAATTTTCATAAGTAGTTTTTTTTTTTTAACAAACTCTTTATTAATTTTAAATAATGAATTTGGTTCGTGTTTTCAACGAAACCATCATAATTTTTCATCGCGAACGGTGTATTGTTGACGCTGATGTAATATTACACTACTATTAGGTAGATATTTATAATGGTTGTGAGTAACATTGTAATTGGCATTGATGCACGGGCGACACGCGTCAAATACGGCGTCAACGTGTCGAACCTGTCTTTATCTTTATTCCTTTACATTAAAATAGTCTTCGATTCGGTGTGAAATGATGTACCTGCAATAGAGGTCTAAACTATAAACGAAACATGTTATCGTTAAACATAGACAGTACTGGCGTGTGTGACACTTGATTTAATATTCATGGAATTTGTCACAAAATTATGGGTAGGTACATTAAGTTGTATTGATTTGATTGATACATTTTGTGGAGACGAATAAGTAGAAGAACAAATTTATGATTTTAAATTTAATTACTTTATAAATTATAATTAAAAGTGAAATTAAATATTTTCTTATATCTTAAATATTTTTTTTCCGTTGATCGAAATGAAAACAAAACGTCCGACTACGTCTTTAAGGTATAATTTTCTGGAAAACTACTATGTATAAGACTAAAATTTATAATGTTACAAACGACGGTGCTGTTAATTCAGCTGCTCTTCATTAGTATAAGAACTATATAAAATAATTACAAATTAACTTTCTTTTAAAATTTAAAAATAATTCTGTTTTATTAACTAACATAATGTGATGAATTACCCTAATGGTTTTATAATCTTGCATTAAGTACTCAGATTTGACTTTTAAATTGTATACCATAATGTGCTTATCATATTTTATTTACAATTCTAAGTACATTTAAAAGAAAGTATAGCAAAACGTCAATTATTAAGAAGTTCTATTTTTGCTATTAAATAAAAGTAAAAATTTTAAACAAAATAAAATTATCCTTAGTTATTAATTTCTAAATTTCAAAATATTAAATATAAATTGATGAATAAAACTATTGATGTTATATAGATAGAAAACTATAGAAGAATCCAGTGAACAATTTAACAAAATAAAATGAAACAAAAATACGTATATTAACGTTTCATTCTATAGAAACTTAATTCCTATCTACCACAATATTATATATTTCATGCGAATAACTCAAGGCTATAACATTATGATTATTGGAAAAAGTATTAAATCAATAAAATTTTCGAAACAATTCACCCTTTTATTATTTAACGAAGAAGGTATTTCAAATATAATTTTAATATTTTAACGTTGGTAAATATATTTCAATTTGAAAAAATAATAAAAATGTATAATACAACACCTGTGAATGAAAACATTTTTAACAAAAAATGTATTATACTCTTAAATAATATTTATATGTTAGAACATAATACCCACCAACTGAACGAGACATATTTTTACAAAAATGTTATACACTTGAATTATAATCATACGTTTACGTTCGAATAAACAAAGTTACGGAGTTATTATTATTTTATCTTCTAATTGTCGCTTCCCTCCATATTATCATTGTTATATGGTAAAAAAATATGTTACAAAAGTTCGTTAAAAATAATAGTCTTTTTTCCTTCGTTAAACAAAAACTTCTTTTAAATTTAATTAAAATCGAATTATTTAATAATCTAAAACAATGCCATATATTTTTATACAGTTTTTGCGTTATTATTTTAAAAGCTTAATAGAATATCTACCCGAATCAATTATAACGGGTTAAAGATTATTGTTTAAATACTTCAATGTATCTGAAATACCTGACATACTTAGAATTCAAATACAGTTTACTTACATGACACTATAAAAGAAGAAAAAATTTCAATTATCAGATACAAAATCACGATGTATTATGGAGGTTTGTGGCGTTTGTGCACAATATAATATTTAGGATCTGCTAGATTGTAATCGTTGTTGAATAACTACTCGTTATATATTAGAGAATGATTTGATGTAATGACATCATGCATTTTTCATTAAATCCTTAAAATTCCGACGTCTAATTGTCAAAAATTCCTTTTTTTTTTTTAGTATATTACATAGTTACACAAACTGAATCAATTCAACTTTAAATTATGTTACAGAATTAAAAAATTAGAAACTATAAAGGTAGAAAACATAACAATTTACAAAAGAATGTTCGCATTTTGTTAAGTAGTACAGCTGAGTCGCGATGACTCAAAGTTGACGTGGAATAAAAAAACGCTTCGAGATATCATGTATTGTTTGAGATATTTCGAATTATTCGATTCCTCTTCAAGGGGATTAAAACAAAATTCGAATTGTCAAGTCTTTCGATTCATCGAGGTTCGAGTTATCGCGAGTTATACACGGTAAAATACTAAATACATATGTGGATATTTTTTTAAATTATGGTGTTGCTGGTACTAATACATTAATTTACCGAATGAGATTAATCAATGAATTGTGACTAAAAAGAATCAAGAAAATCTCGGGTAACAAAAGGATAGAAACCACCAGGGAACTATCTTGATTTTTAAGGTGTTATTTAATAACATATTTAACATAGGTATGGTAGCCGTCACGGGTAGAATATAATAATTGTAACGAGTTATTTAGTTCAGTTTATTATTATTTTAATTATAATACCTCAGTTTCAATATATTATGTACACATTTTGTAGCACACATATAAGTACTACGTTAAAACATGTAACTATTATGTAATATATGCTACAAATTGGTTACTTAATTAATAATCATTACTTTTTTTTTTAATTAACCGAAATAACTGATCTTTTTTATCTTAGTTAAATTATCTAGGTAAACCAACAGATGGAAGGGATTTACATAGTATAAATACTGAAAAACAAGTATCCATCTTCATCAGTATTCGTTTCGTTCTTTTTATGAAAACATACGTTTAATTCTCCGTCCAAAGTAATACGCTTAATAAGTGAACGTTTTAAAAATGACTTCAAAGGTAAGATTTCATTTATTTATGAAAAACCTTCTGTCAGACAGATGATAAATATTATTACCATTACATTTCGTACCACATTTTTACAGTAGACATAAAATATTTAAGAAACTACTGTCTGCAGTTGAACATGTAATAGTATTACTTATTAAGGTCTGGACTTTGATGACTTGCATTTTTTTTTTTTTTTTTTGACGATTTTGACGAAGATTTCTTAGCTGCATTTCAATAATCTAGGAATTTAAAGAATTTATTTTATTTTGCATTTTATGAAGTTTCGTCGTCATTTTTTATTATTTTTCAGTAACTAAAAAAAATATTTTCATTGAATTCAACTCGTAGTTATTGTTGTTTTTTCACTAGTAATCTTTATCGATTACTACAATTTGTAAATTATATATTGTACTTAATAATATATTTATAATTTTATATAAAGAATTGATTATTATTTAAATAATTTTAAGAGTATTCTTTATGTTTTCAAGTAATAAATTAAATTTTTTGGAGTATTTTGTAGGTTTTTTAGTCTGAACATCAAAGTCTGAGCCCGAATTACTATTTATTATAAAATTATGTCGATTATACATAAAAGTAATTAAGTGTTGCTAATAATTTTCAGACACATTTATACAGATTTCACAAAAAACTTGAATTTAATACGATGACAGCCAATCAGTTAATATATTTAAAATATGTTTTAATCATTCTGTACAATTATTCCTAAGGAGATTTCTGTACATTTTCGAAATATGTAAATATATATTAAATCACTTGAAAATACTTAGAAAATTTTAATCTACTGGAAAATATTCAAATTTATTTCGGCGTCGGCAATATCAATTCGTGAACTTTTTAACGATAAATTCGCGGAATTTTCCTTCTCGTCCCCTCCACCAAAAAATAATTAAAATTTTTTTTATTAGTAGTCAGGAATTTACGTACGAATATGCTACAGGTCTAAAAAAAAATAAAACGTTTCGACTTTTACAGCTTATCATTTTTGTCGCCTTGGTTGGACACGTGGCCTTTGCTTATCCGCCAGAGTACAACAGCTATGACCACCATCAACACCACGCACCGACTCCGTATCACTTCGAGTACAGCGTCAATGATCCGCACACGCACGACGTCAAAAGCCAACACGAAGTGAGCGACGGCCACGGCAACGTAAAGGGAACATACAGCCTAGTGGAGCCCGATGGTTCTACCCGTGTGGTCGAGTATACCGCTGACCACGAGCACGGTTTCAACGCCAACGTGAAGAAAATCGAATCGCCCCACCATCACAGCTACCATCACGAGCCTCTGCACCCATACTCTTATTAACACTCGAAAACAACACTTATTATAATCGTTACCAAAAACGTTGGTCAGCGAAATCAACTCATTGTATCTACGCGCTACTCATCGTTACCTGTTTTGAAATAAATATTAGTGTGAATAAAAAAAAAAAAAAATGTTATTTTAGTAAGAAAAAACCTTGTTTATGTAACATATTTCTCGTCATTATAAAATAAAATACTCCTACGTAAAAAATTATTCGAATTGCTTTATTTTCCGTCACTATAATATTATTATTAAAAAAATAAAAAACAAAAAAAAAACCGTAATTCAATATCTCACGTGTAATACGATTACGACTGTTAATCAGTGTTTTTGAAAATGTACCTTTGTTTTAAATCTGTGTTTTTTTTTTACTTCACAAACGTTGTTTTACTATCAATAACTAATGGATTTGACGCTTTATACACTTACAAGAACCTATATAATAATACATCGGCGCGCTGCAGAGAATGTGATAAAAACACTGGTAGACTTTTCAACGCCTCATCAATGTATAAAACTATAAATAATCGACATTCATAAATATTATATGATATACGCACTGTTATGTATGCGAGCAGTGATTTATGTATCACTTTGAAGGTTGGTATATTTAGAGGATCAACTGTTTTGTTAATATTGAGTAGAATTTCGTTTCGAATAATTAAATACACGGGCGTCATTAACATTTTATTTATCGATTCTGATATTATTTTAAAACTGACAAATGTAAACAGTATCGGAAGAAAAAAAAACGATAGTAAATAAATAAATGAAACCACCTAGGAATTATGACACGTCCCGTTGTAAAGGTCGCGTACTAATCAAATTCGTTTACTAAATTAAAAATACATTAGGCCAATAATATAATTTTCACTTACCCGGTATTCAAATCGTTTATTTTCCTTTCGAACGACTGTTGTAGATTATAATTTACTCTTAAACCTGAAACAAATATGACAAAAAAAAAATGGTTAAACATTTTTTTAACAATCGTGTTCACTGTATACTTAGTATTTTTTTTTAGATTCAAAGATTTACATTTGCTCGTATTTAATACTTAGTAATTCATATTTGACTATCAAATCATAGTTTTGTCCAACAGATTATGATTTAAATTATTGATGTCTTACTACGAAATAAATTATCTACAGCTTCAAACGGCGTGAAATCAACGATCGATTTTTAAGTTGAGCATAATATCTTTGACACGCGTAAGAAATATAGGTCTAACGTCGTTTTTATCATTTGCCATGATTTTCATTTTTTTTATCCTTCGATTTTCCATGAATTAACTTATTCTTGTTAGAAAAAAAAAAAAGGTTTATTTAAAATAATTAAATAAGACGAATGAATAATAATTAATAGAGTGACAGAGGTCACAAAGAACACTCGATGATTTTACTCGGCTATAAACTTTTTAGAAATTAAAAAGGACCATGGATGATTTATTTGGAAGATATCCAAATTAATTTTTTGCACAAAAAAATACTTGTGTTTACACATGAAAAAAAAAATTATAAGGTACTTTCATAATATTTGACAATTACAGAAAATTAAATAAAACTGTGCTTACTTAAAATATTACTACACTGAGGTAAATATACTCGTTTTTAAAAAAAAGATTGTGTAGTCTTCGGGGGAAATTATTTGTTGCGAATTGAATATTAATGAATAACATATAATATTATTAGTTAATACTAATATTGTTCTATAAAATAAGATTTAAAATCTTTTAAGACTTTTTAAAACAACCATTTTTTAACTCGTATAACAAACTTAATACTAATATAACTTCCTTTAAAAATTATTTAAAAATAATGTGCTCCGGAATTATTTCACAGCAAAAAATATTTTGTTTTTTTATTAATTTTAAAATAAAAACAATTTTGTTTTTTTTTCAAAGTTTCGACGATATCATTTTTCCCGAGCATCAAAGAAACAGTAAACTTAACCTAACTACGGTTGGTTTTTATTGAAGAAAAAAAAAGGCAGCTATAATCACTCGCACTAACCGAGTGGAATAGATATTCGTGATTTTGTAAAAATTATAAATCGATAGAAAATAAGTCAAAGTGGACCAATATTCGAAAGTTTATTTATGACTAGTTTTGACGCGTAGGTAACATTACTTTATCTTTTGCCGTTCGTATGGTGTATAAATAATGTATATGTGTAAATAAAACTATGAATTATGTCATTCTGATTAATATTAAATGTAACGGTGTATACATTGTTTATTACGTCAGTACATCCTAATATCAAATTACGACTTACTCTATTGGAAACACGAAACACGATTTTATCGCGTTGCGTGTACGCAGAACAAAATAAACGACTGACTCTACACAACCGCGTCCCCTTTATAGTTGTAAAAATCATCGTAAAACTCGATTGGCATAATATTTGGCACCTATCATAATTTAAAGACAAACGACTGTGGATTTTCATTTCACTCCGCCGGTTTTAGTATTCGGCATAATGTGTCAAGGCGATGTGGATAGTTTTATAAATTACCCGTTTAATTATTGTAATTTCTACGATGAATATATTTTTGTTCCGACGCGAATCGCGGCTTACTCGTCACTTTTTCCGATTCTTCGAGTACCTAAGTGGCTACACAATGTTGTACACACTGTACCCGGACAAACGAACATCGTTCATTAGACGATAACAATTTGATGATTATAATATTAAAATCGAATAAAACCGTACATAGTTTCATATTTTCAAGGAAAAGCAACAATTTTACCAATTATTATTAGATATCGTAATGATAATTTGTTACACGTTACATATCGTGATATGTAACGAAAAAATATTGAGTAATTAATTTTTTTTTTTAATTAGGTAACTTGATGATAACGTTATTAGTGCAGTGTCTACACGTATTATGAAATAAACCAAACTAGCGTGAACTAATGTGTATTTCTAACAAGTGTAAGTATAATTGTTCGCGCTCGTAAGGCTGTAAGAGTATCTATTTTTAATTCGTCTATACGATCTGTTAACTCTTATATCACACACGATCGAGAAAACAATTGACTGGTAGGGACACGACAAAATCTGATTTTTCCCTATAAATACTGAAACAATACAGTAACAATCATCAGTCGTTTGTCGAACACAATAGTACAGAATTCCATCAGAATCAAGACGTATCCGAAAGACAAGAAACAAAGATGGCATTAAAGGTAAGACACTACATATTATTTTATATTTTTCGCGCTTCAAAGTAGTAAGAAAGAGGTATTTAAGAATTATTTTGTTGATGTTGTGACCGCGGAGACCATCCAAAAAGAGTAGAAAATCTACCAGATTCTTCCATCGGTTTCCATTTAAAAATATAATTTTTAAGTGCTAAACTAGAAATTGGCCATTCGAACTCGAATGAATCGAAATGTTCAAATATTATATCGAAATTCGAACCAAACTTTCTAACAAAAATTTTAAACATTTTCATAGTAATATAATAGTTCGTAATATCATAAAAGATCCAAACGTGTTTTTATGTTGTTTCAACGGACTTGTTTATCATTTACGGACTCGGTTCAAATTGTAATCTCGTTATTCGGATAATTAATTGATATGGATCGTTTGTGGGATCGGTCCCATTTGATAATTTCGGTTTATAAAATCAAACTCGAAACATTCCGATTCCGAGTTCGCCTTGTAACATTACTTACTAAGTTAAAGATAACGTCTTTTCGACGAAATCCGACCGCCTGGTTTTTAGTAATTTCGTCATGGCTGCCACCGTTTTCCCGGAAATCACGTGGTGCTTCGCCATCCCCCGTGTCCCTGTAGGTGATCGGAAACGTACATAAACTAAACCGACCCGAAAGCGTAAAATGGATTAGATACAAGATTCGTACCTATAAAATACAACTGACAGATGACTAATATTAATGAATTAGCTTTACGAAAAAAAAAAATCCAAAAAGATTTCAAATATCAATAAATAGCATCAGCGATCTTTTGAAAATGTTACGACCATAGAGAATGATAACTCAATGAATCTATGAACACCCTTTCAATTTCTTTACTGTTAAGAGTTACACGACGAAAATAGGAAATCGATTTTATCGAAAACCCGCGTTTCGTGTAATCGCCCGTTTTTCGTGATTTCTCATAGGTTTTTCTATTTAAAAGTTGAGATTTAAACTGTTTAAACTGAAAGAATCTTAAATACCAAATTCTAACCTCCTGAAAAACCTAAAATGTCGACTAGACACCGCCGCCGGAGTCGAGAGAAATCGAATAGATTCTGACAGCCGAAAAGGTGCAGGCGACAAACACACAAACACGCTTATACTCACACGCCCATCGTAGTTAAACACGCATCGATACACGTTTCGCTCGGAATTCATAAAAAAACAAAACAAAAAAAAAACAAAAACCGTTTCAGTCGATCGCGTTTGCCGCCGTCGCCGTGGCCGCCCTGTTCGGACAGTCGGTGCTCGCTTTCGCGCCGCCCGAGTACGCCGGCGATAACGGTTACCCGCAACACGCGGCGGAGCACCACGAGGAGCACCATCACGCACCGTCTCCGTATCACTTCGAGTACGGCGTGAAGGACCCGTACACGCACGACATCAAGAGCCAGCACGAGGTGAGCGACGGCCACGGCAACGTCAAGGGCACGTACAGCCTCGTGGAGCCGGACGGTTCCACCCGCGTGGTCGAGTACACCGCGGACGACCACAACGGTTTCAACGCCAAGGTGAAGAGGATCGAGGCCGCGCACCACCACCACGAGCCCGCGTACCCGAAGCCGTCGCTGTTGCACCACCACTACTGACCGACCGCGGCCGATCGAGACGGGACGTGTCCCCGTCTCCGACGTCCCGTTGTTTCCTCGTCGTCGTTGTTTTTCATACCCGCGTACTCCATTGTCCGTGTTGTTTTTGTTCGTTTTGAAAATACAATAAATCTACGTTTTTGTTTATACTAAAAAAAAGATTCGTTCGTATGGCTTTCGCTCTCTGATTATATTATCATTACGATAAATACTATTGCGAGTCGTGCGTACACGTGAAATATCATGCGACATAAGGCTTGCGCAAAACTATAAAATCGTATTTTTCCAAACTTTGTACTACCCGTGTAGTACGAGTGGGTCGACTGAAAAAAAAAGTGATAGCGTTTCGAGGTACGCGCTAATACAAATTCGCTCCGATCCCCGCAAAACATTCTGTCGACACTGAAAACAAATGGAGTATACGAAAATAAAGTAGAAACACTGAGTATACGGCGCGTGATAACGCGGAAGAAAAACGCATTCGTATCGTGAACGTACTTCGATTTTCATGCCCGTAGTCCGTTGAGGCTATCGCGTAGCTCTGTCGAGTTTTCTCACATCGCCTTGTCGGAGCCTATATTTGGGTGTACTTCAACGACGTGCAACGCACCAACTCGCGTTCCGGCGAAAGCGTTAAGCTCCGTTCGCAAACACTTGGTTCTTCCCTCTGTCCCGTGCGGAGTCTATTAAATACAATTTAACCCCTTCTGAGAGAGCCATTTACCTTGCTACGATAGACATTCGATTGAGTTTTTCGTCGTTTGTCGGTTCCATTTCGTGTTTGCATCGAATTTCTCCGAAATTAATATACCTACTCGCCCATACGTTTATCTTGTACAATGTATTTCTAACGTTTTTCACAATATTACTAATGATATTATCGTTTGGGACAGCCAACGATTACGACGCGAAAACCCATTGGTTTTAGAACACGTTTGTTATTATTATTGTTCGAGGATTATAGCATATTGTGTTGTTAGAATCAACTAGATCCTTTCGTAATAATTACAGACAATCGACAAACACAAAACGTTGGTACTATAATGATACTTTGGAAACGGACAGACGTTTTATATATTTAAGTAGTATTATTCACATTTCGAAAAACCGTATGGCAAATACTAGCAACCATACTAATCAGAAAGTGACTGGCAACTATAAATTTTTCATCTCGAAGCTATGTACTACTTAAACACATGCCAATTATTTTGTTTAATTGCAAGAATTCATCAGTAACTGTGAATTATTAATCTAATCTTAATTTGATCAAAAATTTCTCGATATATTTATTACTAAAAACAAGTCGATTTTATTCTGTAGTACAAATTTGTGCGAAAGAAAAATTACATCCACACTTTTTAAATTCAATTAATATTTAATTTATACTTGGCTGTTTGGATTTTTGTATTTTTACTTTCAATAATTCGAACGAAACGAGTGAACAGATTTATTCACAATTATATTTAAGATAGGTAGGTATTCAAAGTGTCTACAGTATACTATGTATAGGTATAATCCGTATACAAGTAAACACTTCGTTACTAAACTTCGTTCGGAACATAATTTTTCATAATTTTTAATTACTTTCACGTTTTTACTGAATCACTATGAACAACATAAATAAACGTTATTCATTGTTATACACTCGAAATTAGTACCTTGACAACTTTTTATAATGTGTCGGTATTAATTAAGTGCGCGAATACAACTTTTTTCATCATTATTCTGTCGTATAGAATATTATATAGACATGTACTAATGACAATATAGTTGTTTTTTATATAGATACCGACGTACATCATAATGTTAAAAACCGGTTATTTTTTATATCAAGACATGCGCGTATTGAAATACATCGATAGGTTAATAGTACTCGAAACGAAATTTGCAATCTTTATAATCAGTTTGAATCTCTTAATACTTTTAATGTTAAAAACTAAACGAATATATTATAATATGCTAAATCAATAAGTAGAATTTAATTTTATAATCATTATTTACATTAAGTATTTTATTAATTCATATTTACAAATTACGTTCGTACTAAACATAAAAAAATAATGGGTTCAGGCTCTATCGACATTTCTCAGACCCTACGAGTAGACGGATCGAAACGTTGAATGGGTCTTATGAACTGAAAATATAACGTTACAATAAACTTAAGAGCAATATTAAATTGTTCAATGACGATGGCATTCTATAACTATTCCGAACTCAGTTTACTGTAGCTTTTATTGTCTTTAAAATTTTAAGTGTTCATAAAAAAAAATAATATCACTGATAACGGTCTCCTTTGTTTTATATTGAAATTATAACAGTTTAAATTTAAATTCGTAACACGTATAACGATAAACGTTGAATGTACCTACCTACGAATAATGCATTTAAAACAGGTTTTAAAAGTATGACGTGAAATTAAATTTGTATAATATGAAAATTTAAATCTCATTTGCCCGTTGTAAATTATAATAACTAATTATTTAAACGTTTAATTTCGATAAGATTTGTAAAAAAAAGTTAAATATCACAATAAAT
This sequence comes from Drepanosiphum platanoidis, assembly GCA_948098885.1. Lineage (NCBI taxonomy): Eukaryota > Metazoa > Arthropoda > Insecta > Hemiptera > Aphididae > Drepanosiphum > Drepanosiphum platanoidis. The sequence continues at coordinate 11,684,097 of OX402530.1, read as the reverse complement.
TGCTGTGAGTGCTGGAAATCGGAAGTTTCATACGCTCGTTGCGGACTTCGTTACCATGGTTAGCCAATCGTAATGCCATTGTTGACTTTGTAAAAAATATTGTTTAACGTTATTTTTTAGCTCTCCGTTCCTAGAAGCTAGAGGTATTATTGTCTTTAGTGCATTGTTTTATTGACATTAAATTAATCGAACCCTATATTATTGTTTCCTACGAATCTACAGGATTTCTTTTAAATAGCGGCCAGTAGTATTTCTCTCGTATTATTTAGACTAGTTTTCGCAATACCGATTTGAACGTATTATTAAACTTTACCAAGCAATAATTCACCATCGTATACACGTAATACGTATATATTATTGGTTATATTTAATTTCAGTCTCATAAATTATGTATAGAAACCAGCAACTTGATATGTGTCCGTTGAGAGTGCAGTTTACTTATTTTAAATTAAAACAATTTTTGTTTTCGTTGTAAATTAAATTACACCTTTTAAACTAAAACGAAAACTGTGTAAGACTTAAAACTAAAACAAACTTTATCATTTTATTCACACGGATTCGCAGATAATCCGTCAGATGGCTCAAACCGAGCCGCGTTACTATTTTCGCTAGAATTAACGTGACTGCGGAATAATACGAGATATACACCAGCTATGAAGAAAATACACACGTTTCAATATTATTCCAATGTTTTAAACAAGTTTACTAATTGTCATCAGAAAGCCATTGAGTATACCTATGAACATTTTAAAACGTTTTCTCTCGTTCATGATTATAATCCAAAATACAATATTATTATTACGTACACATATTGTAATAAAATTAAATAGGTAATTATTAATAATTATGAGCACGCGGCTTGGTAATAAAAACTTGGTTTGGAATACCTTTTCGGGTGTGATAATATTTTATGATTTGCGAATTAACATACATTTATGTTCACAAAATATGGGATACTAAAATGTCGATACGTATCTTTCGTTTGATAAATATTGAATAACTTTGTAAAATTGTAAATTATGCAACGTTGAAATTATTATAGACGCTTTCGCAGTACGGACGTCAGGGTGCGTTTACGCCACAATACCACAGAACATATTATGTAATATTAGAAGCAAAATAAATCCAAGTATACAACAATTTATTTATTTTTTTAACACAGTTAATTCACTCTCAAACGGTTTGTTCTCGTATTTTTACTTTTGTTAGTGATAAGTTTACAACGAATAGAATGTGATATGGAGGTATGTATATAAAAAGGTGAAAATCACTGAAAATCACTATAAATATACTACGAAGAAACAATGTAGAAAAATCAAATGTTTCGTGAAATTTAGGGTAATTTTTATGTAATCGCGGTCTAAATATTTTCAATTTGATAAAGCAAAAGTGAAAATAAATTGCGTCATCAAAACGACCGTTTAATAAAACAACAATCATATTAGTTTATCGTGGATAATGCGAGTTAACACAGTTTAAATTTCATTATACGAGTTATTGCCATGAAATCGAATTGTTTTTAAATATGAAATATATACCTACACGATATTTTTATTTAAATCGTCCGTGTAGAAAAATATTTATTGATAAACAACAACTATTGTTACGATAGTCGAGAGGTTTATGGTTGAATTAAAACGCTCATTTTGAATACTTATGAATATTAATAATAATAACAATCGAGTAGGAATGTACGAATTGTTTAATAATTTTTAAATTGTTCGTGAACGTTACCTACATACTATCTCATGACAATTAGTGTTATTTGCCGTGACCACCTTACAATTAGGAGTCAAGGTAAAAGGAGTCAAGACTGTAGTGACAAAAATTAAACACGATTTATTTATAATCATAATATTCTGGCACCGGTCCAATATAATATTTTGTCTTTTAAATCGTTGTAAACAAATCAAATACGCCAGAGTTAAGATTTTGTAATTAAATATATTATATTATGTTATCCTGAAACACAAAAGTCGAGTATATTTTAAAACTATACGTATACACATTGAAAACGAATTAATTTGATATACTTTCATAAACGAAATATTTAGTTCGTATTAAATTTTCTTTTATAACAAAAAAATCAAATCGTAATAAAAATGTATTGCTATTAAAATTAAATGTCATACGACACGCGTAATAATTTTTAAAACGAAAATTGTTTCGTACAAACCGTATAGTATCATGTATTTTGAAACGATTTATATAAGAGTCTCTTATGTGCGTTTTTCTTTTTTTAGAAATGCTATATTTTACACAAATTTCGCGGTTTGTGTAATACGCGCGTATACAATGTACATAATATTTTACGTCAGTTCTTAGATAGTATTGATTAAGACACGATGTGTTTCATAAAAAAAAAAAATTGGATTTCATTATTATTACCCTTCACGATGACTTATGTAAGTGCACAGGCAGCCGATCCAAAATGATAAATAATTAATTTTAAATCACTGACAGATTCAGTCTTAACCGCATAGACAAAAAATCAAGGTTGCTCTTTTTATAGTCTAACCAAACCCAATAGCCGTAGGTCAAATGTTTTCTCGGTTATGAGGTTGCCTCATTGACTAAAACATATTCTCCAGAGTAACCGGTTCACAATACTATCGAAAGTATTGGAAGGAGTTGATCAACTGGAAGGGATTCGAGTCACTCAAAACTTTTTGCATAAATAGTGTACACGCCGTGGTCACAGTCACCAGTCATTCACGATCGTTCGATTGTACATTCGATACATTCAAACAAACACAAAAACCCCAACAAAATGGCCGCTAAGGTGAGTACACTTTTTTTTTTTACACGGTAAACTAATGTTCTCTACGCTCTCGGCGCACGGCATAAAACCATACATTTCTGAGTATCAAAATGATTTTTTAAACGTTTTCGTTCGTACGGTATCGTTGAAATCTCTCGACGACTCGCGTGTTTTCGCAGCGAACAGTTATTTGTTTGCGGCGATTCGGATTGGTTTTGTTTCAAACACCATGATGACAAAGCGTCGTAATGCGATCATACGTCTTGAATTCGCGCATCGACCAAAAATCGATAGTTTTCGGAAAGGTCTCGATTTTTTTTTTCTCACTTATCGTATGGAATGCTTGCCGTGTGCTATAGCGTGACGCCAGAATTGTCCTGCGGGACTGATGTAGTCCGGTTTGAAATCGCCCAAACTCAAACTAACGTTTCGCCGTGTGTTACAGTTGATCATCTTCGCCGCGTGCGTCGCCACCGCCTACTCCCAGTACGCCGCCCCGGCCTACAAACCCGCCTACCCAGCACCGGCCGCATACCCGGCACCGGCTGCATACCCGGCACCGTCTTACTCGGCACCGAAGGCTTACGCTCCGGAACCCGCATACCCCCCGAAACCGTACAGCTTCGAATACTCCGTCAACGACCCATCCACCTACGACGTCAAGAGCCAGTCCGAGTACGCTGACGCCAACGGTTACGTCAAGGGATCCTACAGCCTGGTCGAACCCGACGGTTCCACCCGCGTCGTCGAATACACCGCCGACAACTACGGATTCAACGCCGAGGTCAAGAAAGTCGAGGGATCCGGCTACAAGGCCCCGTACGCCGCCGCCCCGGCCTACAAAGCCGCCCCGGCCTACAAGCCAGCCTACCCAGCACCGGCCGCATACCCGGCACCGGCTTACCCAGCACCGGCCGCTTACCCAGCACCAGCATACGCTGCACCGGCCTACAAGCCAGCCCCGTACAAGGCCTACTAATTCCATAATTTATTTTGTATAATTTATTGTGTTTTCCCTCCTTCTATCTCAATGTCTGTCTCTCGCTTCCCCTATGTATCCCCCGTGTAGCCGCGAGTCTCGTGCCACGGGCCGCGGCTATCGAGTCATCTCTTGTTGTCATCCATCTCGTCTTCGTACGCAACACCTTACGATAAACCTGTATTTATTCTCGTGAAAATATAGTTCAATATATATTTACGATCCATAAACATGCGCTGTTGTTTTTATTTGCTCTCATCTGCATCACCCGCTCCCGCACCGCGCGCAGATCTCGAAACCGCGTCCATCGTACGGGCATAAAAAGCAACGGCGCCACCGCCGGTCGGCGATTGATGATTCGGCGCGTTCGTGTACATTATGAAATAATTATGTCGGCTCCGCGAGTTTTACGAGTTCATATTATACGCATACGACGAAATAACGTCTTTAGAACAATATTATATTACGACTATGTTACCGTTAAATATTATTATTGTTATACTTTATTGCGCGAGAATAGCAGCCGGTTCGAGTGTGTACACACGCCGACGGCTGAATTCGAAATAAAATAAAAAAAAAAAAGTAAAAGTAAATAGCATATAATGCGGGCAACGGGGCTCGCGTTCTACTTCGATAAACTCGTCGAAAAATACAGTGTTGTGTTTGTAATATTAAAAAACTAAAAGGAATGATAAACCGTTGGGATGTGAAAACGGTTTTGAATAAGTCACAATACACCGAAGTGCTTATGTCATTTTTAATATGAAAGAAAATTATGAGAAAATATTTTTGAAATGTATTGAACTCGTTGAAAATTCTGTAACAAAATGTCAAGTCCAAAATAAAATCGACTAGTCGAGTTACCGAAATGTAAGTGAAAACGATTTAATCGTCGTCGGATTATTTTTTTTCATTTTTAAAATGTATTTTTTAATGCGCCAACGGGCTATAGTTAAATATCATATTGTTTTATATTATATTTAATAACTCTCCGCAATATACATCAGTACAAAATGCACCGAAAAACGAGACGTTTTAAACATTTTAATAAATTATAAAATAGTTTGAGCTTTTTTCTTTCGAAAAACTTACGACACAATGTTAACAATCGCGATGAAAACATTTGATATATTTACAGTCTAAATTTTAAGTACATATAGAATATTAATTATACGTTGAATTCCAATTAAACAACTCAATACGTTTATTTTCGACTTGTGTTACAGTTTTCGGTGGCTAAATTAAATTGTTCAAATACTACAGAAAACATAACTATTCTGTACTTAACAGGTACTTCATTTTTGTCCTTCAATGTGTGTGTGCCTCGACTTAAAATTCGTATGTGGCAAAACGTATACAGCTCCGAAACTTGCACATGTATTTTCTTATTACAGCAATAATCAAAAATTAATTCATCGTGAAATCGGTGGGTAGGTTACTAGGTAGGTACCGCGGGTGATAAAATAACGATAAAAATCTCGTTGTACAAATGGCCTAGCCAGCACCCAATCTATAGCCATCGCGCGTTGCATTGTAGTTATTCAAAACGCACGAACACCGTACGCGTTTTCAATGTGTTCGCCGCCGCATATATAGTTATCCATTGTTGACCAATAAATAAATTCAAAAGTCGTGATTATACCGAAATGAGTTTGTTAGAGAATGACCTCCTGATCGCACTTAATTAGTTACCCGTTGAACTTTCGGACCGACTGCGGCGGATAGCGCACGACACGACGTAACCCCGAATAGTCGCCGCAACGTGTAATTCGCCCAATCACCCGAACATTCCTCCTTGAAAACGTAGTGAATTGAATTCAGCGTGTTGGCAATGTAAATATTGTGGTCGGGTAACAACAACGAAATCGTCTTAACGATCGCGATTTCCATATTCGATCAACTCCTCGAGACGTAAATAATATACGACGACGGAGCGGTTGGAATGACCGTACGGAGGATAACATAACTAATTCTCGCGTGTGCTGTATTTTTAAATTAATTGTTATCGCCGCGTACGTAACACACATAACCGAGCATAACCTCCATCCAACGTTTCAGCCGCCTTCGATTGATATACTACTTCTGATTATACTGCCGTTTCTGAGGCTATTTTAAACCGTTCGCAATTACTATGTGTCACGATCAGTAATCGAACGCCCCGTAATAAATTCGTGTAAATCATATTCGTACGATTATTATCATTGAGGATCAGATAACGGTCAAGGTTTACGTTCACTAGTAAAATATTTGCTGATTAAAATCAAATCGAACTATCCCCGTAGAATATCGCCTAGAACGTGGCGAGCGTGATGTCGTTTCACATATTCGTTGTTGTTATATTTTTCTCTTTGTTTTTATAATATCGCGTTAGCGTGCACACGTAACGTCCGCACACACGATCCAAACGGTTTTGATATGCCGACTCGACTTTCATAAGCTTTAAAACTCCGGGCAGTTTATTGATAAATATGAATTCGTTTCAGATATTCCGTCGGCATTCTACAGAGAATAATAAATTAATTTATAGTTGATCCAGTTTACATTGGTCATAGACGCGTGGGATTGAAGTTTTTAATCTTTCTTGGGTTAGTATTAATGTACGATGCCTTTTAAAAAATACCTTTTATAGAGAATTCAGGTTTGATAAAAGGTCATGCTCAATAAAATAATGATACAATTACATAAATAATTTTTTTTTTTTCAAGTCCGTAGGGCATTAAAACAAGTAATTTTATACTCTCGCCTCTTATTTAATAATTTCTTGTCTGCCCATTTAATATTGACACAATATTCGATTGTTTCTCTTACAAATACTTTTCTCGGAGAGATTTTATTTAAAAAATTTTTAATCTTGTAATTGAATTATTATCGTCGTCAGAAATATGACTATTTCTTCGTACAAAATTATTGTTTATAAATATGAATTCCGTATTTCCAGAATAATTTTTAATATCATATTTATGAAATCGAACAATGATACAATTTATAGATTCGTAATTTTTATAAATTTTAGAGAAAAATGTTTTGTTTAAGAGATGATAAAAATACAATACTTCAAAAACTAGTATCTAAAACTTAACCTAACCTAACCCGAATAAATTTATCAACCAACACACAATATTATACACATTTGAAAATAAACTTAGTCTAATATATATGTACAAAGCATAATAAATAAACTGGAATTTCATATTGTGCACTTTGAAATTGTAAATTGAGAATGAAAAGGTAAAAAGTTTATTTTCAAAACATTTTCTTATAGGTAGTACAATTATATTTTAGATTAAATATAGATTATGCCTGCACCCTGCACTTATTATAATTATGAGATTCTTCGTAAGTAGTATTGAAAATATTAAGAAAAACTGAATTAATATCTACGAAATAGAATTCTATCACAAACAATTTCTAAAAATATTTCACTCAGAATATACGAGTACATGTTGTATTTAAGAATGCGATAATAATGGCTTAGATATTTAATATTGCATTACACTCAATAATATGGTGTGACCTTCCCAAAAATAATGGTTCATCTAATGTGTGAACGATGTTGATTTTTTTAAATTATATGTTATAGAAAAATTATTATTATGTAGTCACATTAGCTTACATCAGGTCGATAGCAAAACTAGTTTAAGTATCTATAATAATGATCATTAAATACGTACTATGATATTATTAGTTTATAATATATATTATTAAGAATGTAATAATTCAACGACTATTATTATTGAATTAACATCATAATTCATATAAAAAAAATTATAAGTCACCGGTTTTCGCTGAAAATGTCGTATACTACATAATTTAATCTTGTTTAATCGAGAAAGTTCTATTTATACCTGTATCATGTCACCTATACGGTGAAAAGTAGCACCTACTTTAATTGTTTAACGAACAGCGCCCAATTTACATTCTAACGATTCGTCCCGTCCTTCCAAAATATAAATACTTATAAATTACCGTAATAAAATACATATTTATCATTGCGTTGAAAAAATGAAAGTGTGCAAAATTATTGCATTTAATCTTTAATATGATATTTATATCCATAATACTATCTGACTATAATATGTATAATATAAATGTTAATTTTAAATGAGTTGGTTCATAATCGTTTATTGAATAAGATGCGATTTGTCAACCATTTAAAATAAATATAAAATACTCACATCTGTTGCCTTCGCCCGGATGAATAAAATTAAATAAAATTTCTGTTATTTATCTATATTTTTTTTATTGAACATATTTTTAAGTACCTGACCAAATTGTTCACACCTTAAGTATAATTTAATTCATCAATGGTATTCCATGTTTCGTAACGCCATTAGTGTTTATGACGTTGGTGATCAGCCATTCGATTTCGACTTTAATCATCACTTTTACAATTTCAATTTGAAACCTCGTATGTCATATCTACCTATACGTATATACGAGTATATTGTTGGACAAAAAAAAGTTAACAAATCAAGCGAAATTGTTTAGAATTAGCAATCGACACAAATATAATTTATCCACATCAAATATTATTACTGTCTAAGTATTGCTTATTATTATATTCGTGTACATGTCAAACACCATTAAATATCATGTATATATGAGTACACGTATTATGTTGTTGGACGTAGAAAATAAATCTGAACAAATGGTGATTCAAATGGAAATACACTAAACACGTTATCGTGGCCATGATCCCACAAACTATTAAATATTTTGTTAAATTAACTTCGTTACGTTGAGACGTCTTGTTTTATAACGAAACGTATCAAGTCCATATAGCCCATATTGTACTATCACACAACAATAGGTACTTATAATTTATCGGCCAACTGGTGTTGGATTTTAAAACGTGTCATTCCGTCATCGTTATATGTGTTAAAATATGATATCATATTTTTTTACGAATAGTTTTCGCGTCTTTGACCAATCGGGTGGTGTTTTTTTTTTCTATATCTTAATAAAAACGCATTGACACGGCCCGCGGAGTATTTGAAATTGTGTAAAAACAAAAGGTTAAATGAATACGTTGTACCGCCGAGTCGGGCGTTACAGCGCTTCACGCGCGCTACGTTATTCATTTTTGTTTTGAATCGTAATACATCGCAACGGCATGACAATCGAAAATACTTGCGTTTCTCGAAATTATATCGCACAAAACGTAATTGCGACGGCGGCGGCGCAAGCACTACAACAATAATACAACATACCGCAGCACTCGTAACCACCGACGAATAACGTATAATTTAAATCGTTTGGAAACAAAATGTTCAATTGCTCGACCGGAGTCAGTAAAAAAAAAAAAAAAATGCAAGGTAAACATTTTTCCTCTCTATCCTTTCTCTCTCTCACTCTCTCACTCCGTCTTTCTTAATGCCGAATTAACCCGAACGGTCGCGTCCTTGATGTTATTCTCCTTTACGCGACCGACCGGCGACTGTTGGCATGGGAAACGATTCCGCGCCCCGCCGACACTCGACCGGTTTGCAGCGCCGCACGTCGAAAGTGCCCGTATGCGCGGCGGCACATCTGGAAGGGATTGCAGCAGCTCCTGGAAACATAAATACCGCAGACGCGGTCCAAACAGACATCATTTACCGATCTCGTCCACAGTACGCACAGTGTATTCCGATTTCGAGAAACAACAACACAAAACCACACAATGGCAACCAAGGTAAACGCGAACTCGGCAAACTTAAAATCTCCTCGTCGTCGCCACTCTGCCGTATCCTTTTAACCGACACTCGTGTCTTTGTCTGTCTCTTTCTTCTGTCTTCGCGTCCGTCTCTCCGGCGCACTGTCGTCTTTACACAGCTCGCCGCGCTCTATAATATAACTATCGTTTACACTTTTACAGTTGATCATCTTCGCCGCCTGCGTGGCCACCACCCTCGCCCAGTACGCCGCCCCGGCCTACAAACCCGCCTACCCAGCACCGGCTGCATACCCGGCACCGGCTGCATACCCTGCACCGTCTTACTCGGCACCGAAGGCTTACGCTCCGGAACCCGCATACCCCGCGAAACCGTACAGCTTCGAATACTCCGTCAACGACCCGTCCACCTACGACGTCAAGAGCCAATCTGAGTACGCCGACGGCAACGGTTACGTCAAGGGATCCTACAGCCTGGTCGAAGCCGACGGTTCCACCCGCGTCGTCGAATACACCGCCGACGACTACAACGGTTTCAACGCCGAGGTCAAGAAAATCGAAGGATCCGGCTACAAGGCCCCGTACGCCGCCCCCGCCTACAAAGCCGCCCCGGCCTACAAGCCAGCCTACCCCGCACCGGCCGCGTACCCGGCACCAGCTTACCCAGCACCGGCCTACAAGCCAGCCCCGTACAAGGCGTACTAATTTTCCGCAGTCCGAATAGTGACACCCTCATCACCGCGTCTCGTTCACATTGAACCAGCTTCCAACCATCTGTCGAGCCGATAACGCACGCTCGTGGACGTCGTCGTCCCGCACGTGTACATGAAACTCGTGTATTTATTATGTAAATAAACATTGATATATAATATATATATTGTTTGACACGTTCAATACGATCTTTGCCATATTTTTTTTCACACCCACGTCGTGCACATGTATTTCGAACGTCGAAAGTATACTCGAAAGCGCATACTATTTCGACGCTTCGCCTTTTCGGTAGGTATATTATGTGTGCGTACTTCTCGCCGCCGCCGTGCGCACGAAGAACATTGTTGTCTTTATTGAGACCGGTTACGTGGCGCACACCACTATATACACGTGTTATTGAATCATAACGATTATCTGCGATGATCGTAATGATTAGTTGCGTCACAATGGACGGGTGACGGAGATTCGCTGTCGGAGACAATCGATCGTACGCCGCCAGACCACGTACGCGGTGCAGCATAATACGAGTTAGTATTACACGATGTCCGTTTTATAGATAAAATCATTTCCGCGATTTATTGACGAGCGCGGTTTCGCGTGCCATCGCCCGTATACGTCCAGTGGGAGGTGCTCGGTCGCAATAGATAATTTATAGAATCGACGTCGGTTTTATTCGATCGAAAAAACGACGGATAGCCTTTTGTCACGTCGTCGTAGCGACCGACGATTCGACGAGGTCTACACGAGTTCAAGAAGAGCGTAATGACAGTCTTGATGACGAGCGATATTAATTTTACGAGCCAGCGTGCTTCGTTACGGTTAACAACAAAACGTATAGACACCGGAGTCATGTTGTGATGTTTAAAACACGACAGTTTAAAACGTTTAGTAGAACGCGAGTCGTGTTCGGACCGAGCGCAGAGCACGTTGTAACTGTTTTATTATCAAATGAATGGCACGAAAATTTAAACAAGTACGAGCTACAACAGTGCTATTCATTTTCAGGATAATGTTTCTCTGAGTTACTGCACTTGAAAACCAAACTCGAGCCATGTCGCTTAGCGTCGTATGGAGAATAATTTTATTAATATAAAATCAAACGTAGTTACGAATTTATGTAACGAAAAATGATTACATAAATAATTAATTTGCATTAAGAGAACAAAACTCAACGTGAATTACTTTTCAAACGACGTAAGAAATATTTTAGCCTTTCACAATTAGCGCGGCGGATATATCTACATTCTACATACGTGGGTACAAACAATTAAAAAAAAAAAAAAAAATTACCAAATAAAAAACGCACCCGTTTTAATTAAAACGTATTTTCATATTGAGTAATTCATAACAAACACGCCTCACCCTCAGTTCACTGATCTCTTTCTCTGTCCGCTGGCTCGCTGACTCCACCTCGTCAAAATAATAATAATAATAGCGTAGGTATAACGTACGACGTAGGCACACAACGTCGCGTTATCGATCGACGTGACGCACTAGTGAACCGTAGTGATTTGAAGAATTTTTTTCTTTTTCTACGTGTTATTCACTTTTAGTTCATAATGCACGCGTGCGTTTGTTGTTTTTTTTTTTTTTTTGTAAGAGCCATCATAGAACATATTATAACACGCGCGCGCGTGCATTAATATCTGCAGTGACGCCCACACAGTAATCTAGTCGTAAATCATTCGATAAATCGATCGCGGAGATCTATGACAATGGCCGTTCCGCGGCGCTGTTTGTGTATTATGAACCGTGAAATGTTATAATAAACGTGTACTAATAATCGCGCGAGTGAGTATTAAATTCGAACGGAATAATAATAATAATAATGAAACGGAATGTGTAATAAACATGGAGATCGAGAGGAAAGAAAGAAAAACGAAAGAATAACTGTATTAATAGAGGTAACCGTATGACCGACCGCGCGCAGCAGGTACGCCGCTGTGTGTGTGTGTGTGTGTGCGTTTTATTGGGTCAATGTCAGTGGGACCACGCGCGCCCGACGCCCGCTAATACCGGTTTATGTCTTTTTAATGAACATTCGCGTTATGTAATATTTAAAAATTATCATTTTTCGTTCGCTTAAATAATCATTTATTACAACGTGTATTTATTTATTTTATTCATATCGATCTATCGGCGGTAAACGTTTGACACGCCGCCGTACGATAATAATAATATAATACTATACACACGACAGTATTACATTCGATCGCACTAATGATCCCGATTTATTTCCAAACCACCGGATTATATACACGCGTTTGTTTTTCGATCACATCAATCAAACTTTTCGATTTCGTTCGGTCGTTTGCAAATCGGCGTGACGCAATTTCCCCGTATTTTTCGGCGGCCGACTTTTCGTTTGTCTCGTAAACCGAATAATGTTTTTTTTTTTATTTTTATTATTTTTTTCTCCACTTGTTTATGTAATGTCACGGAATTTTTTTTCACATCTCGTAATTAAATAATGTTAATTTTCAACTCGTACATATACTTGTATTAGTTGTATTATTTACTTAACTGAAAAAATCGTACGCATTCATATTCGTCGATATTTCGTCGCAGGCATTCAAATGGCTGTAGATCAAATTGTTGCTCGATTGACTATAAACAATTAAAATATCACGTTTAAATCAGACGGGTAATGCGATAATTTGATATCGCGGAAATGAATGCGGCGCGCCATCTATTTAATATACATACATTTCGCTATCGAAACTTCTAAATTATGTTCATCTTGCTGTAACGTTTCAATGTTCTTTTTTATTAAGACACGAAACAATAATGATCGTTGAAATTCTTTGGATTCAAATTAATTCAAAACAATAAAGTATTTAAAAACAAAAAAAAAGGATAAAATATATGATAAAAATTATAGTATTATATAATATTATAAATTACAGAAGGTATAAAAGTATTTTCCAAATTTTATCGATATGAACGGAATATAAATATAGTTTGAAATATTTTGAAAACAATTCAGTTTTTGCCCTGTTCAACTTGACCATAAAAATGTTTATGTTTATGAAAAAAGTTTCATATAATATGCAACAAATAAATATGTTTTATTCGATTATCTGGAATCGCGTATCGATTAGCGGAATTTATAGTTTCTTTGTGTCGCTGTTTTCAACAATATTTAGATGTGTTGTTTTTTTTTCAAATACAAATCACAGTATCGTTCGTTATTTCGGATCAAAAGACTATACGAGACTAGTTGCGATTCGACTTGCCATCGGATATAAATTATAAATAATTGACCGTAGTATTTTTAAACTCCTCGGTATATTATATACTTTTTGACAACGTGTGTTTTTAGTATTCTTTTTTTATTTCAATGATTTGGAATTTGTTCACGTCGTTCTTATTCTATTCTCGTGGGAAATTATTATTAAATTCATCCTCGTTCCTTAAAAAATTTTTTCATTTCATTATCACTCATACTCGTTGAAAAAAATGTTACATAAAAATGGTCGCCGATTTCGTCCAAACACAATGCCTTCTCAGCTCTCAGATCTAATCTGTCCCGACGACGACCTACATTTAAGTTTTGGTGTTCAACACAATCGAACGTAATAATATTATTATCCTTTTATCCACTCAATAATTCATTGGTGTCTTACGTCCAATAGGTAACAGGTCAAGAGGTCCTATTATTATATTCAACCATCTCGCACTGCGATGTATCGACGATTTAATGATTCGATTTTTGGCCAACCCATTTCAATTAATGGACGACTCAAATCACGATTCATTTTCAAGGATCCATTGTAATTAAACACTAAACAAATGCCGTAATAATACGGTTGAAAGACGTCGTATTAAATTTAAACGCCTCTTTTAATAAAACCATTATAATAGCAACAATATTATCTTGCGTTCGTCAATTTTACGACGGGCGGCAATAGCGTTTATTATAAATAAACGTTCCTACACATAATTATTGCATATTATTATACTATATTGACATTTGGCACTCTGCTATATGATTTCTTCTTTGTCGAGTCAGATAATTAGGTACGGTATGTTTTTTATAATCGCTGTGAATATTTCCGAATATATGTTTTTGAAAATAATATTTTGAATATTGTATTTTAATGAATGTTTTCATTTTAGACAATAAAGTGTAGAGAAAATATTTACCAAACTATGGGACGTGATCGATCTTTCGGAGAGTCACGTAACATTTCAAAATATTCACCATTCTAATATACGATAGTAATTTTGATATTATATTATTGAACCAAAAGTCATGTTAATTTATCTATTTATTAAGTTATTTAGCATAATATATAAATTCATATATCTAAAAAATAAACTGACATTCCATCAGTAGAATCAATTGACGTTCCGATATTATTGAGTGCGTGTCGAGTTAAAAAAAAGATGGTTTTTGTTAAAGGAAATACCAAACGGAAAAACAATTAAAGAAGGCAATCGCCCCGTTTGAAGTAATGACAAAGTATGACATTGAATGTTTATCTCGAATATATAATTTTTTTCATGTCGTATCAAATGCTATAATAATAGAATATAACACTATATGAAATTGATATTATTTATTTTTTTTGGTGGCTTATTTTAAATCATTTCGAAAATGTATTACTAATTTGTTTTTTTTTTTTTTTGTTAAACGATAACAAGTTGATATTTTAAATTTCGAAATAATGTAACTATTACATATAAAAGTTATTATATGTTTATATGGGTAACGACGGTTTATAAGAGAATCTAATAAAAAAAAATGGCAAGATAATTATACGGTTGAAATAGGTTCATTATGCGCATCAATAAAACATAGCATTATTAAGGTTTCGTTATTAGTTTTAAAGGGATTTCTTTTCTTTTCTTTTCTTTTTTTACGTGTTTACGAAGATTGTTTGTAAATATTTTTGTAGATAAAAACAACACTCCGCTATTCCGAAAAAAATTATTCAACCGCTTTAAAGTTTAAAAATACGACACAAACGATACTTTAAAGTAGTCGTTTTTAAAATATTATGAAGTGCGCGTTATCAAAAATACATTGTCATGATAGTAAAACACGAGAGACCCGTAGTTGGAGAAAAACTTTTTACATAATTTTCACGACTTTTTAATAACGTCAGAGACTGAAATTTTCATTGATTATTTATTTAACAATGTAATATAATATGTAATGTAGTATACGAATTTCCATTACGATTTCGTTATTTATTAAATGCCGTGGAATATTCGAAATGAATTAATATTATTCAGCTTTTCATTTGTATGTGATTCAAAATGTTGGATATTAAGACTCTGACTTTTAAGAAAAAACCACTGACACTCGTATAAAATATATTTTATTGAAAACATTTCCTCGCATATTATTATTTTTACGAGCACTTAAAGTTTAAACATATGCGCTTGAATAATCTAAGTTTTACATAGAACTATTTTTCGGAAGTGATGATTTATATTACTTTTGCATACAATATGAAACATATAGCACCTAAGTGAGTTAAGTGAAACGTTTGCTCATCATCAAGAGTTTATGACTGTCGAGGATTTTTTATTTTTTATTTTTTTTTTTTTACTTTAAAATATACAGTTGACTATAAATTCAGTACGTAAAAAAAAATAAAAAGATAATGCTCGAGATTTACATGAAAATTCAAACAATTTACTTGGCGTGATTTCTAAAAGGATTATATTTACATCAACACAGTTCAAACTGTTTGGAAAGAAAAAAACGAACGGGGCCAGGGAATTATTTTGTTTTTGAGAAAGTTTCGAGATGCCTTGTACGGTTTGCAGTTTTAAGCTTCAACTGGACAAAATATTAAATGTATATTTATGACAAATTTTATTGAATATATAAATAAAATAACGTTTATGCAAAAAACCGATTCGTGTTCAATTTCTTTACGAGTCTAATATAAGTCTAATACGAAACTAATCAAAATCCCATTATAGTTACCATAGAACCAAAATGATCGAACGCTTTTCTGGAAGCGTAGATTTTTATTCGAGTTGATTCTAATCGGAAAATGTTCAAAAATCAAGCTAATCCAATACTAAATGACCATTTGTTTATAGTTTCATTCAACATTTTATCAATGTAAATACCCAATAAATAAGCTTGATGACTGTTAGTCCTTCAAAATAGGTGTGTTTTATCGTGTGCACTGCATTTTCGAATAATCCATCATTTCACAGAACAAAACCTCCACGACGGCAGACACCTAAACTCCGAGAGGTTGTCGATTTATCAATCTCGTAGAGAAAAAATGTAAAGAAAAAAAAATAGAAAAATTTAACTCTTTTTTTTTTTGACCCCCGCGTCTTTAATTCTGTATAGTCCAACTGTTAGTCAAACTATAATGATTAATGATAATGGATATTTCACTTATTGATTTAGAGGCATACAATAAAATCATTGTTCGCGTCTATAATAGAAAACTTGTTAAAACATTTTCGATACTTTTTTGGGGATTCCCGGGGAGTTTGGAAAATTCGAAAACTATTGTTACCACTAAACGAATGCCAAAAAGTTACACGAACAACTAATCTGAGCTGTCCACTTAATATAATAATATGCATCACTTCCGTTCAGTATATAGAGCCAAGTTTTCAGTATCATTATAATAATATGTCAAACGACAAGCGACGGCTGCGAGACGTTGTAGCGCTACACAAAACTGTATACGACACAACATGATCGTTAAATATCGACGACTTGAATGTATCGAGACAATCAACCACCACTCTGTTTTAATTACCATTATTAAAACTGCATAATACGACGATTCGACTAAACGAGTAACTGGTAAACCCACGTTAAACTAATTAGCGATAAAATATTTAAATTTCAAAGCTCGAAAGCCGCGTACGATCAATCTACCGTTATGTATGTATATATATATATTATCGACGACGCGATCACCAAAGTAGTATCCGTGCCGTAATTTACATATATACTAAACGCACACCGTTGTATAATACAATACATAATAATATACTTATAACAGCGCCGGCAGCAGGGCGGAGTAGAATCAGAGGCAGCAGTCCAGGGCCTCGTTCAAATCACGATTCACTTAATTTTATTGTAAACACATTCAATAAAATAGACACGTTTTTCATATCCAATAATGCGTCGACTGTTGAATGTATACTAGAGATAAATGCTCTGCCGTTGAACACAAAATTCTATGAGACAAATTGCGGTAAAACATGCCCCGGTTGGTCGGGAAAAAAAGTGAACGTATTTCGAGGTAGACGTTCGGGTAAAATCTGTCGCGGGTGCCGGAAAACCTTCCGCCGACACATCTCGACCGTTAGTGTACAATACAATGGCTGACGAGTACGAATGGAAAAAAAATTAAAATGACATTTTCGGTGAATGCGATGAGTGATTTATTTACATGGCAATGCAATGATGTGTACAATCATTTAAACAAAAATAAACAAAATATTCGACGAAAGCGAACCGCTCGCCGGCCGCCGACGCCAAAAGAGGACGGAGGCACGTGGCAGCAGATCGAGGACAAGTGGACAGGATAGGGAAGAAAGCGGTGCGAATAACGACGTAACCGTTATTATTGCACGTCGGAGATGGCTAACGCGAAAGACGAATTAATAAGCTGGCTTGTACGGGGCCGGCTTGTAAGCGGGCGCTGGGTATGCGGGTGCTGGGTAGGCTGGCTTGTAGGCCGGGGCGGCGTACGGGGCCTTGTATCCTCCTTCGATTTTCTTGACCTCGGCGTTGAAACCGTTGTAGTCGTCGGCGGTGTATTCGACGACGCGGGTGGAACCGTCGGGTTCGACCAGGCTGTAGGATCCCTTGACGTAACCGTTGGCGTCGGCGTACTCGGACTGGCTCTTGACGTCGTAGGTGGACGGGTCGTTGACGGAGTATTCGAAGCTGTACGGGGCCGGGGCGTATGCGGGCTCTGGGGCGTAAGCCTTCGGTGCCGGGTATGCGGGCGCCGGGTAAGCGGGTTTGTAAGCCGGGGCGGGGTATTGAGCGAGGGCGGAAGCCACGCAGGCGGCGAATACGATGAACTGTAATACGACAAAGGTATAAAAAATTAGTAAAAAATAATAATACGATGTAATATACTACGAGAGAGGTTAAACGAAAAATTTTCGAAATCTCCCCCGACCGACAACGACCAGATGAATCGTAAGCGTTTCGTGGGGAGAGAGAGACAGAGAGAAAACGTCGAGTTTGAAAAATAAATAAACTGCGAGACTTACTTTGGCGGCCATGGTATTGGTTGTTCTGATATGTAGTCAAATTATCGACGGCTGTGGTGTACAGAAATGAACTGATGAATACCGAGACCGGAGACGCAGTATTTATGCTGAGACTGTGGCGCGCAACATCCCTTCCAGATCGGGCACGGTGTTCGCCGCAAGGCCCCCTCGGACGGCCGCCGCGCAAAAGAACCGGTTGGGACGGAGACGCCCGCGAAGCATGCGGGTACAGTGTTCACAGTGCGCGCGTATTGTTTTTTGCTCTTTCAGAGCGTTGCGGCGACGGCGGTAACGACCTAGGCATAAACTATAATCCCACGCCTTCTCCGTCGACACGAGTAACATAAATATACCGTAATAATATTATGTATATTCATAATAATATCAATATACAATGTCGGTTGAAATTTCACGTGCCGACACCACACCCCGAGTATTGTGCGTAGATCCAACGAGAACGTATTGACTCTGAACTAAAAACCGTTTCAGTTTTTGCAGCTTTTAGGTTTTTTTCCTTTTTTTTTTTTTTTTCTTTCATTTTTCTCTTCTTTTTTTTTTCTTCTTCGTGCGTTTAGTTTTCCGAGACGGTCGACTTTGACACTATCCACTAACAGTGTCGATTTACTCGTGGCGTGCGCGCTTCAAACTCAAATACGATATCAAGGCGTGTAGAACCTCGCTGTGTGTGAAAACGAATTAATCGCTAACGAGTCGCGCGCGCAAATAACTTCAAAAGAGTTTTGTTAACTTTATGTCAAACGCCCACTTAAAATTTAAAATCTGTATCATATCACAAAGGTTAATTATATTTATTTGTACAAACGATTTTAGTATCAAGCAGATAGTTTCTCAAAACTATAATGCGAGTGTTGTGTTTGTGCTCTGTGATGTCTAACGGGTTAAATCTCTAGTAGAACGCACAACTATAAAATGCAAAATTAATTATAATATTATAATGTTATAATTAAATGCGTATTATTATATACGACAATTCTAAATCAAAATATCAGAAACTTGTAGTAAACTTAACATATTATTGTACTACAATATTATATTCGAAAATTGTGTGTTTGATTGAAATTAAGTTGACACGTTATAATTATTTATACTATTCATTGTTTGTGGAAAAAAAATTAATATATAAACTGCCGAATGCTTTTTTTATACCGCCAACATATGATAATATTTTATTATTGTAAATGCATTATGACTAGATCTGCGTACGTTGATTTCAATATAGATCGATTTCACTAAATTTTATTACTGAGCTATTATTATTATTTATTGTAAATACGTTGGTAATTTTTCATTAGAAATACGTATTCTTCGCGACTTTTTTTTAAATTTTACATTTTTTTACATTTTAACATTTAATTTGTATTTGATTTTTATAAAAGTGTCATTAATTTCACATCACTGATTTCATTTAATCGATTTAAATCTCCCGTTCAATTTATCTTTTCCGATGTAAAATATCATATTATATCAACAATTACTTTTGCGGTTAAACTCGATACATATCTCTTGAATCTAACAACCAGTAGACACAAAACTAACAAAGAATATTGTATTAATCAAGTGAGTAATGTTTTTTTCTATAATAATATATGTAAACCGATATGGCAATATATCATATGTACCATATTCGTCGTATATGCTATTAATCCTCACCATGTTCTTGGGAAAACAACGTGTCCAGCCACGGAACAATATAAAACTGTGACAACAAATACATCGACATTTGTATACATTCGCATGAGGTCGAACTGTGGAAAGAATTCGCACGCTGCAGAAGACCGAAGTCCATAAAAGTCATCTATATGGTCAAAAGGATTTCGGATTAAAACCAAATAAACAGCCAAGCGATAATATATACAATTTCCTTTGTCGTGTAAAATCCCAATCGAATTAAAAGGAGATCCGAGTGAAATTTCAAATTAAAATTCGTAATAATAATTACTCCGATCGAAGAATCTGCAGTTCTTATACGAACACCATATTCGATAAGCAATAGTAATAAATTTAGGCACGTGACAGCTATACGGTTACACATATTTTATGTTTATTTGTGCATTTTAAAACATGAAATTAAAATCTGATAGCAATAAAACTGAACAAGTACAGTTTAAAACCAACGTCTTGTCGACAGTAAATAACGACTGTTCTACACACACCTCTTTAAACAGGCCATAAAAAACACCGTATAAAAATAAGTACCTACCTCTACGTTTTATAAATATTACTTTAGTTAATCAATTTGACTCGGTGAAGTTCCAAGGTGGCAATTCTATTCCTAACGAAGCAAATTAATCACAAAAATTATCATACGTAAGTAATATCTAATTCGCTCGTAGTACGAATACAACAATCGCATTAACTGCAAATTGATCAACTGTTATCTGTATTGAATTGAGAAGTATAATTATCAAGTTTGAAATTAGCATTTGGGTCACAACTCACAATATCTGCAAAAGAATACAAGTTTTAATTTTATTGACATTTTGCATAACAATTAATTCATTTCGAGCATCTGTGTGATAGGTATAGTTAAATATTTATATTATTTCAGGTCGTACTACCAGTAATTATAAAATATTCCAAATAAAATTAAAAATTAATAGTTTATTAGAAATTAATTTTATTCAAGACTGATTAAAAAAAAAAAAAAATTAAGTCTTGAGAGAATGGATAAGTTTATTTATGTACATACTATATATAATACATATTTTATAACAGCTAATATCTTGAATGGCTTTGACAAAATGTAAAAAAATAACAGCCTTTCCCTAATTATTTTAAAAGTATTTTAATAGGTTTTTATATCAGCTGATACAATTTGGCGCAGTGCGCTATTGATTTAGGACAGCACCCTCTTATCTTTTGAATAGTATCAATAAATAATAAATATACGTGTAGGTGTGTTATATCTTTTGTTTGTACTTGGTGAACTTTCAGTTTATACACTTGACTGTAATTCAAAGATTAAGGGATATGAGGTAATGACACTCGCGTGAACAAAGAATAAATAGATAGGTACGATCAGATAAAGTCGAACCCTATCAATAATTTGTGATCTCGTTTATTATTCAAACGACACGTAAGTAATTCCTTTTCACATGACCGAAACGGCAAAACCACGAATTCCTTATCAATAGTCGAGTAAATCTCAACAGTGCTACACCACGTGATCTTATAATTTATATAATTATTCTTCGACCAGATTTTAAAAGTATTTATCGTTCATATAAAAAAAAAAAATTAATGAAAATTAATGTGAATAGATAATAGATCGACTCGAAATTTTTTTGGGGTGCCAGTCGTGTACACGGACACACGAAAAAATATTAATAACAGTTTCACTCGGAATCTAAAATACCTTGTGTATATAAAATATTTATAAATTTTTAGAATAGGTAATTAGAATATAGTACGATTATTTTAGTAGTTTGAACAACAATTGATGAAACGTTTTTCTTATACAACCAAACACAATATAATATATTATTCCTAGTAAAAACGTAGGTACTTAACTATAAGTGCTTTTTTCAGTTACTCCATAGTAGGTAGTAAAACCAAAGGACATTAATCATTTTTACGCGGCAAATATCATGGCAGGAAACGTAGGACCAAAAACTGTTTCTTCTCTTGTTGACTTCTAGACCGTCTAATTTTATACATATATATATATGGGTGTGTGTGTGTGTGTATAATATATAATATATATTTCCAACCTACCTTAAAACTTTTTTTTTTGCAAAATCACATATACAAACCACTTTTTATTTTTCTCTGGACAAAACTAACCAAAAAGAACGGAACATTATACTTGTCAAGGTGAGAAATATGGTTTTAGTTTATTGAGCAAAGAGACTCATTACGTTCTCGGTTTTTCTTAAATATTTTCACGTTATTTTTTTACAGACTTTCCAAGCTCAAAAACGTCAAATATTTGTAAGTTTTTTTTATTTTTATTTTGTATTATTCATTCGTTTCTTTGATTTACAATGACCACGCGTCATAAAAATTATCCATCATGAATTATATATTATATTATTATTTTTATTACTATATTATTATAGCCCCTTTACGGTCAAGTAATTCGTTTTGAGTTAGTACTCACCTACTATACGATTGCGATGCTGGACAATTACACTGATGATGTTATTTATATATACTGATAGTCATATAGCTGAAGAAACTCAAATCGCACCTTTTATTGATGACGAGTAATTTTCTAATTATTTCAGAAGAATTTATAGCGAATATACTTATCGTTTGAACTGTAACACAATACACACAAAATAAAAACCAAAGTTTGTTTTTAACTCATTGCATACCTACACGTATTTGAAAAATAGTAGATATATCATTTATACATATAGAAACACTGCAAACACGTTTTATAAACGACTTTGGAATAAACTTAATAACATACATGGAATGTACGTCTAGACATTCTGTAGAAATTACACGTATATACAAATATAGCTCTATTTTAATTGGAACTTTTACGTAATATGAATAAATGACGGGAATAAACGAAGAATTTGGACTATCGATAGGTTTCGATAGTTTTTACAAACTATTGAATACATTTGTCCACGTTTTATTCGTTATTCATTTGTTCGATAAGACTATTCGAATGATACTATCGTTAAAATTACCGAATAATTCAAAAGTTATTATCCGATCACTAGATGTCACCTATAAATATCCACTTTACAACAATAACTGTTCGTACATTTTTCGCAAAAACATTTCATTTTTGCAATCTGGTATAAATAAATGCATGCGAATCTATGTTCAACATTCGGTTAACCGGTATGTATTGGTAAATATTAACTCTGTTGAAGAATTCATTGTTCTAAAAATAAAACGTACATTTTTCAATTAGAATGAATTCGTAAATATATTTTATTTAAAACAGTGAAAGTATAATACGATTCTACATAACATAAAGTGGTTTTATCATTTATCAAATTGAATTTAACATTAAATTAGAATTTTTCCACTGAAGTATGTAATAATAATATAATACCTTTGCCTTATTAAGTTTATCTTTATACTATATAAGAATAATACGTATAGTA
Organism: Drepanosiphum platanoidis; assembly: GCA_948098885.1. Taxonomy (NCBI): domain Eukaryota; kingdom Metazoa; phylum Arthropoda; class Insecta; order Hemiptera; family Aphididae; genus Drepanosiphum; species Drepanosiphum platanoidis. The sequence continues at coordinate 11,660,680 of OX402530.1, read as the reverse complement.
TATACGTATTTTTATAATATAAAATTAAGAAAAATAACAGAGTGCTCTGAATATGATGAGTGATGACACTATACTAATTTCTTATGCATAGTGTTTTTATGATTAAATAATGTAATTAAAATTTAATAGGTGGAAATGAGTTTTCGCAGTCTTAATGTTTTAACATAATATTTGCATTGGAAATGTTTGTAATTTATTTCAAAGATGAATAATGTTCACGAAAAAAAATTTAAAATGTTTAAATATTTGTTTATTCTTTTTAAGTATATCATAATAGAGTTTAATTTAAATTCGATGTTTATGGATAATTATTTTAAAACAAAATACACGTATACCTGAGATAATAAATTTATTATAATTAACATTTATGATCAACTAAAAATTTATTTTTTCATCGTACACGTCATTCAAATCGTAAGTAATGATCATTCAAAATGTAATAAGATTTCGGTATCATAACTTTATTTTGTGATTATTTGATATAATTATAGGCTATATTATAGAGTCAAATACATTTTACCTTTCTTAGTACTAGAGTACGCACTAGCATTTCTCTTCAGTTATAATTACCCGGTATAGTCGTTATGGACAATAAACCATTATTGTCGAGTAGTTAACCGCTATAATTAATATTCAAACTGAAAATGATAATTTAATTTGCATAAATTAATTGCAATTTTTAATTATTTTATATAACAAAAACAGGCCGTACAGTTTATTTGATATTATTTTTTTCTTTCGTTAAACTCGAAACGCTTTTTACAATTTGACGTACAATGACCACCTTGGTTAAGTGTTATCACTTTTTTTTTCCTTGTTGAAAATAAACTCGATAAAACGTGATTGGCATAAATTGTACAATACATCATTCGTCTTGATTCTTGAACATGGCAACCAGCAGGTGATAGAAATACGACGTTAAAGTAAAGTTTTTCAACGCAAAATTGTTTTGAAACATCATTCATATTAAAATGTTGTACTTCTTCTAAAAGAAAGAAAATTACCTTTTTTTTCGGAATATTCGTTAAAAATGGATTAGATGATAAAATTTAATCCTTTTGTTAAAACTCGTAATTTTTAGACAGGTATATAGATTCAGACCAATGACAAAGACATACTGCCAAGGTGACCCATTTTTTATTACATAATTCATTGTTCCGTCTCTGTCAGCGTAATACACTTAGCACCGCGATTTCGAGTAAGAGATTATGGTGTTGATGAAAAATTTCCTAAAATCTTCAGACACTTTCATACATATTTTAGACTCGTCGGTTAACGTCATAACATATACAATATTATAATATATAATATTTAGTTCACATTTACGTCGTCTATAAAAGTTAAAAGTAAAAGCTTTACGTAAGGGAAGAATATTTTATACAAACGGTGTAAACTATATTTTTTCGATTCTATAAAAGTTGGGTAATTCAAATTTTCTTTTGTTTTCATAAGTACACAGCGTGCATTTTAATTGGACGAATTAAGTAAATTGTTTTACAGGAAAAATGTATAAGGTATAAGAATTATGAAAAGCCTCTTAAAATCATAATATTTTGAAGCAATCTAGAGCCGTTCGTTTTTGCGGAATCCATAAATTTTCGACAGAGTCAAAGCCGGTTTCACTTAGCCGGGCTAAATTTTCGTTTTAAATTACGCGTACGCGTTGTTCGGTAAGTATGTTCCACGTCAAACATTCAAACGTGTAACCCTTTATGATGTTAGATAAATTATGAATATGTTTATTATGAATTTTTACCCGCCGGCGCGGCGTGATGAATTTCATTATTAATTTAAACCAGTTATGTAAAATTAATTTGTTTATTTTACAAATTTCTATAAGAAAATTATCATAATTTAATTTCTCAAACGTTCCCGTTTGAGAAATGTAACTTGACGGTGAAAATTGATCGCTAGTAATATCGATCGGTTTTCGGATTCGAATGGTTAATAATACCGTTTTACACTCGGACATGTTCGATCACGCGACAAAACGTATCGCACGCGCGTACATCATCATATCATTATCAACGGAAGTGTACGAATAGCAGAATCGAGTCGAATTGGATTATTTGTCTATCGCGCGTCATTGAATTATTTCAGTTTGCTTTAGTGTGACCCGGCTGTCTTGGAAAATCTTCGATTTAAATATTAATAAAATGTTCGTTTCGGAACGAATAAAACCCGCATACAGGTCACGTACAAGTCCTCCGAAGTGTTTCCCGAGATACGTCAACTGTCCATAATAGCATGCGATTTGATAATTTATAACGACGCCAAAAAACTTTCGTCGGCCAGCGGGAACGCGAGCAAAAAACTTCTCGGGTCGGGAAAAAAAAAGAAAAATTTAGAATCATCATCGACGCGAGATACGTAATTCGTTGTGTCGCGCGCGTCTTTTTGCATCGTCTGTGGACGGAAAAAATTTTAAAAAAACGGCTCGTGCACACTTTAAATAGAACGTCGTCGTCGTCGTCCACGCGGATTTAATTATTAGTATACACCTGGTCAATGGTCACAATCGCGACGGACGAAGTTTTCCTTCTTTTTTTTTTTCCTTTCTTCGTATAGAGATGTCAAAAAGCGGTCGTTTTATGGCGACGCGACTGGACGGCAGTAACATCTGCCGTGGAAACCCGTGTCGTGACGTAATGTTCATAATGTTATTCTCGCCTCTTCTCGGCGACACCGACGTACGCCAGCGACGGCGACACGTCATAAACGACGTCTTCATCCAAAACGTCGCCGTCGATCGTTGAAAACAATTCCGCGGCCGACTCGTAACGATGCAATTCCAATAAATTATATTATTATAACGCCCGTGTTAATCGTGCCGCCAATGTATACGCGTCGACGACGGCGCGGTCAGTTCGTTCAACGATTATTACCACATCCGTCGTCGAGTCCCGGGGATTTGAACCGCAGAGGAAGTAATCGAATTACCGAAAAACGTACAACGCGCTAGACATCCATACCTACGCATATAATGATACTACACTATTTCAATTGCGTTGTTCGCAAACACTCGGTTTCGACGATTACGTCGTGGTTTTAAAATCTATAATACTGTCATTTAAACCAACGACGTATAGACCATCGCTATATTAACGATGCAAAGTTGTTTTCACCCTCGAATCACCATTTAGATAGTCACTTTTCTACCGATGAAAACAAAATGCAATCGAAATCGTGCAAAATCACGAACAAAATATTTACCATTTAATATGTATATCTAACGGACGTACAAATATTACGAATAATTGTTTCGTCGATATTACAAATATTTCAGGTAATTACTTTTATACGGTATAATTTTGTTTTTCGCATTCAATAATAATTATTCACGTTTTATTTGTACGTTGTAAAAAAATCAAAAAAAATCGAAAATTACAAACACAGCATGATTACTTTACAAAAAACAGTTATATTATCAATACCTGTATAATATGGCTAAAATTCACTATCACAGACACCCATCTGACTATTTTTTTCTTTTTTCGTACATTACGTGATTCAATTATGTCCCCGCGCACCGCCACTAACTAAACGCGTCACGTGTCTACCCGACACTTATCGCCGTAAAATCGGTACCAGTATTGGCTGTTCGAAGGATGCATGTCGACCGATCGTATTATTACCAACATTATCCACTTTCCCCGCTCCTCTCCACGTTTTCCATCACCCTTTTCAAAAAAACATAGATCCCTATTACTATATAATAATATATTATATATTTACGCGTTTTATTGACTATTACATACGTATTATATTGCTTGTATTTACTCTTTTCACGAGCAATATGACGCCACGCCATACACGGATGTTTGGTAAATTCAATGGTGTCAAATTAAATACACGGTCTCTCGACAAATATTTCCCGTTTTTCTCCGACTACAGTCCACAGCGAGTTCCGATAGCACTTTACTTTCTCGGAATATTTTATTTTGTCCTTTAATCAAATACACGGCATATTATTATTATTATTATTATTATATCATATATGTTTCACTGTTGTCCTATTCGATTTGATTTTTTTCTTCTTTTTTTAACAGCGCCTCATTGCATTAGATTAGATCTAACCGACCGGACATCACAGTTTTCGGTACATGAAATCTATTGTTTGGCCACGGTCATTTACGCGACATTTTTCGTTGAGTTCTTTTCGAACAGTGTATCCCGTTTTCTCGTATAGGCTGTGTAAGTATTGAATAATTTATATTACACTACGTATTTCAGTTTCGTTTACTCTTGCTGAAAGGAATGTTTGAAAAGTCCGTTGCGAATGAAATGAAAACGCCGCGCTGGCCAGCTATTCTCACCGCGCCGACCGTATACACTTTGACGAAACATGTGCGCATGGTTGATAGGTCAAGGAGACGCTGATATACGATCACCCAAGTTTTTTGTAGCAACCTGCGTTACCTATTTGAATGCGTTGTATTACGTTTTTTTTTTTTATGATGGCGAGATATATGTTTTAATGTGCAGTAAAATTATCATAAAACTGGTTCATATACCTATCGTTTACGTACAATTAAGGAAACAATCGCCAGGTCGTTGTCACAATCACTACCGTTACATTACACCAAACGCGGGGTCGCTATATTTTATAGGTGATAAATATTTATCTGCTGAAACTTATTATTTTTCTACATATTGGTATATTGCACGTCTCTATTTTACGATTTATTTATACTCCAAATGAATAAGAATTTAATTTCAATAATGTTTAACAAGACTTTTTACCAACAGTTTTTATGACCGGTTTTATGACCATCAAATAGCTGCTATAAACTACGTAAAATTACAAATGTGATAGAGAAAAAAAAATGTTTATAACATTTAATTGAATCGACTTTGACAAGTTGTGTAAATATTTTGTTCTGCTTTTAATTTTCGTTTGGAATTAACGTTTATTTTTAATAATCTTTTTAGAACATATTTGGACATTTTCTTTTTGCTTGTCGATCGATTTTAAACATAGTGATTAAATGGTGTTTATACTTTTGTTTTTTAAAAAATAAACATTGAAATCAATTTAATAGTTTCTAAACGAATGATATAGATATTAACCCTCTGAAATATTTTCTGAATATTACCTTATGAGGCGTTCGGCCGTCCTAGTGACAATGAATTCGTTCAAGGCTCCGTTGACTAAGGATACGTGAGATGCTCACTTACGATTATAGCCAATGTACTCTTATGGAATGTAAATAATTTGGTTGGAAAATTAATATCTTCAATAATGTCGTTTTTATAATGACAGTTAATGCAATTAGGGGTATATGCGCAATTACTTTATGAACTACTATTCAATATTAACCTTGTCTTTTAATAGGTAATTAAGTTACAGTAAATGACTAAATTATTCCTGCGTGATTTGTATTTATTTAATCATTTGTAAAATGATGATTCCAATCGTCCAAAAATACGTCCAAGGCTAATGTTTCGGAAAAAAAAAACGAACTGAACATTACTTTAAGTGCTGTAACAAAAAAAACATTGAAAATATCAATTATTTATTATTTTTATCGAATATGAAACGCCAAACTGGAAAATTATAAAATATAAGTTCGATTTTTGAAGACGTCTTATTATTTTCACAAAGTACCTGAAAAAATATGAAAATACTTTCAATAACTTGAAATTATATCAAGAAAATAATTCAACTACAAGGTTTATACTCACGGGTTCAAGTAATAAATATTCTCAAGCCCGACACGGTTGTAAAACGTTAAACGTTATATATTAATCTATATATGTCCGGTTTATTTTATTTCTGGTCAAGTATCGGATTCAATGACAACGGCGAAACCAGATAAAATCGTACACTGAATGTAAATCTACTCTGGATTCTACGCGATCGTGCAACGTCTTGTTGCATACCTGAAACGCATCACCGGTAAAAATGCCTTTCTATTGTTGATACGTAAATGTCTCGAACTAACCTAACCGCGTGGAAATTCGAAGTTTCACAATATAAACGCGAAAAGTAGATTATAAAATTTGTACGTGCGCTCGGCGGCGCGGCGGCGGTGTTATATAAATTTCGAACCGCGATTTACTTAGTCCGGTCATTACAAGGATAATATAGTGGTATGACGAAACGTTTTGATAAAAAAATTTGAAAGCTCCGAAGGGGTTTCGACATTGTGGACAGCTGCAGCGGTGCTCGGCAACAGCCTCGGGTAAAATTATCGTGTGTGCGTTTGTAGATTATGTATTATACCACGTCTGTATGTATATGTGTATACCGCACTATGCAGGTGAATATAATATATATTATACGCATATTTGTATAAACGTATTTATTTATTATTATTATTATTATTATTATTATTATTTTATTTTTATTTTTCATAATAACGTACCGCCAAAACGATCGGATTGTCACAATAAAAAAGCCGCGGGCTATTAGAAATATGGAGCGATACGGCGTAGGACCGGTTCTGGTTCGCGTGCCCTAGCCGACCCAACTGACAACAAAGCCGATGTTGTGCTCGAAGAAATTTTTCGTTAATCGAAAATATACACGACCGAGTTCTCTTTCACTAGACAACAAATAAAAACGAAATTATTATTACTTAATGCATTTTTCAGTAAGCGCTCCTCTCACGTTGAAAACGGTCAACGAATAAAACTGTAATTATGGACTCTCAAAACCTCGGTCGGTCGGTATTCGTTTTAAAAATTATGCGGAGATTACTTTTTTCACATTTACATATTATAAAAATATTATAAAACGAGAGAAATGTACGTACACGTTTTAAGTTTAAAAATAATTCCGACGAATAAAATATAGGTACAGTACAGTTGATTTATAAGCATAATATTTTACTATACATTTTACTCCTTATATAACGCGTAATAATAATTGCCATCGCACGGAGAATTGTATGGTATTGAATGAAGCGTTTGCATTAATAAAAAACACATTCGTGTACCTACTTGAAATTTTAATTGGTTAGATTAAAAATATTATCAAAACCTCCTTTTTCTCGTCTCGACATCAAATAACCTTTTCGAAAATCTTCACTAACGACTTGAGAAGTAGCGGTTTAGTTACATTTAAACGCAGGTACCTATATAGTAACGCAATAATTCAAATCAGTAATAGTACCGTCAATGGCCGGTTTTCTCCTCTACATAATATTCATGCCATTATTGCGTAAATGTTCTCTCACACATGCCTTTATTGTATAGTACAAGCATTGTATAGATTATTTTTTTTCATACAAATATAAAGTCTATTGTTTTATCATTTATTACATTTTTTTTTTTGAACACTTAAATAATATTGATTTTTTATAAAATTGTTATTTCAATACGGATTCGATCTACTCGTAAATTATGAGTTGTATTATGAAATTTCTTTTCGATTAATATTTTTCAGTTTAACTGTTTATTTGTTTTGATGCTTGTTTATATATTATATAAAATTTATTTAAAGAGTGATCCTGATTTCTAAGACATTATACCAGGCTCTTTAAAATACCAAATTTGAATGTCGAAAGATATACCGTATGCCGGATGTTATTCGTGTGTTTGATTAATTAATGTTACCGTTAAAATTATATTCATTAGTTGGTAAAATATTGTATTATTTAATTTGGTCGTTAAAACACGAAGGCGACATATTGATGTTTTTAACAATCCGTTATTGTTGTTTTATATTATTATTATTTTTATCTTTTCGCACAACGGTATTGAACAATATTTTAATAACAAACAATAATTGGTGAGTAGTAATAATAATAATTATATCTACTGAACAATCGTCTTATTAAATTCGTTATATAACAGGCGAAATATTTCCATTACGTTTTCAAGAAATTATACGTGAAGAAACAAAGTTATTACATAAAAACGAAAAAAAATTTTTTTTTTTAAATATGAGAATGTTTTGTTTTTTCGCGGGGAGAAGGGCGATAATTAATAGTTGTATAAATTCGGAATATTACATTACAACCGAATCGCAACGAAATTCGATTGGCAATAACGAGTAAAGAAAAAAAAAATTCAAAGTGTCGAAAATGTTAATTACCGCGCGCGATAATTATCTGAAATATTTTCGCGCATTCCGAGGGACACGATCCGTTCTACTCGCGGGCTATCAATGTCCGAGTCGTCGCGGTCTTGGCGTACAGCAAACGTTTGAATGTGTCAAGACACATTGTCTATACATCATCGACGCCGGGCGGAGGTGTACCGTATCTGTGGCGTATTATACGGCGGCGTAGCGTTCATTAATTTGTGAAACCGAAAGTTTTTGTTTGTATTTTTCAAGCCAACTGGTAAGGGAATTGGCCGGAACTATGGCCATAAGTTTCGTTGCGCTTTATCGCGCACGAAACACCGCCGCATCGCTGCAGCCGCCGCCCATAAACTATATTATACGTTCCTAAGAGTGTATATACTACGTCACGTTTCGAGTTTTATTATTGGCAACTCGGCTAATAACCGACACGATCCCATAATATACCTACTGTACGGCAGGTATCTGGAACGGGAAAGTAAAATTAATTATCAATAAAACGCCCGACCCCCGCGATAGTTCAAAACCGAAATTTTGGAATCGGTCCAAAAACAATAATAATAATTATTATTATTTTTAATCGAAACCTGATTTTTCGCGGGCGCGAGCGTATAAACTACGCGGTCTCATACGGCGTGTGCCCGTTTATTTATCGCCGTCGTTCAAAACGATTATAATTACCATTTGTATTATATACTCTTGAAAATGTTAGAACGCTTTATTAATCGCGCCATTGGATTTATTAATATTGAATGGCCACAACGGTTGTGCTCCGCCGATGTGCTAATATAGTAATGATCGGTCGATCGGTATGCTCTGCAACTGCACATGGACCATAAACGACTTTGTTACTTATAAACCTCTTTTTACACTTGCACACAACACACACGCTTACAAGTATACGTATAATATATATATATATGTATTATGTATTATATATCTTTGGTCTCGTACGATATTATTTTTTATATTTTGCATTTTATACTATACACGCACCTGTGTGACAGAACTGGAACACAACGGGTGCGCACGCGCGTGTGTACCCATACATTTTCTACGCGTGTAGTAAGTTCAAAATCGGATGCTGAACGACGACGAAATGCGTTGCGTAACCGAAAGACGTGTTGCAATTTATAGCCGCAGACACGCGGCATACCATTCAATACGCACCGAAAGCGAAAACGCCGTTTGACCGTTTATAATAAATGATTTATTCATATTATCACGCCGGTATTAAATAATATTGTGATTATTATTAATAATAATACGAATTGAGATTAATGTGGCCGCCATTTGTATTTTCATCAAATAAAACATAATATTATCGTCTTAGCGTATCGTCCGAGAGACTAATAAATTATACAAATATACAAACGTTTCAAAGAAATCGGGCGGCCAGTGACGGCGTGAACGTAATTTTTTGAAGCACGAAACTAAATCCTTTTAAGGCGATAGATGAGAAATTAGAACGTTGAAAATAGACGATTTATCTTGTATCAATATTGTACAGCTGTCTTGTAATATCTCAAATAAGTAATAATATATGACTTAACAATAAGCCGTTTATAAAATGTATACTTACACAGGTGTATTAGAATATTTCCAGCCACATAATATAAACTGTTGTACCTGTATTTTTAAAATAATTTAAATCAATTGTTTCGATAAAATATTCAAATGATTTATCTAATAAAATTTTGAAATGGCCGCACATTACCTTTTGTGGTCTATTTATCAAATTGTGTTTGATTTTTAATAAATTAATAAATTTTGGAGACTACGACTTACAAGCCCATAATGTTTATGCGTATTGAAGGAATTGTTGTGGTAGTAAATGTAAACTTGTTTTGACATTGACAGTTTGGAGATAGTATAGGTACCTTCATGACAAATATTGTTGGTTTGGTTGTATTGCTGGGTATTCAAAAAACAATCGTGCCTCACGAGTCATAAAAGTTCGCGCCACCACTGCAACAATGCTGTTCGTTGTAATCAAAAATTATTGTTCTAAAGATATTATTGCATTTCATAGACACGAATTTGTAAAAATGTATGTTAATGTATGATTAAAAATAAATACACTGACGTAAAAAAATAACTGTAACCTATTGATTTTGACTTGACATTTTATTTGTACGATGGTAAAATATATTTATTTAAAATATCCCAATGAAAAAAAAAATTCATCAATCATAATCAATTAGGTTACATAATTTAATAATTCGTCATTAGTATTTATTAAATTTTATAGACAATTTATAATGTGCTATTGTAGCGAAAATCATGAATTATTTTCCACAGTTACACTATTCATTATGGTATTACAACACGACTATAGAAGAAATATAAATACAAAAATTAATTAGGATTTATGAAATTTGAATGTATAATGATTAAATTTAAATTGAAGGCATATTTATGAAAAAAACCCTACATTCAGTGGTATAAAAATAGATGAGCATTATCATTAAATTATTTTATTCGAATTGTTTGTATATTATTGTATTCAAATGTTTAATATATGTTTAATTGTTTAATGTTGTGGAGATAATATATTAAAAAATGTCACATTATAAAAAAAGTTTTTATTATTTTTGCTTTTACAAAATAATATTATTTGTCCTATTATATATTGGAAAATAATTGTATTATAAAAATGTTATAACTAAAAATTTAATGATATTATTAACTACTCGATAATGACGAATATATTTATTTATGTTAAATATTATGAAAATGTAATAATTCATTATAATACCATTTATGTTATCTTTACATTTACATTAATATCTAAAGCTGAGTATCAAAATATATGTATATGTTATATATTTATTTATACGATTACATATATATATAATTTGGAAAATAAGAATTGAAAGTTTACGATAAATAATTCTAAATATATTTCAAGAATCTGTAATATTATACGAGTATAACTAATATTTGTTCGTTGTATTTTGTTATTTTTATTTCTGAATAAACAAGTAAATTCACCTTTTGGTCCAAACTAAAGTGGTATTTTCAAAAACGGTTTGTTGAAGTATGTTAATTAAAATAAACCGATGAATTAATCAAGTTAGTGATGCCTTGTATGTTAGTTTAATGTAGTCACGTACATTTCTGTTATTTATGTGGTCTATAGTAAACGCCGCTTGACATACAAATTTCAATAATATTAAAAATTTGTAAATAATAAAATTTTAGTAAACACCAAAAAGTATCAAATAAATTTGAATATGATAATAATATAATTATTGTTTTAAAATATTCTATTAGTAATTTATTTTTTAAACCCATTGACAAAATATCAATCCAAAATTATTGGTAATTAACGTAGACCACTATATTATATAATAATTAGATATATTGTGTTTATTAAAAAAATTTAATTATCTTTTATTTTTCAAGTAAATTATTTTTTACTTTTAACTTAAATGTGTAAAAAGGAATTATTAGTTAAAGGAAGTAAATTATTAAACTGCAACTATTCCATATTACTCTTGATTTAAAGGTTAGTATCGTATTTAGTTTAAAATCCAAACAAAACGATATTACTTATTTAATCAAAAAATAAATTACCATCTGAGGGATGAAATTCAATACATTTTTCCCAGTTTATATTCAGCTTTTTCTTCTTCTTCTAAAGAAATTCCTTATAAATACTTAAAAATAGCTCATCAAAAGTACTATAGGTACCTATGTCCAATTTCCAATCTAAAACGTTGCCACTTGAAATTCTCGGTACAGATTTTCTACCTGGAAAATGTTGATAAAAAACAAAAACATCTTTGTAAAATCAATATACTCGAATTCTTCACTAAAAATTCAAAATTAAAACCTAACAGTGTACCTACATAATAAAAATTAATTTCAAAACTTTTCGTCGACGTTTAAGGAACAAAAAATTATGGTTTTCATTTTCAAATTAAAAGTTGACAGGTGTGTTTCGATAGAGAAAAGAAATATTGTGTACGTTTACGAATAAAAAGCAGTACGTCACGATTCTGCGCAATCGTTCCATTCCAAAGTACGGACACCAGTGAAATCGAGGGCCACAAAATCGTACTTATAATCTAATTTCAAGCTATTTGAATGCGGCCAGCGTAATAAACAATAATTATAACTGCTGACGTTTTGTTACTTCGCCGGGAAATTAGTATACCGAAAGGGAAAAAAACTGTTTTATCAACGACATCGATGTAATCGTGCAGATGGCAGTTGAAACCGAACGATGTACGCATACATTAAACGCACGTCCGGTATTCGCGTACACAGCAAGTATCTCATAATTATTGTTTTGTTTATGTTTTTTTGCACGTCGTGTTTTCATAATTTGTGCGCCCCGCGGACATAACGATGCAATTTATTATGTAGGTGCTATCAACTATAATAGGATAAAAAGAACATAGATCACGCTCCGCCTGGGTCAGAAATTTAAAAAAAAAAAACAAAACAATACGCGAATGATCGAAAACGAATTCTATTGATAAATCAGTTCCGATTATTTGTTTTAGAAATATTTATGCTGTATAGTAAAATTACGTGCAATATAGTATCGTTTATAAGCGTATGTAATTGTATTTCGATATTATCATAATGTAGAGTAACTTCTCTATCCGAAACAACGTTACAACAATATTAATAGTTTTATGCATTCGACCGCAATGCATGCGACTCCTCGCAAACGCCACCACTAAGTTTCGTCGACTTATAACTCGTGGTCGGACTACAATAACATTGGCAACGCGCGCCAATATTATTATTGCGTAAAATATTGTACTATTATCATTGTGTAGAAGGCGATGGGAATTCGTAAAAAAAAAAGAAGGGGAAAAAAACGATTATTTTGATGGTTTCGTGAAATTTTTCACTCGAGCGTGATTTCACGGATTATCAATTTTTTAGTTTATCATTAAATTCTTTGTTCCGTCTTTCCTACGCATTTTAATCTGTACGGTAGAGGAATCGAAGGCAGACGTGGCCAATGTAACTTAACACTATGTACACGCGTGTAGCGTGACAACAACAACAACCAGTAAACAGTACACCTACTATGAGAGGTCGAAAGACGGCACACGGAGCTTTTCAGAGCAAATGCGTTCATTGAATTACACATTCCTCGTAAAATGTTGATTTGACACCGAACGTGATGATAGTTTTTCCTACGCGACGTACGAAAGTCGAACTATTCGCGTGTTAAGAGTGTGTCTAAATACACGTTCTATTGCGTGATAGCTGAAAAAAAGAAAAATCATCGGTGAGAAAATCTGGGACAATTGGTTTCGATAAACCAAATATACTTGGTAGTATAATCTTTATCGTATACAGGTAATAAACAAAATAGTTCGATTTACTACAGGTGTAATAACTTTCAATAAAAATATGAATATTATAAGCACGAACGATAGTTTAAATGTACTGAGAGTTTAAACAAATATCGTTTATAATTGAAATTATTGTTAAGTGCCGTAACACTTGAGCAGTTTAATCACCGCGATTTGCGAGAAATTCGATTAAATCATAATCCGGCGCGCCGTGCATTTGTTTTGCGATATTTTCAAGACGCCGATAACCACGTTTTTAATGGGCACTGGACACGTTTAAAACGTTTATGTGTATATAGTTTTCAATTATAATAACGATATTTTAAACTTTCAATCTCCATAGCCCGCGATTTCTTACTTCAAATCGATTTGGTGGTAATGGCCGTGACGAGACATAAAATTAGGGGAAAAAATGCGTGAAAATATTTAAATGACGCGAGAAGTCACTAGCTATTAGCCTATTTTTAGGTATAGTTTACGTAGTTTAAGTATAGATAACGATATTTGTTAACTTTTTATTTTAGTCTAGGACTTTTCTTTATTATTATTCTTTACTTCTAATTCGATTTTGTATTTTCCATACACAGGTCGTTCAAATTTCCTGTGAGATTTTCATCTGGCGGCCGTGCCGTAGATCGCATCGTTGAAGTACTTTCTGAAAACCACCGCGTTAATCGTACTCCATCGCTAACAAAGTAAATTTTTTTGGTGAAACACTCGATATTATATTTGTTGACAAAAAAAAATAGCAGTCATTTTCAACGTTTGGATTTCAAAATGTAAAAATTTCGCCCGTTAAAAATGTTTTCTGCGTACGTCTCTGTAATATTAAAAATTGAAATTATACCCACTTAAAATGTTATTACGAGTACACCGTCGCATTGCACTCCGTACAGTGTTGACAGTGCCGCGCGTATCGTAGGTACACACTACACGGTATGTAAATGGATAATATAGGAAGAAATCACCTGAAATCGAACGGTTGAATGGTTTTTCGTGCTCGTGTACCCAGTCGAGTCCTAATAATTACGCTGCTGAACCGCTCTCGCGGTCTACTCGTATAGATACTCGGAAACGTATGAGATAATATAACAGTGGGTTAATTCTCATATTTTATCGACTCGATAATATATTTCGAGAGGGGTTTCAATAAATTATGAATATTTTGAGCTTTGCGTTTGTTTTTTTTTCCCTTCCAGATACGGTGATTATAATATTGTTTAGAGTCGATTGGCAATAAATCGCCGGCGAAACGACTAGGTACGTAACAGAGAAGGGAGGTCGGTCGTATCTGCGAACGGAGGCGCGCGCTACTACAGCACGTGGCGGTACAGGAACGTTAACTAATCGACACCCCTAAAAATTGGGTCGAGTGTGTCAATTCGTGCAGTAAATAATCTAAAACCAATTATTTTCCGCGTAATTTATACGCGTGTCTGTACGCGTTTTATATTCATACTTATGACGTTTCATTAACCACCGCGACGATAACGTTATATTAGAAATCAAAAATTTAGAGCAGTCCGAGAGAGCACCTACGATGACGTTTCGCACTCGTCGTCGATTTACTGATTTTACATTTGTATCGCGCGACCATCGTGAACGGCTTACGTATTTCGTATCGGTCCACGCCTGCCCTGGAAGTATTAACGATTTTATTTTATAATTACGCATTATTATGTAATTATTTTAATCCCCATTTCGAAATAATAATAATTATAATAAAATATCTTCGATTGAATAACAGTGCGAAGAGAAATATTATCTAAGCAAATCAGCGCGTTTTATTAAAAAATAAAAACCGTAAAATCCTATAAAACAAAGTCTCATCTTTAGGTTTGAGCAATTGTATCGATAAGCCTCGGCGAATTTTCATAAAACGATATTAAAACACGGATAAAAATAACGGAAAATAGAGCGGAACACCCTACAAGGACGAAAAAGAAAAAGATCGAGGGTAGATAAATCTTCCTCGTCGTCTCCGTAAACACTCTACTGAAGTCAACTATAACAGTTTTATTACTCTATACATGTTAAATGAGGTGTGTTTTATTTTCGTCTCTGATTTTTGATGTGAATTTAATTCAATAACGATGACACCTAGCTGATTATATTTCTTATAGTAAGCTGTGGAATTTAAATCATCGAATGCATATCATAAACACGTTTCGTTAACTACTAGTATTTACAATTTATCTAATCTAAGCAAATTATAGAAGAAAAACAGCAATTAACCATGTAGATAATTTAAAAGTAATTAAATAAGTATTAAAAACATACTGTTATAATGGCTTCGAAATTGAGGTTTAGCTGAGTGAAAGATTTTCGCAAACAAATTCGAAAATAATAAAATCGATCGAAAAAAAACTAATAATATAGCTTCCTTGCTTTGCTCCTCTGAATCTGGAATGTCATCAATCATACTTAGGCTACAAAATTAACAGTGTCATTAATCAATAGGTATTAAAAATGTTAAATATACGAATTAGAAAAAAATCATTTTACATTTTATTAAAATATTATTTTATTTAGTCCCGTTGATGACAGACAATGAATGCCGCCACGGCGCCACCGATAAAATGATATTTCGACTGCATGTCGTCGTGATTTCTTATTTTTATAAACAAGGATTTTTTTTTTTTTCATTGGTTTGTTTAATCAAATTGTTTGAATGCCGCATTCGACAAAATGACTATTCGGAATATGACCCCCCTAAGAGCCACGAGTACACGGTATTTAATTAGATTTCTAATCAATCAGAATTAATTCCGTTATTTTACCGATTGGAGACATTGGTGGATTAACGCTCCGCTGGCAGTACCTATTATATACATATATATTATGAAACACGTCAGCACAATGAAATAATATGATTTGCGTATAAAAATAATAATTCATTTTTAAACTGTGCTCATCCTTCTCAAGTACTAAATTAATTAATTAACATTTTCCGTGATAAACAAGTACATAATAATATTATTTAGTAAATCAATCATCAGTTTTATTTTATCTTATTATTGGATCTCTTATATTATTATCTTTAATCAGCTTTTAATTTGTAAGAATACCAGCTATTGGTAATTTCTTATTAATGCGTATATACTTTATTATTAATTTTTATTTGTAATTTTATACTTTTATCATTTAATTTTTCTTCTGTAAAAGAATTATTACGTATTTTCATAAATAAATGAGAATAAAATCATAGATTTTCTAAACTTTCTTTCGATTTTCCTTTGACAGTAATTCTCCTCGAATAATTATAATTAAACGGATCTTATCATGACGATATACCCCATTAAAATTTTTTTAATATGCGACTTAACAGGTTGTTATTTATTGATAGATCACAGATCTCACGAGACAATACCGAAATAAACTATATCACCTGATAACTGGTCTAACTAATGAAGCTGCTCCGTGTATTTTCCGGTATTCTGATTGATTAAACCTAGTGGTAAAATAATATACAACTTTAATAATCAAAATGTTATATTGTTTGAATCTGGTCATGATGGTATAATAAAAGTTTGATTAATGTATGAAAATTGTGAGGAATTCGAGTTTAATTGTATTTTAGTAGTAATTGAACTGATAAAACAGATTTGTTTTGAAGTTCGGATCACATGTACTGTGCTCAGAAAGATAGGAAATCTGTGTGTATGATTTATGAAAAAAATTTTATTAATACTTTTTTAGGCAAACAATGTGAAAACAAAATATTATTCCGAGTGTTGTGTTATGTACATGACTACATTTCAAAGCGATATTATTATTTTTATCATCCATTCAAAAACATGTCTACAGATCAAGCAGTGTACACGGTGATGATATTCATTTATTTAAAGCCCATTCAATTTGAAGAATATATTACATTAATTATATTAAATGCGTAATTTGTCAATACTATTAAAATAGACGAGTATTTTGTAAAAATATTTTAACATTTATAATCATACTTATATCAATGTAAATCTATATTCAACCATCATTAAAAATATTGTATTATCAAATAGAACAAAACATTATATTTGGACAAACGTTTCGTTAAAAAATTTATCGAGTTCTTAACTATAAAAAAAAAATTAACTCTTATCTGTAACTTTTCATTTATAAACAATTACTGGTGAATGAATAATGGATAGCAGTATTTTCGTTAAGTATATCTTTTTTGGAAAAATAAAAAAAAAAAAAAAAAGGAAAAACGTCTTAAGAGTTTAGACTAAAAACGTTTTATACTTCTAAATGACTGTTATCTTCAGAAAACGTGACTCGAAGTGAATTGAAAAATATAAAAAAATCAACGGTTTAAGAAAAAGGTAGTTGTATTTTCTATTGTACATAGTACATTAGACGCCGAGATAGACCTCAAAGCCCATCTAATCGTCATTAGCGTTTCTGTAGGAATAATGAGTGATTTTATCATTTTTTTTATTTTTTTTCATTTCTAATAGTTAAAGTTTCTTTTTTAAGCGAGCTCTAGTTCTTTACTATTTATAGCATAAAAAGACGATTATTTACTAATAATTATAATAATAATAAAAGCTCGGAGACCTATATCACGAAATATATTGAAATATAAAATTGTATACCAAATATGCTCTTTAAAACATAAAATATCGTATTTTTTTGAAAAATATTTCTTTTGTTAGCCCAAACTGGTATACGAATTAAACAGCAAAATTTTAGTTCAAATGTTAATTTATAATTACCTATATAGTTAAATGAATTTTACTGATTACTAATAATAAAAATTAGATTACCGTTAAAAATATTTCAAAGATCCGAGTTATTGACTTTAAACTTATCGAGCATAATTTATACCAAAAATGCATATGAAATACTATCTGACTTGCACCAATGAGATGTACCTACGTTCGATTCATCGTACGTATGTATAAAACAGAGTTTACCCTTCCTCCGAAACAATGATCAAGTAACGTCCGCGGGCGTGTGTATGCAAATGCTAATGTCCCGAACTCTGATTACAATAACAGAAATTGTGTTGTTAAATATTCATACTTCTGCGAAAAAAAAAAATAACGTCACAAATTATAATAAACATCACACGATTTGTGGAAAAATACAAAAACATTATAAAAAAAATTACTTTTATTATTATCATTATTTTGAATTTCAGCACAATGATACACTTGGCAACCCCTAACATTGTAACTCATAAAATCTGACTTCCGGTTCCGCCATACACGTTTCCGTGGTTTCGTGGTGTTAGAGGCCTCTGGTGATCGTATAATATTTCGACCTCGGACTTTACTTTTCCAGTCCGGAAGTACAGCACGTTCACAGTTGATGTTCAACCGGTATTTCTGTTTCGACTGCGCAAGCCAACAAGACCTACCACCACATATCTAGATAATAATAACCGTACATCGATATTTTTCAATCAATTCTTTGTAAATATCCGGGCCTCGAATTAAATATTTTTGTTTTCGTCTTTTCGATTATGAATTTATATATAAATCCAGTACAGTAGTCGACGAATACCTTAAATACCTATTGTTCTATTCTAGATTTAAATAATAGATTAATTTTACCTTCGCTAAAATGCTACTCATTATTAAATTTAAAAAAATGTAAATGTTTCCTGTTTTTACATAACATATTAGCTATATAATAAATACATATTATAGACATTTTCCTCTTCGAGTGCGCCAGAACAGTTATCGTTTTAATTTCTCAATTAGTAAAAAATACGTGATATGGGTACAACAAATTAAATTATAAAATATGTTTTATACGTTTTAATCATTATTTGCAAAACATATATTTTTTCAAATACACGAGTAGATGTAAATTATTCATGTCGTATACTCGGTAAATAATAAAAGTTATCGAAATAAATGCATTTGAAATACCTGTTGTTTTTCAAACCATGCACTTGGACGTTTAATTTTTATACTCGTATCTTCAATGTGAACTTAAAATTTCCGCATTTCATAAAAAATAAAAAACCTTGACAGACTGAGTTTTTTTGGATTTCGAACTGTAAAAAAAAAAACTCTTTTTCATATTCAAACGCATAGGACAAAATCATTAACACTCCAACTACAACTAACACGATGTTTCGTCTATACATGTGTATATTATGAAAACCATATTATTATATACTGTACACGAATATAACAGTTAAGCGAAGCGAAAAATTAAATTTACTACAAGAACACAATGGCCAAGAAAACGAGCCAATTGTTAAACGGGCAAAATCAAAATGAATATCTCAGTATCTGGACGAATAGAAAAGTGCATGTGATCTGAAAATTAATCATCGATATACAAGTCCGAGACGGCCGATATTATGACGATCAATCGATAATAATACGTACATAAAAGTCACGTCACTGCGTAGTACATATCATACGACTCGAAGCTAAGGTCTCAAAGAACATTTGTTAGCCTCTCCTTCCAAACCATCACCGGCCAAACCTAATTTATACACCATTGACATTCTAAGAATCTGCATCTGAACTTTATCCAATTTATCCACAAATAGCGAATGCAATCGTTCCACTGTCGCAAACTCTGGAATTTAGTTAGAATATGGTAATACCTATATATGGAACTCGTATTAAATTAAATCTTCACATCCAAAGTTATACGTTTAATTAAAGAAGTACTTGTTTCGATAATTTCATAATGTATTATTGTTGATAGTTTATTGTGTTTTGCATTACCATTAAAATTTCAAGTACACGCTAAAAAAAATAGAATCTGATTTTACACATTTTCAATTATTAATATAGTCGTAGCTGCATATACTTATCAAGCTGTGCTTACATTTCGCCGCTTAGTTTCAAATCTTATAAATTGATAAGATAGAAAAAAAATCCAAAACCGTTTTATGCGCTTCTTAGGTTCTACGACTGGGAAAACGAATACACAAATGTTTATGTTATTTTCCGAATTCAACATTGAATCACTTGAAATAAGACGATTATATAATGATGTAGTATTCATGTATAAGTTATTAAGCAATAAAGTCGACCTACTCGAGCCAAAGTACCATACAATGTTTCTACCTATTCTTTACGCACAACAACAAATACCTTCTATGTTCGACCGCATAAACAAAATTATAGTCTTCGTTCTCCGTTGTTTAGAATGCAAAAACGACTGCGATTCGTTTCAAAACTTTGGTTTTTTTTTTTCGACCTCCCAAATAATTGGAACGTACCTAAAACGTAAAAAATATCAATCGGTATAATGGTCGACATTCATTGATTGGCTTATGCGAACCGACGAAGTGAGACCACCATACTCACAATGCTCTCCGCGGCGTTATGTATTTACTCGGGAATTCTGAGCAGAGCGAAAAATGTATTTTAATATTTTATTCGAAATGCCGGCGGTGTAGATAATAATTTTCCCGAGTTTCAGTTTTTATTCCATCGTAAAATACCCACACGCGCCAATTATTATTCGAGTGTTTTGCACTCGGTACCGCGCGCCGTTTCCCTCCGAATCGAAAATATTTCTCTACTGACGACTCGTTGTGAAAACCTAACCGCGCCTGGTACGTAACAGCTGGTTTTAAGTGTACCGACATCAATTTTCAAACGAACAAATGAATACAATCTAATATATACGATGAAATAAAGTTTACGTGTTATTATTTTTTTTTTTTAATGTTGAATATTATGTTTTTATCCTCTCTCTCTATTTATATATATATGTTAAATGTATAAAATTAACCCTCTCACGGATAATATTATATAGACTGTAATCAAAACAAAATCGTGCGGCTGCAGTAGACGTATAATACTGCACATGCAAGCGTATCCGCAGTAATAAACGAGAAAAAGCATCATAAATACGTCTAACCACGAAATAACACTGTGATCGCGCGGTAGACTCGAGAGAGAGAATAATTTTACATATATTAAAATTTAATTTAATTAAAAAAAAAAAAAAAAAACAATAACAATTAAATCGGTTAGGTCAGGACGGCGGTGATAGTTATCCGAGCTTAAGCCGAGATTTTCCACCACATATATTATAGTCGAATTATTCCTATGGTCGTCGTTGACGTTTAACACGCGCCTCCTCCGCCCGATCGACGAACAATATTGAAAACACAAGTTCATCGCAGCGAGTTATAATAAATTGTATTAAATAAAACGACCTCTTTATCGAATTCCAAACGAAGAACACGACCCCGGGTCCGTATATCCGTATGTCCTAAAGTAGGTTTTTTATAATTCAAAACAAAAGCGTGTGATTCTATGGGTTTCATCGAGCGCGGGGACATGGCACGTGGCTAGGTGATCGAGCGACGGAAGAAAATCTCGTAAAGCCGTTGAGTTTATTTGCGAAATGTTTGCGTGAAAATATCGCCCGCGAAAATTCTAATTCAAATTGATGAATTTGAATTGCATAATAAATATGAAACGGGTAAAAATTAAGTTCCTGCGGGGGGCCCAAACCTCTCGGCTCGGCCCGGGATTTTGTGACGGTTGAATTTATTATCACACGTTCTCGCTGTATTAAACATTTATTTATAATTAACGTTGTATACCACACCTATTATTAAACTTTGGGAAAGCTACATTACGGCCCCGGACAATGCTATGAGGAAGAAAAATAACCTAACCGTAAAAGTATTTTCGCAATCCACGAGGATTCGTCGGATTTGTTTTTAGTACGTCTATACGAGTATCGACGATTTTTAATAGGCCGTGTTTTTCGAGGGCGAAACCTAAACGAATAAAATCAATATTCTACTTACGCGTTTTCCGAACATTTAAGTCTCTTATCATGACAATCTCGGGAAACGAGAGTTTTTTTAACGCGACGAATTTCGTGTCGTAAACCGTCGCTTCTGTTTACGGGCGCGCCGTCGTAGTCGAATTAACTTCTTACAAGATGGCCATTGTCACCTAACCGTTTTATTCATGTATAAGTCAACGACAACGTTTTCGCTATACAAATGAGGAAAAAACTTTCTTTCATTTTTGCCCTCGACTTTGTGTCAACTTAAGTATGGATTTTTTGTTCGTTAAAACACTGTGAAAAACATTTTTAGTCATATGATATAAATTAACATTGCATAATACCTGATTCAACATTCAGTTTTCAACTATACGCATATCATTTTAATTCGTTTTATATTTTCTACGTTTTAACGGTTTTATAAGGATTGTAAAACTATGATTTTGGATTTGTTTGGTAATTCGATTTTCGTAACATCTATCTGTGGACAATTAATCAAAAGTCATTAAAAACACATGGGTGAAACAAATGTTTTTTTTTTCAATTAGTCGTTATTTCAAAACTAAAAACATTATGTCATATTAATAATATATAATACAATAATATAATATATTAAGAATAAAATAGTTTTATAGAAAATCATTAATATAGTTATAAAATAATGAAATCAAATTTATCATCATCTCGTACATAATTACCATGATCTGCTAAAAATACGCGTTGTTTTTCCTAATTCAAAATAATTATAATATCTATGATCTACAGCAGTGTTTCTTAAACTGTGTTCCGTAAGACCCCGGAGTTCCGCGAAACCTAAGTGCTTTTTTTCAAAATTTCCAAAAAAATTACTTTAAAAACCGAATCGGTTAAACAAACAGTAAAAAAAAAAAAAAGAAGACTTACGGTACACTACGGTATACGACGGCGAAAAAATTAACTAAATATTTTGGACGACAATATCCGACGACGATTCGAGCATGACTGATATCACTTCAACCACGCAACAGGCCCCGCCTGTTATCTCAATAGGCAGTGGGCGGTGCGACAATTAAAATTGTTTTTTTTTTGTTTTTTTTTTTTTTTTTTATTGAACTTATTTTTTCACTGAAAGTGGGTGGTGTGACGCAATAACAATCGAATCAATGTTTTTTTTTTTTGTTACATACTTTTATAATATATCCTTTTACAATACAATAATTAATAATAATAATGATAATCCACCCCCACCCCAAATTTTAAAAAATTCTTAGTTCCATAGAACGACTATTCTTTCACTGCCAGATAGGATTTGATGAGTACTATCAACCCTATTTCCAGAAAACTGCCCTTATTGAGAAAACTACCCCTAGAAATATTATGTGATCACAGTCGTAATCTGACCTTTGAGAGACGGTATCTTATAAGTCGAATGCATAAATAGCGTCAGAACCGAAATTTTAACTAACAAATATTAATGTTCTTATACAGAAATAATATTTGAACATCAATGATAAAAATAATATTGGTTATGACCGCGACAGACTTGACGCCGAACCTGACACGACAATTCAACTTTTATCAATAAAGCCTAATATTAAGTATATTTGTGATAATAATAAGCATTTTCACTCATTTAAAAGTCCTATTTTTTAATTAAATACATAGTATTGCCATCATTTTTATTGCAAATAATCCTTACATAAAATGACACATTAAAACTATTGAAACAAAGTAGGGGCTCTACGATTTTAAGTGGACATAAAAAACGGTTTCATGAATAAAAAATCATTAAGAAATGCTGATCTACAGTATTGATATAGTTCAAATTAAAATAATCAAACTTATGTATGTAAATTATTTCACAATTGTAAGAAATTAATAGTTTGCTTCAACATATAAATAAAATAAAAATTCACTTCTCTCGAAAAAATGAGTTATTCGAGCGATTGATATATTCAAATATAATTTTAAGGAAGCTCAACTACCCGATGTTGTATTTTATTCTTATATTGAATAAAATAGTAAAAGAATAAAGTGAGAATTCTATTTTTAAGAAAGAATATGTAATATATAAGGAAGATTATGTAACCGCATTTTTTACATTTCGGACTTGTACTGCTGTGCTCTTCAAATAGGTATATGAAATCTAAAAAGTAAAAATTAAGGGTGTGTAGGTATCTAAAAGATCACACCGTCACACTCTATAAATACCTAAGGATTTCACTTGTTAATTATTACGAGCATCACAGTTAAAATATTACCGAGTAAATTATTTCGCAAAGTCTGTTTAATATTTTTGAAAAAATAATGCATTATAATTTGGACCATGAAGATATTTTTCTTTCTTTTTTTTTCATTTCTATCATGTGCGTTCGATATTTAATTTATATCTAATTACTATGTTAGGTTAAATCTTTCTTTATTACATCTATTTATCCAATCACAACAAACAGTTAGTTGGACCCGTTAGTTTTGTCAAATAATATTTGAATTGACTGCAGAAATAATGCAAATATGTAGGTAATTGATAACCATGGCAACGAAAGTCGCGACGCACGAACGAAAATATCATATAATAATACGTTATACTTCGCGTAGATGCTTTCGATTTTAAAACGAAATCAGTAAATTAATTTTATTTGTCACTCTGTGAATAATACGTATGCGAGTCTTACTTCAGAACGAATGTCTTCATTTCGACAGTAATATCGACGACATTTTTTTTTTTTGACAATCAGTTTTGTAGTTCTCATTTCATTTGCTATAGAAATACTGTTCCAATTTAAAATCTAACTCCAAACTTTGCGACTGGTTTTTATTTTATTAATTTTTTTTTTTCTAATATCCCATTCTCATCATATGATGGTTTGAATAAACTAAACGTTATTGTTTAAATATTATCACATTAATCGAACGCAAAGTGTTTTCGTGGAGACTATAACATTGTAATAATATATTATACTTGTTGAGAGCGCAAAATGTATAAATATTAAAATATAAGAGCAGAGATCAGGCCCTGATTTAAAAGCGTCGAAGCTCAAGGCAAGATTTTTATTTTTTAGATTACTTTAATAAATTGATTTGAATTGTTGATTGTCGCTGTATAGCGTTTTAGAAAAAAACAAGCGAGTCGCATTTTTTTGAAACGCGATGATTTTGCTTTTTGTCACTAATTTTTTGAAACGTGGAATTGCGTTCCTCGATCGACACTTATTATAAAATGAAAAAAATTAACGTAGTAAAGAAAAACGAACGATTCGGTAAGTATTTCGGAGGCCACCTGCACTTGTATATCGTACCCAATCGAAAGTTTACCGCCCAATCGGTAGAGATTCCGGACGAAAACAACAATGTTACACTCAAAACGCAATGTTCGTGGCGTTTTTCTTTTTCTTTTTTTTTTTAATTGCCTTTTTCGTTTTCAAACATCCGGCGGCGTATTATGGGCCTCCCGTCAAATTATCACGTGACGTTTAACAGAATTTATCACTTACCGGACGATCTGTCCGAACGGAAGTCGATCCCGTACAGTCAACTCCGTAGTGGCCGGCTGACGACTGGACGACCTGAAAAATATCGTACACGCCGCGAACGCGGTTAAATTATCGCCCGGAAGTCGGCGTGTCACTGGTACGAAACGCGGCGCAAAACACGAAAACGTCTTCCGGCCCGAGAGCGGCGAGCTTTAACATCCGACCCGGTGGTGCGTCGTCACGCTACTGCCGAACGCGAACACGTCTTCCCTTCGTTCGGCCGCGCACGTTGGGACGTTTCGCTAATAAACCCTCGCCGGTCGGCGAAATATTTTAAATATTTCAAACGGAAAATTATCGTTTTTCGCCACCGCCGCCGCCGCCGCGCCGCGCCGTATCATGAAGTATGCACGTGCACACCTGTCTCCCGTACGAAAAATTAATATTTAGGCGTATAAATATGTGTGTGTACGTATATTATTATTTTATTTTTTTTTTACAATTTGCCGTTTGTTTTCTTCAAACGGACTGATTTTGCTATACTTTTAATTAATAATTTAATATTAACAATAATAATTACTGTCGAAATCAGTCGCGTATTACTATATTCGAAAAACTATAGTCCAATCGGAAGAACTGTCTACGCACACGCTAAAGTGATAGTCAAACGAACGAAAGAAAATCATCTTTTATCGTCTGTAATTAAACTCCAAATTCTTCAATTTTAGGTTTTATAAATTTCTAGGTTATATTAATCGACGATAAAATATCTAACGCCATCAGTTCTGAGTGAAAACTAAAGAAACTTTAAAATTATGCAAGCTCAGCAATAATTGTTATATTATACTTAGATATAATTTTTATTGGATAGCGTTTCGCCTATAATAAAACGATAACAATATTTAAAATATCAAACTTTTCTGATTCTCATAATTCCTATAGTTACTAATTACGTAATTAATACATTTTTTTATTTCTTTCATTATTTATTATCAAATGACATTTATCCTAAGTCGACGTACTACTTGTAATAATTTTCAAAATCAGAGTTGGTATTTATTTCGTAATCAGGGTGAATGCGAACATTTTTAAATTGTACAGTTTTAATATAATGTATAAATATAAATATGAAATATAAATAAATGTATAACCTTAACACGTCCAATCAAAATAATGGATATTAATAGAAATTAAATTGGCATGTGTTTAAACACGAACCACCAAACGCCGACTTGATTGGAAAATAAAAATAACGAAAGATCTAACATTTTTAACTTGTTCGCACGGTAAATAATACGTACGCCATTAAGTGTTATGGATTTAAATAAATGTTGACCAGATTATGACGCATACGTAAACGTACGATACAAATAATGAAAATGACGTATTGGTTGGATAGCGACAAACTACATATTATAATCCCTTTAATCACACAAACTCTTGGACTTTGGGTAAAGTTTAGACGCAACGCATCGCGTGTTTGCCATACCTGGTGTTTTCTTGTGAGTATGCGGACAAAATAATATGCTTAAAACGATGTAATTTAACGGAAACGCACACACACACACACACGTTATTATGTAAGTGCAGTTAAGTTATGAATCGATTGAAAAATATTGTCACGCGTGTACCACAACAATCGTGCTGACGCGAGGGCAAAGGGAAGAATATAATTAAATATGAAATTAGAAAATTATTGCGAACCTATTAATCGTGTAAATAATTATTGTCTATACAGTATATAATCAATGCGGTGATATTATTCACCTATTCACGAGGTAAATATACTTACGCGAGTAATTTCACAGTAGATCTTGTCGATTTGACGTACCTCGCGCTGTATTGAAAACAATACCGGTAGTAGATTATGTCTCACGTCAGTCCCAACGGTAAAAACAAAAAATGTAAAAAAACCCATTCGTTAAATGGCGCTCTCTGACTCGACAATCGTTTTATTCTGCGTATTGTTTATATTATATTGACTACCTATTTAAATACAAATCACAAACCATCGCCATAAGTATGAATAAGTACATCGAGTAAAACATACAATTATATAATCTCTATAAACACAAATGTTAAAAAAATCATTCTCACTCTGGTCCAAAATAAGGAATTATTGGCAACTTCGGACTTATATATGGGACCCAGTCGAAACCTTGAAATATCTTTTCGAAACGATGTTGACCAGAGTATTCTAGATTGTTTGGAGTTTCTCTTACATGTGTTTTATACACATTTCATGTTTTGACAATGTATCTCGCATAATATTTCAAACGAGAAAGTCACTTCAAAAAAATACGACGCGGCATTAATAATATTTAAAATATTCACTTCAGTCGGATAATAACGGTGTGTTCGTTATGAATAAAACGATCAAACGTTTTTGTTTTCTGAAACCATGGGGGGCTTCACGGGAATCGTATGAGATTCCCACTGCGGTTGTCACGCAAATTTCTGATCTCTTTGATCTATATGACAGTATTATGTTTTAGCTATGTAAATACGCTCGCGTTGAACATTACAATACGTATTACGTCCAATTTAATTATAAATTTTGTGGAAGCCCAGATATGACTTGCTTGTTATATCATTAAATCAATAACATACGACAATGTGTTTTATTTTTTTTCATGTTTGTATTCACAAATTACAATTTAAGACGTAAAAACAACATTATAAACGTTGGCCGGGAAATTGAAACGTGATTTTCACTTAATGAGTATTAAATACATGTACAATTAGTGGCTAGGTAGTGTCACGCTAATGGTGCCAAGACGCGTATTTAGACCTCTAATTTTTATCATATTAACTAGAAAGGACGATTGAAATATCAATGCAACTTCCCCGCAAACTGATGTTACGTATGACGTACATATGACGTATCGACGGAGACGATTTAAAAATAAATTTTTATCATTTTCACAAATAGTTTTTAAAAATTAAAATTCACATTGTTTTGGTGTAACAGAAGGGGAAAATATGAAATCGGACGACCTCAGTACAGAACTGCGCAGGTTTGCGAACGCTCAGTTGAAATATAATTGACTATATAACGAGTACTCATTATAGAAATTATTAATCACGTCGTTTATCGATAACTATTAAGACATTTTATAGTTGAATAATTGCAAAATTATAATAAATCATACCTTATCTCACTATTCATTTTACAGCCTTACAGGTAAATGTGTGTTCGTGGTATCAACCGTTAGATGACGCTAGCCATTTGGACGGACTACAAAAATGATTTCGTACAACTCGAGTAGCGACTAAACACAAATGAGTAACAAAATATAGTTATTTATTGGCATGGGGGCATCTTAATCTGTAGTGAAAATATTGTATCATACATACGCACATAATAATATGTACTACTGTACGACTAAATCCTTGAACTCTAAACATAGATTAAAAATAATTTGATTCTTATTTTTAACAATCAATATTTTATGTTTCTTGTTGATTATTATGTAATTTAAAAGAAACTTAATTATTTTAAGTCTTCGCGATTTTTATTTTCTACATTTTAAATCGTTTTATTCAGTGATACGTATAAATAAAAAAAATTCAAAACTTTAAACAATTTATGAGCCAAGAAGAAAACTTATCAAACACATAATTAACTCCGAAAATTCAATGCAAAAAAAAGTAACGTTCATAACATTACATATTGTAGTTTTGATTTGACCAATATTATAAATGTTTATATGTATATATTTTATAAATTGAAATTTAATTTGAAAAATACATTCAAAATAGGTGTAAATAAAATATTTTATATTAAAAATATGTTGAAAATGATCGTCCATAATGAGTGAAAAATTCTACAACGACGCATATGAATTAATCGAAAATCGTATCACAGAACACGATTTTTTGTTTTCAAAAACACGACCACACTAAGACCGAAATGAGTCGAACGTGTTGATGTTCGAGCATTCCTAAAGCTCGTTAAAAGAAGAAGACAATCACTACCTACTTATATGATTATTATATAGCAGGCAACAATAATAATCAGCTCTATCGCCGACGTACTAGGTTCGAATAAATGATATCGTTAAAAAAAAATAAAAATACAAGACAAATAAATATACATTTAACATACAGCCGATGCTTGATAAAAACAATGAACATGTGAACAAACTCGTTTATAATACACATTAATTTAATGCGTTTACGTACCGGAACTATTTGATACGGTTTTTACTTCATACTTGTGAGTTAATAATATAAGTGATTAAAATACCACTTATATTCAACAAATACCTAAAATGACATCTACAACTTACGACGTAAGGGAAAACAAGATCGGATTAATTTAAATATTCGTATTCGATAGTTTATCGCAAACTCGCAATACTTACAAATCAAAAACTTAAACCTTTGAATACAAATATACAATACGAGTGTACATACTTAATCAATAGTAAAATAATTAAAAAAATACTCGATTTATATTAAATCTTCGTTTCAACGTTTATAATAAATTATACGAAAACATATAATATTGAAATGCTAATAAGTGTCGTCTATCTCATTTATACTTGTACGAACAATTATACATTAATTAACATATATTTATAGGATGTTTGTGAAGTTATAATTGAACGCTTTACTGCTTCAGAAAAATACTTGAAATGTTGACTGAATGGCCGACATTTCCTTATTTTAAATTCCACAAGTTGGCGAATGAAATTCATAGTAGTATTTAATACCTGTAATAAATAATAAATAAAACGTTTGTTCAATAAAGTGTTTTATTGTATAAAAAAATAAATTATTAAAATCTAAATCAATGTAATTATCAATTACATTAATAAATTATCTAAAACATTGCATAAATATTCCTTAAAGTTTACTATGAGAGATTATAATATACCATAAATAATACAACAATAAACACCTTCGCGCTGTAGTACGACATTACATAATTCTTTTAGCGCAACAATTGGGAACTTGTATTGTCGTGCATTCCTTAAAAACAATATGTGTTCATTATAAACGAAGATAGTAATAAAAAAAATTATAAAAATATATTAACACTAAACAAAAAATAGTTTCAAATATTAATAACAGTATAATATTGAGTTGATAAGAGTGGTAGGTATTTTATAGAGATTCGACGAGTCTATAGAAAACTGTCAGTCACCAGGTGTATTTCGGATTTAAATATTACTTTGTCGAGAGCGTTTTGTTTTCTAAATAATAATCAAAGTTAGCAGTGAACGAGAGAAAAGGTGGTTTAGAATGAAACCATATCGTACAGTTCAGATTACCGTAAGGCGTAAACACGATATTACAGTTGAACGGTTCGTCACGATTGATAAGTTATCAACGGGTGTTCCTTGTGTAGTTTCGAAGTGCAGGGAACTTGTAGAAAATGAAAAATTGAAAGTGTAACAAGCGAAATAAAAATAATGACAAATCCCCTGTTGTTCGTTGCCGAAATGTAACGGTTGACAATTTACAGTTCATGACGATATCGATTTAGGAAACTACTGATCGCATCGGTACTAATTTATCGGCTTGTTTTAGGTGGGAAGGACTCTTTTTTCCGTTATAAACTACCTACCATTTTTTTTTATTACAATTTTCATTACATTTTCTTAAAGATACATTACACAATATTATTGTCAGAGGAACTAATTTTCAATAACGACGGATACTTTATATAAACACACTATATAAGCATTTCATTATTTTTGAGTTAACGTCGCCACAAAGTTCACATCACAGACCTTAGGAGTCGGATGTGACTGATAAGCAGAGACTGCTGGAAGATTGGGACTATTGTACTTTAGGGTAATACTCGGAGGACACGACACTATTGTACAAGTCGATTACACGAAGAGAGTGAGCTGCACCCAATCTTCCAGCAGACTCGTCAGTGATATAATGAAGCGAAGACAAGGTTAAGTGCGAACAACTACGATGACTCGGAATCGCTGGACGCGTTTTGGCCAAGCGCCGTCTCGATAACCACCTCTTTAGCTTCTTCCCCATTGCACCTGAAATAAATAAATAAGAATAAATAACAAGAAATAAAAACAACCATCACAACGGTAACAATAAAAGTAATAACAAAATAATAACCGTAACAATGTAATAACCGTTTCGTTTTACGATTTAGTTTTATATTGTCGAAAAAAAAAAACTCCCGAATGAAAGCAAACTATTGGATTTTTATTCTATAATTTAGTTGATTGAATTAATAATAGATCGCGTAAACGTACAGCCGTCGTGACGAAAAACAATGCAATCTAACACGTCTGGGGATTATGGTTTTATTTTGAATAAAAACCACGCATTTCATTCCCATTTTCTCGCCCAATTCACTTTAAATCAGCGAACA
Organism: Drepanosiphum platanoidis; assembly: GCA_948098885.1. Classification (NCBI taxonomy): domain Eukaryota; kingdom Metazoa; phylum Arthropoda; class Insecta; order Hemiptera; family Aphididae; genus Drepanosiphum; species Drepanosiphum platanoidis. Next base: position 11,628,790 of record OX402530.1, on the reverse strand, counting down.
CGCATTTTGTTGTCATGTCCAATGCTCTTCGCAATCCGGTCATGGCGTTGTAATCAGTAATCACGAACGTTTGATTTCGTTCGCTAAACAAATTTACAATTTTGCGTTTGAAAAACCTTTTCCGGGGTAAAAGTGATTCGTGTAACAAATCATTTCAGAGGAACTTGGCAGTTTAATTTATCGAAATGTACAAACACTGTAAAAATATATACTATTTTTTTCAAAATATGACCGAATAGAAGCGAAACGTATTATTTTTCTGTAAATGTCGTTTTTATTTGTTTTCACTAGTATTTTTAATTGTTAACGCTCACATTTCGTATTGATACTTTATTTAAAAAATATATTCTTTAATAACAAATGACGAACTTTTTTTTTCAATACCAAAAATACGTTTTAATGGAAACAATCTTATCCTTTATAATTTCGAAAGCTTGTATAGAATACAGTAGTAAATCGATTACTGTTCAAAACCGCGATGGCGTTTACTTCAGATTTAATAGAGTAAATCGGTAAATTATAACCATACTAGCCGTGTAAAACAGTGTTCTATTCAACGCGTGGTGAACACTATTTTCGTAATAAATTTTATTTCGTGAAATTTGCATTATAAACCGTCGGGTATTTAATTAAATGTAACAAAATTCTTCACAGATTGTAGCATGTTGCAACGACGGCAGAAATTGAATTTATTCGTGAATTACTCAGTCTTAATTTGCTGTATGTTACTTTACTCAACTTCTAATCGCTAAAGGGTAGTTTACTTACTAAGAGAAATATGGGACAAGAAACGTTTCAGCCCCTTTCCGACAAATCTCAAACTTAATTACACACCTTATTTTTGATTCGGAAAAGTTAAATTGTGTAATTAATCTTGACCCGCGAACAATCCCCTTCTAAAAAGCAATACTGAAGACGGTTTCTAACAAAAAATTGGGGTTCATAGCATTCGGCTGGCAAATAAATTAATTAACTGTGAAACTTACACGCGCACATTATACATTTATATATAATTATCATAGTGAGTGCAACATTATGATCGGAAAGAAAAAGCAAAAATATTTTACAACATTGCCAAAACTACAACATTATTAAAATAACATAAGAACGATTCGATTAAGAAAAAATGTATTTCGAATCGCCAAATAATTATACCAGAAAATACACTTTTTAGATTGGTTTTAATAACGTATTACTAAGTGTTTAGAAAAATTAATTATTTTCAAAAGTAATTATTACTCTCCCCGAGAAAATTAAACTCCTTCAGTAATACTTAAACTGTCATTCTATATCCTACCAAAATGTAATGATCTTAAGACTAAATCCTCCAACTCGAACAAATGTTTACTGTGTTTATGTTATTGTTTCTTTGTTGCATACAAAATCATTCGTTTAGAAACGAACACGTTAGAATATTTATTTACAATCTCGTGCACAGGAACTTACCTAACCGAAATTTAAATATTCATATTTTATATTTATTAATGAATATAATTACTATTTAACTACCAAGGACACAATAATTAACGGCACATCATAGTAACGTATTACGATAATTATACATTTGAAATCAAGTCCTCCGTATACGAATAAAATATAAGAAAACACATTGGTACCTAATAAGAAACATTATGTGTTAACATTTTAATAACAAAAACATCAAATTTAAAATACATAAATCGTTTAGAAATGAAGTCTTTACTCGGTGGATGTTAAATGTGAATTGAATTATCGAACGCTAATATTTTTATCGATTTAATATTTAAATAGGTATTATGATTCACAAAACAGAAGTAGACGGGTCTTCAAATATTAAACAATATTAATACGTTACTGTAATACCGTACTATTAGTGTCAAAAATATTATATTTTATTTGGTAGTTAAAAACATTCCATGTACTCGGTTGCATACGTAGGTACTCACCGTTTGTATTATTTGTATAAATCAACTTGAGCACAAGGGACTTAGAAAATTGTAAGAGTTATTATAATGAATTTAGTTTTGGTCCATTTAGTGATACGTCGATTTGTGTTTGTGACAATAACTAAAGTCTTAAAAAGTAAATGCAATTAGAAATCGATTTCTATATAGGGCAATTTAATTTTGATTTATCAAATAAAATGTAATGACCGAAGAAAGTTACTGCAAAAATAATAGGTAACCAATTTCCATTATATTTAATAATAATTTTAAATCCGAAATATAATATCAGAAGTTTTGTTTTTATATACAGCCATTTACTTTCAATATTATTTCATTTAAATGGTTCATTTAATCTCACGTGGTTTTTAATTTTATTTATAATAAAAACGTTCATAATGTGTTGTATTAATGCCATTAATATTGTAAATAATTCCACTAAATAATTCATTTCACGTGTCAAAAAAAAAAAACATTAAAATGAATATTAAACTAAACTAGTATTTTTTATAAAATACGTGTTTTATTTACTATCGATATTTTGTTTTTACGAGCGTAAAAATACATACGTTATTTACCTATCAATGATTAATAATTTATAATTAATATCTGTAAATGATCGCAAGAAATGTCACTATAATAGTCGTATTTATGTCTGTTTAGTTCATAACTATACTTGATTATATGGATTTGACAAGGCGTATCGAAAAATGTGTGCGATTACTCGTAATTTATTTACATTTTGTAAATAAGGTTTTTCTTTTCTTTCATATTTCAATCTGTTATAATAAAATTATTGTCGTTTCCTTCTCATTTTTCTTATTATTTTTCCCGCTACTTTGAATGATAATTTTAATCTAACGATTCGTGACTAATATTTTCTTTGGAAATTTCCACCGTTTGTTTGTGCATTATATTATATTATTAACGAGTTGATAACTTCGTGTCGTTCGCTTTCGTATGAAGAACTAAACAGTAATATTAATAATAATTATAGTGTCACTAAAAACAATGATAAACGTAATAAAATGTTCACGGACACTAAAGGGACATGCATGAAAATATAAACACAGAGTGTATATCAGTGCGGTATTCAGTGGATCATGGAGAGAGTAAAGCGATTTGCTCTATTTCCTTTCGATTTTCCTTACTGAACCCAGTCAATCGCGTTAACCTCGATCCGAAAAAATGAACACGGACGACCCCGATGACAGAGATTTTATAAAAGAAAATTGACCGATAACTATGGATATTCGGAAACGCTCTGATTGAGTACCCATTAATAATAAATTAGGAAAATTATTATTTCCGGTCCATCGGCGGACTAGAAGAGCACTGAGAGGTAATTATCAGGACAGTTTGTTTGAACGTTAAATTGTCCATTTTTCCAGCAAAACGAAGGGGAAAAAAATAGGCGGACGATACTGTATAGATATGTAAAAGAAAAAAAAATTGACTCGACGATGAATACGCCGACGATAGGCCGAGAAATAGGAGGTGGCGTGCTCGATTGTTTTTGAAATTCGTCGATCGGAAAGATTCACATAGTTCCGATTAGGTCGTTAATAATACGGCTTATTTCTATTGAACGCTTTTGGACAAACTGGGTTAATAGACAGTCTGAAACGACTGCCGAATTAAGTATATTGTAAACGCGTCGTCATCAATGTGTTCGGATTAACGCGCGTTATTGCTATTACGTGCATTAAGTATTGTTGATAAATATACCGCGTCGAATTGTGTTATTAAATAAATCTAATAAATTATTATTTGCTTAATGTTGGTCCATAGAAAACGGGTTTTATGAAAGGACGCACTAATGTAGTTATTAAGGCCTAAACGTTTGATCCATAAATTATAAAAAGACGCTATTTAAAACAAGATTTGCTATTTTTGTCTCCCTCCCGGGGATTTAACAAAACACCTACAAACCATTAATAAAATAATTGCGTTTTAAGTGCTCAAACACATTAGTACAACAATAAAATTAAATATATTTTTAAGATTACGATATGTTTTTTTTTTCTTAAATATATAATAAATTATATTATTAAGTACTCGATGATGAACTTTTTATTGCCAGATCAATGAGTCGAATAATTAAATTTGAAGTGTAGAAAAATCTAGAAAAAAGTTAAACTCAATAACATCCAACGAACAGTTAAACAGTTACGTTTAATTAAGCCTATAATCGGATTAAGTTTCCAACTCTATGTTAGTATTACGTTAGTTAGTAATGAATAAAATACAATTTAATATGACGAGAATGGTTACTAATATTACACAACGTTGTTTAAATCGTATTATAATTTATAAGCCTATGCAGATGACTTTATAATATAACCGAGGCAGAAAATCAATTGGTCATAAACAACATCAAGTTAATGATCTCGTAGATAGGAAACGTTTGGGTAAATTGATATTCAAATCGAAGATAACATTTTTTAAGAGAATATTGTGTAATATAATCTATTTTCTGATATCAATACGTTAACGTGAATATAAAACGATATTAGACTCCAGAGAACTATGACAAAAAAATGGTATTTCGTGGTTATGAATATTTAAAAACCAAAACTTCTATGATGTCAGTTCGAATTAAGATTGCTTAAAAATGTTACAAGACCCGACTGGGCTCGGACGTCAAGAACATTAGAATTTCAAACAAACTACATTTTTTTTTTTTTTGGTAAGTGTAAAGTCTCAAAAAGAATAGCGATTGAAGAAATTATGTGAAGGTTAAGAAAGATATAGAATGTGTATTCCAATGAATAATCAAATTGGTATTTCGTGTCTGAGAAGCCAAATAAGAAAAAGATCGGAAGGACAAAATACGCTCGAAGTAAATATTCAGTAATCGAGTGGAAAAAAACTTCAAAACTATTGGGAGTCAGGTTGAAAAACCACAGGCGTATAGCTTTTAAAATGAGATTTCAATATCGTCCATTGTACAAAACAATATGATCAAGACGTCTGCTACGACCAGGCCGTTTTTCACCGAAAACAAGAGACAGTCGGCCGGTAAAATTGAAAATACCAAAGAGACGCGAAAACCCATGTCGCATATACATAATTCAAACACAGTTCTAACGTCGCGCTTGTTAAACCCATCGGAAGTATCTACACGTGATACACGCGATCGTTAAAAGAAGATAAATTATTATAATTTCTACCGTAATTTATGGTCCGTTCTGCGTGAAATCGTTTGGCTCGTCGTAATAAAGATGCCCGTAAGACGGTACTCGCAGCAGTAATAGTACAATGTTTATTTATTATTATTATAATATTTTCCATCGGCCCGTTTCGTGCACGTTGGCGTGAGCAAACATGCACATCGTCCACGGACGTGAAAACAACGCTAATGACATTCGTTCGCCCGTCACACGAGAAAATGCGGTCTCGACGGTTGGTCTGAGTTGAAAAGTGTATCGGCGGTGAAGAAGAAAAAAAAATACGTATCGTACCAACACGTTTGGCGGGTACCGTCGCCTAATATTCATAGCGCTTCACGAAAATTCACGGCCGGAAGGTTTTCTCGATGGACGATAATTTTCGATAAGCATCATGATTTTTACTTTCGTCGGTTGTTCGGACTGAATAATATAATAACAATAATAATAAATCGAATCATATGACTATTTGGAGCATCACTCGCGTGCGTTCGGCACCGTACGCGCGGGCGGGCGGTCGGACTGATTCGTACGAATAATAAAACGTATTACCCGTGTAATGACGATATCGTCTATACAAACATGTTATAATAGAGCGCATAATATTATATTATATGTGTCGTTGTGAGTTTCCAAAGTCATGCACCAGAAGAATCGGATTTCAATTCTTTTTTTTCGTATATTGTTCTGAGCCCATCACCGTCGCAGTCATGTGAAATGTCCTAGCGCAACAATCACGCTTCCAACACTACGTCCCGTGCACTAAACTGCACGTCGCGCTAAAGTGTGTGTGTGCGTGTGTGTTTACATTCGCGTTCTATTGTCTACTGTCCGAGCGACGACGAAACGTCATTATTTGTGGACGCGACAGTTTGCTGTGGACAAACGGGAAAACGAAGACGACGCTTTATTTTATGAAATTTCAAACGCGCGTCCAGTACGTTTTAGATCTCGCCGCGCCGTCGTGTAGCGTGATTCACTGGTAACATCGATTATGGAATAAAATCTATTCGATCTATTCATTATTGTAAATTGATAGGTTGACAAACGATTAGCGAACACAGCTCGTGCGGTTGTTTCGCACGACAACGTTTATCGGGTTTCGTGATCCAGACTGCTGCAGCTACTTGATGCCAACGAGTTGTGTGACAATTACAATGAATTTTATTCATCCGAAACTGGAACGATAAAGCGAACAATGTGAATTGTTTACGACACGATATAATATGCGATGTTAAGTTTTCGGTCAGATGATCGTTTTTTTTTTTATAATGTTTCGCACGACAACATATTATACGTATATATGTATATGAATTTTTGAAACAAATCCGACGGATTGGCATCGATCAAAACGTAGAGAAATAATATGTTTCGTTTTCATTGTCGCAGACAATAATAATTGTAAGAAATGTAATCGGTCGTTAATGTGAATTTAGTTCGTGTATAAAACCTCCGGACAAACGACGAGAAAACTTCTCGGCAACGTAACGTTCGATAGGGGAACGAAGACATTAAATAAGTTACACGCAGATATGTTCGCTCTTAACAACAACGGACGATAATAAGGCAGCGGAGTACGCGTTTGTTTTTATTTTTTCTCTCGAGTTCTAGATTATCCGGCGTAGAAAGTTTTCCCGCTGTCGGGCGGAGTTTGTGAATATAAAGATTCCGTCGTCGTTTGTTTCTTTTCGCAAACCGCGTGGATATCGTATACATGCGTAATTAGTACAACCGTTAACGTTGGATTCAAACTGGCGAATACTTATTATTCATTCCAGAGACAACGGAAGCTTAGGTTTTAGTCGCGGCGCGTGGATCATCGTAACACTATTTTTTCGGATGAAATACATACACACACAACATTCGTCGAAAACATCTCATCTATATATTGGTCAGCAGTTCATCACCTCACGCATTGTCGAGAAAAAAAAGAACAGTGTACGTAGTTTACTCGTGTTTATTTGGCCGCATTGTACGCGTTTGTCACTCGTCGCAAGCATGGATAATTACCATTACCTATCTTAACAATGGATGATTCGATCTTTTGTGCCGTCTCTGCCGAATGTTACAATCGATTCTACAGAGAGCTAACTGAAAAACGATGCACCTAATTTATTTTCATTTAGACGTGTGCCGTTTGTCAGCCGCGTTATTGTTACTTCTCGTTCCGTGTTTGTTTTTCTTCCCGTAGATGTATATGTACAACGCATAATATATCACTCAAAAACGATACTAATATGATACCTGCATTGTACAAAACGAAACGGTTACAACACGTTTTAGAAACCACCAGAAATTCTCACGACGTAATAAGTATTCAAGTCCGAGGACGCCGACCTTGAGCATTAATTTTAAAAAAATGCATGTAAAAAATTAACCGACTACAAAACGTTGTCCTACTGATCTTGCGGCACCAAGGTCGCCGCTCGGTGTTTCCCGATGAATATTCAATACAGCACTTCGTAATAAATCAATAACCGAATAACTTTTAAGCTCGACCGGGGCAGTTTAATGTTATACCTATATATATAGACTTGTGCGTTTGAACTCACAAAGAACAAAACATTTTTCTCGGTCCATAAACCGTGTATTACGAATATACTCGAATTCCGCGAAATAGAATTAATTTCAAATACGTAATAATTAAACGCAGAAAGCGAAACGTATTTATATTTAATTTTGAAATGAAAATGAAAATGATAATTAGGTGGATAATATGGCGTTCGGCGTGCGAGGATATTTTAAATGTACGCGTGTTTATCGTTGGACATCTAGTGATTTCACTTTTGATCCAGAAGTATACGATTTAATAATGACAGTATAAGCGACAGATCACAGTATTTAAAAGGAAAACAAATGTATTAATATACACGTGTATTATGTTTATACATTTCGAATTCAGGCGACAAAGACTAAATTAGAAAGCATGCTTTTACTCGTTGCAAAACGTCTAAAACACACAAACATACTGATCTAATCTAACACGATAAATTTAAATAATAAAACTTGGACGAATTTAAATCACATCGTTTTTTTTTTCTCGTGTTGATTTTTATAGTCACGTTATTTTCAATTTATTACTGTATTTTAGTAATCGATGGGGAAAAAATCTAATTCCACGCCTATAACGAAAATCGAACAACAGTCATAATAATATAAACACGCCGGAAAACATGATATTGAGTTTTTCACATAAACCGATACAGTAAGGTATAAAAACAAAATAAACAACCACATTATAATATACCACGTTATAATGTTGTTCAAAAAAAAAAAAAAACTCGTTAAAAAAATCGTTAACGATATCGGCGTGGAAATGTAATCGTTTTAGTTTTATCAAATTAATTTTTTATATTCAAATCAACACTCGATAATAATCATGGTCAATGCGTCTGAAACATTCTATTTTACGGCACATATTGTTTACTTACTTGCTCTGAACAAGTACATTTTTTTATGATATTTATTATTTCCCTCGGGTACCTAATTTATTTTAATATCGTCTGAAAAAAAAAAAACAACTGGTATGGATATTGTTTTATACGTTCACCGTGGAGTACCCATTTGATAAAATTAATAAAATTATCGTAATCAGTTACGCACAACAACACCTTTGGGTAACATACATTCTTCTCGTAAAACGATCTCGAATCATATTATAAATCGTACTTAACAGTACATAATGTATTTTAAATGTTTACTAATAGTGGCCGAACGTATTATAAATAATCTTTTATTATAATTCGATACTATCGGCGGTGCTTAGTGGTCTAACAGCTTTCTCCGTTGAAAGGAAACTGCTCAAAACATTATAATACGTAAACAATTACTAATTTTTCTGTTTAGTTATTTATTTTTTTTTTTTGAATTTATTCCACACTATTACTGTATCGCCTTATTATTCCGGTTCATTTTACCGGCTTTAGTTCGTAGGCAATACAAAATCAACCGCACTCGTGTGCAGACGGTTCCGTGACTACTAGAATTAGGCCGGTTAATTGATGGAGTAACAAGAGATGGTCATCAATAAGTCCGAGTGAAAGTGTGGTGGACCACTAATGGAAAATGACATTGGATGAGGTCGTATTCGAGGAAACCTAACTTCTAAAAACGATGCTATCGCTACTGTCATCGTTTTATTTCCCATTTGAGTCACGTTTACCTATACGTTTTTTTTTCTATTAACAACGTACCTAACGGAAATATAATGGACACAAATAATTTGAGACTCAGATTTAAAATTGATATAAGAACTCTCCAACAGTGTTGTTGTACACGTTGTTTTCCTTTATAAAATCCAAGGTTACAAGGACCCAATTCGTATTCTTAAATTATAGAATTTAAAAGTAATAGTAACTATCACATTTATAGCATTTCTATAATCTCGTTAATGGAAACTCCAAATTGAACAAATATGTTTGTAAAACAAATAAAAATAGTCTAATTATTTTAACAAAGTAAAATAAATTATTTTGTTTACAGGTTGTAAAGAATTACCCCGAAGTTTAGTTAGAAAAACGATACTTTTTGGAAATATTTGAAAAGCCAAAAAATTTCAAAATTATATAGAACTTCGCATTCATTATGCGCTAAACTGAAAATCAATCATTAATCTCTATGATAATTTTTTTCTAAATTACAACATAAAAACCAAAATCTGTTGTGTTCAAAAAAGGATAGTTAGAAAAATAATGTGGTCACCAATTCAACTACGCTCAGTTACTAAATGATATAGTAATTTTCTTACCCCGAAAATATGTTTACAAAACTCGTGCACTTTTAATCTATTCAAATATTGATTTGACATCAAATTTGAACTTCTTCTGGACTTAAAAAGATTCACGGGAAAAACCACAATATTGTAGAAAATAAAAAATTAATTTTCTCTTACACATAAGTTTCGAAAAAGGATTGAATTAAAATGTTATTCGATTCAAGTTATACTCTCACTTGTTAATGGGTTGTTAAATATGTAAACAACTCGTTTATGATAAATATAAAATTATAATGTTATTCTTAGTCGACCCGTAGTTTCCTCGAAATCCTAAATGTATAGTTGACGAAACAAACCGTACGTAATGAAACGTGGTGGATAAACCACAGCTATTCCAATAAGTTGAAAAAAAAAAAGAAAGATGGACGAGAGTTTCAATTTCAAATTTTAGGAGTGTGGCAGAAACGGCTTATTGTTGGATGGGATAAAGTGAGATTGGCTTGTTTGTCACTTGACACATCACGTGCACTATTTATTAAAAACTAATAATATTTTGAAATTGTTTTCCTTATGCTTTATACGAATTTTCTCTTTTTATTTCTGGAAATTGTGTTTAAAAAGAATCTATTAGATAATATTGCTGTCGTAATAACGTCAACACGTTTTGAAAATAATGTTTCTATATTCTATTCAATTTAAAAAACCATATTATATTTAAATTAAAAAAGCATTTGAATTATTATTTGTTATTTATCGTAAATCGAATATTATTCAATATTATCGAAATATAATTAAAAACATAAATAACTATTTAGACTAATTAAAGGAGTTATAACTTATAATGAACAAAACCCGTATTTCAAATTTTTCATTTTGCTCCTCTAATCTAATCTGTCTTTCAATTTGTTTTTATAACGAAAAACTCTAGTTATTTCGTAAGCACCGTTAGAAATATTTATTAATGATTATAGTTATTAAATTTTCTACGATTTTTCGACATCGACAAAAATGTATATTTTATTAGGTATGTTATACCCTCTTACCATTGATTACGTTGCATTAATACAATTTATTGAGAAAAAAAAATTGTTTAAAATCGAATGACACCTTACTAACAGTTTTAAACAACAAATTTCTAAAAATTATATTTAAAAAACGGCTATTAACAGTATACCTATTTACTCCAAAGTCTTAGAAGACAATATTTAAGTTTACTAAAATATTATATATAGTTGTCAATTTTACCTGGGGAAAAGCCGATCACAATTTAATCTTCGCCATCCATGTGTTGATTCCTTTACCAAATGTTCCAGAGCTCTCTCGACTGGAAATTCTCCCATCATTAAGCGTAAACCCAAACTGAAAAATAACATCAAAATCGTCATTAGAATCATTTATAAATAAATTTAATGTTATAAACAATATGTACATTGTACAAATTACATTATATTTAAAAAAATGTATAAGACGTATAGATTTAGATACCATTCCATTAAATGGAAACAAATTATGATTATAACTACTGAAATATAAAAACCGAATCAATCTACAGTTTCATTGTTTTAATTATTTACACATTAAACAAAAAACGTCTTTCGGCCTTTAAAATCCAAACAAAAACGTGTACGAGTTCATTCTGGGTTTTCCTGTTCGGATTTCAGCATTTATTCTCAGTTATTTACACTGCACAAAATTGTTTTAATTTTGTATCAAATACAGGACAAATCCCGAAAATATATACAATAGGAATGCATATGATTGTAAGCAATTCAATATATAAATAATAGAATAATTAATTTAATTTAATTCGGTCGTTTATAGTTTGCAAATCAAAAAATTGGTCGAATGAGCGTGTAGAGTAGAAAACATTGTTCAAAATAAATTGCGGTGTTATTGTCCAGTAGATATGTAACGGTAGGGTGATGAATAAGTTTGGTAAATAATAAAAATATTCCGAGAAAATGGGACAGAGAATGGGGAACAGGACCTAGTAGAGAGTTGAGGTGCTCAGAAGTTAATATGAGAGAAATAGCATGGAGAGTTAATTTCACTAGATAGAAGCTAACGAAGGTAAAATACGTCTTTGGTCTATAAATTTATGGTACCTTCGAATTTATTAGGTACTTCAAAAAATACTAAACCAAAAAAAAAATTAAAAATAAAAGTCTGTTTGATTTTAAAACCGGTAATTCTTACATGATATATGAGAGAATTGTATTATTTTTTTAAATACTAGTGTTTTGGCCTGTACAATTTTTAAAATTTTCGAGTTCAAGAACCGGTTCTTTTCGATCTGCGATCTCTGGACACAACTCATACACGTTGGTAACAATTCAAATATTTCATTTTATTTTATAATGAAATAAACGTTGAAGTTAAACGGTTATATTATGCATAGAACATAATACATATCGAAACATGATAGTGCCGTTTCATTATTATTTTATTGGTTTTGTCGTATTTTCGTGCAGAAATAATAAACCGACCCCGCTTGAAAACCTATCGTTAGAATTTTGAATGTTCTTCAGCGCAAACTTTTGAGGAGGGTTATCTCCGACGAGATTAAACACATATTCTCCCGACGGGAAATATCTAGATCCAGAATCGGAACCAAATCTGGCATTACGAAGTCGATCCCGTTGACGTCGCATGGTATTCGATGTATAAATAGGAGCTCCAGTAGACGTATCTCTATGTCCGACTATGGAGCGTGGGAAAATTAAAAGCCCTTAATACCGGTTTAAAGTCGTGCTGTTCAAAAGGTATATTATTATCGTCCCGAGAAACCGACTGCGAACAAGACGAAATAAATCTCATCACGATTTACGCGCAGAGCCCACACATGCCACGCCGCTGATCTACGTCCTGATCTATCAAAGATGCTACAGTTATTTGATATGTTTAGCTCGCAGCTACATAAACTCACATGTTCCCACATCTAAATAAATATTTTCGAAAACATCGATCAGGAATGGTTTTTCAGAAAATATTTTGTGTTTTTTCCTCCTATTTCAAGCTGGTAGGTATGTAAATAAATTGAAAAAATCGGTAATACATGGTTATAATTTTTTATACCTGCATATCTTGTTTGTTCGATCGATTTCGACAATGTTTAACAATATTCGCCAATTCTACACGCACTAATTAAACACTATGTGGATTTCGAAATTAGCTAACGATCGTCTTTCAAAATAAGCTAATAGCCAATCGAATGAAAAACATCATGTCAAAAACAAACAGACAAATGAATTATGCGATTTGGAAAAAAACAGTTCTACGTTCGGACGGTCTTCTTAACGCGTTCTTCGAATTAATGATCGGAATCGAAACGATTATCGTTATTTATATCGACGTGAAATTCCTTTTCGGCGTGTGAATATGCTGCTGAAAAATATTTGTATTTATTTATCAACGGACGTAATCGAAACGGAGTAAGTATTTACAAGTAATATATGAACGGATATGAATTTATTATACCATTGCGACGACCGTGGCCAATGCGACGAAAAACCCTACTACTGTTGCAAATCGCGTTTGATTTTTCTCCGTGAAAACAATTTTTACGGATTTACTTTTGTCACGATATTGTTTTTCAACGGATATTTTTTCGCCGTCGCGCACAAAACTGTATACCACATTCGAATGCGATTATGATCGTCTCGTAAACGACGAGCTGCGGTCGTTAAAAGTACGGCGGTGAAAATAAAATTAACATTTTGTCACAGCGGCGTCCGCCGAGGATAGTGTCGTGCGCGTGTGTGCCGACGACGACGTACCGGTTTATCTATACCGCTATACAAACAATATGTGTTATACGCGTTTACAACGTAATAACATTGCAATAATGACAACAACAATAATAATAACATAACGTGATAATATGGCGCAAAATACACGGCCGCGACGTCGATGGTTATGCATAATTGACCGTAGTCGCCGCTGCCGCCGCCGCCGCCGTTCGTCTCCTAATGGGTAACGAAAATTGCCAATCGGGAAAAGAAAAAGAAAAAAAAAATCACCTACCCATTGTTTGCGCTCCGTTTGGCTGCGGTCCATTAGCGTGGTGGCGACGCGTTCGAAGCAAAGTATTCTCTCGATATAATATTATAATATACACTGTGTATTATATTTCCCATCTTACACGCGGCACGCACAATGGGCACACGATGGGATTCCTATTAAAAAAAAAATAATAAAATACCCGGCTCGACGCGATTGTTATTATTTTTTTTTTTTTTAACATAATTTTGACGCTCGCGCTCGCCCGCTGCACTCGACCCGCGTTCTTTCGCTCGGTGTAATATCGTCATAACGGTACGAGAAAGAGTACACACGCTGCCGCCGAGAATTCCATAATATTCTGTGTAATAATAATACATCACAATGCGTGTTATTAAAATATCTCGTGACGTTTGACGAAGTAGTAAAACTCGCGGCGTGATAATAGGGCGCGTTTGAATAAAACCTGGTGGCAGAGCTGGGTAGTCTCAACAGCTCGAGGACGAAACGCGAACGGAACATCGACGTAACAAATCGAGTTTTCGAAATACCGAATTGGCGGCGGCGGCGGCGGCGGCAAATTCGTTATAACCCGCGCGTGTAAATAAATCTCAAAGAGAATTATTTTCTACTTTAATTACCCGACTCGTTCGAATGTTTGAGATTGTCTGAGTTTCGCGATGTTCCACTTACTTATTTCGGAATGTCTAACGATCGATTTTAATTACGTTCGACGTCGCATGCACATAAAGTAAACAACAAACGCGCCTCGCCTAATGCACAACACTGTTGTTGTAAATCATTGCATTTTTATTAAGGGTTAACTATAGTGATTTCGATACGCACTTAAATATCGTGTTTATAAATATTTTATCCAATACTTTTCCGTGTACTTTTATTATTAAACTTGTTTTACATCGAATCGTCCATCGTTGTTTACTATGAATCCTGGAATATACACATACAATTTGCATACCGATTTGATTTTATCTTAAACAATCTCAAAAGTAAATACCGTTTTTATAGATACTTAATTTGCGGTTACTCAATCCTTTATGTAATTAGGAAAAGGATATTATCTTGATCCACACCGCAACCAGTTAGTAAGGTACTTTAGGTATTATTACTGTGGCCACGGTATAATCGAAACCACCAACGTTTATTTCCATTTTGCTCTTACTAGTTTATTTAAAATTTTAAATTCATCTATGTTTATTATACGTACTTATTTTATGTTGATAGATAAAAAAAAAATCAAAATGATAACTCGTAATAAATTATTCGTTTATAATAAATTACTATTTTAATTTATAGCGCTAAAGATAACCACCCTAAAGAATCGCTGAAATATATTATAAGTTTACAATAAATGTCATCGGTGAACCTACTGATGTACAAGAATGAATGTAGTTTCGAGTAATAAAGCAGCTTTAAAGTTTTACCGAAATAGGTATTAACGTATTTTTAGCACCTATACCACAAATTCTAGTCTATACTACATAGTATACACTAACACTATACAGAGTATCTAAAAGAAAAACTCGAACAACAATGATTTATTGTTTTTCGTCTAAAGTATTTAATCTTTGAACTAATGTTTATTATTGGTACGGAAAATATTCTGGGATTTTATCAATTTCGCGAGACTATTTTTTTCGGATATAAAAAATAAATTTATCGTCACAGTATTCGTTCCGTTACATCAGATGGTTCGCTATGTGCCTATTAATATACTGGTTTCAATTCTACCACAACATTGTATATATAAATGGTTTTAAAATAATATACTTTTTTTTTCTTTTTTTTTGAATAAAATAATACACGGCGAGAAGCATATTTTAAACTGAAAAATCGTTGCCCGTAATGGCGAGAAAATATATATTTTTTATCTATTTATAGATACGATACACTGTAGAACCTAGATGGAATCGGTACTATGGGGGGGGGGGCGTTGGTATAAAACATTAAAAAATAACTTTAAATAAAAATGTGACGTTGACTCGACGTATTATAACCTTAGTCATCACTACGAGTATTAACAGTGAACAATGACATTCCGTTTTAAAAAAAAATCGGTTGGACAAAACGGTAACAATGTTAAAAGATCTTGGTTATTTATTTATTTTTAAGAATTCGTGATTTTGAAAATAATCATAACAAGTTGAACTGATAAAATCGATAATGCCTTTGTTTGGGTGAGGAAAGAAAACTATTGATTTTTACAACGGCGAGTATTATTTATATAATAATATTTTGAGTAAAAGAAACACGAGGGTTTTATTTAAATAGATATTGAACGAAGACGGTATTTGATTAAATTTTTTTTTAAAATCTAAATAGTTTTCGAGTGAATTGAAATATTTCGTCTTCGTGAATAAATCTGTTTTTTTCCGGAACAGTTATTCACGCACAAACACTTGGTTATATGAATCGTGAAATCGCGACGTCTAGTAAGTTATGATGCCCACATCACCAGTCACTTCTACTATTACCACACAACCAGTCACTGAACTACGAATTACGTGTGCCCGACTAAACTAGTCGCAGCAGCCAGCCAAGTCGTCGACAATTTGAATGCCTTTACTGTCAATGCGTTCGGATTTTTCTTCCGTCTCGGCGAAACGTGCACCGCAGAGAAATAATATTAAAAATAAATAAATAAATAGATAGATACGTAGTTATGCAATTATTTGTGAAAAAAAAAAATCCCGCGCGTAATATAATATCTGCAGCAAATCGTATCGCAGCCGCGACGGTCAGCGGCAAATCGCTCCGCCGCCGCGCGGCCGAGAAGCAAATTGATCGCCTCTCGAGGCACCGTTATTCGCACACATCGGGCGATTTGCCAGCGACGTGTTTTCGCGTGTACGGTTTTCAGTCACCTTCCACGCCCCTTTTATTTCCGGTCGACGACGCGGAGATTTTATTACTGTATATAGATGAACACTTTTTTTACGCGGCTCCCACGTCTTTTACCGCGCGCATAAATCTCGTCGCAACACTTTGTCGTCGTCGCGACGCGCAACCCTCGTCCCACGAACATTATTCGTAGGTATTCAAAGACGAAAAATAATTACTATTACCGTGTGCAGAAGACGTGGTGCCGCCTATAGTATACGAGCCGGCCGCATAGGAATAGTACCTATAGAGGACGGACGGAACGCGCGTTATTTAAACGAGAAGATCTGATTATATTAGTACGTGCCGAGAAGAAAAAAATAAATACGTTTGCAGTGTTTGAATATCAACAATGTATGGTTTAACGTGCGCTCTGTAATTCTCTAGCGACTGCCTCTTCTGTTTCGTTTTACGTCCGAGAAGATAACCAGCCGTCGTCGTCGTCGTCGTCGTCGTGACTACGGGACGAGGGCAGGTCGACCACGACGACACGAACAGTATTATAATACGCGCTGAATGACGCCTACGTCGTCGTATCCGACTAAAACGGTTGTTTTTCTGTCACATTTCAATCGGCGGCGATTAGGGATAAAAAAATGAAAATAAAAACACCGTAATAATTTTAATATTTTCGTACGTCGAAATCGCCGCCGTCGCGCGTCGAGATCGACCAATTCGTGCGTGTATGCGTCGCGGCGCGCGTAGTTACATGACTGATAAAAAATAAACACACGACCGTTTTAGAGCACGATTTTCTCGACGAATCCGTTATTTTCGACTCGTTGAACGTCTTTATAGTCGGATAATGATGTCCAATTTAATACTGTGAAACCCTACGCGCACGTAAATTGTGTCTTTGGAGTCAAAAAACCGTGAAGTGTGTTGTACACGACGCACACACACACACACAAGCGCGCGCGCACAAATATATACATGCATAATAACAGCTATACACACACGCGCACGCGTTTAGTATTTTTTATTTGTTTACTTTTTTTTATACCAATCTGTTTATAGCCATCACCCGTCACACGATCACGCAACGTAACAAGCTAACCGCTGTAACGGTCAAAATTCTCGTGTTCAGCGGATATCGAAAGAAAAAACCGTCATTAATGCTAAGTTATTCCGTTTTATCGAAGTTTTTATTTATTCCGTCGTTGAGTTATGAAGAGCACACGAACACGCGCGATTTGACTTAGTTTGACTACTCATATTATGTGTGTGCCTACTTGCTATTTATTTTTTTTCAGATTTTGAGTCAAGTGTCGTCACGATTTTGACCGGAAGTCTCGGTCTAATCGTTGACTTCTGGGGTGGTTTCCGAAAGCGAATTTCATCTGATTGAATCGATAGGGTTTTGATCCATTGAGAAACATTTCAGACATGTCTGACGACGCGTTTTCGACAAGACTGAAATAACAAAGATTGACTAGAGAAAATCAACGGTTATCGTCCTAATGAATTTCATCTCACCCTTTAGGTACCGTTGTCGTGCTAATTAGTGATAATCAGTAATGACCGGATTCGTTTTATTTGTATACTTGAACCCTAAGCAAGGCAGCGTCTATTTCATCATCACTTATAATGAACTAAGTTTTCGCGACTATTATTTCTTAAGCCGTATATCCACTTTATTCAGCGATATACTAAATACTCAAATTTAAAATAATAGCACTCAAACAAAATATCGATCAAAATGAATTTACAATCAACCGCAAAGTAGTCGCAGCAAAAAAAAAAAAAGGAATCAGATTCACTTCGGGATACTTAATTCAGTTCACCACTTACGAAAGACAATAAACTATTTTCAATGGAATCCAAGAAAAATACTCAACGACCCGAGTATGGTCAAAATCCAATTTTAAAGAATGACCGTAATCATTCACAAACAATACAACCATTTCCAACCCTTCTCGCGAGGCTTATAGTATTTCCTAGGAAACAATCTAGTGACTCCGAATCGTTTATAAATTTTTTATTGAAAAAAAACCACCCCTTCCTTTCGTGTTCGTGAAAAGAATTTAATACTTTTCATGTAACCGGCATTCAATTACTAAATAATTTCATTGAAAATAATCCAAAATTGTAGTAAAATCATATAAAACTATTAAAATTAAAATTGATTTTACGCAGTTAAATGTTTCAGATATTCAGAACGATTAAATTTGTAACATGCAAATAATAGCATCAATATTAAAGAAAAACTATAGACAGATAGTGTTGGACGTTGGTACACCCTTATTAATGTCTTGGTATTAAGTATAATAATTTTCAATTACAAAATACGAGTTGGACAATGTTTATTGGGTAAAAATGTTTAGGCTTTAATGAAGTCTAAATTTTGAGCAGCGAAAGGATGATTTTAATTAATATTAACATTCCATATTTCTGCAACCGTATTCATTATCATTATTTTACAATCGCTACGCAATTTTAATAGTAAACTAATTAATATGATCATTAAACTGGACAATAGATGCAATGTTGTAATATGAATCTTTAAATTAATAATGTATAATTTTAACTTGTTGAACTAATTTTTGTTCAAATAAATTATATAGATAGCCTGTAGGCTGTAACTTAAATATGCGCAAAAATAATTTTCTTAACATTTTCTGAACTTTTAGAGGTATCATCTTATGAATTTACCATGTAAATAATACTATAGACAAACTAAGTTTAACTAAGATAAACGAAATTAATTCTGAATATATCTTTTATTTGACTAATATATTTACTCTTTTTTTCAACTTTAAAAATGCATGAAAATAAATGTAATACAAACCACAATTTTCAAAACCAAGTAAACGAATTGATAACACTAAATTTTTCGATAAAAAATATCTGAAAAGAAATATTTTCTACAATATTTTAGTAATTAAATGTAATTTAATCCTCAAAATAATGAACACTTTGTTATTTATTGAACCGAATTTTAAAATATATTTCCAACTAAATAATTTTGTGATGCCATTTTTATAAAACACGTGCTATACACTCTTCTTAATTGAATAAGACATCAAAATTAAACTATATTTCTTAGAAAAAAACATAACTTTTATTAAATTTGTCTTACGTATCTGTACAAGAAACTCAACACTATAACGATAACATCGTATATTTATCAAGAATTTCAATATTTTTATTCAAATTTCTAAGAAGTGTAGATTTTTATTATTATTATTATTATTCTTTTTTTTTTAAGTATGTAAAACTGAGATCCAACAAATTTCAATCAGCAAAGAAGAGCTATTTTAAACTTTCCTATCTTTCGGCATCCGACTAAAAAAAAAAAACACGCGCAAACAATTCCATACAATATGCATTTCAAAACAAAAACTTCTCCGTTTCGTTTAAAACCGAAATTATGACGGATGAAAAAGTACAAATCATATTAAAATCATTTCTAATATATTATTGTATGTTATTAAATTACTGTGATGGTAGTTATTGCTCTCGGACATTTTTATCAGAATCGGTTTGAATACGCATATCGAGTAAATATTTCGTGAATTTCAATGGTACCTATTTAAAATTTATAACGTTAAATATAATAATCGATTCTATGAAAAATACCATCAGCTAAAGTCATTGTTATTTTTAGGATTTCAATACGTTGACATTGTCTTATCAGTGTAAACAATACGATATGTTTGGAAACGCCATAAAGTTTCACACCTGATTGACCGCTAGTTTTTTTTACAATGCTAATGAACGTGCATAATTCCCCGTTAAACACCGTCATAGAGCGATGATGCTGTTTTGCCATTGTCCCGATAAAACGCATTTTACATGGTTTACACGTGCTCGGTTTTTTTTTTTTTTTATGCATCACACTCGCCTATCGCGGTAGAAAACGTTTAAAAAATGAAACGCCGGGGTAAAAATGGTAAAAACATAGTCCAAACATTAATTTAACACGAATGTGGATATTCGAATGTATTTTTTAAATATTATATTTTACTACTACCGTGGGCAGATCAACCCGGATGTTTGTATTTTGAACGTCCGGCACTTATGAAAATATTACAGAGCTCTGTGAAAGTCTCATTGTCCGAGGACAACGTTAAATATTCATGAGATTCCCGAGATAATATCTTATAAGATACAATTGTACTCATCTTCTTTAGCAACTTAAGACGGTTCATTGACTCTCGTTATTATCATTAATGTAACAAGATAAATACAAATACAATTTACTTTTACTATACTTTTACAATGCTCGAACCGCGTTATTTTTGAGAGTCGAAACCGGGAAACTCGGGACACTGTCTTGTTTACGATTAAAAGGCTTTATACTAACAATATTTAAAACTCCTAGAAGAATACAATCTACTAAATGGATTCTATTGTATTAATATGAATTATCTAATGGTTTTTAAAAAGTGTGACTCCGGTATTTTAATAATTTAATCAATGAATAATAAATATGTACTTGAATTTTACGAATTAGATCAATAGTTAAATTAATTGAAACATTAGTGGTAATATATTTAAAAAAATTCAACTTTTAATTTTACTGGGTAAGTAGTTGGACACCTACTTATTTTTTATTAAACTCGAATAAGTTTATAGCTTTTTACATGTGTTTCACATTACGTAGTCTTTTAAATATTCGTTGATCTAAAAAAATTATTTTAGCGATATATAGTCGACTTCAAACATTTCACGCACTATACACGCACTAGCAATTATATATCGTTTTGAACTGTTCACCGAAATAAACATAATTTTTAATCGCCGCCTATTTCGGAACGATAAAATAATCGGTTCTCGAAATCGCGTGCAATCTAATTACCGAATGTAACACATTAGAAAATCATAAAACGACCGCTAGCGTTTAAATCAGACCGATTATTACTGTACGAGATAGGCAAAATTACATAGCAGCGGTACGCGGTAGCGACGGCGGTGGCGGCGCAAAAGTGCATGTCAAAATCTCGGGACCCGGGAGATTTTTATCACTCGTGTGGGAAGGTGACGCAGTCGATGCTACTATAAAATACGATTAAAGTCGAAACGAATAATCATACTCGTATTAAATGATTGAATAGATGAGAAAAAAATTAAATTAAAATCGTCCTGTAGTACGTTATTATAAATCATTGGGCCTCGAACCATAGACAGTTTTGCGCCTCCGCCGCGCCGGTACGTACGATTAAAAGTATTCGTAAACTATATTTCATTATATCTACTTATTACTAACTAGGTAGTGTTTGTAAGTATTTGTTAAAAGTTACCTGTTCATTTTCGCTAGAAATCCATAAGGTCCGTCCAGTTTGGCGGTCTTGTCCAGGTTCCGGCAGTACAGCGTCCAAATGCAGTCCAGCGACGATCCGCTGGTGGCCGAGTTATCGCCCACGCTCTTGCCCTCGGACTTGGCCGCTCGAGAGCTGCTCCTGTAGGCCCGGCTCAGGTTGAGCACTGCCCGCAGGCCGCCGTTGACGAACTCCATGAGCTCGGTGACGAATCCCTTGGGGTTGCGTTCGCGCCGGTCGTCCGACAGCACACGGGAGTTGGCCGAGCGCAGCTGCTTGACGCGGTCGGGGGGCAAGAACAACGCGTTGAGCGCCACCACGTCCGGGTCGTTGAGCATCTGTTGACCGGCCTCGGCGTCCTCGTTGAGCGCGATCTGCTGCACGTTGTGCAACAGGAACAGATCGATGGCCAGCAGTCCGAACGACACCAGGCTGGCCGCGGAGTCGTTGGCGGCCACCGGGTAGATGAGGCTGGCGACGGGCGTGTCGGCGGCCACGTCGCTGGTGTTGGCGTACATCTCGCGCAGCTTGGACAGCACGATGGTGGCGTTCTTCGTGTACAGCGACTGATTGACCGCGTCCACCATCTGGATCCACTGGCTCTGGTCCTTGCGGACGCCCGACTGGGCCTGCAGCCAGTCGCGCACGTCCTGCAGCCGCTTGCGCAGGAACGTGAACATTGGATTGCCGGCCGCCCCGGCGTTGGCGGCGCCGGGCTTTTCGTCCTGCAGCGTCACGTCCTCGAACTGAGGATAGAAGTACGGGTACTCCTCGCTGTCTCCGGTGCCCGGCGGCCGGATGTCCTTTTCGGACAGCCTGACCGGGTGTTCCTTGAGATAGGAGAACGCGGGTATGGGGTTGAACTTTTGCAGCGCGTCCGCCGGCTGCTGCTGCTGCTGCTGCTGCTGCTCGCTCACGTAGTACGGCTGGAACTCTTGCGGCGGCTCGGCCAGCTGCTGGTCGTCGGCGGCTTTCGCCTCCACGTCCGACCAGTTGGGGTACACCACCTCGCTCTTTTTCCTCACGCCACCGCCGCCGCCCCCGTTGACCCTGGACGACGACGGCTCGGCCGCGGCCGCCTCCTCCATCGGGTTCACGCCGTCGCCGAGCCTGTTCTCCGCGGCCATCCTGGTCGGCGTGGTCGGCTCGACCTTGGCCACCATTTTCTCGTGCTCGACGATCTCGATGCGGCCCTTCTTGTTCTTTATGCTGGTGGTGGGCATCGCGTCGTAGTCGGCCGTCGGGAACGTGGACGGCGGCCTGGCCGTCGCCGTGGTCATCTCGTAGTGCACGTGCCGGTGCTGCACGTTCTGCGGGACCGCGTGCGCGGGCGGCGGCTGGTACGCCGTGGCCGGCACGTCCGGCCTGCTGTTCATGCCCAGCCACAGCGTCATGCCGATGAACGACACGGTGATGAGGAGGCCGCACATGGCCACCAGCACCCAACACCGGCCCAGGCACGACGACCCGGAATCGTATCGCTTGTCGCGCATCTCGTAAAACATCTCTTCGCGGCCGAACTCAAACTGTGACGAACGGTAGCTGAACAACACACTGCACACCGGTCCCGGACGACGGCGGAAGACGGAATGCTCGTCGTAGCGTCTGATGGCGCGCACCGGAACGATACCTGCTCGCCGCCGCCGGTTCAGCTGTCGTGGCGGGGAGAAAGTCCCACTGCCTCCGCCGCCGCATCTGTTTCCGACGATTGAACGGTTTTCCGTGTTTTTTTTTTTCCGTCACACAAGTAGATCATCGTTGTCGTCATCACACGCGCGCGCGCGGTTGTCATCCGACCATTGTTTTGTTTTTTTTTTAACATGAGGGGGGAAAATGTGGAGAGGAGAAAAACCTCACGACGACGGTGATAAACCGACGACGACGGTTAAAAATTTCCTCGGCCTGATTCTTCGTGCCCGGGCCGGATGGGGAAAGTCGAACGATAATAACGCACTCAAGACGCGCAGGATATCGGACATTACCGACCGACCGCCACCGCCTCCGATGACCACGCGAAACGGCCACTATTTTCGCTGGAAATCGACCGCGGCTGCCAAAGACGCGATGAAAATGTAAACCGACGCGTCCGTCGGCCATAAACGTTTTAAATTTTACTTTTTAATCGTCATCGTCGGTATTCGTAAATTTACGCGACAGTTCGACGATTCTTGTTAAATGTTTCAAATTATTCAACTATAAAAGTCCTACCTATATGCTTGTCATTCTCGGGTTCTCTCTTTATTTCTATTTATCCATTTACATCAGATTGGCTGCTATTTATACATATTCATTGATTTATGTCTTTGTTGTGTTTAAAACATTTAAAAATAACGCAATAGCCTTTTTAATGTTTATTTTTAAATCGTAAGTATTTACTCGTTAGTACTATGCAAATGAATATAAATCTATTAAAGTATTTATCGATGTACACATAATATATAATTTTAATAACATTAATAATAATTTTCTACCAAATATTTCTATTTTATAAGAAACGTTTCATATTTTAGCTCTATATTTGCATAAATGCTCCTGTGAAATTTTTTTTTTGGAAAACTTCTCAAATAAAATTGTCACTTTGTGGACAAATACTCGTAATTAATAAATATAAAAATGAATTAAAATAATCTATCTATTACTGAATATAAGGTATATCTATGTCTATCCTCCAAAAAGGGTCTGTTTTGACACAGTTTACATACATCTTAATAATAATATTATTTTAAAATATATTATATTATACCTAACACAAACAAAAAAATTATATTATACCTGTTGGTTATTATATCATATGACATATTATTCCTAAGCAGTGGGATAGTTTACGGGAGCGTTGGGTGCGTGATGAGCGACGGTTTCCGCGTCTGCATCATAGGCAGTAATTTATCAAATAATAATAATAATCTTCTTACCTCTTTTGTAAGCGAATAATATTGATTATCGTGTATTTCGTCGAAACAAAACGTCCTAGGTATCGAAAATATTAATTTGTACACAGCACTCTACTTACGAGACGAATATCACTTAACTACTGAGGTATGCGTACTTTCATAGCGATGCAATGTTTTTCTCGGCGTCTGAAATACGTCATGGAAAAAAAAATATACAGAAAACCATTCTGGACTTGACCAATCAAACTTTAGGAACTTGGTCTCGGTCTTGGTCTCGCGGTGACCGGGGTATGCGGTATGCGGTTCGGTCGTCGACGTTCGGGCACGGGTTAATACCACTCGGCGCGTATGTATCACGATCATAAAAAATATAACATATACCTTTATATTGGTAATCGCGGTGCGTATATTACCGCGGTATGGCGACGGGTACCTCGATAAAACGTACGTTAACCTAGTATCGAACGGAGAAGACAAAACTTGCTACCAGGAACCTGCCCCAAGTTAATGGTCTGGTAACAATTATATGTTAACGAAAACATATGACAGATAAAAAAAATTTTCAATACATTACGCGGTAAAACTAATACATTTATCTCTTCGCTGTGGAATGAGTCGAACTCGTTCCCAATGATATACAAAACTTACGATCAAACTTGATACGGTTTATCGATTTACATCTAATGTATAGTACTCGCGGCATATTTTCTTTTACAGCTGATCATGTCTATACGTTGAAAAAATTATCTCACAGTTTTAAAATTCTTATCTAGTAGTGATAATGTAAATCTTAATTAAATTTAACTTTTAAATTGTTTTTTTATACGGAAGTAGATTAATTCAATATAATATATTATTCAAAGCCCGTAAAGAGAACAGGTTTCGTGAATAACACATGTTATGTGTATGAAAAATATTCGAATTTCATTAAACTCGTGGTATAAATATTGATAATCTATTGATTTTAATTTATGATAATATTGCATTACACCAAGCCCTCAATAAAGAAAACACCGTAGCAATCTTTATAGTTTTTCATAGTACATACTAAATTTGAAAATTGTAAGATTTCATTAATCGTTTTCTATATTTAAAATGATTTAACTAGTATCTAGCTATTAAGTAAAAGTAGGCTAATGACCATAGATGCTAAAGCCTAACCCTAAAAATAAAGAATAAATAAAAATATTGCATACCTACCTACACGTGCTTATAAATAAAGTTCAACAACTTAAGGTACATTAAAAAAATACGCATTTTAAACATATTTAAATACGCATTCGAAGAAAGATAAAATAAATGAATCATTTATTCCTCATTAAATAAGTAACTGTTTTAAGTATTTGAGGTTGACTTTTTATGTATACTACTATGAATACATTATAAAATATATTTTCAAAGAATTAAAAAAAAAACATGGACTGTGATACCTTTATTGAATACTTGCCAGTTGACTTATCTTAATGTCTTCTCGGAATAGGAAAAACGACGTGTGCGTTATAAAGCTTAGAATTCAAATTTAAAATTTGTATGTAAAAACTATTCGATTTTAGATACGACTAAACATATAAAAATATTAGTGATATTCCAATCACATAACTAAGCTTCACGAATATTTAAACTCGAAAAACTGTAAAAGAAATTTTATAATTACATTGAAACAAACTTAGCAATTTTATTTAAGTCATAAATTATTACATAATATTATTAATATACTATTTTTTATCTCAATGACTTCCCATAAGATGTTTACTATACTTTTAAAGCATTTATCCTTCTTTATAAATTTAATAGTATTTAATTTTTTTATATACGTCAAAATATGGTAGATTTCAAAATATTGTAACATTTTATTGCTTTAAATTTATTGTAGTAGGTACAAAGTAATGTAATTAGGTAATATTGTAATTTTCAACAATCACAATCTAATCATCATCTAATTATTAGATAAAAGTGACTTAGTTTTAATAACCACTGAATTCCACAAGAATAAATTCGTATAAATTAATAGACTATTTCATTGCATTATTGTTAATGAAAATGAATTTCATAATTAAATAGGTAGCAAAATATTTTTTTTTTAATATATTAATTAACATTAAATTAATAAGCTATCAATAAGCTGTTATTAAATTCTATCTATGATAATAATTAATTTTGTAAACGACAATTAATATATTTAATAAATAAATATTAAATGGTTATTTTATTAATGATTGTAACTCAATTGTGTCGGAGTTAAAAAAACGAATTCAAGAAAATAGACAGCTTTATTAGAAGTATGTATGATGACCAAAATCGAATTCTTAAAAATAGAAAACCACTCGATACGCAATCCACCTAAATTGCTTGAAATAAAAAACGTTTAATATTCAACCCCGATAAAATTATTATTAATAAAAGTTATACGACGATAACAATCATAAAAAAAAACACGATAAAGGGTAGAAAAGTATGTGGAATTAAGTTCAGCCGAGATCAGTTGAGTGTATTAATCTATCACCAACGATTATTCGATTATAATAAATGGAAAATAAGCCTCATCATATTTTATAACACTCAACAGTTTGTCAATATAACCGTGTTGGGGATTTGCAATAACGATGAAAACCCAAATCGAATTTCCTCATAATCTGCAAGTATTTAAATTGACTGGTGCTACATGTCGTACCCAATTTACCATATAACATAGCATAATCTAGCCTGCAGACATCGAATTGTTAAAAATGTAATCGACATTTAAATTGAAAAAAGCCAATGACAGCGAATCGAACGAAAAAAATAGGCCAATCCGTGTTTCTAAAGGTTATATCGGTAATCATCGGGTAAGGCTATAGTCATCGCTGCGGTGTTAATTGTAACACTTTTAACGTTCAATAAATTAGTAACACTGTCGTGGCCAATATACGAGTGTTATAGTCATCATGTCGATACGATTTCCAATTTTTGATCACTATCGGAGCCAATATGCGACCGTGTCACACGATTAGGTACATCGGATACTGGATAGGTAGGCCCTCTGCGCATAAAATAAATGACACGAAACCACGGAAACTCGTTGAAACACTTTTCAGTCGTCCAATCACTAATAATAACACATTTTTGTTTAATTATTAAAAGAACAATGTATTAATATGTTGTATAACATCAAAATATAGATGGTATCGATAAATATGGTAAATTCTATAATGTACGTTTCATACATTATTACGTATAGGTATTATATTAATACTTACCCAAAAGAGTACAATCATAGTAAACCTTGGGTCGAGAAATCCAATCTCACTTTTCGTCTTCATTATGACTACAAACGTACAAAGGCATAAGTCAGATTGGTCACTTTTGAAATAGCATTACAGTTTTTATACGTTCATCTTAAACTATTATGTTAAGTAATTTTTTTAAACAAATCGATTGAAAATACTCAATTTTCTTTTAAAGGATTTTTACGCACCTATATTATTGAATTATTAAGTACTTGTTATTAAACGCTATAAAATCATCTTACTGAACATTGATTGATTGATCATTTTTTCCCTCCCGATGACTACCAACTCAAATATGTTATTTCAATATGCATTTTATAATAAATACCTTCTGATAATATGACCGACTCGTAGGTGGCTCCGGTGATTCGACAAAACGAACGCATGCAATTATCAGTATAGTAATAATAGAAAAAAAATCGAGATGAAAAGACGAATCACTTTCTCTGCCTATTGTGAATATCAGTTTGTGCGTGTATATAGACATGGGTATTCTTACAATAAGATTGAGTTACAACCAAGTACACGATTATTATACAAAACAAATACACATGTGAAACATAAACAAAGCATGAAAATAATGGCCGTGACTTTCTTGTTATTGTCTGTCTTTTGACCATATTTCGATCGGAACGGTAGTTCACAAGCACAACACTTACATTTCTCGAACAACATTACTCTTTCCGCTGTCATGGTGACTGATATTTCAAATTCATCAAGAGATTCACTTTTAATGGATAAAGAAACAAGACTTTTTTTTTATGCCATTTCGACGATAAATTATCTAATTAACTTCTACCAATAAATTGCACAAAAAAAATTGACCTAAATATTTAAACTACATAAACGATTCTACGCTTGACCAGCTTCCAAACCAATATGCATTACGATCACTTTCTTTTGTTATCAATTAATCATTTATTTCCTATCAATATATATATATAAACTTCACAACTCAATAACATAGCAATACCTATACTACAATACAATTTTCCAATAATTTTCAACAGTGTTTTTGCAATCAAAATTTTTTCTGTATTTTTATAATAATGACATAATATGTTTTTATTCTGAATAATTCAAAACATTATCGATAGTTAATCGAAGTTAATTCAAATCTATAAATTGAGAATTCGTATTGTTACAATCGTGTCGGGTGACATTCAACTGCACTCACTCGAATGCATATTTAATGGAAAAACTAAAACTTTCTCCACAAAAAAATTTAATTGCAATCAATTTAAATAGACAAATTGGTAAGAACTTGAGAGTTTAAATACCATCAGATTAGAATACAACGTTATCAGTTCAATACTTACTCAAAATCGTTTTTCGAGTACGATGATTTATTATTTTAAAATTCATAACAAGTGCACAACATTGTTTAATACCAAAACGAATAAAGCAAGATAAGTATCTAACACCCAGTTACAGTGTTTTATCCGTTTTTTACTTAATAGTTCATACCGTTAAAACAACTGTAATACAATTAGTAATAGACCATTTTGACAAAACATGAAAATATGTCTTGAAATTAGTTAATTGCAGTGTTGTAACTGTATTATAGTCATACGAAAATTTATCTCATCTTCTTAAACACAGTATATTATCTTTATAATTAATCATAAAGCATGCAAGTAGATCGAAAAATTCAAAATTCATAGTAGAATTAGAATATACCTTGAGATGAAAAATAAATAATTTGGTTTAAAATGGTTAAAGCACTTGGTCGAGTCAAAATTCAATTCAATTTCAATTTAAAATTGAATCAGAATGTAGAAATCATTAAAATAATTTCAAACTTAACAAATATTTTATTTAATTTCTACTCTGAATTATCATAATAAAATTTATGGCGGTTCATAGAAATGTAGAATTCATAAAACTAAATTTATTTAGTATTATATTTTCTACTTAACTTAAAATGTGCGATTTTACATCAATTAATAATAGCACATTAAATAAAAATTGTACAATTTCATGTATACTTTTTAAAATAACGGTGTGAATAAAATAATATAAAAGTGTAATGAATATTATGAATATCATAATTTATGATAAACGTTACCGGGACGTTGCAGTAGAGTAATACAATTGAATTAGGGTCGAAAAAAATTACAGCCGTTTACTTGACTTGAAAAAAAAATTGAAACTCACCAAGTGGTTGTTGTAAATTTAGCAGAAGATTCACAGAGTTCAACACAATTATTATAGAGAACCACGCAATTTCAGGTCTGTTAAAAAGGGTATAATATTATTTAATTCATATATTTAAACATAATCAAGTGTAATTTGTTGAAATAATTTGTTTTTGTCGAGATACCTATGATGGCAACTGCAGCCCGATTACCTACATTTAAACAAGACATTAAGATTTAAGACCGTATAATGTGGTTAGAAGAAAGTAATAAAAACGCTTCGCCGATCCATAAAAAAATTTAAATACTAGCAAATTCCTCCGATAGGTGAATTCATACATAAAATTTAAACACTCAGAGCGATGCTTTAACTTTACGAGTGAAATATTAATATTATATTAAAAACCGCAAATAAAATAACAATGACTACTGTAATTTAATATATCGAAATTGTGGAACCGAAAGAAAAAAAAACGAGTCTTACCGTGCGGGGGGTATTATTACTATTAATAATATCACTATTGAATACGCTTAACACGATTATCATCGAAACCATAATATTTAAACGCATGTATCGGAGTGGATACGATCACGTACATGGTAGTATATCGTTTACCGCCGACGGCCAGGCACGAATTAATCGGACCGAATAAACATGATGTTTCGACCGTGAATTTTTTCACGCGCATACTTCGGAAAACGAAAAAATAATAATTGTGCGCGTACAATATAATAATAAAAATATACGTATACATTATACTGTACGCGCTGAACGGTCGAGGAAGACGACGAAAATATTGTATTGTGCGGAATATTTCATTAAAACCTTTTCCGACCGGTTGCTTCTGAAACCGCGAGTGCTCTCTGCCACACCGGAAAAACGACGACGGGGTGACAGTTCCCACGGTCTGATCGCCGCGGCACAAGACTACGTGATCGTATAAACTCCTTAGGAAATCCGAATTTTGACACACATTTACCAAACGAATTTAACACGCGTGACGACCACAGAATAATAATAAAAATTAAGAAGAAAACTAATTTTAAACGCGTATACAATCGCGCATCACAAAAAAAAATGAAATAAAAATCGTTAATATTCAATGTCGTTGCTCCGGAATGATATAAACGAAATTATATTTATTTTTATTTCGATTTGCAAAAGATAAAAATCGAAATCATGCGCACGAAATTGTTCATGGTCTATGTGAATAGCTCATTTTACGAAAACATTTCCACCGCTGACCTTTGATCGATTAAAAAAATATTCTCACAATTAAAACATGATGAATTTAAGTATTTTAAACTTTTAATCTCCAGTAGATACATAAATATAATGCATTAAAATCAATGCAATGTCTTGAAGACAAACAAATATTATACCCAAGTTAGTTGTCACCTACTAAATTGTTATCACCCAACCCAGCCCACATGAAAATGTTTTTGTCCCGTCACTGCAATTTGTAATCATCTCGCCACCCATAATAATATTTTTCAATAACATTATTTTAAACATTTAAACTTGCTTGAGATAGCTCGTAGCTGTTAAGTTATAACTAGTACAATATTCTCTTGACATCATTTTTAGAAATATATTCATTTAATAGACACTGTAAAAATAACAACTCTGAAACTCTTTAAAAATTATTTCTTACAGCACAGATTTTTAAAGTCATTTTACACTAAAATGGATTTACATTGACCATCAAATGCACCGGTGATCATCGTTATAGTTCTCAGTATCACAAAAACAAAAGAAATTCCTTCAAATCCACAAACTGTTAAAGTGGTCGTTAAACAAATTATAGAGTGCACATTTTACTTTAAAATATTTCCAAACGTAAAAAACAAAACCATGTCCAAGAAAATAATTTTTGTTAATTTACCCATAGGAAAACTTACTAAACTACTTCATGGATAGACATAAGGTATAATTATTTATTTATTTAGGAATAAATTATGAAATAATAATTAGCTCACTACAAAAGTTGAAATCATTCTACAAACTTAAAAATAGTATAATTTTTTATTAACATATATTATATAATATATATATTTAGACGAGAAACTTGCAACGCCAAACGATTTCCTATATTAAACTCAAATTATGATATCTAGTACCTACCTACTATCAAAACAAACTTTCACTATTATAATTTTACGAGCAAATGCGAAGGTTCATTGCTTATTTTTATTTATAATAAACGTGTAATATAAACGTACACAATTCATTGCATTAAAATAAATTATAAGCATTCAAAACTAAATAAGTTATTTAGTTTTAGAATAATAATAAAATTTAAAATAACTCGGTTGGTACAAACAATAAATGATCTGCAAATTCTATAGAGTGACTCGGATGACTTTTAGAATAAGTAAGTAATTGAGTCTTTATATTTAAAAACTAACCGAAAACTTTTATAAATCACTTAGTCTACAGATTTCGAAATCGTTAAGGAAGTTGTATACATATATATATATATAGCCATACAGGTATATATGTATATATAAGTTACCTATATGATTTTACGTTTTATAAAATGTAATGTGTGTACTGTGTTATATAGCTGAATAAAATATTATTTTTACTATTAAACAGGCGTAAACTGTGGCGAGGACAAAAGAGGACTCCCTATGAAAATTTAAGAGGGCAATTCTTTCTGTTTTTTTTGTCGATTAAAACTCGGTCTAAACTGTAAAGACCTGAAGGTGCTAGTATACCTACAATGTAATACGTATACGAATTTACAATGCACTAGGTATCCACCTACACGGGCTGTGTCAATTTACAAGCGTTTTACCCACGGTGTATAAATTGATATATATATATATCATCCTCTGTCTACCTTTATCGTATATAAATGGATACACATTGAAATTAAAAATAAATGGTTTATGTGTGTGTGTGTGTGTGTGTGTGTGTGTGTGTGTGTGTGTGTGTGTGTGTGTGTGTGTATAATAAGATATATATATAAAAATAATAAGGGTTACATTAGAATTTTCACACACTAACAAATATATTCATTAATGATCTCTATTCAAGCGAATCAGATTCAGTTAACGCCAATTAGCTATCCCGTGTCTAGACTAACCAAGCGAAAGCGGAAAACTAATACGTACATAGTGCTAACTACCAAATGTACAGTATAATGTAGCTATATAGGTATGGTTCAAATTAAGCATTTTTAATCAAGTAAATAATGTAGAAGTGTCTCTGAACCTAAAATATACTTAATTATTCCCAAACACTTTTTATTTATATATTTAAGTCAATTATCAGAGGAGTTAAAAAAATATTCGTTAAGTATTTAGTTTAGAATCTAAACTTTAGATTCTTAATAAACCTAGGATGATCGATATGAACCTATTGACTAGGTTGCTCTAATAACAGTTCTAATAACTCACATGATGTGTTTTTTTTCTGTCTGTCATCACGATTTTGACCAGAAGACTTGGTACAATCATCCACTTCAGAAATGATTTCTAAGAAAAATGTTGTTTAGTTGAGGCGTTTAGAAGGTTTTATTTTTATTTTTCTTACAATTTTCTAAATAATTCCGAAAAACTGAAAAAACAAAAAACAACAAAAATTACTCACTGCATACTTTTTTTTAAAAAAGTCGTATTTTTTTCGTCATAATTCAAAAGATAATAACCGTAAAAAATTTATATTTTCACCGACTTCTTAGGTACATTACTATTTTTTAGAGATCGTAAAATGTTCAAAACATTTTTGAGATGTTTTTAGATATTAGAAATGTTTGAGTTTTTTTTATTTTTTTTTTTATTGTAATTTTGGTTGAGCAAAGTCTTAATAGTTGAATGCAACGTTCCTCATAAATTTGTCTTAGGTCTTACTTATACAGAAAAGCATAACAAATTGGTTAATAGTCACAATATTTTTTTATATGCGTTTAAGAAAATCTGTTAATTTTTTTAAGTTAAATTTAATATAGGTAAATTTTAATTCAATACTTAAGACTTGAATATATAATAATATATATTCTAGATAATTTTCTCTTTATACTGGATGAATGGCTATTTACTTAAAATCACAACAAAATATTTTAAGTATTAGAAAATAAAATTTTACAAAATCAGGTATTTCAATACATTTTTTTATTAAACGACATTGGTCATTTTGTTATAATTCTTTAATAAATAATAATCTTAATGATTCAAAATAATTACTGAATATTTATATTATTACTAGCTGACCCGGCAAACGTTGTTTTGCCATATATTTCTAGTGAATTTTGTAGTATAAAAATAACTGACTTATTGTAAGTACGTGGCGACGGCGTCTATGATTGAAAAAATGGTGCGCGCACGCATGCAATTTCGGTAAAAGTTATGTAATAATTTATAACGTTGCGAAATCCATACCTTTTGCGTAAACATCGTCGGGTTTTCGCTTTAATTGTATACGCCTATCGAGCTTATCGACCAATGACTATAGATTTGCCTGCGATCATATTCGACCGTCCAATGAAAAAAGTTCTATTGTATTCGTTCTATTGTTCATCACACGCACACAATTTCGATAAAAGTTATGTAATAATATGATATTACAAAATCAATACTTTTTGGTAAAGATCGTCGGGATTTTCGATGACATAACAATTTATTTATATAAAATGCAAATTTCCACGCACTCGCTGCTGATCGTTGCATTTCAAAATCTAGCCCGTGAAAAGTTTACCCCTTTTAAGGGGTGAATTTTGAAAAATAAATTTGTAGATTTTTCATCACTTTTTTGGTGTTGACTGGGGGCCCCATTTTAACGATTAATTATGTCATATGGACAATTTTAGCTTGCTGTAGCTTTTTCAATAATTGAAAAAACATTCCGGAACTCAAAAAATCAAATTAAAGGGATTTTCCAACATTTTTTTTTGTAAAAACCTTCTCCTGGCAATTACGAACAATTAAAAAAAAAATTGAGCCAAATCGGCCCAGCCGTTCTCAATTGATGAATTTTTATACATTTTTGGCTCCATTTTTATATACATATTATATAATAGATTATTAATATAGTTGAAATATTTTAATAAAATGTATTCACATTAAATTTTTGAAATTTCTATTTTTAATCGATTTTAGTTTAATAACTTCTTAATTGTTGAAATTAAACCTTAAAAACTGAATGCCTAAACGATTCTTCAAAAGTTAATTTTCATTTTACAATTTACAATTTACACAAAAAAATGACTAGATAGACAATAATATATTTACTATAGATATTATATTATTATTAATGTGATGGGCCTACTTACTTTACTAGTCGATGACTGAATCAAGATTGTAATTTTGATTTATTACTACCTACCTTGGACTTCATAGAAAGAATTTTTGAAACTAAGTACAAGATCAAACAAAATTATTATAACTATTATGATTTATTAAAAAAATATGTAGAATTGTTTTTTTGAGTTTTCAATATTAATACCAAACTATAGTTATACATTCGTCTAAACACATTTACTGAACATAAATACTCACTCAATTTCTTCAGATGACAAAATCATTTTATAGAGTTCACAAAAATCAGTATGTAAAATTTCAAACAAATCTATAATACACATATTATACTAAATTTGCATTAAAAATATAAAACCTGTGGCACAGTGATTGTGAAATAACACATATTGTTGCATATTTGCAACACATTTTATAAATATTAAATGCTATTATACTATTATCATTGATTATATAATATTATAACTATTATATAATCAATGCTATTATATTTATCGATATGGAATATGCAGAGCTATCTATGAGATTATAAACAAACTAATAACAATCATTTTTACCATAGAGTTTAAATTGATTAATAAAATTTTTTATTATTTTTTTTAGATTCTTTGCCTCAAAATTAGTTTAAAAACTTGTTTTTCTTTTAATTTAAAAAAGTCATGCATTTAAGGGATAAACTTATTATTATAATAAAGTAAAACATAAAGAAAATCGTTGTTGAAAAGCTAAAAAGTAGGAATACTATAATATTATTTTCTCAAATATTTAACCATAGTACATTCTCAGTTACCAGTTACCGGTTACCGCTACCATAAGAATTGAACCAGTCCACTTATCATGTCAATAGACAATATAAGTTTATTTTATTTTATAATGTGATTCAATATTCTATTCTATTATAAGCTCTAAGTAATCATTTGCTTTACATGTACAGTGATCAAAAACTAGATAAATATAAAATAAGTGTTTTAAAAGTGAATATCAGATAATCTTAAGTGTAATTTGCTCTTCGACGAGTTCATTTTACAATTCATTTGGGTCTATTATTTTATTATTGTTCCTGATTAGTAATTACTAAAATGTTTAAGAAAATATATTTCGAACATATACATAGATCATATATCAATAGCTAGTCATTAAAATCTAAAGTTGGTCAAGGTGTTTCCTCGCCCCGATTAAAATACAGACCACAGTACACCAATTTTCAACCCCAAAAATAGTTACATATGTATAATTTGCATGGTAAATCATAAGATTAAAAAAAGTGATAAGACATTGATGCTAAGGATAAGTTTTAAGTAATTAGTTGTATTAATTTTATACATTTGAAAATAATAATAAATCATCAAACGATCATCAGTGAATTTAGATTTTAAATAAGTATACAGAAAAACTAGTTTCTTGATCTCATCATGAATTTTGTGGATATGGTAATTTAAAAATAAAAATGATTACATTGCTTGTGACACCGTCTTAAGATAATTTTTATTATATTATAACTTATAAATATATAGATATTGATTTGTTAAAATGTAATTGTAACTCAAACATATAGCATTATATTATTGTTTTAAAAGAATTATTTTAAATGTTTGATATAAATCACAACATTTATAACTAAATTCAGTACTTAAAACAGTTTTTAAAAACAAGCTACACTTAAAGATTAAAAAGAAGAAAAAATTATAGTGAATATATGTAAGTTAAAACAATACATTTATCAATATTACTTAAAAATCTTTGTAAAAAAAAAAAAAATAAATATTAAACGAGTCTAATATGAACTTTTAACAATAAGTATAAAAATACTTAACATTTTAAAATAAAATAATATATAACATTTTCAAGCCAAAAAATAAAATTATAATTTTTTTTTTAATAAAAGAATTATAAACGTTGGTAAGTGAAATTTAACATTATTTCCAAGTTCTCGACCTTGGAATCTAAAATATATAATAAATATCTAAAAAAAAATAAAACTAAATTTAAACAATATATTATGATAAAAAAATAAATGCATAAATAATAACTCACAGGACTTTTAATATTGGAATTAATCGATGAAATAAAAATAAAGTAACCTTTTAATAAACTTAATTTATGTCTCTTAATTATAAATGTATGGCTTGTGAATTTCCAGTCTTGACAGCTATACAGTACTTTTAACAAAACAGAGAATAGATATATGTTTATACAATACTCAAAAATTGAGGGGTTGGAGAAATTACAATTAAACATTTGTTCATTTTAAAAAATATTTTTGTACACTTCCAATTTGATAAAAAATGAAATATAATTCAAATAGTATAAAACAAATGCATATGAATTAGAGTTTTGTTTAAAATATAGGACAAATCATTGCTCTTAAATATTCAATCAAATTGTCACACAATTTTAATCAAACTCATACTCAGATGTTTTGCAAAATATAATTTAACATTCAATAAAATTTTAGTATTTTGCTAAATGAGACTTCATAATAGGAAACATAATAAATCAATTTCATTTATTACAACAATATGATATTATGTTAGATTACAGACATCTACGCTTGTAAAAATTGGATACAAAATTTTAATTCAATTAAAAACTATATAAATAATAGAACTATGTAAAAAACAAAAATGTATTTGATATTTATCACATATGTATTGTTGTATTATCATATTTAATTTGTACATCATTTTTTGTTACTAAATTATATATAAAATAAATATAAGAAAAATTATATTTGAATAGAAACAATTGAAGAGCAAAAACAGACTATTAGGATAGGTAACTAATTATACCAATAGACTAATATTTTTTTTGTAACTTAAAAATAAACACATCACCAAAATGAACTATCAATGTTATTCATTGACTGCAATGCTGTCTTAAATATAAAATAAATTAATATTAATAACTATCCAGGTTAGCACAAATACGAACAATGATGATGATTTATTCATAATACACTACCCATAACCAGCTGAAATCAAAATGGATTGGCAACATGGAATGTGTTGGACAGCTCATCCAACAAATTACTCTTTATACCTCTCATCAAATGATAACAAACATCCAATAGCACCAAAATAACCCTGAAACAATTAATTTTATTAAATAGACATCTACTAATAAAATGTAATTTTAATTTATATTTATATAGCATATTACAATTATAATTATTGAACCAAATCCAACTAAATTTAATAGAAAATTGTATTATTTTATTTTAATTACAGTACTTTTAAAATACTTTAGAGATCATATAACTACACGACTAAAAAGAATATTTAATTGTTTACTCTTAAGAAATGTTGAGGTAAAACACGATACGAATAGTAAAATGCCCAGTAATTAATTTAGCTATTAAATTTTGTTTATTACTTTATAAAGTAGTTCAATGTATCGAACATCTCCATAAAAAAAATTTAGAAAAATCACTGCCTTATGTTTTACATAATATTATTTTATAATTTTGGATTTAAAACTTAAAATTTGTGTTTTTAATTTTTTTCTTCATAATGTAAATCAACACTGGTTCTTAAACCTTATCAATTAGATGTATAGTTGATTTTGCATTTTTCAATTTACAAATATTTAAATTACAACTTTTAACTTAGAACAAACAATTATAATTGATGAGATTCACTTTCAATAGTGGTAGGTAATAATCAGTCAGGCTTATAAGAATAAATATAAAACATAAATATAAAAATAAGTAATTATTTAAAAATAAAAACTAGTTATCAATACAGTTATTATAATTATGTTATGACCTTGTTATTAATAAATGTGTTATTACTTTAACTACATATTATAACAGACGTCATAATGATTAAGCAATAATTTGAGATTGTATGAAGTACCTCGTGTCTTAAAAATATAGCTTTCTGTGAACCATTTGACCAATAATCCATAGCATGTGACAATAATTTCATCGATATTGGGTTTACTCGCAAAAAATTACCAACAAAACATACCTAAAATAAAATTTAAATTGCATTATTAATTTATTACAACAGAATTAACTATAAAATAATATTACTCTATCAATTCTTTCATTTAATGCACACATTCTTGCAATAGATGCAATGTTGTTCGTTATGGTAACTAAGGTCGCTCTAGCCAAATCTTCTCTGGAAACCTGAGCTCGTTTATCTTTGGAGTTCATATGACCAAAACTATAACATAAAATAAATTAATGAATTTAAAGAATACTAAAAAACTAAATTGTATAACCTGCTAGCTACTAATTCTCCAGGCAATCCAAATCGACTATAACTACCTCCATAAATGTCTCGTACTAATTTATCAACTTTTGTATTATCACCATTAGCAGCCAATTCGATCGCCTCATCAAATGTATTGCATCCTGTTAATAGACTACATAATCCCAAAAAAGTACCACCTCCTATACTAAAATAACAATAGAAAAATTATGTTAGTACAATCTTAAAATGCAATTCATGTATTATTCATAAAATTAACTATTACTAACCTGGTTCCAGATATTCTCTTAAAATTATTTGGACCATAAACTGCCAGAACACTTACACCAGAACCTATATTTACTACCTAAAATTTAAAACAAAAATGTTAAACATTTGCACAATCGAAAGTAAACAAATAAATTATTTATTTATTTCCAATACTTACAATAAATGGATATTTATTATACTGGAATGTGTACTCTTGAGTTGAACACTGTTCATCTTCAGTACATTGAGACCAAAAATAACATTCATTGTTATTTGAAGCTACTGTAAATAACAAGCCACGGATCAAACTATCTAATTCATCACATTTACATAGCTTCAAATTCAATTCCTGTCGATAAAATAAAAATAATATTTTAAACATTTTATTAAAATTGATTTATGTCAGAAATAATTTTGAGTGGATTACTCAGGGCATGTTACAGATAAAGGATAAACTGAAGCTAAAAATAATGGCTCGCCAATATTGTTTCAATAATACACTTACCACTATTTAATGGATAAATATGAATAAATTTATAATATTGAAACTTTAGCCGACTAAAATTTTAATAAACCACAAACTAACTCGTCAGTTAAGTTCATATGTTCAAGGCAAAATTATATAAAATGTTTCAATCGGTTTGAATCAGTTCCAAACTATCAATTGTTATATGCATGTACAAGCTTATACTTAAACGCTTTTATTACTTAATACTATAAACTATAAGTAAATTATTTTCTGTGTTAAGAAATTAAAAAATTATAACAGTTCCTCTTTAGTTAACAATTAAATTGCAGCATCACCAATTGATTATTTGTATAGGTTGAAGATTTTCAGTAAATGGGTATTTTATTTTGCAATTTAAATTTGTATTACAACCATTTAAGTACAATTATTTATTTTTGCAATACATTTGAACAACAATTATATGATATGAGGTATTAAACACATGTGTATATTACAATAGTATTTCAAATGCAATTATTGATGAGTTATCAAATTACTTCATTAGCCAGTTAGATAACTAAAATGTTACTCATCTAATATTAAAATTGACAACTAAAATACTATTAACTAGTGGTTAGGTAATTGTCCACAATTAGGCAATTTCTTGGCCAATATCATAAAAAGCCGAATTGAATTGGAAATACAGTCATTCACATTAATGCCCAAAAATTGCATTAATCATGGTAACATACATAATTATATACTGATAATATTCATTATTTTTAAATCTTAATAGTTTTTATACATTTTAAAAATAAAAATAAATGTAATATACCATTAATTACTCCTATAAATGTAGAGCACTTAAACATTAATTTAAATAATTGTTTTTTTTATAAATACTTAAGGTAATAAGATATAGATTAAAAAAATAATTGTTTTCGTAATAACATGTGTTCAATATAGAAATATGATTCATATTAAGATAATTAATGCATTTATAAATTATTTAAATATCTAAAGTATTTTATATATAGTATAAATAACTTCCAAAATATAAGTTAATATTAATGCAAAGGGGCCTAAGGTTAGGCCTAAAAATAAAAACCATTATAATATTTATTAATTGTACTTAATTTAAATGTAATGTTTCATATTTATTTTATACTTTTGAGACTTACATTTTTAAAATTTTCTTCAAATTTGAAAGCTCCACCACCAGTAGCACAAACTGTTGATACGCTAGCTGCCATACCTTTCCTCTTGGCTAGCTCCAAAAAATTGTTCATTTCACTAGTTGGAAATCGAATGAAGTGCAATGTGCCTGTTCTATTGCAAATTTTTACATTATCCATCTGAAAACAAATTAATTTAATTCAATCAACTATAATAATGAAAGCTATATAAAATAAATACAATTTAAATATACCTGTTGGTGTGCATCTCTATGCCCAGATTTTCCATAAGCAGAATTTTTTGTCAAGTATTTAGTAACATTAGACAAGAGTTGAGTTTCATCTTCAGTTTTTTCAGAAATTGCATCTTTTGGCTCGAAAAATACAAGTTTTGACAGTGTTCCTCCAATATCCATACCAAACCATGGCATAGCTAAAAAAAAAAATATATATCATTTTAATTTTACATTTAATTTCTATTTCATATAAGTTTATATTGTTTATGTATTATAATTAATAATTTAATTTAAATTTAATAGTTAGGTAATATTATAATCTACTTTATAAATTAAATTTTGTTAGCTTATTGAATAATATACATTATATTATACGTTCCAGATTATTTAATTATAAATCCATACCTACCTAGTATAGTAATGTATACACGTCTATGTTCTAGATTATTCTATTTAACTATTGAATTTTAACAACGTACAGTTACAAAGATCCAAGATAATAATAATAAGAAGAAAGCTTACAACTCAAGAGTTTAATACTAAAGAGTTATAAAAGAATTTGGAAATCATGACCAGATCAGGGAGGTCTAAATAGTAAATTATGCATTCCCCAGTCATCATTCGTCATTGAAGCTTAAGCAAAACTGGTTTTAACATTTCCGGTACTAAAATATAGACGAATCTATACAAATGAAAACATCAATGGAGATAAGTATGTGCAACCTTACCTTCAAATTACTACAGACATTATTTAAGAATATATTCTAAAATCAATGCTACAGATATAGTTACTTTAGTGACAATGGGAATACTGTAATAGTAAAATAAGTAGAAAAAAAGACTTTTATTTTCAAGGTAATCGGCCAATTTGAAAATATTAATACCTACTTAGATAAAAAAAAACAGTAAATTTCCTAGTAATTAAGTCCTCTGTATTTAATTTATTTCTCAATTTCTCAAAAATTTTAAATAATTAGTTACAATTAACAATGCAAATTTATTTATTTATTACTTTTATGCAAAATGTATTTTTATTATTGTAAGTATTATAGATAGCCGCAGTCATAATATAACATAATTTAAATAAAATATGCGTAGTTTAACCTTTAACCCAAAGAAGGTTAATATAAAATTCATGAAAATAAAACCTTCTCCATTATTTTTAGTGTAGCAAAACTAAAAAATTTTTCTGTTAAATCAAATATTTTAAAATCTTCACATAGTTAAAACTTTTTTTTAATGATAAAAAGTTCAAATTATCCAATATTTTGCCATAATAATCAAATAAATTTTTGTTTTTAAAAAATTGAGTCAATTGACTTTTCTTAAGTTCACCTTGACTAGATATTAATATACACTATACAGTTTAATTTTAATGACCTAATACTCATAAAATATTTGTGACTAAAATATATTTAAAAATTTAAATAAACTATTTAAAAGGGACTTCAAATGTCAATTGAATAGTAATGTTTGTAGAATAGTAATTACTTTTTTGTTTAAAACTTTAAATTTTAATAAAAAAGAAACATATTTAAAATAATTCACTAAAAACTGGTCAAATAATATGTCATTTTTGCTCTTCAAAAATAATAGTAATTTTCAATTTGAATTTACACTTGATGTATTAAAGTGTAAACTTTATTTGTCAAGCCTCATGACCTGCCCAAATAGGTATATAAATGTAATGCAAATTATTTAAAATGGCAATTATATTAATTTTACTATTTATAAAAATAAAATACTGGTTTTGATATTGAATGATTATTTGTTGTGGATTTTGAAGGTCAATTGTATTTATCTGTTTATCAGTAATTATTTTATTCATGTTATTAGTTTATAACTATACCAATTAGATGCACATTTTACTTCAGTGAATTAAACTGTAATGCACATTGCATACTATTAAATATCAGTTAAAAAAATACAATAATTAATATTTCTACGAATCATCTTTAATCAATAAATAGGTAAAAATTATTATAATAATTTGTAACAATTTATTCTCAATGACTTATTGATAAAATATAATATATTTAACTATACTTTCAACATATAACTACGAAAGTAATAAAATTAATAAAACCAATTTTGCTAAATCTCACCGTTATAAATTTCTTTTTTTCATACTTACAT
Source organism: Drepanosiphum platanoidis (assembly GCA_948098885.1). Lineage (NCBI taxonomy): Eukaryota > Metazoa > Arthropoda > Insecta > Hemiptera > Aphididae > Drepanosiphum > Drepanosiphum platanoidis. The sequence continues at coordinate 11,584,811 of OX402530.1, read as the reverse complement.
AATTATTAAATCCTACATTAATATGTAATAACGTAAATTGACCATAATTGTTGATAGTAAAATTAAATTATTATATAAATAATTACTCCTTTAAAAATCTTATCAAGAAACATGAATAAAGCATAATTTTTTGAGTAAATGGCTAATGTTTTACGAATTTCAGAATTATCAATTGGGTCAGTTAAAATCAGTAATGATAAAATACAAATATGTAAAATCAATTACTATTCTCATCCAATATACAGTAACAAAAAGTTGAAATAGTAAACAGAGAATTTAAAATCTAACATTTTATATTGATAAATAACGTATTTAAAACTTTTCAGTCAGTATTCAACTCGGCTGTCAAACTTGTAATTAATCACAGATCCTAATAACCTCTGTCCTCTAAACATTTTAGAAGGAAAACTTCTAAGAAGTTTCGCATTTACCTGAACAATAATGTTTTAATACAGAAAAATAGGGTATACATACAAATTATAATTTTCTATTTATCCGAATGATATCATCAAATTTGTCCAAATTAAATGGTTTTAATATTCAATTCACCCAAATGAACCTTTCCTCATAAGTATGTTTATAATGTGACCATGATAGGCCCTATTACTTTTGGACCATATTTACAAACTATAACTTATTAATGTTTTAAATATAGAAAATTTAAATTATTAATTTTTAAGTTAACTTTGGCTCTCCCTGAATAACTTTCAAAGGGCTTCCATGCAACTAACTATAATAAACAGTGACATGCATATTCAATACAAATTAAAAATTATCAATCAGTTTACTTGATATTATTTTATTGTATTATTGTATGATTACTCTTTAAAAAGAAATTTACCATGACTCATTAATCAGTTTTTTTCATTAAAATGTCAATATTTCTTTAAGTTTTACCAAATTGAGAAATTAAAATATCAATGATTACTACTACATTAGGTAACTGCCGATTCTCAAACTTTGCAGTGTTTTATTCATAATTTTGCTTTAAAAAAAAATTATTTATATTACAGTGCTGTATATTTAATTTCAGTATCAATCAACCATTCATTGTAAATTAAATACTCTGAATATAAATCAAAGAAAAATAAAAATTGAAAAAATTATCATAAAATATGCATAAATATACAATTGCACTATGGTAAGTAATATACGAATACAATAAGGATATTTTAATTTTTAACATCATGTCATTACAACAACTGAATTCAATAATGAATAAAAATCCTGAACAAAAAATAAAATCTAACCTAGTTAGTTGGTACTACTTATGGAGGTCATTTTTCGATTTTTCCAACAGTATTCTTACATTTTGTAAAAAACTGACGAAAACTAACAAAAAAATAGCAAAATTTACGGCAAACCGGTTTTTAACAAAATCTTTGTTTTCTTCGTAACTCAAAAACCAATAATCGGAGGGACTTGAAATTTTTACGGAATATTTTTGTGACCATTCTCTAGAGTTGATTATACAAGTGTCAATAATTTTGACTAGTCAAATACTCTTGAGAATTTTATAAAAAGTTCCTTATAAGTTTATCTTTCTTTAAAAAAAAAAAACCTCAAAAATATATATAGACTTTTTATATATATAGTTTTATAGATTTTTTTTATAAACATTTTGAATAATCAAATTTTATTGAAATTTTATAATACGAAAATCTGCAAACATATTGTAGCTGACTCATCCCACCTCTTTCACTCAGAATCATTTTTTTTTAAGAGCAATGGTCTCAATTTTAAAAGACCAATTCGATATCAATCACCCATCACCTGTATCTCACCCAAGTCTTGTATTTCACTCTTTTTTATTCTTTTTATTTAGTTAATAAGTATATAACTTGTATTTCTAATACAGCCTCCTTACATTTATCACAAAAATTGTAAATTTAGCTAATATTACGACTTTTTATATAGTTTTAAATATATTTTTTTTTCATTCAAATAATGACTAAACTAAAATTCTTTTTCAAACAAAAACATATCTAAGAAATGTAAACTATACATAGATATTAGTTTAAAAATATAAGTTGCAAATGAAAACTGTTATGATTAATTAATTAAATCACTTATTGGTTATGTTTTGAAAAGTTAATAATTATTTCCAGTCATGATTCCTACTTTAATTAAATAACTTGAAATTTTCAAACAGAATTAATTGTAAATTATCATGGATTAATGTTATATGTACTCGTATATACATGTTTTCTGTAAATTGGATTTAACATATTAAATAGAAACTAAATAGAAAATTATGTAACTAAATAGCAACATATTTTAACAAGGAAGTAAGGCCAAATTGAAAGAAAGCGGCCCACCTGTGTCTTTATTTTTGAACTGGTCTGTTTTTTATCTAATAAGCTTTTCACTAATTTATGACTAACAAAATATACAAAAATTTATTAAGATTTATCAATAAATTTAAAAAAAAATTGACAAGAAAGACAGGAAAAAAACCTAATTGTAAATTTTTTTTTAAAATAACTTAACTTTCTAAAAATAAATAATAATAGTCTATTTAAAAACTAAAAAAACCCGGTGAGTATATAAATTCACTACTTGTTATTTTAGTTACAAACAGTAGCTTTGTAAACATTTCCTGTTTCGATACCCGATCACTTTCAAATTCAATATTTATGTATGTATGACGTATGTACAATGTACATACATATATTGTACTTGTCCCACTACATAATGATTATCCGGTTTATTCATGTTTCGTAATCATCTACGATTATACTTTTATAATTTTGTGAATATTTAATTTTCGATACTGATTTTAGTTCATAAAATAAATATATTTTCCTGGGTCAACTTAATAGTATTATCAAAAATAAAATCCAAGTAAATAAATTTTCGATTTATTTTCCTTTTTTTTTTATATACAAGTCTAAATGATATCTTATTGCAGAAATTATATATACTATATAAATTTAATAATTAAATGAGTTAAATACCTAGTTATAATACGAATGAAGTAATAACTTTTTTGTAACGACATTTACTCTACGCAAGGGTAAACCAAAATATTAAAATATTAGCTATGACTAGTTTTTCGCATGGTTTCTGACGATATACAATATTTTTATTTTAAATTTAATCTTTTGAGTAAATATTTCAAATGTTTTATTATATCAGCAAGTATAGTACACATTGCCATTGAAAATATAATACGAAAAATAAATTATAAAATAGGGAGGGTAAACCTTTTTGGCACATTGTTGTTACATTTCGAAAGTGATTAACTCAAATAAGAGCGTGTCAAAAAAAACTAAAATTTTCTGTTTTAAAATATTTTACAATATTCTATCCACTTTTTAAGTAATTTATTAAATATAATTGGTAAACATCAAAAATAGGTAATTCAATTGTTAATAAATTAATATAACATTGAATAATTTACTTAAGTATTCCGATATCAATTAAATACAAAAAATTGGAACTAGTTTTTATCAAAAAGATTGAAAATAAGGATATTAACTTTCTCTTAATTTAATGAAAAACTCTTCGTGTCCAACAAAACAATTATTATAGAAGTTATATTAAATATTTGTTTTTTATGTTTATTTGTTAAATTAATATTTGTTTATAAATATAAAAATAATTTAACTGAACACGCCATAAAAGTAATACAATAATCTAACTAATATTAGAATCACAAATATTTTTATATTTTATAACTATTTACGATTACTCACAAATTTCAAAAGACTTATTCACTTTTAATCCCTTTCCTCTCACAATTTTAATACCATATTTAACATTGCGAATAGATATTGATGAATAGCAATAATAATTTTTTGTTTAAAAATTATTTCGATTTCTTAATATTGGAATTGAATTCAGTAATTTATTATCTCTATGTAAACACGGTAATTAAGACTTATTCTTTCTTCAACATACCGATCATTCTAATAATGAGATAAGTATTTTGAAAAACCAATCAGAATTCTCCGTAAAATTGATAAAAAATCAATTTCTTTCATTTTCATTTTCTATTTTACTTCTCTAAATCCTACCAAAACTGATAACCAAGATACTAAAAATAATTAATATGAGATAATTAATCTAAAACTATACGTCTAGCTGAGTTATTATGTCGCAAGTGTGATAAATAAAATATTTTTATCACGGTGTCCAATTTTCTTAATAGATATTAAAATTATAAAATAATTCTTAAGCAATATTTACATAACTGTTAACTGTAAATATATCCTTGTGATTTATTAACGAATATAATTGATGTAATTAACGCTTTTCCACAAGTAATTTTTAAATTATTTATAATAGGTATTACAACGACCTAAGATTATTCAATTATAAACTAAAAATACTAATATACTATATTTTATATTTATATAAGCACATAATAATTTATCATCACAAATAAATGATCAATACTATATGTGCATTGTGATAAAATTATAATAATTTATAAAAATATAATTATAAATTTACTGATCACCTATCATAATAAATGGAAAAATAGGATTACTTACGTGGAACAATACCATTAAAATGGTTTTTACGTATTGATAGGCCATTGGCTAAAGAATTTGAAATCACAGTAGTGTGGCTCTGTTCCATCATTTGCAAAGCTGAACACTCTTTACAAGTATAAGGACCCATGGTTAATACCTATATAGGGAAATAGAATACGAAAAATATATTTAATCACATCAGATTTGTTATCAATATTTGAAACATTAAACATTTTACGCGTATAAGCTACTTTGGTAACCGTTCTATTCCTGTCATTTGACTGGATTAATGATATTTATTGCTAAAATATGATGGTAAAGATTTAGGCATGTCTATATACACTAAGTAGGATGGAAGAGAGAGGGAATGTGCGTGTGAAAGACTGTAAATTAGTTTATTACCGGGCAACTTGGACACGTAAAGGAGAAATTTGTGAGCAAAATGAATACATTACTATAAGAATAAAATAAAATTTCATTCAAAAAATAAATATATTATAATATCATTAATAAGAATGTTTTAAAAACAATATCATTTGAATAACATTAATATAACCATTGATTTTATAATAAAATATTAGTATATTATAAAATCAATGATATAACCAACATATTATAATATATATTTCAATATTATTAATAGATTTCAATGATGATTTATTAATAACTATAATATTCATGCAAATATGCAACCATATTTATTCTTACAAAATAATTAATAGATGATAATAATATCTTGTCATTTTCATTTTATTGACCTTATTCAACATAAAAGTCTGAACAAATTCATAAAAAAACTATCAATTATTATTACCTATATTATTGGCTAAGAAAGGGTAATACCAACTAATACACTAAAATATTTAAATCTATCAATATGATTGCATTGTAAATTTATATTCAGTTTGATTTATATGATTGTTGTTTTTAATTTGGTGGATTCTAGGTACTTCAAATTATGTGAACATAAAAATTTAAATCACTGAGGTTTCAATTTACCGAATTTATTATTGTGTTAGGGCTATTTTAATAATAATTTATTTTCAACAGTCGAATTTAAAGAACCCACTGTATTGGTGTAAAATCAATAACGAAATTTAAATGCCATCATGAATCATGTTTTAACTGTTTTAGATACTATAATGTAGTATTTAAAATCAACAATATACCATAAATATTTTGCATACTAAATTATATATCTATTTTACTTCCAAATTTATATTCCTAATTAATTTTGTATAATGTGCTAGTATAAATAAAAACTCAGAACAATATATGTTTACTTCACGAATTTTATAATAAATCGCAAAAGTTTTTAGTATCAAAACAATTATTTTACCTTTAATCAAAGTTACTAGAAATAATACTGTGATAATAAATTACTAACACGCATTTATAACCTGTTTGAAAAAAAGAGAGTGACCTTCATGACATTGGCGGTTTATTTGTATTAGGACTATGAACTTCTAAATGTTAGACATATCTTATAGAAATTATTATGTACTTAGAGAAAAATAAAATGTTATTACTTATTGTTTAAGTAATTTATAGTAACATTAAAAGTGTATTAAACTCTTCACATGATTTATGGATAGATCAATAGAAAATGTTGAGCATGTTATAAAAAATTACTATGAAATATATGAACGTCATAACTAAAATAAAATTTTAAAAATACGATTAATTAATTTTAAAAAAATTACAACTAAATTTTATTAATAATTAAAGTGAAACAATCGCGTAAGTAATAATTATTATGCATTTAGTATTGATGAAATTATTTACGATAATCTACGAGTACATACGAATATTATAGCACTATTCTATAATTTTTTAAATGAAAAATTGAATATTTAATTTATCCATTATATTTCTTATATTCCCAAGATATAAATTGGAATTAAATTATAAAAATTTAATATTATATAATACAATTTAAAATTATTTATTAAATGTTATTTTAAAGAATCTAAATTTCTGAAAATATTAACAAAAATCTATCAACTAAAACAATTTTTGAAAATACAAATACCAAAATATATAAATTTAATCAGTGACAATATAGTAAAAATAAAAAACTAGTCAAATTCAAAATGTATACACGATAATTAATAATATATACATATTTTATTAACATTCAATTATTTTCTCTAGGTACCTCAGAATTAGAAATGGTCAATAAAAAAGGATAAGTTTATTTAATAATTATTAATAATAAAATAATAGGTACGTATATACTTATTCTATAGAACTCACTATTAATCACTCAATAATTCAAACATCTAAGGAACTTAAATTACGAATTATATTATTCAATCACATAAAACATCAATGCAAACGACGAACTATTTGCGTTACACTTGTAAGTTGAAACACGGCCTTACCACAAACATAGCCGACTGATACGAACAGCCAACTGATAAGTGATAATGCCTGCAAGTCTTTTATAAATGAGCACATATCTAACTATCGAAACAATTCAATAAAAACTATCGATATTTCAGACGCCTTATGAACATAATAATATACCGAACATCGATTTTACAGACAACAATATAAACAATGACTCAATAAGTAATTTCATTGAATGATCTAATATGAATAATTTTTTTTTATTTGAAGTATAAAAAAATTATAGATACTTAAACATGTTTTCACATTATAAAAACTAATATTTTGAGGACAAATTAAAAATTATTTAGACATAATAAAAGGATAAAGTTATAATTATTATTTTTCAATATTCCATTTTATTCTCCTACTTACAAAATGTTTTCTAGCATAAAATTAATTCATACATTTTGTGAATATCTTTAAACATCATAAAAATAATATGAATACACGAGAATTTTATTTTTATTTATAAGTATTTTTTTATTATATTCGTAAATACTTATTAATCAATGACCATTTAAAACAAATACCTGTATCTTTATTTTTATATTATACTATTACTATACTTAAATATTAACCAACATTTTACAATTAAGTTATAATAAATTATTTATAAAGTGGATTTTAAATAATATCTATTACTAAGAAAATTCAACAATGAAAAAAATATGGAAATTTCTTTATTATAATTTATAAAAATCAAATAAATTGTACTGTTTTCATTGGGAACTGATAATAATTTATACAAATAATTAATAAAATTATTCTGAATATTTTATACAATTGATAGAGTTAGGATTTATATCTCTTTGAAACTATAAAAACACTTAAAATTGAGCAAAAATGCACTTAAAATCTAAAAAAAAAACCACTAAAGCCTTAAAAAAGCACCTCAATTATTTTTGAAAACGCACAAAAAATGTATAAAAAATTTTGCTTTTTTCTTATTATTTAATATATAAATAGCAGCTAATATAACTATAATATAACAGACTACAGTTAATTTAAAACTTTATATTATAATTAAATATATCAAGATACCAAAAATGTAAAAGAAAAAGTAAAGATATCTTCTTCAAATTCTTTACTGAATTCACGTAACAAAGATGAAAAAAACCTTTTAACTTTCGAAATTTTTCAAATGAATAAAATATTAAATAATCCAATACTTGTGACAGTAATGTACGTGACCACAATGTCAACATGGAAGGTTGATGCAAACAACTAATAGGTAGTTTTATTTAACCATTAAATTAAACATTAAAAGATAAAACCATTGAACAGTTCAGTGGATAAAACCGATTGAGCCATGACTTAAAACACATTACTATATAATATAAAAATAAGTATCAACCTTTCAATTATTTCAAATATGTAGATTAAGAACACAATTAGTAAAAATGTTATTAAGAACAAAACAAAAACAAAATAGGTAAAAAACTAAAATTACCAAAAAAGTATTCGAAAAAATAAATAAATAAAAAGCAAATAATATTTCGTAAATTTTATTCAACGTGTTATAAATCAAATTTAAAGTTGACACAGCTTTGTTTTAGACCAATAGAAAAAAATGTAAATGCCTACAGAATCCAAACTTAAGTTATAAATTACAGTTGACAAGTTATTACATTTTGTATCTTATACTAAATAAATCAAAATTGAGAATTTTATCAAACATAATTCAAAAATTTAATATTTATCGTTTACTATATTTAGGAAAAATAGCCAAATTTCAATATACTTAACTGAAATTATAAATCTAAGGGGCTTTAGTCTTTGTTTACTTATCTCAAAATCTTAACAAGTTTGTTTTCAATGAAATCCTAAGCCTCAGTAAAAATGTATAATGCCAAGTCATGGAGTTAGAAGTTTAGAACTCTTATTCTATAATAACATGATAATATAAATCTAAATGTGAAGCAGAGGCAGAAACAGGAGATAAAACAATTTGATTTTTAAATCCCCAATTGAAAATATTTCTGAATACACATCTGAGTTAAATCAACAGCTATATAATTTTAAACCTCAAATCTTAATCAATATTAATATTAACGCCAAAAAATCATATCATTTATAATCATGAAATGTTTAGAGTTTAATATTTACAAGTTTCAAAAAAACCAAATGAATTTGGCCTTGAAAATTACCAGTCAGTCATATAAAAACCAGATTTCCAAAATATAAATACCTATTCATTAAATTTTAACAATTAGTCAAACAAAATGATGAAGTCGAATATTACTTTAACTTTAATATAAACATCACATACACGTATGATTCATAATTCAAAATAACTGACCAAAGAACTGAACTAATTCACTTCAACATGCGCAACTATAAATTAACTCTTTACATATAAAATTCTACCAAACTTTCTTATTCAATTTCTAAAAATACTACATACTAAGTGTAAGTTTCTTATATTTCTTTAAATACAAAACAACTTTTTTAATATTGTTGTAACTTTATTAGTACTATATAATATAAATAAAAGAAATAGATAAAAAATCTATTATAGCTAAATAAAGCTAAATAAAGCTTGTTTATTTAATTAATACTTTCATTTATAATACCTAGTATCTACTTAATCTTACTTAATAAACTTTTTACTTTGTATTTTTTCAATTTATTAATATATTACTAAAAACATAGTGTACATATGTATTTATATATAAATTATATTATTTTAAATTTTAATTGTATCATTCGTACTTATTGTCAGTATTTATCATATTTCTTTACATTAGGTAGGTAAAGGTAATATAATATATTATTAAAATATAATATAATATTATTTTATGAATTAACACAATTAATCACTCAAAAATGAAAAGTTTAATACAATTAAGTAATAGAATTAAGAATTAAGAATATAACTACATATTAAAATGTGTTAAACCTAACGAGTGTCATGCGTGAAAATAACGCCGCTCCAAATAACAAATTAGAAAAAAGAATTATTAAATAATATAAAATTTCTCATAAAAAATGTGAATATCGATTGACACAAATTATGTTAAAGTTAAATTCTTTTAACAAATTGAACTGTTTAGTCATTAGCAAGAAAATAATATCATTATGATGAAAACGATCAATGAGTAATTTTAACTGATGTTTGGAAAGTATATTACTTTTATTTCCATGTCAATATTCAAAACATTGATTTTTAATAATTATAAATTAATCTTAATTTATATTTTATCACTTACTTAAAAAGTTACTAGTTTTTAAAATTTGTAATAAAATATTTCACAAATTGTCTATTACTTTAATAATATATCTTTTTTTTTTAAATTATTATGATTGAGAAAGTTAATATTTAAAAAAATTATGTCGACTTTTCTCATTTAGAAAATTAATAACATATTTCAGTAAATTTCTAATAATTATTGCAAAACAAGTAGGTTTAAACTGTTTAAAGTAAATAAGAACAATCATTGTTTATATAATATTATTGTGGAATTCTATAATCAATATAGAGTACAATAAAGTTTTTTTTGGTTTTTCAAATTTACGAGTTTTTTAGTTTAAGTTTTTTCATCTATTATTATTATTATTATTATTAGTTTATTTCCTCGAAAAAATAACGGCCTCACTGAACAGGTTCGTGCGGGGCACACTATTATTTAACTTTTTAAATTTTTTTATTAAATGTATGACATACACTGTTGACTTAAGTCACAATTAAAAATATAGTTTAATACAAACTAGTATTTTACCATAAATAATGTAATTTTACATTTTAATTTAAAAATAGCACCGCTCCTTAATTATAATTCACACTGAGATTTTCCAAAGTGGCAAAGTCACACATAATAATATATTTTATATTATTTTAAAATATATTAGTACAAAATGTATACAACTATGCTTTAAATATCAGTATATACATAAATCTAGCAAAATTAAAAAACACATAACACCTAATTTCGCTTAACTACAGTTACAATGACGTTGGGTGTGAAAAAAGTACTTTACCAAGAACATAATAATAAACAAACAATAAATTTCCTTGTCAATAACCATTGTCATTTGCTACTCATTATTTCGAAATGAACATTTTTTTTAAAATCTTGTTTATCAAATAAAATAATCAAATTATTTTACCTTAAGAAAGGAAATATTTTAAATGTGATCACACATGTACTACTCGAGAAACTGCTGAAGAATTGAATACATAAATTGTAAAATTATAATGAATATTTGAAGTATTTAAAATACAATTTGTATTTGTAATTTGTATTAATAGAGGGTTTCAAATTTGAACTGAAAAACTTTTGATGGATATAGGTAATAAAATTTTCATTATATACCAACTATGAACCAACACCTATGACAATAAAGAAATATAACGATACAAGATTAAAATATCCAACTACATAATAATTTCATTTATGTAAGACATTTATGTGCATTAACTAGGTACCAATTTACTCATATTCTAAACTTAAGCAGAAATTATTTTTAAAAAAGGTCAAATAACAAATTGAATAAAAATCAGATAACCTTTTAACTATTTAGAAGTAAAAATGAGTTTAATAACACCCTTATCATTGCAAAGTAGTTGATTTGACTAAAATAAAGTTGAATAAATTAATATTTAATAGTTAATTTAATATAAACGATTAAGTAATCGCCCAAGTATATAAGATTCATATACCACATAAATTCATTAAAAATTAAAATAATTACATAATAAAATAAGTACGGGTAATGTGACTAAAAAAAAAAGGACTTAATTTGATTGAATTATAATACACATAATAAATTTGTTATGTAATTTAAATCAATATTAATAGAAAAAATATTTCAAAATCGAAAATTAATTAACTATATGTACTACTTTAAACAGAATTAAATTATCTAATCGATTTAAAGGTTTAAATTAAAGTTGATATTCAAGATATAATATATTATAATTAAAAAATTAGAAAATAATAATCAATAATCATTTGGTAGAAAAATTATCCATAAACGAACATATCTTAATTTTTAAATTTTTCTATTTCATATCAAGTTTAATATGTATGTATTACAGACCTCTCTCACTCAGTTTTAAAATAATTTGAACATAGATAACTGGTTTTTTCCTGAGAACTGGTTCAGTTAAAACTTAAGAAATTAAGAAAATTAGGTTTAAGATAATTTTTTTCAAAATCTAGTTTGATCAAATTGATCACAAATTGATACTTTTCGGAAAGGTTAATATTATTGAAAACTTAAGTGCAGAAAGTAGATAAATGCAGAAAGATCATAAATTGTAAGCACATCACCGTAAAACAGATGTCCTATAGTCAAGTTTAATTTAAATTTGTATTTAGTAAAAAACAATCGTACTTAAAGAATGAATCAGAACAAAAGTCAGTGTGAATTAAATAAAAATTTTTTTTATTGAAATATCATAGATTGAATAATAAGTAAATAAAATATCTCTTATATAATTGTGACTTAAGTCAATCACGTAATCAAAAAATGTTAACTACTCGTATATTCATGTATACTACTTTATTCAAATAAGGTAGGTTAAGCATAACATCAAAACAAATTTTAAGAAAAATTATGCTTTCTTAATTTTTTTTCATTGTGAATTCAGATTTTTGAGATTTTTTAGACAGAATCGGCATTAAAAATGTTGGTTGATCATCTAATTCTAATTTATACTTTTTTTTAAATTTATAACTATATGCATAAAGATTTATAATAAAAATTATATACTGACACTTTTTACGACATCAATTATTCTTGGATTTTCATATTTTTCTAATGAATTTATTGAGTTCCATAATTTCATATGCTTTGCAATAAATATATGAAACTGCTTAGGTAAAAGAAACATTGTTGAAGTGTTATGTTTTGCTATTACAATCAATATAATTGATTTAACAAAAAATCGATTTGTTCCATCAGTTCATAAAACGTTTTAAATAGAAAATAATATGTTGATACAATTGTTCCCGGAATATCTAAGTAACGAATAACAATGATAAATACAACACTATGATGGTTACAATTTTTTAACGAAAATACCTTGGTATCTATTACTTTTTTCCTCAAATTTTAATTATAAAATAAACATAATAAACACATGATATAATCGCTAATCGATCGGATATATAAAATAATATAGTAACTGCGAGTACGACGAGAATATATAATAATATATATTTATATATATAACCGTTTAACAAGACAAATATGGGTTATATTAGTCAGATATCAAATTATTAAATTTGCCGATTTACCTGAGTAAACTACTAGGTATAGGTACATATCCATATAGGTGTATCGTGTATAATGAATGCCTAAGTCATCGTAATACTATTAGATAGAAATATCGTAATACTATTAGATACTATTCTATAGTGGTTTTCAGTTTTCACAACAAATGCGACTCAATATAGGTACTTACGATAAATTCCCGAAGCTGTTTTTTCCAAATCAGGAATTCGCAATTTAAGCTAGAAAACATAATACGCGCATTGTTTCAAACAAAGTGAACATTCGAAAATACAAATTTTATCAACCGAATTTTTGAACAGCGTCAACTAATGTATACACATTACACACCATGATCACAAGAATATGCGTTCCTCTACAAGACCAAGGTATACACCACGATTACCATGGTATACACCACGATTACCAAGGTATACACCACGAAGACCATGGTTAGGTTAGGTTAGTATACGCGTTTCTAGTCTGTGGTATTAAATTTCCCGCGCAAATAAGTTTCGAAAACGATGACAAATAACAGTTAGGCAAAAGGTGCATTTGTTATGAAAATAATATAAACACCTATCAGCAATTTCAATATTATTTTATACAGCCATATGCAGACATTTTTTTTTTCAAAAATACAATTTTCAAACTTCTAAATGAAATTCTTTTGATGACAGTTACCCATTCAGTTTAAATTGAAAAACATGACCAAAAGCGTTCCGATAGAATTTTTTGGAAGCAAGACATTCCCGTTAATTGACCTCTACATAGAACTGCACTTCAATTGAAATTTTTTCTTACGTTTTAATTTAGAAGAAAATGGTCATTATTATTATACATAAAAAAATACACTTTGCCATAGGTAGCTTATTTTAAAAACTTATATTTTTTTATGATCAGGAAGCATATAAACAAACGTACATTTTTGAAAGGGCTTTGGAATTTGAGACTACTCATTTTTTTTTTTTAAATAGTAGTTATATACTCAATATAACTCTACTAATAAATAAACCCTCAATACTTTAATTACCACCAGGCCCGGGGATTTCTCTCTACACGGCCTTACGAATGTATGTTTTTATATGAATACATTTAGATTATAGAAATTATCTCAACTATAATAAATATTTTATATTTATATTGTTAGTAAAACAATTAAAAGAATGCCATACTTTAAATTTTAAATTATTAAAAATAAAACTGACAAAAAAATATTCTATTAAATTTTTAGTACTGTTGATAATAAGTTAACACATAATTAGCAAATAATTAAAATATTTAAAACTATAAACATAAAATTAATTGTTTTATAAGATAAAAAATGTTATTAATTCAAAATTCTGCATTTAATCCCCAGGTTAAATCTAAAACAGTCAAACTTAATTCTTAAGATAATGTCATTGTTAAGAACGTTTAGGTCTAAAAGTAAGGATAGTGAATATACTAAACAGTTTTTGGAATTAAAGTAAAAATTTGGACCAATAAACCAACAAAGATGTAATATTTTCTTTTAGAATATACACATTTAAATAATAAATAAACAAACTAACAAACTGACTAGCGACTAGTTTATAAAACAGTATAATAGTGGTTTATACTATAAACTGCAATATGGCAAAAAACCTAATCATAATTTATTTTAAAATAAAGAACTTGGTAGTCAAATTTCAGACCCATATGCTCCAACTCGATTAATAATTTCACTCCAAATTAATTTAAAACAAGTAGCCAGTAGATAGTGGGTGTATGAAACATTACTTATATTATTATAAAACACAAAGCATAAAAATGTTTAGAACTTTTCAAATAGTTAAATATATAAATAATCTAAAGAATGAAGAAAAAAAATGGACCAAAATCACTGGTTTAATAAAATCACCACACAGAGATGAACCGTTAAACACATCAAACAAAATCAATTGTAGGTTAAAAACAAAGTCATAATTTTACATTTCATGAGTTAAATGATAGTCTCATTGCTACACTACTGAACAAAAGAATAAAGTTTCTGCATATATTAACATCATCAGCATACACTAAGAAATAGCAAAAATAAACTGTAACAAACAACAAACATTGAACAAAATGTGAGATAATTACTTGTGGTATTTCAAATGATTAGATGATACACTCAAATGGCCATATACGAGTATGTCACATACTCTCATCCATATTGAGTTATTGTCTATTTCATAAAATACACATCAAGTAATTTCATAACCTAGATTGCACATTACAGATCTTATTCCATCGTTTGGATATCACACAATAACATAACTAAGTACTAGATTATTATTCTGTAGAACATTATTTTTATTAGACTTCATATATATTTATATATATTATTATAAATTAAATTGATTTAAATTAGTTATTTTGTATGAAAAATACTTATGTTTTGTGATTTAAATTATTTAATACTTCATAATATTAAACATAAGTTCGATTAAAATTTGAAAGAACTAAATTATACTTGTGCAATCAGATTTTCATTCAATTTGAATTTTGTTCAAAAATACAAACAAAAATAATACATTATAGATATTATCATAGAAGTACATAACATATGAACCACTATCGTGTTTTTCTCTAAGATATATTTCATTTATCATTTAAATAATATTTTTATTCATTTATTTGACAAGTGCATAAAACCTTTCATAATTATTTTATTGAGTATAAACTATAAATCAAATAAAAATAACATTAAAAATAAATCAATCAGAGGTGATTGCCCTGATAAATTTGATACTGTATATACTGTATAATATTATACTTTCTACTATATACTATATAGTATCTAATACTATACATTTTGAGAACAAGAAAAAACCAATAAGAAAGATACTTAGTATGAAATATTATAAACGATGTAATTTGCAGTGTCAGTTACTTTTGTCAATTTCAATTAAGCTTTAACTGTTATTTCATTTTTTATTAAAGCGACAAAAAAAAAAATAGTAATATAATACCTAGGTACAACTCATAAATATAATTTTACTAATTTCTTAAACATTTGCTACAAAAAAACAAAATAAGTAATTAAATAAATCTAAGTTATTATCAAATTGTTTTTCATCTCATTACCTATAGTTTGAAAAATGTTTAGAATGACTATGATAAAATAATTTAACTCGGTCATTTACCATTCAATATTCCTCAAAGAATATATTTATTATAATTCCTCAATGTTCCCTTGAATCAAATTGAAGGTACTTGTCAAGACATGTTAGAAAATAACCACTCAATATTACTTTTTATACTTAGGTACCACTAGTGGTGTTTTAGTACAAATCGCCTACTATAATAAATTATAAAATGATAACACTAAATAAAAAACATGAAATTAGTAAATTACTATAAATATAAATGTAAATAATATATATAGACATTGATATAAGTAACTACTTAGCTGCCATCACGGTATATATAATTGTAGCTACCATGTTAATATACATAATATATACTACAAGAATCGCTTTATTACAATATTGATATCATGGCATCAAAATAGAAAAATGACAAATAATTGATCATTAAAATTAAACCAAGGTCCTTGGAATAAGCAATTTATAACTAGCAATAATAATAGTAATAAAATATAATATATAAAAATATATTAGTAATAATAATTGCCCTTCAATATATATAAATAGTAGATAAGTAGGTATTTTATCACTTTTAATGTATTAAAAATATTGAAATAAATAAATTTATTTTCAAACAATTCAAGAATGAAAACCATATCAATAAATCAATTAGTTTAGATTAGATTTACAGTAAAAATAGGTAACTTTGATCTTAGAAAAAATTATTATCTACAAATTTTAAAAGATAAAAACAATCAAATTAAACATTATCTATTATATAAGCCAATTGATAGTAAAAGTTATTTAAACAAACAAACTTTAAGACTATGGAGAATAAATTATAACTTTGTGTAATTTACAACATTGATTTTAAAATAAAAATGTCTAGTCCAATCAATAGATTTGATTGAATATATAACTCTTTAGTGCATGTACCTATTAGAGGCCGAATACTGAATTTAATAGTTATTAATTATTGGTCAACACCAATGAAAATCACATAAAAAACCTCCCTTCAGAATTTAACACATACTTTACTGATAAAATGAATTCTATAATTTTTACTCACCAGACATTTCGATTAAATCCATCAAGTAGCAGATAAATGAATGTAGTATGTAACGTAAAATTTAATATTTAAACTTTTCGAAATATTTCTAGGCCAAAGATTGATAATAGCTTACTTTGAAATAATGACAAAACATTAATCAGAAAAAAAAAATAATAATAATTGTGTGATGATCATCGATTCTCAGCCTTCACGATTGAGGACCTTATTCTTATCTCAAGTACCAAGATAAAATACTACATTAAACATGTGATAAAATGATAACATGTAACAATTGGCCACGAAAGCACTAAGCACGGTCTTCTAAAACCATGGCACAATGCATAAAAACTTGTTGTAAAAATCATTATAATAGTCTTCATGGAGCAAACTATAAATATTATGAGATACCTTCACTTTTATCACAAGTTATCAGTTTATCAGAGATAGGAGTAATAATAGATTGTAACTGAAAATTATCTTTTTATTATTTACTTTATTATTTAGGTTTATTATTTTGGTTAGAGTATTTCTTTGATTATTTCATTTTTTTTTTTTTTTTAATTCAAAAACAACTGAATAAAGATAATTGTTTTGAAGCAACACTGTAATATAATTTAAATAATTTTACTTAAATAATAGTCTAAAGTGTTAACTATTTAATAAAAAAAATGTCTATTGAAAAATGGTCAGAAGGACTGTCTAACGAACGGCTTACAGTATTGATGGCTCCATTTAAGAATCGAGAAGTAAACGAAGTGAATTACGACAACAAAATGAAGTTTTGGAAAAAGACTATTATTGAAGAATGTGTTCGTCGACATCGTTGTTCATTTTCTGTGGATGAATTGAAACCATGGTTTTTGTTTAAGGGACGATCACCATTATGTCTACTCATTGTTGTTGAGGATATGTTTAGGTAAGAATTGATGACTACAGCTTAATCTTGAGTTTATTAAGCCCACTAATAACTGAAGATTTGACATTCTCCTTAAGCAAATATATAATTTCAAATATTCACTACCTATTGAAATTTGTTTTATATTGCGTCCTTTAACAATTTTTAGTATTACCTGTCATAAATAATTGTTTAATTTAATGTATAAACAATATACATGTTAAACTTCATATTTGTAGAATTATTTAAAAATCTAACAAAAAAAATACATAGTTATTTAAAATTAGAGATTAAAATGTAAAATTATATTAATGTAAAAATGTTCTCAACTCATAATTAATATAAAAATAAATTGTAATATCATAAAATTGCAGGGAAGGCGTTATAAAATCAAGATCAAATTTCGAACAAATGACTTTTCAAGACACCAGTAATTGGTCAACTTGGGCAGTTAATACTTTAGTTAAAAGTCCACTCTCATGGTCAGTTGGCAGATTAAAAGAATCAATCTTATCACCTACTTCCACCATTGATGAAAAATCTGAATATGTCATTTTACGTTTAAATGAGGTAATGCATCATGAAATGTGTTTAGGAATGATTAATTCTTTTAAAAATATATCTCTTCAAATTTATTGTAACTGCAAAATTTAAAAATTTTAATTCTAAAAAAAATAGTTGTTCAGATAATAATACGACAAATTTGATTTCTATTGTTAACTACTCACACAAAAGTATGTTTGATACCTCTTTTATATGGGTGATCTATGGGAAAATTTGATTACAAAAATTGTAAATGAAAAAAAAATTTTAATCATCTGTATAATTTTAACTTCCAAATTTTGAACACATAAATCATCTAAAAATTAAAATTTTTTATTACTATTGATATTAGTTTTGTTGTTTATTAGCTTAACTAAATGCAGCAGAGTAACTGTTAAAAGACATAGACAATACATGCAGTGACGGACTGGTCAGGGAAGCGAGAGAGCAATCGCTTCCCAGGCTCTTGATCATGTCATATTAATAAAAGTTATATATATTATTCTAATATTTAATAGTAATTTACTATAATAATGTTCAATAATGTTGTCACAGATTTTAAAATTTAAAGAATTATATTAATAGAATTTTATGGGCAGGATATATGGGCCCTAATATCTGATTAGCCTCCTGGGCTCCTAAATTATGTAATATTACACTCAAGTTTTTGTAACCAACATAAATGTCTTCTTTTTTTTTAATCATACTTGTGAATGCATTAAATTTATACATGCATATGAATGGTTTATTTTTAATATCAGTAATTCAACTTTCAAAGTAGTGTTCAAAACACTCCTTAAATAATGAATAAAGTTTTGTTTTTAAATGATTTTTTTTTTTCTAGGACCAAGCAAATGAATTGTTTAATACAATATCTGTCAGTGAACACTCACAAATATTTTTCATGGATGATTTACAAAAACGTCTGTATCATATGTGGAATGATGAAGTTTCAATGAATTCTACAAAACTAATAGTACATTCGTTGGAAATTCGTAATAAAGCTTTTGTAGAATGTGGTGAACATCTTGTAGCTAATAAAACATTGGTAAAGATTGCATGTTGTGGCAAAGATGTTGAGCCTATATCTGAGTTAGAAAAAAATTTTTTTAAATTAAAAGAAACTGAAAAAATATTAATCGGTGAAATTGGCCATATGGATGCTGAAAAAGAATCTATTACCAAAGAAGCTAAAAGCTATATAGCCAAAAATATGAAGCCAATTGTAAGTTATTAAATAAAAAATTATTACAAAAATGTTTATAAAATTATAATTTTAGGCTCTGAAATGTCTACGAAAAAAGAAAGAAATTGAAAAACGAATTGAAAAACAATTAAATTCCCTTGATAATGTTCAAGCTTTGATTTCAAGAATAGAAGAATCGAAGTATAATACTGAAGTAAAAATAATTAATAATAATAGATTAATTATTATTACTGGTCATGTGTTTGAAATTTAAATTAATTTAAAACCTTTTATTATATTTCCATAGGTATTGCAATCATATGCTCATGGACTCGCTGCTTTAAAACTTACTGCTAAAGATACAGGTCTGACAATTGACAATGTTGATGAAACAATGGCAGAATTAGCAGATGTAATGACTAACAATAAAATAATATGATTTGTATTATAATTATTACTATTTTAGGCTATACATGAACACAATGATATGCAATCAGCACTTGGTAGTTTAGTTGATGTTAAAGATAAACATAACGAACAAGAATTAGAAGATGAACTTGCTGATCTTTTGGGTGAAAATGATCCAACTGTATCAAGCCCAAGAAAATATAATATTCCAGGTATTATTAAAGTTACATATTGTCAGATTTCAGAATATATCCATTCTAATAATTTTAATAATTAAATAATAATCTAATCATTAAATAAATCCAATTATTCAAAAATTTAATTTTTCAGACCTTCCAGATGTACCTGACAGCAGTTTAGAAGGTGAAGATTTAGACCTCGATCGACGATTCCAATTGTTAAGAGAACACTGAATCTGTTGTTCGAGTTAACGAATAGTTTAAATTGAATATACAGTGAAACCTGTATATAACGGACAGTCACAGGACCAAAATAATTGTCCGTTATAGACAGGTGTCCGTTGTAGACAGGTTTCAATGTTTTAAAAATAAAATTAATCTACAAATATGATATATAAAATGTGTACGTACATTTTATTAATATTGTTTTATATTTTATAATATGTATTAGGTATAATCTTTATTATTATTATTATATATTATAACATACATTATAAATTTAATTTTAATTATTATTTCTATATTACATACAATGACACATTATAAATTTATTACATATTTAATTATTTCTTAAAAAGTGATTGTATTGATGTTTGTTTTTTGAACTTCGATTTGGTCATTTCCAACTCGTGATGGATAATTAATTTGCTCACGTATGAAAACCCTTTTTCATCACCTTTATTCAAATAAAACTCTTTCAGACGAATAAGCTGTTCAAGAGCTTCTGAATAATTTGCAAACGTCTTAATTTCAGAATTTTCTAGTTGGTCATCAGCTTGTTGCTCATTATCGGCTTCCATGTAATTTAATTACCTAATTGCGTTCCTTATCGATGCTGTTTCGTAGTATTTTTGTCCGTTATGAATTCATCGGGTTAAATATTAGTGTCCGTGTCCGTTATAGACAGGTCGAAATACATTGGAATGCCTATCTTTTTGCTGGGACCTGGTCATTTTTTCCGTTAAGAGAGGTGTCAGTTATATACAGGTGTCCGCTAAGTCAGGTTTCACTGTATTATATTTCTAAAAAAATGTATATATTTCTAAATTTGATCTTTTGAAATGTTAATGATGTTCAAGTATTCTCATGGTAATTAAATTTTTTTTTTAAATAATTTCAAAAAAATATAAAATATAAATAATTTGAGTACTCAATATAGTACTCACATAGTAACTCGTGGCTTGAGGTTATTTTAACAGTTTTCTATGAATTTAAAATTATATTTATCTTAAATCAACTAATTTATAACATATTATATTTTATTAAATATTAATTATTTATGTAAAAATTAGTTTTTCTATGAAATATATCCATTTTATAAAAAAGATATTTTACCACACTTTATGTATAGTTATTGAATTTTTACTTAAAGCTTATGAAATAAGTTTTATCCTCATTCTGTATTTTTATCGTTTAATTGAATCAATTTTACCATAAATATTACTAAAATTTCAATTAAATTAATAGTAATTTAAAATAAATTGAAATAAGAATTATATTTACCAACAAATCAACTTGTTGTTAGAAGTATACATGTTTGTGTCACAACTAAGTTCAACTGTTGAATGTTACTATTGAAAATAATATAATTATTTTGCATAAATTATATTCATTGTCTCTTAATACAGGAATTTTCTTAAGTTTATAGAAACTTAGTTAACTCATGCAAATTTGGAAAACTGGTTATCATTCCAATATCATTTATAAATATACATCTTAGTTAAGTGTTCAGCCTAAATTTTTCAAAGAACAACAGGGTTTTTGTCAAAATAAATCAACAATATAAATTAATTGAATTTTTAACTATTTATCAAATACTGTCAGTTCTAGGGTAGTCTAGTAAATATTATCTTAAACATACCAAAAAATCTGTTTTATCATGGCTACCATCTTATTTAACTGATCCTTCATCAATAAGGAAAATAAATAACAAAATATTCCAAAAAATGTAACACCTTCTTCTGGTATACCTATAAATGGGTTTCTTATCACCCTAGTTATTTTCAATTTTTAAAAAATGTTATATGAAGTGTCAAATTCTTACATAAGAATCAAGACATACATATTTAATATTCATCATAAATTATTAAATAACAAAATTAAGTACCTTCCTAGAACTCTCAGAACAAATTCATTTTAAAATACTATGCATTAAAAATGCAATTACTAAATTTGGACAAGTTGAATCAAGTTCAAATGATTTTATTGCATTTAATATAATTAAAAAGGTTTTTTTAAATTTTTAAGAACTGATGATATAAAGCCCCCCAATAAATTTTGATTTAAAAAATTGTAATTTATGACTTCATACACATTACAATTACAATTTTAATATTATCAAAAGGACTCGGATTTAAATTATGTATTATAAAACCAAAATATATAAATAAAAAATTGCTTTAGGTGTAATTGAAAAATATAAATAAGTTTTCATGATGAAATGTGTAAAAATATATGATAATATTAAGTATGACTCATTTTATTGCAAATAATTCTAAACAAATTTATCTCTTGCCTAAATTAAATGATCTAGTGACCGTAAAAATATGTATTTACATATAAATCCTGGCCCTATTATATATTATAGTTTATTATTATCAACTATATTCATAATTTAGGAGCAATTTTATCCTATATTTAAAACTATAATAATCATTAATCAGTACCTAGTTAAGATGTATGATTTAAGTAATCATCAACAATTATACCATGTGTGCTGTTAATATTTGCTCTACAAAGTCACACATCATTTTTCAATTTGTGCACAAATTAAACAATTGAACTAATTATAAATATTAATCCAACGAAATAACAATTTATTTAAAAACAATTTTACATTATCAGATTATAGTTTATGGCTTAGAATGAATATTAATTTATCCATTCGAAAATATACATACCTGTTGGGAAATTGCTTAGAGGTACGTTACGCCACTAACAGTATCTATGGTTTTAAGACTTAACAATTTACATCAGCCTTTTATTATTATATTTATTTAAGTTTGGTCGCATATTTTGTAATTTCAAATTAAAATAATTTATTACTGTTTACAATTAAATATAAAAACATCTGTAAAAGTTATATTCTACTTATTCAAATGTCAGATTTAATAAATCTTCCAATAGTACTTTCAAGTTATGAGTAAAAACTAATTATTAGTTTTTCCAAACTTATATTACTGTATTTTAACTTAAAATAACCGATTATTATTTAACTATTATTGTACTCGATAAAACTCACACAAAATAGATTAAATTAATCTGTTCAATGATTTCAATTTTTTTTCTCAAACTTAGTTATAAAAATAAGTTATGGCTAAAATAAATACAAGTGTAATACTTTATTTGGTTGATTTCATTATATTTGTGAACCCTTTTTTTTTTGTTATTGTAATGTATATATAATATTATATATTACAAATTTCGACTACTTATTTCAAAAAATAAAAATAAACAACTGTCGCAATAAAATTTACAACACATTATTTCAAAAAAAAACTTTGTACGTATTAGATATTAAGCTTCTATTTTAATATTTCTTTACAATTAAAAAATATATATATATATAAAATACAAATATAAATTAGGCTACTAGTTAAAAAAAAAAAAAACAAAAACTACCTTTCTAAGGTCTCCCACACAAAAGCATTTCAAAAAGTCACAATATCCTAAGGCCACTCCTGTAGATAAATCATACTTTATATAACACGTAGTACAAATTATAAATTGTATACTATCACATGGTCGCTTAAATATTTGTACTTCACCCAAATAGCATGTGTACATGTTGTGAATATTTTTTTAATAAGTGTTTTCCAAAGATCCGTAAATTATGTTTAACCATTGTCAATGAATGGTAAATAATTTAATGAGGGAAATAAAATCTTTAACTTTTATATTCATTATGAGGAAGCAATAAAAATATGTGTCGTTTGTGGACATAAAAAATGTACACAAAAAATTAATTTATTTATAAGATTTTTAATCTAATTATATTTTTCATAGCAGTTGAGCAAATTGAATAAATAAAAATGAATATGCAATTGTGACTTTGCAATGTTAAATCAATAAATTTTGTCTGACAAAAAGATTTCCTAATATAAAATGACATAAGCTTCAAGAAAAAAATAGTAGATTTCAATTACAATAATACCATTAGATCAATAAGAAAAAATATAAATATCTACATAAAATATTAAAATTATATAATATTAAAACTATTTATATAATAATTATTTTACATATTTAAGGATTAAAATAAGGATGTTATACCAGACTTTGTTTTAATTTACCAAAAGAAATTATAGTTTCCGTTTTAGATTGAAAATAGTACACTAAGTGATTGTATGAATACAAATAATAAAATACGGAAAAATATAAGATTATTTTAAAAAAAGGATCCTTGAAATTAATTGGCTTTAAATTATTTTCTAAACAAAAACAAAAAATTTCCAGTAGTTTTCACAATCATAAGAAGCATTCCAAACCATATATCTTTCAAAACCAGTATCAATAAGAATGCATCACCCTGTATTACTTGCTGCATTTTATTTTTGGTGTATTCAAAAAATAATAAAGGGAAACACAATAATGAAGTGGTAAAAAATATATATATATTTTTACAATTAATGGAATTATGATTACTTTTTTAATTTGAATAAAAAGATAACAAATATAGGAAATTATTTAGTTTAAAATAATAATAGAATTCTTCACTTTTTTTTTCAACATGCTTATTCTAAGATGAACTGTACTTTTTTGTAGTAGCCCGAAGGATTCAATAGGTATCCTAATTTTAATCCACCTAATAATCGTCAATATCATAAAGTTCATTTGGATCCAAATCGTCACACTGCATACTTTGAAAATCGACTTTGTAACGTAATAATCCTGAAATAAATAATAAAAATATGGTTCACTAAATATTAAAGATACAATATTCTAATAGAAAAACAGCCATGTAAACTAAATAAAACTAATAAAACGTTTATAAACCCAATTGTGATCAATATAAAATAACTAAAAATAAAACAATTATTTGCAAATTTTTTTCTTGAAAAAAAAATATAAAATAAAAAATTTCAAAAGCTAAACACAAGAAACTACAAATAAAAAATAAAAACTTTATAAAAATCCAAAAATTAGCTGAGCAAGGAAAAACTTGCACAGCATTTCATATTAAAAAATCAAAATTTTATTATTTACCATAAGTAGCTCTACAGTGGTAAAAATAAAAAATCAGGTAATAATACTTTTACCAATATAATACAAAACTATGAATATTATAGTTTGTAAAATTCATTATTTATAAAATATATAAAAAAAATCCAAGTTTTCAAGCTGACATTCTTGTAAGTTGAGTTAGTATTTTAAGTATAAACAAAAGATATTCATCTATTAAATTAAATTTAACCATCATTAAAATACAGATCTGCATGAAACTCAATTCACAATGTTCAAAACTTTTTTAATAGTAAAGATAATGTTCTCTTAATAAATAAAATACATATTCTGGATATTAGACAAATAGCAAAAGTTATTTTTATTATTGGATATTTAAAAGTAAAGCTAGTGAAATATTAATAAGATGTGTATTTAGTCCTACTATTAGTATAAATTTGAGGCATTCTAAGCAAATATCAAAATAAAATTTCATCTTATATATTTAAAACTTAAATTGATTATGTAATATAAGAATTATTAAGGCTTGTAATAGATTTAAATTAGTTAGGTAAGAGAAAAAGAAAAATAGTTTTCAATACTCATTGTTGTTTTTTTCATTGTTATGGTTACACTGAATATTAATTATAATGGTGATCTAATTCATAAAAAATTATTATCATATAACTTAAACAAATGTATCAATTTGATTATGTTAAGAAAAAAAATAAGCATTTTCACTCTTTTCCTATAATCTAATATTCCTAGTTATATTCATAAAAATTAAAAACTAAATGAATACTCATTCAAGTTTGAAAAAAATCTACATTCAAACATTTGAAAATCCATAAAATGTATATGAAAATAATATATTCTCAAAATATTTAAATTTTAAAAAGAAATATTAATTAATTAATTAAAACATATTACATTATGAATACACACATAAATATCACACTTATTATGCATGCATAGAAATTAAATCATAACTCAAAATGTACTCATGCTTTTAATTCAACTTATAGCAGTACTTGTTAATTGTGAATGAAGCTACCTTAAGTTAGTAAACAGTTTAGTAATCATCAAGATTCACATCGTCCAATGGCTCATCCGCTTGCAAGGACTGAAAGTCAACCTTGTAGCGGAGAATGCCTGTCAATAAATTTAAATCTTTATACTTAGAAAAAACCCCTATAAAATAATGTGTCTAACCATAAATTTAAAACATTTGTTAATATTTAAACATATTATATCAACCACTACATACATTATATAAATATGTGACCAAAAAGGAAGGTAACTTTTTTATCTCCATTTCTAAAATTATGAATAAACATTAATGTTATAAAATACTGACCTCCTATACCACCAAATCCTCTAACAAATTGTGATCCTTCTTGCGATTTATCAGTGATTATTTCTAAGGTAGCTCCAAACATTTTGTAATTGTTTGCTAACCATTCCAAAAGTGGTTGACATTCAACTAATTCCAATTCTACGCCAGTCTATAAAATAAATTCATAATACAGTTAATCACAAAGACTGGTCTGAAAAAGTAAAAAATATCAATATGGTTCAAAAACTCAATATTTAATTTGTTTAAAAATAATTTGAGTGTTTAAGATTAGATTATTTGTGACTAGACTGTATTTAAACATTTTTATTATTTTATAGTTATGTAGACATACATCTCTTTCTGTGAAATGTGTTTTATCTTTTTCTTGTTCTGGGGTCAAATGTAATATTTTTTCTTCGGCAGTTGTGTGATTTTTTAAGACATATCTCTGAATGTCTAAGTTCTCCCAACATATTAATGTTTCGACAGATCCAAGCTCCAGAGCTTTTAAAGTATCTTCAACGCCAAAACAATATTTTCCTGTATCTTGGCTGATCTCATCAAAATAGCGACCTAAAAATAAATTAATATTAAAATTGAAATAGGAACAGTAATTAAAATCAATGATTAGAAAAAATGTAGATATTAATATAGTAGAAATCTACATTTTTTTTAAATATAATTTTAGAAACATCATAAAACATTAACTACTTTTTTTTTTTCAAGTTTAGTATTGCAACAGATTGGCAACTATGAAAAGGAAATAATTAATTACTGTGGTATGATTGCAATAACGAAACACTGCTTATCACAACATTCAGCTGTTCGTCTATATTTACTAGCCACTAGTGCTATGTTAACCATGTGTAGTATGTTAACATGGCACATTCTGTCTCAGTTTAAGTAACTAAGGTAATGGTATCATAGATATAAGATATTTTTTTTAATAATAACATGTAGACTGTTTCTTACCAATTAATTTTTTTTCTTGAATAAATTTAACATTTTGTAATGATTCAGCAGCCAATTCAATAGCTTGATTAAAACCATTTTCACCGCCATATGATACGTCAACTAATTTAATAATTTTGGCTTGCAACCGCTAAAACAAGAAAATAATTGTTATATTTAAACTATAACAATTTAACTAATTTACTCACAGGATCAAACATATCAGATTGACTAAGTTCTGTTTTAAAATCTGCACTACCAGCCAAAATTAATCCAGCTATATTAGGTTTGTCATTTGTAATGAACAACTGAGTGGCTACTTCTGCGACTTTACGCACATAATTGTGTCGTTTTTCCATACGTAAACGGGCAAAACGTAAAGCAGATTGACCTCCTCTACCGTGTTTTTTAGGTAAATCAACTGTAAATTTATGAAGAACCTGAAAAATGAAAAATACATATTAAATACATATAAAGAATAAAATGTAAAGCTTTTTCTACCTCTCTGGTGTTTCCTTGTAATGTACCAAATAAAGCACCATTACCATCCATCACGATAAAACCAAATTTATTATCATCTGCTAATAATGCTGTCAGTGCTTCTGTATGAAACTATAACACAAATCCATTGTTAATACATATGAGCAGTTATGATTCATGTATGTATGAGAATAAATATATGAAATGCCTTACCTTATTATCACAAAGGTATAAAGAAGTATTAATAGGTTTGAACGGCTCAAAGTCAATATTGACTTTCTTTTCTTTACCTTCCTCAGTCACAATAGTTCCACAATATACAACTAATCCATTAGGGGGAACTATCAAATTGAAACAATAAATATTAAGTCAACATATGTATATCAGTTGAAATAAATTTAAAAAAAATCACCTTTGGTGTAAAGTTTTAATCTCTGTTGTACTGACGTAATAGCACCCAATACAGACAATCTGTTTACACGTGACTTGATGTTTGATGCAGTACCATATTCATCAGCCAACATTTTGCTTACTCTAGAAATCTGATCTTTAGGTGGTATGATCAACGATATCATACTTGTTCCATTCCTAAAATTAAAAATAAAATTGAATAGTGTAATTTAATAAGTGTACAACTAGAGAATTCAGAACATAAATTTTCCATACACCAAAAGTGAAAAAAAACTCGTGTTTGGTAGAAAGTTGCTCCATTTAAGTGTACTCTAGGATCAATGAATTAGACCCAAAGGTCTAGTTTTGAGAAGTATTACTAATTCAAAGTGTTACTATAGATTTTGAAGGGAAAAAATTAATCATTCTAAAAACCGAATGGAAAATGAAATCCAAATAGTTGATGACAATAGGCCGATGCAAAAAAGAGTATGATTAATGAGCCAGGTTATCATAGTAAATGTAGCCCGATCGAAACGCTGACAATTAAGGAGTGTGCTGCTGGCATACAACACGGTACCGAACGTGATTTTTATATTTTTTTGTCAACCATTAGCACGACCCATTGAATGTTTAAACGTCACATTGGACGTGAACTAGATCCAACATTGCGACATTCGAAACGCAACAAAAACGCAAATCATGACCACGACCGTCGAAAGAGACTAATATATCGCTGCGTTGAAAGTAGAGACAACGAAACCGAAAGTCCCAAAGTGTCTCGAACGTTCGCGATCAGAGATTGCCCGTCCGCGGTGGTTCTCCCGAAACGATACGGACGTGGACGTTTAAATCGCGTGGCAGCCCATCAAAGGAACGTGCGAATCGAGTGGGCGGCGGCCGATCGAGCCGACGACACGGCCGAGCGTAGCGCGCAATCGATGTCGCCGAGACGCGGGACGTGTCACGGCGCGTGGACGACGGGACACGCGAGCAGCAGTCGCGGCCGCCGCCCGGGGTCGAACCGGACGCGAATGACCGCGTCCGAACGCGGAAATCCACCGGCGGCGGCGGCCGGACGTTCGGCGAGGAAACGGGGAACGGACACTCACCCTCTGGCCATTTCCAGACTCTTGATGAGCTTCTTGATCTTCCATATTTCTACGTTGCGATCGGACGTGGTTTCCTCGCCGTTGGTAGTCATTGTCGCGCGGGGCCCCGGAAACGAGAGAGAGAGAGAGATGGAAAAAAAAAACCCTAAGCGGAGACGACGAGACGCACGACGACGGACGATCGGTAGGTACACGACACGACGGCGGCGGCGGCGGCAGACGGACGGGACGGAGACGACGACGCGGACGCGGGTATCGGAAAACGTATTATTTCACGATTGCGGTGCGATTGCGGGCGAAGTAGGTTAGGCGCGAGAAACACACACTGGTCGTCCACGCACACGCAGACACTCGCACGCGCAAGCACGGTACCGTAGACGGACGACGACGACGACTCGCGCGACTCGCGCAAGCAACGCGGTCGAAGGGGGTGGGAAAGGGGGGCGCTCGCCTCACGGTCGGCGCGCACGCAGCGTTTTTCCGCGGGGTCGCAGGGAGGGGGACGCTCTTCCCGGCGGCCCGGCCGTGGCGTGGTCCCCGAGTCCGTCACCCGCCGGCGCGTGTGCGCGCGCGCATACTTTGAGCGTTTTTTATATATAATATATAAGCCGTGACGCGAATCTCGCTGATAACGCGCGAGTGGGGGGACGGTACGGCGTGATAAGGGTTCACTGGTTTTATCACGTCTACGGCGACAACTTTTCGACTCTTAGTTCTTACCATACTGCGCGAAAGCATAGATTAACATACATACATAGAGATGGCTCATGCCATGTTAAAATACGGCAACCAACAAATATACGGGCATTTTGGACCCCGGCGGGTTAGTACACAACAAATGGACTCCGATAGGGTCGTTAGTAGTACTACAATTTGTGCGTGCGTATATTATATACTTATTGGACTCCGCGCACATATTTTTATCTAAATATCACTCGTAAAGTCGTAACCGAAAATACGGGCTTTTTGCACCCCGGCAGGTTAGTACAACCATTGATTAAGTATACCAGATATCACGTTTCGACGGGACCCCGATGAAGTATAGTGTGCACTGCCGCTCTCCATACCGTTCCCCTTTATTAACAATAAATATTATATAATACGTTTTCTCGCGAAATTCGTCCACCGGTCTTACTTAACGATATCAGCGTTATTGCGTAATTTATATTATTCGTAAACTATCGTCAACACATTAGCGTTGTTAAACTAATTAACTCGATTTAATTAAACGCCACGTCGTTGTTTTCAATCTTTGGCGCATACCGCGATCGCGCGTGATGGTTATACCATTGATTATATAATATATATAATATTATATCGTAAACGCCGTCGTCGCCACGCACTTACAATAAGTCAGTTATTTTTATACTGCCAAATTCACCGGAAATATATGGCAAAACAACGTTTGCCGGGTCAGCTAGTCTTAATATATATAAATCTCGTGTCACAATGTTTGTCCTCAATGGACTCCTAAACCACTTAACCGATTTTGATGAAATTTTTTACACCGCGTGTAATTTGGTCCAACTTAAAAGATAGGATAGTTTTTATTTCAAATTTTTTAATACATTAAATATTTTAATTAACTTTTTAATAAATTTGTATGATTGCATGGTGAAATGAATTTTACATGTAAACCTATGAGTTGCATGTTCTCGGAAACTACTGAACCGATCGTTATGATTTTTTTTTTAAATTGAAGAGCTCATTGCGGAGAAGGTTTATGGCATTTGATCGATTCTCTAACTTTAAAAACTTTAACTTTAAAAGTGCAAAATATTAATCACACATTGTTATTGTTTTGCCATGGAGATATATACTTTTTTATTATTTGTTTCCGTGGCACGTGCGTCTATGAAATTTTCTATTAATTAGTTTGAGATTAAATGAGTTTGTTTTTTATTCAATTTAAATTATATGGATTTTGGTGTAAAAAATGCCACGACAAAAACGACAGAATATAGGCCGATCGTCCAATGCATGATTTATTCGATCGAGAATTGCGACGAGAACAACAGTATGATATCAATGAATTGCAAACATTTGTGAATTTAAATGTTCCCAACTTAAATAACCATCAAAAAAATGTGTACGATACCATGCAAGCTGTACAAAATGAAGCCGGCGGATTGTACTGCACACGAGCGAAGCCGGGTTATTCAGCTTTATATATATAAAGAACAGGCCTTTTTTATGTTCCCATTTTGTGACGACGCTATTTAACTTTTTTCCAATTTTTTTTCACAAAGTTGTTCCAAATACTTTTTTGAGTGTCGTCACGTCACCCGATTTTAAAAATTTGACCCCTACCGGGGTTCAAAGGGGTAAAAAGGGTGAAACTAGAAAAATTCGCCTGGCCGGAACTGCTGGAGCTTTGAGTATGAAATTTGGTCAGCAGTTTCGTTTTATATAGTGGAGACCCTTGTTATTTCTTGAGTTTGGACTTGGGACGTTTTCCTGGTTTAATTTCAATAGTAATTGTGAGAATATAATATAGTAATATGTATGCATAATGTTTAATATATTTATGATGGTCACCTCATTACATCCACCCTACACTTTTTTTTGTACCCTCACAACACAGCTAGGAGGTTATATGTATGTGAATAAAAGAGAAATTTAATTGAATATAATGAGGGTTGTTATTGATGCAATAAGAAATGGATATGGGCTGCTACCTAAGTGAAAGTAAAATGTAACAGTTAATTTTACTTTTATTGCATTGGTGTTTTTACTGTTTTGATATTGATATTTATTTGGTGGATTGTAATAGGTGTTACAGTTTTTTTTTTCTTTTTGATCTTATTATATTACTCTACGTTATGTTCTTCACCAAATCTATAACCC
The DNA here is from genome assembly GCA_948098885.1 of Drepanosiphum platanoidis. Classification (NCBI taxonomy): domain Eukaryota; kingdom Metazoa; phylum Arthropoda; class Insecta; order Hemiptera; family Aphididae; genus Drepanosiphum; species Drepanosiphum platanoidis. The sequence continues at coordinate 11,552,090 of OX402530.1, read as the reverse complement.
AACTAACACCATAGATAAATTATGTCTGACATAGAGTTATTAAATCAGCGAACTATAAACTTATAAATATCAATTGACAAACACTAAAATCAAGGTGGATTAATCCACCTTGACTAAAATAAAACCAAATTACGATAAGGACGTTTTCTATTTCTATTTCGTTAACCATAATAATATGCAATATGTATGTAATTTAGTACATATTATATTCCTGTATTCTATGATTTCGACCAGCTGATCGATGATGTAATGTAGATATATTATTATCCACGATTACCTTGATCAGATGGTGCTACCATCTACTGTTTCATATATTTTGTATTACTACTATCATCTGAGTTGGCGATAACATAATAATATATGATAAAATATATATCCCTAATTTTTAAATAATATGAACTCTAATAATAAGTTAATATAGATTATAGCTTTCTACATACCTTTAAATTTTTGAATTCTTTTAGTTGTTATACTAATGCTAAGTATAAATTAAGTTGCATATTTAGTACAAAATGAATGGTTTAAAATTGAAACTATATTAGTATAATACTATAATACGATAATGACAAAAAAAAATAAAAAATCTTTTTCAACCAGATCTCAAAAGCATAAAAAGTAAGTACTTTTCTATTTACAACAGCAATCATGTGTATAGTTAGAATTACATATTTGTAAGGATTACAGGATTAGTTAAAATGTATTATTTTTTTAAGTATTTTAGTGTTTACTATTTTAAATTGTACATCTATTATCTAAATTATTATAGACATAATTAAAAATTGTCTCCTCATTATCATATTTAAATGGCATCAATTGCTATTAGCTTCAAAATGATCTTGTATTGAAAATTTAAAACAAAATTTTACATCTAATTAAACTTTGTTTCAAATTAAATATACTTACTTGAATGATGTATTTATTAGCTAAAACTTCTAAAAAGATATGAAGTAGTACATATCATCAACATCACTACATTGTAATGAAAGTCATATTTTTAAATTTAATTCATACTTAACTTTTAAATTTTTAAAATTAAATATGTAATTTACTATGTATATTGTACTGAATGTATTGTAACTCATTCAGATGGCCCCTTAGGTTAGACCATTTCTAAGTAAACCTTTAACAACAAAATTCTTATTCAGAATAAATTATTAACTTTTTCACCTACAATCGATAATTTAAATTGTTACTAATTTGGTTTTAAAAATATATCTATGATAGATCTACTTCATCTTTTTCAAATGACTTATATTTCAATTATACTTTAAATATATTAATTAATTGATTGATTTTTTTTTGATTTTTTTTCAGGAGCATAGAAGAATGTACAGATATTATTGTTACTTCTCCTTTTTGGTTAAACTTATTAGCAACAATCAAAGAATTATTAAATGGATCTGATCCATCGTCAATACTATGTTATGGATTAGGAAATTTTTTGGAGAGTACACAATCTAAATATCAGTTAAGTTTACTTTTAACTATTAAAAATGAGTTTAAAGTAAAGGACTGTTATATTTATGATCCAAAATTTACGGATGCTGAACGTATCTATTTAGCCGAAATTGGATGTAATACAGTCTGTCAAAACGAAGAAGGTAAACGGAAGTTGATACCTAATACGTTTGTGTATATGCCACATTGTCCAAAACAGTTACTAAATAACTTATTTTGGGCAAACTGGGAAGAAGTTATACTAACAAGTTGTATACTCGTTTGTAATAGCATTGATCAAACGGTGACCTCAACACCTGACAGGATTTTAAATAAGTATGCTTATTACATAAAACAAATATCTCCATATGTCATAGAAAAAAAAATCCCTGATGATTTTATCTATAATGATGTGTTCAATGATATGTCACTTCATATTTTTTCTAATGAAAAATTAAAAGTACTTGAAGATATTTTTTGGAAACCTGGTGAAGAACCATCTTATGATAATGATGAGCTAGAATTTATAACAAAATTTGAGTGTATGTCTTTCGAATCATAAATTAAAAATACAATGTTATTTTAATGACTTAAAAGAACAATTTAGCCGTGTATTTATTTCAAAGGTGAGAAGGATCAATTGGTCAGAATGTGAATTTTCTTTCACGAAGTTCGCAGTTAAATTCCCTGATTGTCAAAAAAAAATGTTCTCATTGGTGACATAAAATCTGGTATAAACCAGCCATAATTATCAAACCTGTCCATCAATTAGAAGCTGTGCTTGTAAGCCCCTGCTTATTTTTATGGAATGAAAATGTTTATGGTAATTATTATTGTATAAGAGATTGTGGGAACGCGTAAATAAAAACAAGTTGCTTTATTAACTCAATTAAATTGTATATTAAAAAAGATGACATTTTTGCAATTTATTACTATTGTGTAAACGAATGAAAACGAAATGCGGTATACACACGGATCCGCGCGGGGAGGGAGACGAACGGAGCACACGGACGATCGGACAAACGCACAGCGAATGCCATGGTGACCAACCGTCTCAATGTGACCGCCTCCGGGCGGGAATTATGTGGTGGTGGCTCACCACAAGATGTTAATATTACTTTGATTTACTTATCTATTGTCTATATTCAATGTAGTAAATTTAATTAGCATAAATATTAAATTTTATTCTAAGCTTTAAAATGTTATATAGTTTAAAGATGACAGTAATACCTGAATGTTCAGGTATCAAAGTTGGCTTCCTAAGATCTTTATTCTGAAGATAGTTTCTATTTTAAGTATAAAATCGTAATAGTCTTTATAAATTGTTTAAAAAAAAAACCAAAAAATAATAGTAGAATCAAATATTTTTTTCTGAATATTTTTGTACTTTGAACAATGCAATATTAACCTTACATTTACAATTTTAATTATAACAAGTTATGTTTTGCTGCTATATTATATATGTGGCAAACAGCAATAAATTCTATAATATATTTTTACATTTGTTTTTTTTGATGAAAATTACAGTTATAAAAGTATAAATTTATATAATTTTAGGATAATAATAACTGAAGTTATATTACTAAACAAAATAAAAAAATACATTTATTTTTCATATTCTTTTTTAATAAATTTGGCAATAGTGCTTAGCTGCATGTTAGTTGTGCCTTCATAAATTGGACCGACTTTACAATCTCTGTAGAATTTTTCCTGTGGGTAATCTGTAGTAAAACCTACTCCGCCCATCCAATCAATGCATACAGATGTAACTTTGCCTGCAACTTCTACAAAAACATGTATAATTAGTATTTATTTTGTTTATTGTATACAATTCAAGCACTTGATTTGACATTTCACATAGGAAAATGTATGATCTTCAAATGTAGATTGACTTAATGGAAAGTCGTTAATTTTCTCAATAGACTTTGTGTTAAGTAAATTAGAAGATTTTATATAAAATATGCAATGTGCAGAAAATTAATTAAATTATTTATGATATTAATTACACCTTTTCTAGAGATATATTTAGCATCATGCTTGAAGCATAAATGGTGTTGTGATCTTTTATAAGATTTAAAGAACAAAATAAAATTACGAGTATTATAAATTATAAAGTATTATCAATGGGTGGATTTTTTCATCAAAAATGTTTGTTTTCATGTCATATTTGTTACTTTTAACCTATATGCTTATTGTGTCAAATGATACAGATTTTATATGACATTTAAAATGGGTTAAAAAACCCATCGCCCTCAAGTTATTTTTACATATCAATAAATTATAATCAAGTAAATAAAGTATTAATATTTTACCTGAAGCATAGTATTTAGCCATTGCAGCTTCTTTAATAAATGGTAAGCCAGCTTCTACTAATCTCGCAGTATTGTATACTAATAATCTAGCAGTTTCAACTTCAGTTACTGCTCGTGCGATTTGATGTTGCATAGACTATAATAAGTATTTTATTTTTATCAAATTTATAAACATAATAACATGATAAATTGCTAAAATATTATTTTGAACTTACTTGAAAATCAAAAATTTGGGTACCAAATTGTTTTCTTTCTAATGTATAAGGTATTGTGTGATCCAAACATCCTTGAGCTATACCTACCATTTGTGCACCAATTCCTATTCTCCCTTCATTCAGAAAATTTATAGCAATTTTATAACCCTCTCCAATTTCACCTAAGATGTTATCTTTGTGTACCTAAAATGTATGTTTCATTAAATTAAGCTGATCAAACTGAGTATTAATTGGATTTACTTTGACATTATCAAAATGGAGAACACATGTGCCAGAAGCCTTCATTCCTAGTTTATCTTCTTTCTTAGCAACTGAAAATCCTTCTTGTTCACGTTCAACAATAAAACATGTGACACCCTTATGGCCCTAAAATAACATTAATGTAATACCTTGTGAATACAGTTTATCTAAATTGAATAAGTACTTACCCCATACAATTAAATCAATTATAAATATAGGTTAAATCATTCAAATAAAATAGATAGCAATATAAAATATATGGTTTACCTTGGAAGTATCAGCATTAGCAAACACATAAAAAATGCCAGCAATGTCAGAATTTGATATCCACATCTTAGTTCCGTTTATATAATAGTGATCTCCATCTTTTTTTGCTACAGTTTTTAAGGCAAATGCATCTGACCCCGACGAAGGTTCAGACAAGCAAAAACTGCTAACCTAAAAATGATTAAACGGCATAACACTATAATAATGTATGGAGTATACATTATTCTATAGTGTATCGAATAAAATAATTTAAAAAATAGAAAATACTATTTGTGGTAAAACTTAAGTAAACAATAAGGTATGGGCGAAAATTAAATATTATAACTAGCAATTTAGCATTCTTTTTTTCCACTAATAGATTTTCGAGCTGTCGAGACTGTAAATAATTATTAAATAATGTGTCGCACAAATAATATAAGTATGATATAGTTGTCAGTTGATAAAATAATATTTTATGTGATCTTTACATAACAGTATTTTTATTTCATATCAGGACGTGCACGCAAGGGGAGGGGGTCAACCACCCCTCTAAAGTATTTGTTTCTAGATGCATTTACGGTTTTAAAATCATAATCAAATATTATTTTTTTTGTATACTTTTAACAGCGGCCAAAACCATCATTGCAAGGTCTACACGTCTCTCAGTAAACTCAGACTAAATTACTTAAATTATTCAGGATAAAATACTTAAATATTTAAATTGTAAATAAACTAATAGTATATAAATGCAGATGTTAAAGAATTTGTAGTCATTTTTGTATTACATATTCACATGTACCTACAATTTCCCTTATCATTTTAAAAATATTAGAAAATAATAGAAATGATAATTAACTAAAAAAAATAGGCGACTGCTATAAGTTCATTAAAATCAAGATAATTCATTTTTTTAAATTGGGAAACCATGCAGAAAATTGGTCTGATGTAGAATTTTATACTTATTAAATACAGATTTCAATCAGTAATCAAAATCCCTTATCACATCTCAAAATCTAAATCCTCATGTAGCGCATGTGGTAGACACAGACAGAAAACTATTGCTTCCAATCTCCTTAACTTGAAATAATTATTTAAAATTTTATGATACATATACTTTAGTTTTTATTTTATTATATTTCACGTATAATACATTCTAATTTATAATTACACACACTCAGCCTCAACTGATTTACTTTAATCAAAAGTGTGAGATAGATAGGTACATTATATGTTTAGACATTTTAATTGGTAAAAAGTGTTCTGATTGATTTTATCTAATACCTAATAAATTATTTTACGATAACAAGAGGTCAAAAAATAATTCTAATAATAAAGTACATTCGGACCACGACCATCGCCTTTAATAATGAAATTGAGTAGGTACCTAATTCAATGAGTGTACTTCCTACATAATGAGTATAGACTATACCGAATACGAATTCACACCATGTACATAATTACCGATTAGGGAGTAAAATTAATCGACAATCACATCCTTCCCCTCAAAAAAAAATCGAATAATAGGTAATGTATTAATAATTAATTGTCAGATTTATGTATAAATTAAAATTCATTATTATGTCAAATTAACTCAAGTACCATAATATGATAAAATATTATTAAACGTTTTGCTAATACGAAGAAAAGAAACATGAAACTGTCGGAACTTATATACTTTAAAATACATTAAAAACCAATAGGTCCATTTTCTTCTTAAATAATTAGGTTAACAGTTAAATAGTTCATTAATTATTAGTCATTACTGTGCGAAAATAATCGAATTCTTGGAGGACGTGGACTATTTCTGAAAAAAATTCCCTCCATGATTAGATTTCAATTACGTGTTTCTGTACGAATTTAAATTTAATTATAACAATTTTGATGATGACCTTCTTATTGAAGTAATTTATTGTTATTTTTTTACACTCTATTACGTCTTATTAAAATTACTTTTCGCACGCATTTTTGTAGGTAAATAACAAAAAAAAAAAAATTACGTTCTGTTAATCTGTATAACATTTAAAACGTTCAATTATATTTAAACTATCGATTTATTATGTAATAGTCGTTCCATAAAAGCAATTTTATTTTCATACAATTCTTGTTTTCACTAGTTTTAAACTCATCGGCCATATCTTATAATCGCATAAATACTAATAATTAGTCTTGTTATAATTGACCCTGTACCAGCTGTACCTATACAATCTTCACCTTTTCATTCGAATGAGTGATAAATGCAGAAAACCAAATAATTATAGGTACCTATTACAGGCATGTGTATTATGCTAATAAACAATAAACTAATATTTACACGATTTATTGTTAACACGAGATTGTGTAATTTTTATACCTCATTTATTGATTTTATAACACTATAAAAAGAGAATGTTTTAAATAAAAAATGTATGGACTTAAAATTCATTTTTTATTTTTTATTTTATACGTGCTGTGTATAGTAGTGACGTATTTAGGATTTTTCTGGCAAGAGGAGATACAAATGTTGCTGTCTCAATTTTCCTTGTAATAACTATGAATACTTTGAAACACAATAACAACAGTTGTATTTCAAAAATGATTTGTTTCAAAATAAATATCACTTAATATTTCATAAATGTATACTCAATTGAATATAATGTATTGATTTTATAGACACAAATCGACAACAGCAATCAAGTCGGAATTAATAAGTTAAAGTTTCCCGCCCGTTTCGATTGAAGACTTTAAAATGTCTGTCCTAAAACACGGTCACGAATATAGGTTTGAACCATAACGTTACCGTCGACCAGTCAAAAGATAATATTTAAAAATAACGGTCCCCAGACCAAAAGTATTAGAAATTTACCGCCCTTTGTCATTTTCAAAAATTCGCCGCTATATCCTATACATATACGTCACTATAACTAATGTATTATTACGCATCATTTTTAGGTACACCTACGCATGTTTTAATTTTTTTTCAAAATAAAATAATTAAATACATTGTTTACTACGCATAATAAATTCCTTCACTCTTATGTCTAACTAAATGAATACCAGTAAAGTATTTTTAATTAATTAATAATTTAAACTCTGGTATCAATAATAATATCATATAAAATGTAATGACACCTATCTGAATTCGCTCTTGTATATAAAACCCCTAAGCCCCTTCCACTCAAAAAAAACGAATTCCACCAACTTACTGTGTTTTGTGCAAGTCTGGGCAAATATTTTTCCTTTTGTTCTTGGTTGCCCATCTTCAATACGACATTATTTCCTAGCGTATTTTGCAAATCAACCAATACTGAAACCGAGGGGTCCACTTTTGCTATTTCTTCGACTGTTAAAGTACTAGACATGAACGATGATCCAGATCCACCAAATTCTTGGTCTATTTCAATACCCATAAACTGCAACATTTCCAAAAACCATATACGAATTAATATTATGAATAAATAATATATTTGATGAGTTACGATTAATGAACATGTTGTGTATTTACGCCATTTTCAAACAATTTCTTTACGAGTTCGTCATCAATCTTGTGTTCTTGGTCCATTTTCTTTATTAGGGGTGCAATTTGCTCTTGAGAAAATTTGCTAACTATAATTAAATAAAACATTTTTTCAGTAATTTCTTTTTACGAATAAAGAAGATAAAACCATTTCTCATATTCTATAAACTACGCTGTATGATGAACTGCTTGAAAATCCGAATTTGCAGACTTAAATTTTACATTTGTCAAATTATATTTATGTAAGTTATTATGAACACATAATATAGATCCCAATTTTTACTTATGTAAATAATGAACCATTTTAGTTTTAAAATCATATTTCTTTAATAAATAGCAACAAATTTTAAATTATTGTACTTATATTTATTTATTTTGAGTAAATATAGATGAAAATAACAATATTTTTGAAATATTAACTAAGAATTTGTAAATATTGTACTTTACTACTTTAAATTTAGCCTTAATTTCATATATAAACATTTTATTACTATTACAATATTTACACTCAAAGCACTTATATCATATATATATATATATATATATATATATATATATATATATATATATATATATATCATTATATATAAGTTGGTATCTATTATTTATAAAAGAAATTAAACATAACATTCTAAATATACATCATAATATTACATTACGTGTATATAATATAAAATATAGTTGGTCAGTATAGTTATAAATGTTGTAGCCCAATGTAATAATAGTACAAAAACAAACCTGTTTCCTTAAAAAATTGTTCATCTTCGCTCAAAATAGATAAAGGGCCCTGGCCAGCTGTTGTATGATTTCTTCTTAATTTTGAACTACTGCATCTTGTAAAATGGTTTAGTCCATTCACAAACAAACTTGCCTAAAAAATTATATTATTTACACCTGAGTTGGGTTTTTTTTTAAATTAATATGATTCAGTTCATTAGTTCACACATAATAGCGTGATAGCACCCCTAGAACGTAATCATTTTAGATACCTAATAATAACATATTGATATTTGCTTTATACTTAATTATTTTAAATATTTATAACCTGTTAAATAATCAAATCGACGAAAACTGTATTATAATCAACACAAAATACACGTTACTCTAATCTAAGTGTTCCAAATTCCAATTTTTTAATCAAATTATCGACTACATAATACTTATACATTTTCTACTACCAAAAAATGTATTGAATAAAAAAAATTGTTTTTTATTTTGAAACTATAGGTTCCAACCTTTATGTAATGTAATGTGTCGTTATTTTTTACATTCAGACTATAAAAGTCGTGAACATCACGAGCCTAGAAAATAAATTCTAGCTAAAAATAACAATTTTGTATTCTGTTGAGGTTTATTTTTTTTGTCAGAGGAATTTGTTGTTAAAAAGCCTTCTCGAAATAGACTTTAGATCCAACAAGTTATACATTATCTCCAGGCTCTATTATAAATGTAAATACCTTTTATTTTATTTTATTTAAAACAAATATATGTAACTTTATTTTGTAATTTGTGCTGTTTGATTGCTTGATATTTTAGATACTTAATTAAAAGGCAGAACTACTAAACTTACGAGTATAGATTATTTAAAATACACAGCTAATAGAATTTTGAAAAACTTAGTAGATAATGATAATAGTCGAGACGTTTATAGGATGACAAATCTTCTACTTTTTTAAAGATATCAACGCCCTTGAAAATACTATATACTTATATAAATACATACATAAAAAGCATAAAAATATTTATAAAATATTAAATTTCATTTTTATTAATTATATATATATATATGAAAAAAAAAAAATTAAAACTTGTCCTTCCATTTTGTAATGTATATATTTTTATAAAATATCATCGCTCAACATTATTCAGTTTAAAAGTGTATAATAAAAAGTCTTACATATACTGTATACTACATTACATACCTTTGTTTGACTCCTTAGTATTATTGACCTCATAATGATATTATGGAGAATAAAAAGTATTCAATTATAATTTAACAATAATTTAAAATAAATTGAATTATTTGAAAATAACTTGTATATGTAGCGTATTGTATTTATATACCAACACGTTAAGCATTAAAATACAGACGTTCAGTTGCTTGAATAACAATACACAACGTAATTTGATGTTTGCTAGTTCAGTACTAAGCAGTAACTAGTAAGTAACTGCTACTAACACTTTGATGATTGGAATGGTTAAAAACGTTTGAAATATTCTACTATCATTTATCAAATACCGGTTTCTACTATGACATCACAATGCATGTATACATGACTATATTATACATACAGATTAGTGTGTACCTCATTTATTTACAAGCATTATAATGTATATAAGTAACACTGTAGTATATTATATAAATATATAATTATAAGTAACTCATCAGTCATCACTATCAACAAAATTATAAGACATATCAAATATTATAAAATGTTTTCAATATTTTACTAAAAAATTATGTTTTAATGTTTTCATAATTATTATCTATTACTCATAATAATAATTATTATTAACAGAACATAATAAAATAGGTACCTCATATCTTTTACAATTGTCAATTAACCTGTAATATATACCTAACCTGCCACTGCAGCAGAATTCAATTCGATACCTATTCCTTGAGTATAGTTGAGTATCATAAAATCTTCAATTATATATTAAATATAAGCTATATTATACTCTAATTTAAAAATTGGTCTTCGAGTAGCCACATTACTAGTAAAAAAAAAAATGATTTTACAGTTTACTTTATATAAAAAATAAAAATAAACTGTCAATGTATTATATAAACTAGGAAAATAATTTTTAATTGATGTATAAAATTAAAAATACCATAGTAAATTATGAAAAAGTTCAATTGTTTATATATTAAAATTCTCTCTGGGTTTCATGTTCAAATGTCAATAAGAAAATTAAAAAAAAGTATTTGTGTAACTTGTGACTTCTATAGTTTGATTAAAATAGTCAATCATAATTTTATATTCATCTGTTGTATTTGTTTTCAGAAAGAGGATCCTGAATCAATCGTTAACCATTTCTATATTCTATACCACACATGCCAGATAACTTGACGGTGGGACTTTGACTCGGCAAGGGTTCTCAACATGTTTGGCTATTGTTTATTTATAAAATTAGCCTCTAAGTAGCCTCAAAAAGTGTTTTAACTTTTAAGTAAGTAATCTTCTAAATCTGTAAAATTGTATACATTTACATTTAAGTGGAATGAATGCTTCAACTATTATTACTAAAAAGAAAATCGTTTAATACGTGTATAATATACAAGTTAAGTATCTCAGAAGACCAAATATTGGATAAGGTATTTAAAATTGTAATTTAAAATTTTTTTTTTTATCTAATTTTTCCAATATTTTGATATTTATATTTCTATTTAATAATATTATCTATGGTCATTTAGTTTATTTTAATTCTATAGAATCATATGCTTTGCTGTACACATCATATTACATAAGCGCCTACTTAAAAAAAAAATCTTAAAATTTGGTATTCAATTTTTTTATGAACGTTTGCATTTAAGTAGGTAGATGACTGATATGACGTAACTGATTATACTCACGAGTAGTGAAGATTATTTTTATTATGCAATACTCGTATTGAATATTTTATCTTTAAATAAAAACAGCAAGTATTTCACGTAATAAAGAAAATATTATATTATAAATTATAATAGATATTCAAATGTGAAATTGCCAAATGACGAATGCACTAAAGCCTTAATAAATAATACCATTAACATACATGCATAAATATTTTTTATACGAACGTGCTTAGTGTATTAAACTATTTAAATAGGTAGGTATCAATATATTTTACTAAAAATATCACATAATTTCATGAAAAACGTGTATTATCTTCATCGTTTTTGGTATTAGATTCTGAACAAAGCAGTAAACATAATATATAATTGATATTTTTTTTCTTGTTAATTCTTTCAAGTTCCACCTAGAAGATCCACTAAACCTGACATACAACAACTTTGTGGATCAGAAATTTGATATAAATAATGGCCCAGCTAATCATTAATATTTCTTTTGATGCAATTAGCAATTTAATGTTTTATACGAACATGTTTAGCAAGTATAACTAATGTGTTATTTTGCCTAGTACCTGCCTATTAGATAACGAGTATTTCTAATATATTTGTCCAAATCAAACGCATATTTATTTATTTTTATTATTATGTAGGTAAGTACTTGTACTGGAAAGTGTAAATGATAAACACATGAAATCTTTAGATCAGTCAATTTTAATTTTAAAATAGACAAAATGTACTTATGTTGAAAAGAAATTATAATATAAATTATTTGAGAATCAGAAAAAAAAGAAGAAAAGTTGATCAATATGTTAATTATAATTAGGACTTATGAGTATCTATTATGTGTTTGTTGTTATAAGTTCATTAGTTCTGAAAGAAATTAAATTACGTAGGTACATTATTTATCATCATTCATTACATTACTTAATTGTAATTTGCCAGCAATAATAATTTATCAAATATTAATTTTTATACTTTATTAGACATTAAATATTATTATTTAGTAAAATAACACATTTTTTAAATTAAATATTTAATGAAATTTCATTAAAATGTACAGTGCTCATTAAAATAATATGAATTTTAAATATTTAAACACCCAATAATACAAATGAAATATAATATTGTGGAAACATAAAAACTTATAAGGTTAATTTCATGTGGTATTATATGAATTTTATCTACACGATAGTAACATTACGTCACTATGAATTTAATTGTATTAATTGAGGAATAGTTAATAATCTTTTATAGATTATTATAAAAATTAATACCTAGTTAAAATTAATAAAAACCAAATAAATAGCAAAAAATAGTTTAAAATTGTAAGGTATCTACTATCTACTATATTTAATATCAAATTACAAGGTACTATAATATATCTATATATAATTATTATTTATTATCAATGTTTATTCCATCATAAAACAAATATTACAAGAAACATATCTATGAATAATTGCATTACACATGATTTAAATTCCTCTCTAAAAAGCTATGCTTGTGCTTGAAAAAATAAGTTACAATAAATATAAAGTTATAGGTAATGAAGTTGTACAATATAAACACACACTTAGTCACAAAGTTATAACATTTTTAAGATCCGTTATTCAAGTGACCGGATGATTAGAATCACTAATAACATAATTTTTATTAAAAATGAAACTTTTGTTTTGTTTTGTAGAAAAATTATTTCAATTTTAAGGTCCGTATTTAATACCTACACTACACGTGTACTGTAATAACCATTATAATAGTGTTATTACACTATATAACGAATTCACGTTTCCAATGTTCGAGTAAAACAAATAAATTATCAAATCATAACTAGTTTAGATCAACCCTTCAGCTTAAAATGTTATTAAAGTTTTTTATGTTTTATATATTTAAATTAGGTGGCGCTCTCTATCTATTTAAGAAATAACCATCTATCATGTTTCAATAACCACCACAGTGGTTTAATTGATAACTAATTTAAATTAGGTGGCGCTCTCTATCTATTTAAGAAATAACCATCTATCATATTTTAATAACCACCACTGTGGTTTAATTGATAACCGATGTTCAGTTTCCCGCCAAGTTTTGATTTTCCTCATTTTAATATCACAGCAGTTAGAGACGTGTTTTCTTCTTCAACTTTTTACCTTAAATAGTCATTTTTTCTCCGAAATAAAATTCTACGTATTTTGGTAAGTCTTCTAGAATCTATTTAAATAGAGAACCATGGATTTTATCGATTAATGTATTAATTATACTAAATTTTAATTATGTTGCATATTTGCCACAGTGGGCAAGAAGGCAACGATATGAATCGTCATGCAATGAACGACGATGAACTATTAGACTATTAGAGATACTTTATAATACCAATTGGTCGGACAGTGAAGACGGTGAGAGCAACTATCGCATTCTTTGATACAATCAGGACAACTTAAGTTAAGTGGATGTGGTAGACCATCAACCTCTTTGGAAACAAAAATTATAAGTACAAGGTTACGCCCCATCAAAGAAGTGCGTACTTATAGATTTGACCGCTGGCCTCAAATTACGGAAAAAAAGGAAAGATGTAAAATGCCTTCAGGCAAAGGATTTTCGTATGTTCAATGTACAAAATGTACTATTTATTTATGTTTGAACTGAAACAATAATTGTTTTACTGATTACCATATGTAAATATTGAAATAAATGTGATTATTGATTAACATAATTTTTTACTCGTTCATTTTGCTTTAACACATAAGGAATTTATGAAACACATTGTTTTTATTATGAATAAAAGGTAATTCACTCTAAATTAGGGTCTCTAATGCAAGACTTCATATACCTATAGCCATGAGTACTTATATAATATAACAAGCATGTCATATAATTGTGTGCTATTGTTTACAAACGAAACTATTTTTTACATAAGAATGGTGCGAAAATGTAGGAGGAGGTTTAACTATTGTTATTTTTTCTATAATTACTTTCTTAACTGACCAGCCAACTCCTTATCATTTTAGGGTGGATATACATTGATAATATTAAATATTACTATTTTTCAAGAACAATGCTGTTACCAAGGTTGATGTATAATATATATCCGCCTTGACTATTACTATCAGTTATCACTATAATTTAGTTTTAAGATATCTGGATAGTGGATATGGCTAACCGCTCTGGTTGTTAAGAATCTAAAGTCTAGAACATTTTTAAAATTATTGTTAATTTAAATATTTATATCACATTTTTATTCGCTTAAAACTACATTTATTACATTACATTTATTAAACCTAAATATGGACACAGCAGTTTGTAAGTTGTAAGTATTAAATTGTGTTGTTGGTTTTTATTATTTAGTATTTTTTTATCATTCAATATATTTCGTTAATCTTTTTATTTATTTTATTAAGTTGTACAGAGAATCAGAGTAAATATGTTTGTCCTAAATGTGGCGTTCCATACTGTTCCTTATTGTGTTATAAGTCGACCAGTCATTTAGAATGTACAGAGAAATTTTACAAAGAATGCATTGAAGAAGAATTAGATGTACAAGGTTCAGATGATGTATGTAAAAAAGAAATGCTCGATATTCTCAAAAGAGTATATGGAGAAAATGAAGAATCTGGTAAATATTTAATATTTCTTACATTATTATTATAAATTGATTTCATAGACATGTTTTAGAAAATTATATTGAGTAAAGAATACAACAAAAAAAATAGTTTCAAAATCTAATTTAAATATACAATATGTTTTTAGAAAGAGACTAGCTGATGTTATATAAAATTATACCTACAATTATCAGGAAAAGAGCTTAAAAGTTCATAAGGGTGATTGATTTTATTTATTGACAATTTAATTTTTAATTTCAAGTAACTTAATTTCACACAAAATGTTTTTGTTTTTCAAATAAATTTTGTATTTATGTATAACTTCAAATAATGTTTTATTAACTCTAATAGTTTTCCACATTTATTGTTTTAATAAAAAATCTGAACAATTCCTAAAAAATTTAATTTTTCTATCTATCATAATGCCTGAGTAATATATTGTCAAAAATTATAAATTTAGAATTATGTGTCATCCATTCTAAGAATTTCTGAGAAAAATTTTTATCACTTTGAGTTAGGCTACCCATTAGTTACATATTGGTAAGACTTGATATTATTTCAATAATATTAATTCTATATAAAATATAGAAATATACAAAAAAATAAATATCGATATCATTTAGTTCTATGCATTTAGATAACTTATATAATATAATCTAATATTATTAATTCTATGTCTTAATATAATTATTTTTTTTTTTTTAGGAAGTGATTCAGATGATGAAGAATCTACTAGTCTCAATGAACGGTTAAATGGAATTGATTTAGATGATTCAGAGCAAGTTTGGAGCTCTTTAACAGATTCAGAAAAAGCTGACTTTGAACACCTTGTTAAGTCTGGTGATATTACTAAAATTTTACCACAGTATACTCCTTGGTGGTGTTTACCGTAAGTTAATTTTTAATTAAAATTATTATTTAAAAAAAAAAATGTATTTCAATATAGGATAGAAAAACAGTTAGTAACCGAAGTTGGTGAGAATATTGATTGCGAATTTCCATCTTTAGTATCAAATATTATCAAATTTTCCACACTTTCAGTAAGTGATTTTGCTTATGTAACCTACTTGTTTATATTTTGTGAAATATATATATTTATAATATTAATTTAAATATGAAATTCTACTGTTTAATTTAGAAAAAACCACCATCAGAATGTGTTCAATGGAATTTAGTTAACATTATTACTCCGTATGTGTTTTTGATACGATACTACAATGGTAAACATAGATCATATTTGTCTGAATTTATTAATGGCATTTATAATTTGTCAACTAATTTGTCTGTAAACCAGAATTTTGATTCTTATGACACAGCTCTAAAATCAGTTGAACTATGTATTCAAGAGGTAATTAAATTAATATTATTATTATATTTTTATTTTTATTGTAAATTATGGAACCCCATTGAAATAACTCAGCAATATGAAAATCAATATAAAACTCAAATATATCAACTGATAAATGTTAATAAATATGCACTGTAATTTGTAATTCCATTAATTAAGTGAAACATGTTTCAGCATGAAATGTTCAAAGGTTCTCAAGAAAGTTTTAGTCTTATAAATGATGACTTGGATACAATATTTAATAATGAATTAGATTCCAACTGTAATCACAACATTAAATTAGCTTTATCGGATTTACATAATTTAATGACTGAATATAAAAACAAAAACAAAAATGATTCATTAAGTATGTTTATAATTTAAATACATTATTATTTGTTTCTATGTTTTTATTTTATTTTTTCAGGAAATACTGAACAAGGAGAATTTAATAGAAAATTTCCTGATGCTAAAGCTAGTTATTCCATTAATGTCGATCTAAAGAAAACACGTCTGTTGTTGAAAAAAATTGAATACTTTTTATCTTGGGCCAATGAAAATAAGGTTTAAATATCAAGTATGTGATTTTAAGCAGTTTTGATTTGTTATTTCTTACAAATATAGCTTATAATTACATTAAGCAATTACATAATATATAACTTATTAATAAAAATAAAATTCAGTTTTAAACATGTATTTTGAGTTATTGGTTATTACTTATCAAGCAATAAACATAAATATTCAATTTTATGTTAACTATTGAAAGTACAATTTGTATTACATTGATTTATTTATTTATTGGTAATTTGAGTACAAAAAGACAAAATGTTTTATAAAACTTAACATAGAGATGACCCCTTCTCGTGTCCGGCGTAACATAGACGTGATTCATTTCAGATGAGTTGTTGGAATCTGTTTCTTAAAATTTGAAAACAATATTTAGTGTAAACAAATGTATCCAATTAAAATATAAAAAAATAACCATATTATTACTGAAATTATATTGTATCTAAGATAGTATATCAATTAAGAAATAATTAATAAATATGTAACACAAAACTATATGGTAAATCTAAAACTATGTTACAATTTTTTATACATATGAATTAGTGTCTGATTCATACGTAAGCGATATACAGTAAGCGATACCACCATTGATTTTATAATAATATAATATACAATTTTATTTTATTATAAAATCAAAGGCAATACTAAATAGCAAATACTAATTACCATTGTGTATTAATGTTGTATCCTGATGATAATCAATATAAATTCTTAGATCATGTATGTTAATTTATTAATGAAATTTATGAAATTAAACTACTGAATAAATAATTGGACTATTCAAACAATATATACATTGATCCTTATACTTCTTTTTGATAATATTAATTGAATAAAAATATCAGATAATGCATCCTCCCTGTGTGTACGGCGATGGTTAAATTTTTGAACCTGTCGTGAGGTAGCAATATTTTTGTTTGAGATAAAAGGTCAGTAGGTATTCATAGGTACAGAAGAAAAAGAAACATGGAAATTATGTGACACTGTAAAATGCTATACAGTTTTATATTCTTCAATTAATTTAGAAAAATATTTAAAGAAACATGTTAATGTTTTAAATTTTTTTTAGATGATCATAGAGAATTAAATTGAAAATGAAAGGTACATTATTTACAGATTGAAGAGTATACACTAAACATACATATATAAATATATACAAAAATGTTTTTTTCTATCAAAAAACACTCAATATTTCAAAAAGTATTAATTAATCTATTTAACAAATAACAATTTTAGAAAACATGATACATATTAATTACTAAAGTAGGTACATGCATTTCTAATACTTTAAATTACTTTTTCCACTTCAATAATTGTAGATTAAACTTTCAACAAGTTTTCAATTTTCAATTAATGTGAGTCTAAAAGTACCTATTTATATTAGTGCTTATAAGTTTAACTGTTTAACAAGTGACAACAATTACGTTATATCATGAGACATAAATAGGTAGTAGAGTAATCATAGTAAGAAAGCTTGATAAAAACATTTCTTAGTTGATTTTGACAGTAGAACAATTTAAATTTTTCCGACGGATTAATAGAAATAAAATTAATATGAAAACATTTCACGGTACTTAAGAATAGTTGAATATATTTTGCTATTAAAAATCAGTATTTCTGTTAAAAATCAAAATTAGATACCAGTTTCCCGTATGAAACACCTTTGAATAATAAGAATTTAAAAATATTCAAAATGAAAATATTAGACATACTGGCATATTATTTTTAAGCCCGGAATTTGTAATCCTAAATATCCATTTCAACGGTTTTAAGGACGAATTAAAAAAATTAAAAATTCCCGCTTTTAGCATAGATAAATTTTTCTTCAGTCATTGTCTGTTGGTCACACTGTAACAAGCGTCCGCGTCATACAACATCAACTGAGCGAACCGGCCACCATCTTGTAAGACCGACGCGATTTAATGCACTCCGTACCCAATCCGAGTTATTGACTCGTTCTGTCTACGGGTTGTGACTATTTTGTTTGTAAATTTCAGACTTTTTTTGTTTTAGTCATTTGTCGCAATTATTTATGAATTATATTTTAAATATATATGTTGCTTTAAGTTAACTATATATTGACGTTTGTTTTCATTGCTATTTCTGTTTTTGTTCGTATTACGAATTTTTTCATCAAACATGGGATCTGACGTAAGTAAATCGTGTCAAATGTGAATTATTATGTCGCATAGGAATTGTATATGTACATAGTGTAAATTATTCGCTATTCGCTTGAATGTCTCTGTGTGTAAATTAAAACATTTTTCTCACAGGAACCAGAACAATACAGAAAATTATTCATCGGTGGTTTGAATTACACCACAACCAATGATTCGCTTAAAGATTTTTTCGAGCAATGGGGTGAAATCGTTGATGTTGTTGTCATGAAAGATCCTCAGACTAAAAGGTAATAGATCATATTTTATTGTTTGTAATTTGAAATGATATTAATTTTATCTGTGTTCAATGTTTAGATCTCGTGGATTTGGATTTATTACCTATTCTCAATCGTCTATGGTCGACCAAGCTATGGCTAATAGGCCTCACAAAATTGATGGTCGTGAAGTTGAAACCAAGCGAGCTGTACCACGTGATGTATGAATTTAAATTTAGTAGCTTCTTATTATTTTTTTCAAGGGGTTTAATATTGACAAAATTATCCAGTTATTCATTTAAGCTTTACCATTGTTAGTTGTAAAACAACAGTATTAGTGTACCTAAAACTATTACTTGCAAATTCCTATTATCTCGTAAATGTAATCCACACAGAAAAGATAATTTTTTTATAATGTTTTTTATAAAATAAGTTATTTAACACATTCAATGCTGGCGACGCGTTTACATGTCGTGATAAGATTTTAGTATTAAGCCACTGACGCGTTATGCGTCATGTCAAATGTTACCGAGGAGCCACGTGAAAAAGCAATTGACGCGTTTAAACCTCAGTGGCCAAAGAGAAGAAAAAAACTGTTATTGTTTGATTATTTTTCCGTTTAAACATAATTTATATTTGCATAAAAAGTACAAGAGTACAAATACATCAAAACATTAGACAGATAATGTTATATGTTTTATTTAAAATGGATAAAAATACATATTATATATGCATGCATATATGATATTACGATTATAGGGAAAATCCAATGTAAAAAAAACCAATCAACTTTTTTTTTTCTATGTTTGTTCCCTATGGCCATTTAAAATTCCAGATATTTAAAATAAAAGCTAAATTTATAAAATGACGAAATATATTAGAAATTAATGCGTAAACATGTCAGTGGCCTGACGGAAAAGTATTCACATGATGCGTAAACGCGTCGCCGGTGTTGAATGTGTTAAATATTTTGATAGGGTTTTTATTTATAAATGAGATAACATTTTTGTGTTAATTAAGTATATATATTTTTTATTTTAGGACATTGACAAACCTGACATTGCTGCTACTGTTAAAAAAATGTTTGTTTCTGGTATTAAAGAACAGTCAGAAAATGATCTTCTTGACTATTTTAGAAAATTTGGCAACATTACCAATGTAACAATTGTAACCGATAAAGATTCTGGCCAAAGGAAAGGGTTTGGATTTATAGAGTATGATGATACAGATTCGGTTGACAAAGCAGTTTGTGAGTATCATTATTAATGCAGTTTAACCAAAATTTATATTTAAATATTCAAATTTTAACAGTGATTAAAAGCCATCAAGTTGCTGGAGGAAAATTAGATGTAAAGAAAGCTATTAGTCGTAGTGATGGCGGCGGTGGTGGCCGTGGCGGACGAGGAGGTCGTGGCGGCGGCGGCGGAGGGGGTGGTAATAGAAATAATTGGGGCGGAAATCCAAGAAACGATCAATGGGGTGGTGGTGGTGGTGGTGGTGGTGGACACCACAATAGTAAGTATTATTTATTGGTAATTTTTAATGTTAAATGTATGGAATATTAAACATTTTTGATCATATAATATTTTAAAATATGAAATTAATAATATTTTTATGTAATTGAATCTTTAAAAAAGGAACACATTCACATTAATTATTTTGATAACTTAAGGGTTTTATGGTTATTATTATTATTTTATGGTAATTATAATTTCGTTTAAATTAACTATTTATGATTATCAGTTAAATTTAAATTGTTTATTACTTTTATACAATAAAGTATTACGCAGACATTGTGATATATCAGAACTGTTTAATGATATGTACATCAATTAATGTTCCATTATAATTATGTACCATAACTAATGAAGTGTCAAGTGTTAATCTTATAATTAATGAAACTATTTTTTATAAGGATCAAATGGAGGTGGCGGCGGATATGGAAATTCTGGAATGGGAGGAGGAGGAGGCGGAGGAGGAGGTTATGGCTCTGGCGGATATGGTGGCAATGCAGGTGGATATAATTCAAATGCTGGTGGGGCATGGCAAGGAGGTGGTGCCCCTCAAAGCTGGGGTAACAATAATCCAGCATGGGGAAATCAAGGAGGAGGCGGTGGAGAAGGTTGGGGAAATTCTCAACCAAGTAAGTTTTTATATTTAAGATAAATGTTTAAAAATTGTTTCATTCATATATTCTAATGAATATATTTTTATATACCATAAATTATGGTAATCAGAAGATAAAATATTAGATTTAACGAATTAAACTTTTTGAATTTAAGGCAATAATTGGGGCCCAAGTCAAAATTACGGTGGTGGCGGCGGCGGCCCTATGAGGTCAAACTATACCTCTAACAATCGTGCCACACCTTATGGAAACCCAGGTAGTTGTATTTAGGAAGTAATTTGATTTGTTTCCATTTTCCTATTTATTTTGGTTGAATTGATTAATAAAGTTGAAGTATCTAATGATAATTTGTTTTTAGGAGCTGGTAATGTTAATGCTGGTAATGCTGGTGGCTATGGTCAGAATCCTGGTCGACGGTACTAAAACATCACTTTCACCTTAAAGGTATATAAAGTTTATAGTTAATCATTAATTCTTTTTTTACATCCCATTATATTTTCTGATGTGTTACAATTTTATATTGACATATTTTTAGGACTTTAATTAAAAATGGTTTTTTATTTTTGAAAATTGTTAGGCAGGATCCGAGGAGGCAGTCTGTTAGGCAAACAAAACAAAAATAGGAAACCCATACCGGTTATTTCTATGTATTATTTTAAACCGCTCATGAATTGGGTAATAATGACACAAGAACCAGTCATTTGAAATACATTCTCATCCTCGTCTACTGCACATTCAGTTTATTTAATTATCTAATAAGTACAATGACGTGTTTTGTATTGGTAATATACTTTTTATATTTCTCAACTATATTTTTCTTTTGTATTTTTATTTGAAGTTTTACCTAAGTATTTGACAACTTTTCATCAATTTTGTATGAAAAAATTGTGTTCACAATTTTTTATTATGACAGTAAATTAGGATGTAGGTTACTTAATAATAATTATTATAAATATTTTCATTACTATAAGTTATATCTAATGTGAAATATTCAGTTTACTCTTGGATCATATACAATAAATTAAAGATTGGTTTGGTTTTTTTATTTATACTCCATTAATTTTGAATAGTGTTATTCATAAATATTGTTTTTAATTAATTTTTCCTATGATAGTAATGTTAATATTATTAATAAACTATGAAAAAAAAAAATTATATTATGTTACTTATTTGGGCATTTGTATTGAGTAAATTTGGGTAACCCAATTTATTCATTGTATGTGTAAACAACATTTTATTAATTATGTCAGTTTGTGATTTTTGGTTTATTTTAACTACTATTTCTTGTACACTATGAATTCACAATCGATAAATATATACTGAAATTATTTAAAAAGTATTTGGTTTTTATAACTGTAATGGAATGAAAGAAACTATATTTGATATATTATAGATATATTAGTCCATAATATACTTGGCTATGTTTTTGAAAGTAAATGTTGGCCATGATGTTGAATTGGTCTAGATATTTCTTGAAAGTGAAATAAATTGCAGCAAAAACAAATTATAGGTATTTCTTTTTCTATTACATATAGGTAAGGTATTGCATATTAAATATCAATTAGTTAAATAAACATGTGTACCTATATTTGTATATGTATACTCTTATATAGAAGTATTAAATTTGTATGCATTTCCTTCTCATATCCTTAAAATAGTTACATTAATCCTTTAAATATGTTTCATAACTATTGTTAAAACAACATAATTGGATCCATTAGGTACAATTATAAAATTCCAAATATGACTTAATTGCATAACTTTAGAACAATGAATTAAGTATCAAGTATTTTATTTAGTTTAAGTTATAATTACACTATAATTTTATATATACAAAATGTGAAATTATGTGAATTATATAATTCTGTAATTTTTATGAAATTTTTGTTAACTTAGTTAAGACCACGAAGAAAAATTATTTTTAAGATTATTTTAATACTCTTTTAATTTATAAAACAGAATTTTATTGCATTTATGAAAAATAGTTATCTTTTTTTGTTCAGTTTTTTTTTTTTTTTTTTTTTTAATGTTGGCTTTATTCTGTTGGTTGAATTATGTTAATACTATTTAACTGTAATTGTTGTATTTTAACATACTTATTTTCTGGTAAGCATTTTAATATAAATATATTTAATGCTATTGATATCCAATAGAGTATAAATTACTAACATATTTTTATGTGAAAGTTATTAAAAATAGAAATTGAATTTTAATTTGTTAAGTGTAGGTTTATTAGATATGATCCATAGGAATGTTAGCCTGTTAGGGCTTATGCTGTCAGCAAATGCATTTAAAGCTTCCACCATCCACATAGGTGATTCAATTTAGGGCAGCAAACCTCGATTGTCAATCGTAGGTAGGTCATCCATACACTAAAGGTAAACTGTTTAATTTTCCTGTAGGGTTGTTACTATAAATGCTAATTTTATTTACCAGAATGGATTCATACTTGGCAACAAATTTTGGCATTTTTTTTGCCTTAACATAAAAATATTTTAAGATTCTTGAACTAGGTAGTAATTTATGAATATAAAGTATAAGTTTAAAGTTGTTAATAAAACCATTGAAGACTAGAATCCACCAAAATTTGTTGCATATTAGGGGATCTAAGGAAATTCAAAAAAACATCTCTTAAGATAATTAATTGCAGCTCATATTTTTACTTAATTGTTGTGTTTTTTTTTTTTTTTATCAGGTTGGGCGAATAAATGGAATTGTGAATTGACTCGTTGATCAATGATGCACATTCACCTTGAATATTCTTTAATATGTCTGGTGTGCATAGTCAGTGACCATTGGTCACAGTAAAGTAAGGATTAACATTTCTATTTTCATTTATACATATTTAACATATTTTAGTAGTATAACATAACATAGCATCACAAAACTAAAAAAGTATATTATTGATTTAATAATTTAATGTATTATATCATTACCATGACTTAGTTCTTTAAAAGCTATCTAGTCACTGAAAAACTACAAATCTTTGTGATGGAGGACAGACTTTATAGGTTGTAGACAATATATAATTGGAATATTTGGTTTATTAAAAAGCATTGTGTACTAATATTTTATTAATATACCATTATTTTTTCATATGTGAGGATTTGTCTAAAATCTAAATTTTAGTATTATTTATACTAAATAGTTTTTTTTGATAAAAAAAAAATAAATAAATATATAACAAAATAAATTAAAATTAAAAATGTTAAGTGGTTAATAATATTCATATAATAATACCAAAGTATTATTAAATATATAAAATAATTTATTCAATTTGTTCAATATATAAATAATATAAATATAAATAAAATAAATTGGTCTTGTCTGGAGTATTATAATAAAGAGTGCAAAAATTGTTATGACCGGTTTCAAATGAAATCCATCATCAGGTGTAAAAAACACTGAATAAAAAATGAAAATCTTGGCAAGACCTATTTGTTTTATTTTTATTTATAATATTTATTTAATAGTAAAATTATTTCATATATTTAATAGGTGTTTTTATATTGTTAATACTAATTCAATCGTTATGATTCAAAAACATTAAAGTTGTTATTACATTTTACAGAGATTTGTGATGAGCCTTAGAATATGATATTCTATATACTAATCGATGAAAGTTAAGGCAAGATCAATGAAAAACATTAAGTAATATAAGAAGACATTAGACATCACAACAGACAACTATGAAATATTATAATACTTAATTGGAAGGTTTAAATACACATACTCTACAACTGTTTGGAATAATTAAAATGTTTTCATCTTTCTTGTGAAATTACATTCCTCGAATCCTTTTTTCATCTCACAATTGAAGTAAAAATTATTTTCAAAATTTTAATTATGAATAAACATAATAAGTTTAAATTTTCGATGTGTTTATAGGAGGACTGATTTATAAGTCCATTATATTAATAAGAAAGGAAATCAAAACTGCAGGTTATAAAAATAGTACAATTTGTATATTATAAGTGTGGGAAGTTGACATTTGTTATTAGAATCTACTCTACCTGCACATATTTGTAGATAACAGGTTGTTCACTCTATAGAAATATTAACATAATATTCAAGATCAATTCATGGGGAAGAAAAAAACTATTTTAGTTAGAATATGACTAACCTAAATTTTAACAAACTATTAAAAACAAATTTGATAAATTATTGTTTTTTTGTAGAATGAACTGTATACAATTTGAAAATGATAATGATTTTAAGATGCCAGCCAAATACTTGTCTACGATGATAAAAAAAATTTTAAATTGAAATAATTTGTAATATCAAGTTAAGTTAAAGAAGTCGAAAACGATCTCTAGTTTATTCTATGCTGAATTCAGTTAGTAAGTTTTAAGAACTAAAATGCTACATTAACTGTCCTGGTAATTTTGTAAATTAATATTTTTAAATAAGTAAATAAGTCAAATTACTTTTTAAAAATTAAATCTTAACACTTGAATTATTATGTATCATAATTTTTATAACAATATAATTATAAATATTTGGTTTAAAATGACTAATTATTAAATTAGTTATAAACAAAATTATCTATAAATCTTCTTAGTATTATATTTGTAATCAATTTTACTACATTGATGTTATATTTTGATTATTCTAATTTTTTCTTTATTAATTAAGATTGTAATATTTTATTTTGTGATTATTAATATTCATAGTTTATACATTTTTAATCAAAATTTTTTATTCTACCATTTACTTAAACTTTAAAACCTTTTAATGTATGAATAATATTAAATTGACTTTTAACTATTGAAAAATAATTTGTTACTTCTATAGTCCGCGCCACGAGGGAACGCATACGGCTCGCGCATTCAAATGATTGTGTTCGAACGTCTCGAGGCCAAATCTCCCCACCATGCGACAACTGGTCTCTGCATACAGCGGCTCAAGTAATACAATAGCAACACGCACCGTGTCGTAATAATTGTGCGTAATAATTTATGCATAAATTATTATTTTTTAGTTTTTACCTGTAGTAAATCAAGACCTATTTTATGGAATATTCTCCGATCAAAATCGCAAAAAATTAAAAATTAATCATTCATTGTCAGTGCATAATATAAAAATACAAAAAATTAAAAAATACAAAAATTACAATTTAATCATTCATTGTCAGTGCATAATATAAAAATACAAAAAATTAAAAAATACAAAAATTACAAATTAATCATTTATTGAATCGGAGTCGGAAAATGAATCACTCGTGTCACCCGTAATTGTGAGGACGTGTGATGTCACTTCAGCATCTAACAATTCGTTGGATATAAAATCTACCTGCCAGAATTTTTCTTCTACCTTAATGATATGGTCAACATAGTTCTTCCACATATCTGGCGTAACCCGTTCGACTCCTTCTTCTAATAATTTCTTAACGTCATTCATTTTAAAAGTGCTGTTGTTCATTTTGACGTAATTTTTCACTGATGCCCATGCCAGTTCTATAGGATTTAATTCACAGTGATACTGGGGTAGCCGTAACACTGTTTTATCTGCAGATTTCGCCAATTCGTCTATTACATATTCGTTAAACTGTGGTTTTAAAATTTGCACCCATTCCAACAGTTGTTCCTTGACCATTGTTTGATCTGTTACCTCGCCTTTATCTGTCAACCAATCAATGATGTCTTGTTTTTTCCAAGATCTTACCGGAAACGTGTGATTCTTCACGGAATGATACGACGCATTGTCCATCACTATAACTGCATTCTCACGAAGTAGCGGTAAAATGTTAGCGAACCAGTCATAAAAGGTATCACCGTTCATCTCATCGTGGTAATCGCCTGTATTTTTTTTGGATTCAAAACATAATAGTCCACCAACAACAAAGCCGTCAGATGAACCTATGTGTACCACGATGAGACGTTTTCCTTTACCGGACGGTTCCTTTTGTCCCGTCGTTTTATCGACCCATGTTTTCGAAGTGGTTTCACCAGCATTCACCCATGTCTCATCCAGATAATAGATGGGTCTACCTAACTGACGGTATTCTTTTATAGCCTGCAAGTACCTTTGACGCCAACATACAATATCGATTCTCTCGATAAGAGCGCTATTACAAGATTTTCGAACATACTCAAAATTGAGATGTTTTAAAAGTCTACGTAATGATGTTTCTGAAAAATTTGGTAATGTTGTATCTTTGTTGACTGCAGTTAAAATTTTCTTTAGAGTTGGAATTTCTCGCCTGTGCCAAAACTCGTGGACTTTTTTCCGAATGGCATCTTTATCAAAATCATCAACTTTTTCCGTAACAGTGGGTCGGACTTTGGTTTTGTTAGGTGATGATACACTGCCTTTATTTCGGTATTCCGATAGAGTAACACTCACTGTTCTTTGCCCTACGCCACTCTCTTCTGATATAATCTTGATTATCTCCTTCGCTTTTAATTTTGGGCCGTCTGCATTTTTTTGCTGCGCCATTTTAGCCTTGTAGAGGTTTACAATCATCAATTTCTGACAAGAACCAATAAACTAAAAATAATAATTTATTGAACATTAAAAAAAACGCATTGAAAATAAATGAAAAGTAAATATTTTCATATAATATATTCGAATGACTAATTCTAATGATTAAGATTTTTATTATAATTATTACCAGGACTAGGATATGTATGCAATAAAAAATGTAAAAATATGCATTTTATTTACCAAAATATGCAAAAATATGCATTTTAATTTTTATAAGATAAATACCAAATTATAGTTACAAAAAAAATATTTATCTATTGAAATACATCAGTGGTTGGCTGTTTGTCTTAATATAATATAATTGAGAAAGGAATAAAATAAAATAATTTAGAAATAAAATTTATAATTCACATTCACAACATGTGTTACATGCTACATCACATATTTTTTAAATTTTCGAAAATGAATGATATGTGTTTGACAAAAAAACCAAATTTTATACTTTAATCAGCAGAGCTAGAATTAAATAGGAAATATTCATATTAAATTATAAATATTAATTACAAAATATACTATGAAACATGCATTTTTCGCATTCTTATAATCGAAATATGCAATAATATTCATCTTATTCAATATATGCATTAATATGCATTTTATCCAAAATATGCAAAAACATGCAAAATAAAAACACTACGACTTATCTCATCATGAGGTGATTCGTGGACATTACTGACAAAATCAACAATTAAAAGTCACAAAAAAACATGCTGTTGCATTCAAATCCTAGCCCTGATTATTACGTTTTCAAGATATATATTATGTATATAAATATACATACTCTTAAATAAATGTTTTAAAAATCTTACTTTTCCACGAGGATTTCTTTTCATCGGTGAGATATCGATGGATCCACTGTCTTCATCCATTGTGGCAAGTGAAAAAAACAAAATACGGGCGCAAAATAGGACACGTTGTCAAACAAAAATCGGTAAACGACTAACGACTTTATGAAAAAATGTTTTTGTTATTGTAATCGCAGTGTATACACCTGCCGACAAAATCGATGTGCTCCGAAGCGCTCCGACGGGTGGCGATCGTGCTGGTAAAGTGGTGGGAATGCGCGAAAAAAAACGTGTTTTGGTCGGCCGCCGTATGCGTTCTCTCGTGGCGCGGACTTTAGACGTAGTAATTCAAGTTTTAATTAAATAATTATTATAATTTTTGGATTCAAAAAATTAGTATGGAAGTTGAAATTAACCGTTGCGAGAAAAAATTTCTGGCTTATTTAAAAAAATTACAAATGTTAGATGTTAGGTGGCCTGCTTAAATTTAAATCAACCATCCTGTATTTTTACCATAAATGTAAATATTACGTATTCCGTTTCAGGCATTACTGTTTTATTTAATTAACATTCATTCTTCATGGAGACATCGATTTAATTTGAATTTATTATATCATGCAACTAGTGAAAGACAAAATAAACGGATGATTCATTTTATTTACAAAAAAAAAAATAAAAAAAAA
Organism: Drepanosiphum platanoidis; assembly: GCA_948098885.1. Classification (NCBI taxonomy): domain Eukaryota; kingdom Metazoa; phylum Arthropoda; class Insecta; order Hemiptera; family Aphididae; genus Drepanosiphum; species Drepanosiphum platanoidis. The sequence continues at coordinate 11,522,648 of OX402530.1, read as the reverse complement.
ATAGAATTATGAAAAAAATATTTTCAAATATTTGTAATACAAATGTCATGTGTGCGCGTATAGAACAGTAAAACATGTCAATATTGAATAAGGTTATGCTTGTTGTAAACAAAACTCGTGGTAAAGGTATGAAACGCGGTTGTGGTTACAGCGCGATCCCGACAACGACTCGCTTATAATTTACTTTTATTACATATATTTATAATTATTGTGTTGCGATAAAAAAAATTATTTCAATTTTCAATCGATATTGCAATGCAGAGGCAAACACGATTTTCGAACGCGAAACGATACGAAATAAATTCGCCGGTTGAAAAAATGGGTTTTCTCTCGTTTATCCCGCTTTGGGTCACACTGGTCGACGGTTTTGTCCGCTTGGAGTGCATCTATAGCTGGTTTACCGACTAAAAAAAGTAAAGCGAGCACACAGCCGTCGTCGCCCGTTTGCGCCCAGCGGTCATAGTGCTTATCACAGTTTCGACGCCCGTCGGGCAACCTGTATGGCAGTGCATTATTAAGTCATATAGTTTGTACTCTATTTTTTTTTTATTTTTTTTATTTTTTTTGCGCCGTCCGGTGAGTCCGTTTTCATATTCTCTACTCGAGGAGAATTGTTATCTTTTTAACGTCTATAATTCGGCATTTGCATCGAGCGTATGCCGCACGACCTATATATATATATATATATATAAGCGCTCGTAACCAATTAAATATTAATCAATTTTTATTGATAAAAAAACTTCTGTTTAAACACTGCGTAACACTTGTTACCATTTCGGGAGCAACATAACTGTCAAAAGATATACATTTTTCGTCGAGATTTCTTTGCGTTATAATTAACGAAATGAGTGTATCGGTAAGAATATTAGTATATTACTATGATTTATATATTATATATGTATATAGACAATGTGTTTGAATATTTTGCTGTCGAGTTACTAATTCAATGTTATTTTTATTAGGGAGAAAATAGTACTGAAGAACTTGAACAGTTCAGAAAACTATTCATCGGAGGTCTTAATTACACGACCACAAATGATTCGTTAAAAGAATTTTTCGAAAAATGGGGTGAAATAGTCGATGTAGTTGTAATGAAAGATCCTGTGACCAAACGGTAAGACCATTATTTCATTTCATTTTTACAAAGATTATTAAAGCACATATATTTAACGTGTTACTCATAGTTTAAATGGTTTTTCAAACGATTTATATAAATTAATTGGCATTTAATTTTTCTTTAACAAAATATTTGTATAATATGTAATATTTCATATTTGAAAAAATTAATTTTTCATTGGTTAATATTACGTTAATAATAAATTACGTTAATTGTAAAATTAAATTAGTAATTTTTTTTTTATTCATATTTAATATTTATAATTATAAGTGTACTCATGTTGGTTTGATAAATATCATTGCTTCTAAAATTTGTTTAATATTATAAAATAATTACCGTCACTATTGAGTGTATACTTGAGTTATTTTTTAATATTTATTATTATTTTTAAATTGTTCATATTGAATAAAACTATTTGATTGATTTCATACAATTGAAATATTTTTTTTATAAAACTAGTAACTTACAATCATATTATATAATAATAATTTAAAATTTGCATTGCCTTTTAGATCTCGAGGTTTTGGTTTCATTACATATTCTAAAGCTTCTATGGTTGATGATGCTATGAGTAATAGACCACACAAAATTGATGGCCGTGAAGTAGAAACAAAACGTGCTGTACCTCGTGATGTGAGAATTTAAATATTATTAAAAGAAGATTGTTATTATATACTATGTGTTTTTTTTTTTTTGTAGGATATAGATAAACCTGATATAGCTTGGACAGTAAAAAAAATGTTTGTATCTGGAATTAAAGAACAAACAGAAGAAGAATTGCGAGAATATTTTGGTCAGTATGGTAATATACTTAACCTACAAATTGTGACAGACAAAGAAACGGGTCAACGTAAAGGTTTTGGATTTATTGAATTTGATGATTCAGATGCTGTGGATAAAGCTGTTTGTAAGTATTGTCAATTTATTTTATTTCACAATTATTTATTGTATGATGTATTTTTAGTAATAAAAAGCCATCAAGTTGCTGGTAATAAATTGGAAGTTAAGAAAGCTGTTAGTAAAGATGTAGCATCAGCTTCTAGAGGTCGTGGTGGACGTGGTGCTGGTGGTGGAAGAGGACAATGTTGGAGAGGACCAAGCAGTTGGGCAAGTATGTTAATGATTTTAATTTTTCAATAATAATAATTTTAAGTATAAAAGAGAGAACGTTTTGTCATTAATAACTATAATTTTATCTTTATATTTTAATTTTAATAACACAATAATAAAATATAAACTTTTATTAATTCAATTTCAGTTTCAGGTAATAACTTTGGGGGATATGGTGGTGGAAGCAGTGGAGGTTGGGCGCAAGGTGGTCATCAAGGATGGAACAATGTTTGGGGTAGTCAAGCTAACCAAGGTGGTTGGGGCAGTGGAGGTATATTCATTGACTATAAAGGAAATATTCTATATTGTTTATAATTTAACTAATTATGTTTTTAATTTAAAGGTGGTAGTTGGGGAGGTAGCCAAAGTGGATATGGAGGAGGACCAATGCGAGGAAATTTCGGTAACAACAGAGCCGTACCTTATCACACGGGTCGTGGTAAAATTTTTTATTTTACTACTATTTTTTCCCCGATTTTTAATAAGAATTTGTTTTGATTCAAGTGTGAATCATAGTAGGCAAGTTTCTTTTTAATATTGTTTTATTGTGTTACAGGCGGTGGTGGTAATTTTCATCATAACGCAAGAGGAAGGTATTAAAGTAAGTAGTATAAATGTCTCATTGAAATTAATTGTATATGCTTTAAAATTCATTATTAGCTCGAGTAAAAATAATATTGAGGATTGTTTTTGATTTTCATGCATAATGATTATTTTTTTCTATCTTGTTAGGCAGGTTGCTGAAGCGAGGCTGGTAGGAATCAATAACCATCAAATTTCTCTTCTTCAACTTTTGGGTATTGAACTATTCAAATGATGGGTTTTTCAGACAAAAACTATCTGCTCTTCACATGTTGACACTTAATGCCATTTATAAATCGCTAAATTATGATAGTACAATATTTGTTTATCATATTCGTATGGTTAAAATTTAGGTGAAATAAGTTAAACATTTTATATATCTATATCTATAAACACACATACATATATATAAATATATATATATATTTTTTATATAATTCATTATTGTTTTTTTCCAATATAATTTTAATTCAATTATACTGATAAATTGAAATTTAATGCATTTCATTTAAAGGTGTATAATTTTTGTGTAATTATTTATTATTATATTAATAAAATAAAAAATACCCCTACTTATACAGGGACCTATATGAAATTGTTGTTGATTCAGTATTTTTTTAATGTTGATTCTTAAATCAGTTTTTGTCCGAAGAAACAAATTTTCTATTTAGTAATGCTAATTATGGTAGGTATAATTTCTACTATACTGGAATACAAATCGTAAGTAGTGCATTGTTTTATTCTAAAATTCTGTTATAGTATTTTTATTATTGGCATTATTTTCTCGTGTGTTTTATTCTTAACATATTAAAATGAAACCTCTATTAATGTTTTCCTGTGAGTCTTTATAACTGAATCCTTTTTTTCTTATTACATATGTAAATAAAAATGCCTTAATAACAAATTCTATAATGAAAATTTCTTTTGATCCTATACATTTATTTTATATAGAAATTTCATTGTGTCAATAGATGATTATAAATTGTAGGTACAAGATATGTTAGGCATTTAATGCAGACCAACATAATTGAGACTTGTATCATCAGCGTAGGACTTAGGTCCCCGGTCCAAAGATAGTAAGTGTATTAGGTAGGTTTGAAGTTTATAAATTATTAACATTTATTTCAAATAAATATTAAATATTAAAATGTATAATACTTGAAATAAATAATTTTAAATGTTACATTTTTTATTTAAATGTAATTTTGATATCTACAAGTTAATATTTTTGGTGAACATAAGACAATATTTTTTAATGGAACTGCCCAATAGTGTTTTTGAGTTTATATTAAGCAGATCTTAAACTATATCGTTTTGTGTATAATATTTATTATCTGCAAAATTGAACAGTAGTTTCAGGAAGTTAATTTATAATTTTAACATTAAAAGCTAAATAGTATATGAAACTTTTGGATAATAATTATATTTTAAAATGATAAATTATTTGTATTCTATCATATTATAATCAGAGGTGTATTTCTCATCAGATTACTGTAGGAAAATTGTGCAGTTTTTTTTCATAAATATATATAATAAAAAAAAAGTTGTAGCCAAAAATATTATACAATTAAGTGAAAATTCAATAAAAAAAAATTATTACTTTAGAATATATTAAGAAATTTAAAGTATGACATAGTTATTATTTGTCGTAATTACTTATTTTACACAAACATGAGATATTCACTTCTACTTTTAAACAATGATATAATTGCCATAAAAATATACTTTTGTTCAGTTAATTTATGATTGTGAATTTTTAGGGTAAAGATGATTGATAAACCAGAATCTCAATACAGTGTAGTTTTTATTTAAAATTTTAAAAATACTTAAAGTTACTCGTATAGAAAGAAGATTGATCAAAAATTCAAATGATTTTACAATAATATTTTCTATAGGGTATTATAAATTGGGAACTAAGCCCAAATATCTTTTTAATAATGGAGGGGCACATTTTCATGTTGGCGTTTAAAGCCAAAAACAGCTAAATCTGCCTCTGAATATAATACAACATTTGAAATTAAATCAACAAATGCAAGTTTATTGTGGAATTAATTACATACATTCATAAATATAACAATTTTAAACTGTTATAATATATTGATGAGTATTTTTTTCATAGATTACACATATTTACAATTTTAGTAACTTATTATGTTTTTTATTGTAATTATATTGTTTTAACATAAATGTTATTTTATTTTTTGATAGCAGCTGTGTTTATGTATACAGTTTTCAAAAAATACAATAAATTTCTGTTAACATGTGTGGTAACATTTATCCAGGTAATATATTTTTAATCAGTTGATCAATAAAAATTAATTCATTTAAAAATTAATTTGAAATCTAATTTGTTAAATTAAAATTCATGTTTTAGTGATTTTGGAATTGGGTTGTTGAATTTTAGAGATAACCAGCAACATACTGAATTAAGAATTCACAACAAAGTTTAACACTGGTTAGTGAAACGTGTGTATTTATGATTTGACTATAATAATTTTTTTAACTTTTATTTACTATTTTTATAATAAAAAAAATCTTTTATTATTTTTTTTTTAAGATTTGGAATCCATGTGTTCTTTATGAAGAAAATGGGAATTGAATTTAAGTTACTCAATTTTTGATACTCTTCTGAATTATCAAGTTAACATGTCGCATCACCAATTTTCATGTGATAATGAATAATGATCAATTGTTTACATGTAGAAAACCAATGTTATTTGCTTTTATGAACTATCAACTAAGTAAAATAAAACAAGCAAAACGGTAATACATTATAGTTATGTTGAAATTGTTTGAAACCATGTTTAAAACAATGTTATTTGTTTAAGTCAACGTAATTCCTACTATTATTATATTTTGTATTCAATATAATTATGAATGATAAAAATGTGGTTTGGTAATGTAAGTATTCAATTTATTTTTTGAGACACCAATAACATTGTCATCTTTTACGAACTACTTAAACATACTAAATGGTTAAGAAATTAATTTTAATTGTATGAGAGGACATAATAGTTATTACTTTAAATTGGTTTATAAACTAGTGAATATTGCTATTCATAATATGAAAACTACATCAATTTAATTGTTTCAATGAAACTAACTTTAATCCTAACTCTTCTAACAGTTATTTTCTAAACAACAGTTTAATAGTCAAACTTCTCTATAATGGAATTCTCTGGGACCAACACATTTTTCCATTATGAAGAGTTTTCCGTCATGGAAAGGTAGAATTGTACATATTTTTTGAACCGGGACTATTGACATTTTCTGTTATAAGGATGATTCTGTCTAATAGAGGGTCCGTTATAGAGAGGTTCTACTGTATATCCAAAAATATTAAATCATTTTTATTAAAGACTACCTTTTATCAATTATGACTTGAGTTTTTAATCAAATTAATTTTTACTTTGCATTTTATTAGTTTAATTTTGATTAATTAAAAAAAAAGCTATTGATTCACAATTATTTTTAGGGATGGAATCAAGTAATAACAGTTTTCATGTTGAATTATTAATTAATCAGAGATTACACATTAGTTGAAAATCAAATTTAATTCCTAAGCTATTCATAACCATAAATATTTAAAAAAAAGGGAATTGAAAATCAAGTATAAGTAAGTTAATTTTAAGTTTGTAAAATGTTCAGAAATAATATTTGCAATTGTCACAATCTTATTTACATAATACAATAAGTAATATAAAAATTAAACGAATTGAACATAATCTATAGTAACTAACCAATAATAACATAGTTTATAATATTTGTCTATACTATTTGTCTTGACAAAAAACTTCTGTTATAATTTTTCTTATTTTATAAATTTAAATTGCTGGATTTGTAATGAGGTTAAAAGAAACTAAAATGCACAATGAATACTGTATATATTTGAACAAATGTTATCACAATAAGTATTACAATAATAAAACGTTATAATTTCTATTTTTTTAGTTTAAGCATAAAAAAAAATAAAAAAACTGTATGAACTAGAATTACAAAAATATATGTAACAGATGAATTGAAACCAGACTGTTTGTATTGGAGTATAGGTACTACATACATAGAATAAGTGATCTACTTTTTGTTCACGTGATGAATATTTTTTTCTTTTGTAATATAATTATTACATGTTAGAACAAAAAATACATAATTATTTACAATGAGAGTCTTTGTCCATCTTGTGTTGTTTCAGAGACTCATTCAACTCGGCATTGCTAAAAAATATGAATAAAATATTAAATTTATGAGTTCACAGATAAAAAGAAGGTTGGTACTTATTGTTATAAATGACTATATTCAAATTTAACGTTTTCCTATGTAAACAAATTTTAAAATACTGATATTAGACCTATATTTTGTTTGTTCTATACTTAAAGCTTAGTAAATAAATAAAATAAACTTTCAATGATATATGAATATTGTAGGAATACTTTAGAATTAAACTTTATTAAGAAGTGGAGGGGGAAAAAGAATTCTTTAATAACATTTTCCATATTTTTTCATACAAGAATAATGTAAAAAGAACTTTATGGGAAATTTCCATGACAAATTAAATCAACTAAAACAAATTTAATTTAAAAATGTATTATTCAACTAAAACAAATTTATTACCTATAAATTTAAAATAAAATATAGCTCGTAAATTTAAAATATTTATAAATTGTACTAAATGTATATTTATCGAAAATTAAACTGTACCTAGATAATAATGCATAGTAATCCCATACAAATTTCAAGACAATTTAATGCTCTTAAATATTTAAAATAAAATTCTATAGGCGATAAATGTGAAGACAGAATTGTTCAACCAGATGTCCAGATCAAACTTCATGGAAACATATTTAAATGAGCGTTAATACAACTATTAACCCGTTAACCTTACTGTTTTTATGCAAATTACAGTCTCGCAGGAAGTGCATGTTGCAGTAAAGTTCATGATTCAAGATCATATAATATAGAGTATAAAAGTAATTACTCTATGTTTAAGATATATCTATATCTTAAACCATGGTAAAATAATGGAAACCTTAAAGAATAAAAATTGTATTATTTATGGTGGAAACCTGCCTTATTTCATAATCAGTTTTTCGGTTTTTGTTTAACTTAAATTTTTTAAATTAATTCATACCAATGACTATCCATCACAGACATATGTATAAACTGTTAATATGTCAATGACTTCCATCAATTTAAAAATACTAAGTTGGTAATTATATTTAACCAATCTCTTTATTTTATATAATATAATATATAATTGGATATTGGAAATTGTAATCGGAAAAATTACCACCAGTGTTAAATGAAATAAGTTTTATTAAAGACCATTAACACAAATCAATATACTCATAAATATATACACTTGATAATTCACAGGCGATTTTAAATCGCTTCAACACAGTTTTTACACAAAATAGACATAATTTTACACTATAAAAATTTGAGTGAAAAATCATTACCTATACCATGGATTAAATATTCATTTATATATACAATATGGTATATTTCATCTATGCCTATACTTTGTTGTAACTTGTAACTGGTTATTTCAACCGTCATTGAGTGTACAATATATTTGGCTTTTTTTTAAGTTTCAAATTTAAGATTATCACAGTTAATCACATTAATATAATATAACTAATAAGTAAATACATATTTAATTTAAAATACACAAATCACCTGGAGTAAACTGACCTACACAATAATGAAGTGAAAATAATCCGAGGGGTTCGTAACGACTCACGAACATCCGCACACAGCCACTGGGGTATATAAACCCCATTTAAAATAACGATATAACGTTTTCTTTAGCGAATGTTTGCCCAAAAATGAAAAAACCCAGCAAACAACTACGGATTTGATTTTTTTTATAGTCACGCCATTTTTTTATCTATTGTCCAAGCGATACGTAGCGTGAACAGTTAACTACGGGAAATCTAAAATTGAAAATCGCGTTTGCGCGCGAACAATTCGTCCAGTGGTTCCCAATCGGTGGACCGGGGTCCGCGTGTTGATGTCAGGGGGAGTCAGCGGTTGTTTGGTGGTGATCACTCTTATAATAAGACGACATAAACGGGTGACGAAATTTACAACCTCTTTATATTGTATTTTTCGAGAAAATCAGTGTTTTTATTATAGCAAAAAGGCGTGTATAATTAAAATAAATGTAAAACGATTTTTTTTTTCATTCTCGTATTCAAACAAAATTAAAAAGTATTTACAAAAAAAGGGGGTGCTCGAAATCAAGTTTTTGCTCTGGGGGTCCGTACTGATTGGCAACCGATATAAAATAAACATGAGCCCCGTACTATTATTAAAATATAATACACGTGAATGATTCTCGAGCGACGGGCCACTCGCGATTGGAATCCGACTACGCCGACAATTTGGCGCGGTCAGCGAGGCCACACTGTACGCCGCCGCCGCCGCGGCGCGGCGGTCGCACGTTTCGCCGTATGACAAAAAACGGGGACGGTGTAACCAGCTGCGCGCGATTCTTACAACCGACGCGACCCGAACAAAACCGACGGTTAACTTACTGGTGGGGAGGGGTGCCGGCGGGGCGGTGTCGGTACGGCGCGCCCCTTTCCCGCGTGCGTCGAGCCGTCGAACACGACGATAGCTGCCGCAACGCGTGGCGCGCGCACGACCGCTCCACGCGGCGGCGGCGGCCGCGTCCTCCTCGCGCGTTTCCCCGTGTTTGACATTTTTCCCGTTCACCTTCCATCTTGCGCCGCGCGCGTGTGATACCGGTCGCGCGCGCGCCCCCTCCTCCGCCGAACACCTCCCCTTCGTCCTCCGTCGACGTCTCTCGGTTTCTCTCGCCTCCCCGTGTATCCTCGTTCCTCGCGAACCGCCGCCGCACCAGTGCAGTGCACCACCACCGCAGCAATCGCGCCACCACTACACAACGCGCACGTCGTCACCGTCGCCGTCGTCTTCTTCGTCGGCAACAGCAGCAGCAGCAGCACCAGCAGACCGTCCATTTTTTTTTTTTTCGTCCGCTCTGCGTCTTGTTTTTTTTTTCTCCGTTCCTGCCGTTTCGCCTTCACTTTTGCCGCCGGACACGTCCACCGTGAGTATTTTGCTATTAATTTTCGCCGTATTGTTTAACAGTTTTATTTTTTTTCTCATTTTCGTTTCCATTCTCTCTCTCTACAATCGCCTTTTTCGCGTGTGGTGTCGAGAAGTAAATATCTAATGTCGTACGCGCGTCACGCGCGATTTTTGTCCACGCGCTCCCGTCAACGAGCGGACACGCGGCACTATCCGTGCGCGCGCGTTCGACGTTTCGCCCACGTAAACTAGGGCACCGTGTCGTCGTCCGCGGCGGCGGCGGCGGCCCGTGGGATACGCGACACGTTCGGCCGCGGCGATCGCGCACCGTTTTGTCGTTTCGAGCGTTATCGACTCTTCGGGGGACACCCCTGCGAAACGGAACGGCGACAGAGAAAGGGAGAGACCGTCGCCGTGGCCGCCCGTCGTCGTCGCCGCCGCGTCCGAGGTTTCGCAAGTCGCACGGCGGCGGCGGCAAACTTTCTAATCGTTTTTCCTCGCGAGACGTGTGCGGAAAATTTTCACACGCTTTTTCCGTTTACGGCAGGGTACCGTTCGTTGCACGCGATACGTATCGTGTTATCTCCGTTTATTTGATTATCCTCCAGTTGTAAAAAGTCGAACACGTTTCGACACACTATCATCAAACTGGTTTTTTTCTCCTCATTTATTTCGTACAATCTCTATTAAGGAAATTGGAAAGTTCAGCCGACAATATTGTCTGTTCTGTTATTTTTATTTTTATTTTTCTGGCTCTGTGTTGAGAATATCGTTTGTTTATGGGCCCTTGGGGCCTTTCAGACGTCTGTCATCAACACTGCCACTAGATTGATTTACCGTAGAAATACCAGCAATCACTGGACTCACTTTAACTTTAATAGGTATGATTGTTATTGGTTATGAGTCAAATATTTACATGCTGAATTGTAGACACTATTAAATATTATTCTTTATCAACAAAGAGGTATTTTTTTTATTTGCAATCTTTTATTATGAACTTTTATTGTCTGATTACGCTTAATTAATAAATATTAAATGGTAGGTAGTTATATTAAATATCTAAATATCAGGTTGTAATGGTAACGAAAATCAAAAAATTAAAATAAATAATCATGTCTAGAATATAATTTATTCATTTCTTTAACAAAAAGTTTGTTGTATTTCATTTACAAGTTTTGTATATCTTGTTCTTTGAGTGTAAATTTTAACTGAAATATATTAGGTACTTATATATTAGTACTAAGTTAGTGTAATTTAGAAACTATTTTAAAATCTGGATTTAAACTAATTGTATCAATCTAAATTATCATGTTTGTTTTTAGGAAGCAATTATAGAAAGTTGTTACATACTTTACAACAATGAAGGTTCCAAAGGAAGAAAACAAAGACCAAAATAATGACAACACACTCAATGAAGATGACAATATGAGTAATCCATATGACACTGAATCAAATTCAGACTCAATTGATCCACCGACAAGAGATGGCGATTTCTCTGAATATATGTGGATGGAAAATCAAGAAGAATTTGACTTACAGGTATTTATTATAATTTATTTAATAATATAGTTTATAACTTTCTTTTATATTTTATTATTATCATTTTTAAATTATTACAAATTTTAAAAAAATTAAGAGTTAAAATATATTATGCTAAGAAAGTTATTTTCTATCTTATTATTCTTATTGGTTTAACAGTATATTTATATTGTATTACAAGTAATACAAGTTAATTTAGTATTGCTTTTAATAGTTAAATGTAAGTGTAGGTAGCAATGTATCGTAATATACATATTTTTATTATATTGTATTGTTGTAAAACTAGATATTTTTTATTGGTGATATTTATTTATTATCAAAATATTGTAATCATATATTCAAAAAATTAATAACTTTATGATAACTTAATATTCATTGTTTTTATGTTGAAAAACTAGAAATAAAACCTACCTCTGAATTTAGATATTACCAATTAGTAATTACATTTTAAATAATGAAATGACGATTCTGTTCTAATAATCAATTCTGTACTAAGTATAGAGTTTTAAATTTTCATGTGAGGTATTTATCATTTAAGGTTATGAAAGAATTAGAAGAAAAAGAATTGATGAAGGAATGTCTTGAAGCTATGTTGGATGATGAACATAGTAACAAACAGAATGGTTCAGCAAATGGTGACACTCAACTGTAAATTAAAATTTTTATTCCAAATTTTAACATATTATTTTTATGATTATTTTCAATTGTCTTTATTATTTATAGAAATGGATCAAGCAGTTCTACCTCAATGATGACTCATAGACTTGATCATTTGAGCTTAAATTCCTCTTGTAATAATGGTGATCAGCCAAGGCAGTCTACTGTAAGTTATTGTCCTTAAAGTTTTATTTGCTATCTCTATTATTCTTAATGCCAATTAATATATGAAATATATACTTGAGGGAAGATGCTCTTTCATTTTTGTTTGTTTTTCTTTTAATTGGGGTATGTATAGTTGAACAATAATTTCATTGATGTGAGGGGGTTGGCATATTTGTCTAGTGAAGTTTTATTTTTGCAGATATTTTTAGTCTAAATATTTTATAATTTTAGAAATCACTGATATTTTGGAAAATAAATTAGTGTCAAAATAAATATATTTTTTTAAATTAATTCACGCCATTAATTATGTCAGTGGTTCCCAACTGGTAATCCCTGGACTTTTCTTAAGTACTTCTCAAAGCCAACAATTTTTTTTCATGATAATCAATTTTTAATTTAAAAATTTGGAAATAAATTAAAATTAAAAAAAAAAATTAGGGAAATTGTATTTCATATTAATTACGGCTTAATGTACATAATATTTACTATCGCCTTATTTTTTCTAAATTAGTCAGTTGTTAATAAATAAGTTTAAATATTTTCCACGGTATAAACTTTATTTCCGATTTGATTATGTACAAATAAATTATTGACCTTAAAAGTGTAAAGAAATAAATGGTATAGGGGAATTGTGGTTGTAATAAAGAGAGTGGTCCGCGACATTGAAAAATTGACAAAAGTAGTTTGGAACCATTAAATTATGTGTATTTGTACTTAGATTAAATACATTTAAAAATAAAAATATTATTTTCCTCAAGTTTATATTTATATATATTTCATGTTATTATTAAAAATTTGGTATTAAATATCAATACCCTATAAATAAAAATTATTTTATGGTTTAAATTTACTTTCTTTCTTGAGTTTAGCTGTTAAATTTTATTTTCTTTTTAGTATCAAACAAAGTTGCTTTAACTTAACGATTAAATAAGGCTATGCCTTATTTTTGGCGATGTCCTCTTTTGATTTACATATATACCTCTCTCTAAGCACACACAATTCCAAAAACTGTGATTTAGTAAATCTGTAAGAGTACCCTAATCTAGAAAAAACTGAAATAATGACATTGGAGTTAAGTATATTTTACATTTTTAATGATCATAAATATTATACTTTATAATATTGTATGTACCATTTTTCATTTCAAATAGTGTGGTATGGGTTATTTGTGTTTCATGAGTGTTAATTTATATACTAAACATTTTTGTAGGTCTTATTAAAATTTAAAATATAAATATTAAATTATATTAAGATGAACAAAGTTGAATATTTTCTATAACAAAGAAAATTATTTTATAGGTATTTATTGTTATGGGCTATAAAATAAAAAATGAAATAGGATTTTGGATTTTATTCTTAAAAATATGCATCCAGTGGTAGTGGTATTAATGATTTGAACTGTTTAAAAAGCTATATTTGATCAATAATTCATTACATTATAATACTAACATTAATTAATACAATATTTTTATTTGTGTATTTTAAATGTTTTTCAGAGTACTTTAAATCCAGATGCAGCTGAATTTGTACCATTAGCAACCAGATCTTTGAATAATGCATCTGTGGTTGTAGCAAGTCCTTCATAAGCGATTTATACATTTTTTAATATGTATCTATAAATATATATTAAAATATATTTATATATATATAAAATAAAGTAAATATTAATCTATCATCACGAAGTATATATTTTCATATTAAAGAAAAACTAAAAAAATGGCTGTGGTGAGATTTTTTTTGTAAATCATCATTATACCTAAATGTTTATTCAATACTCAACTTAATAAATTTTAAATACTGAATTATGCAAATTCATTAGATATTGTGCACATATTTTTGATCACAAATTTGCTTTTTATTATTTGATTTTATTATCGATTTTTACAATAATATCGGTGGTAAATTGTAGTACTAATGTTTTTAAGAATATAAATATCAAATTGCATGTAAGTATATTGCCACATAGTTAATTTGTCATATTTTCCAATCTATATTAACTTTTATTTATACAAATTAAATTAGTGTTTAGTATTGTAATATTAATTTGTTTGTTAATTATTATTTTTTATTTTAACAATTTTAAAATAATGATGATGGTTCATTATTGAACAATTAGTTATTATAAATGCTAATATATCTAGTTATTTTGCTACAATTCTAAAGATGTGAAGTTTAAAATTCAAATTCATAAAATTATTACATCTTTTGGTGGACTGTTAACAAAAAATAATAGACCTAGTGTCTTAACATTTTCCTCCGTTTTACAAACAACAGTTTATTGTTTGGATATTGTAATTTTATTAATAATTAATTATAATCCTGCATTTAAAAGAATTAAAACTTCAGATGATATGATTGAGAATTTCTTTAATTTATGTGTGTATTAAATTTTAAGGGAGTTATTACGTATTTGTAATGTTTTACAATGTTTTCTATCAATTCAAGAAAACCATTATATTGTTCATATTTTATACCTTAAAAAGTTCTGTTAATGATTTTATTTTATTTAAAAAAAAAATTCATGCCAAAATACTAATAATTTCAATTTTATCATATTTTTATTCTTTATAGCTGGCCTAATGAATAATTAATAATATTTTAAGTACAAATATGTTGTTTACTTAATATTATTTAAATAATATTTAATTATATATTATTGATGTGATAAGTAATATTTTTGTACGTCTTAATTCTTTGTAGTTATTCTATTAAGAAACTTTTGTAAAGTTTCTTGGCTAAATTAAATACATTACAAACCTTAAATTTGAGTGATTTTCTTGATTGAATTAGTCTATAATTATTTTTATTTCATTTGGTAAATTGTGTTAGTTACTTTTCTAATGTTTTATTGTAATTACGACTTACTTATTGGTTTTGGGGATAATAAGATAAACTTACATAGATTAATTTATTCTCGTCAAACTGATTAAACTATTATCTTAAAATAAACAAATAAATCATCAGCTTTGTATTCTTAAAATATATTAATGTTTTCTTCTTAACACTTTTAAACGATATAATTTCAATATCCTAGTTACTATTAACCTTCGAATTAAATTTCAGACCTACATTTTGTGGTATTTTTATAATATATATTTATATATTATATTGTATTAATGACTTCTATTAAGGATCTTCTGTGACTGAATGTAATTATTGGCTTATAAAATTTTATTATCATTTACACTTAGTTGTAGACAATCTGTTTGGTTAACTTAGGGTCACAAAGTTTATTTCACAACAGTTCTTTAATAATAAGAGGCATCTCAGATCTGACGGGAATATATTCAAGTAAATATTTAAATGCTGGTGTGTTATGTAATTTAATATATTAATATGTGTTTTGATGCTAAGTTGACAAATTAATATTATTCATTATTGTTACCTTAAATTTAAATAGTTTATTTCATACTATGATATTTATTTACCATAATCATACCCAAGTTTAACACTATGTAGGCCAATTTGTAAATGTTTTTTGTGGGTTAAGCTAGAACTTGTAATAAATTCAATTTATATCTGATGTATTAGACATTTTCTATATATTATGTATTTTGAAGAAAAAAAAAATGTAAACCTTTAATTTTTTTAATTGATCTAAGTTATCAATTTTGTTAATCAACTTTTAGATACATTTAATGTAGTGTACACGTTTGTGAATGTAATAAATTTTGTGATAAGTTGAAGTATTTTTTATTATTGACATTAAATTTAGTTGTGAACTAACCATCTTGGTAGCATTTTATTGTTTATTTTAAAATCATGAAATTTTCAATTAATTATACTTCAGTTTACAATTTTAAATCATGTTAAACAGTATTTTACCATACTTAGAGCATTTGTCATTTGTGTTTAGATGAAATCATTTGTTTGTTTGTTATAATTTACCTCTAGTGTATTTTTTGAAATTCATTTGGGACCTTTATATTATTCATTTTTAGTGTTATGTCTAAAATTATTTAAAATATAACTAATGTACCAAGTCTCCGTGATCATAAAATAGATGTAAATCATTATTACATTTATTTTTACTCTACATTTAAAACATAACTGCACCATTTAAGTTTCAGTGACTGTGATTTTTCCGAAATGTTGGGGTTGATAAGTTTAGTGTTCTTGGATCTTTGAGAAAAATTTGGATTTTTTCACTTCAAGTTTTTTATGTACGGTTTACAGTATGAAGTGTTTATTAATAAATATTAAATATATAATAGGGACTCAGGGTGTTGATTACTTTACAAATGGTGATAACTTATTTTGGAAGCCTATGTAACTAAAGGCTGTATTTCCAATTAGTTTGATCATTGTTTTGTATGTAAGTAGTTTGATAACGATTTTAATTTAGCAATGTAAAAGTAAATCCCATATTCAATTGAAGACCAAAAAAGTACACCTTAATTGTTCAAAAAAAAACAAAAAAATTGATTCCAAAATGTACAATGTGCACCACATCCATTGACAAAAGGTTAGCAAAATGATCAGTCAATCTCTTATAACAAGTTTAAATTATGTTATTTTGTTTTGGTAAATAGAAAAATTCTAGAATTTTCACTCATTATTAATCGTGTAACAGATTTTATAAACATAATGACTGTTTTATAAAAACATGTTATATCTTAGTCGTAACATAAAGTTTGAATTATTGATGTGAAGTTTGTAACCTTTTGGGGCTTTTATAAGTTTACTTTCGGCACCCACTGGCCTGGGAACTACTGGTCAGTGACCTAGAAGCCACAGTGCATGTACAGCAATGGAACTTATAGGTTTTATTGAAAATAATAAGAAATACAAATGTCAGTGGATAAAAATTATATTTAAATCTAACAAAAATAATAATAATAATGCGCATGTTTATATAGAAATGTTGGTATGGCTTACGGAACAAAAGAAATTAAGATGGGGGAAGTAAAGAAAATTGAAAATGTTAAACGGCCATACCGCAGGTAACCGACCACAATTTAATAATAATAATAACTGTCTTATTGCGGCTGCGATATACCTCGGCTTCTGTGAGTATTGTCAACCAAGGTGTTGATTACACTCAAGATTTTTAAAGAAATAATTAATAAAAAGGGAATTTTAAGAATTAAGGTAGTTTACATAAGTGGCTTCAATGGTGTGTTTGGGAGACATACATATTGCGGTTGACCGACATTTCTTCGACTGGTTACGCCTGGATATTGTGAAGTTGATCAAGACATTGGAGAAAAAAAGTTCTGAAGAAACCTTAAAAAGTGATAAAAATCTTGATGTTTTGAATTAGTAAAACTACATAATAACTGGTAAAATAATTTTGTTTTTCAAATGCAATGATAGATTCAACCCTACAATCGTAGACTTATGAACACTTTTTAAATGTCTATGGCTACAACACTTGATGATATTTATATAATTGCTTTGGAGTGTATTAAAAAACTGCACATTCTATCATCCGTGTGGCCTACCTAGTATGCAAATGACGTGCGGATCCAGCTTTTATTTTTTATTTCACAGGAGGTTTTTGACGTTTTAGTACTATAATAATTTTTGTTACCAAACCGACACCCTTATTATATATTATACTCAGCTATTCAGGTTATTGAATTTTGACAAATCGTACAAAAAAATGCACGGAAGTGCTTATAGTAAGTATCAAGTACAACTGACTTTTACTTTATAGAGTTCGATGCACGTATTTAGGGAGATTGAAACCTCCTCAAACTTTGTAGCTTATTTGATGTCATAATTATACAACACATATCACAAGACTCATATTATTCCAAATTTGTTTTTAAAACATATGATGTATATAAGAGTTGTTCTTGTTCGTCGCGTTGATTAGCCTTTTAGGTAATTTTTAACTTTTCTTATTTATTTTTTTACTGCACGAGATGATTAGATATATCTATCAACTCGTTGAGTTTGATTCGGTATTATGATCGCGCGTATATTGTGTAACGAAACGATACGTGTTTGTTTAATAATTATGATTACGATGACAAATGTTTTGTTTGTGTGTCATAGAATTAGCCGAAAGGCCCAAGTTATGGGGATCTAGCCGTCTATCCATAGCGTTTTGTGTTTTTCTGGCTTCTGTCCAGACGGCTATGCTCAGGGATAACCTCGGAATAGCGTTGGTATGCATGTCCAAGCCAGTGGGGAATACAACGAGTAATATGAACGACGCCGTTATGCCGATGCCGCCCGGGTTGACTTACAAACACGTATGAATCCATTAGATCGTTAAATAAAATCCGTTATACCGTTGATTTCTAAAACTTAATGTTTACATTATAAAAAAACACAAATTTACATATCCATACATCCTATCAGCAAGTATATGTAGGTAAAACGCCCGTCGAAATAAAAAAATAATCAAGTTAACCCAATGATTTTGGGTTGGAGAATTCTCACAAGTAATCACTTATTTCAATTATCCTTTGAAAGGCCGCTCTCTTCGTTCACTATTAATTTTTCCCATTTTAGTACAAATTGTTTTTAATTTTTAAATTCCACCTGAATTTTATTACTAAATATATATATATATATATATATATATATATATATATATATATATATATATTATGTATGTACGTATAATCGGGTCCTAACTCGTTTAATTTTCAAATAAATAAATCGTTCCGTGTTATATGTATCCCTCGGCTCCAAAAATGCCATATCTCCGTACAAAATACGAAAAACTCATTTGTAAGTAGTACATTTACGTATTATAATATACTATTCATAATATAGTTTTATACATTATGTATCAACCATCATGAACTGATAATAGCATTATTTAAGTTCACGGTATCAACCAAAGTGTATCAATATACCTTGGTATCAACCTAACAAATATGTCTTCTTAAATAGGTGTAAATTTAATAAAACTTTCATTACAAAATGAATGTAAAAATTCGTTTGTTTTTTATTTAGAATCACTACCGTAAAAAAAAAAAAGTTTTCATATATCAATAGTTTATTCATACGTATAATATACTTATAGAGGTACAAGTATTGTAATAATAATATTATACAAAACGTGTTTTTAAGTTTTAACAATGTGTACTTAATACAGAATTACGAATTCGACTGGGACTCGATGACGCGCGGACGTATTTTGGGCGCTTTCCTGTACGGATACATACTGACAACAATGGCTGGTGGCTATATGTCGTACAACTACGGCGCGAAAACCCCGTTTATGATTGGCGGCATCGGAAACCTCATCTTTCATATGATGTGCCCCATGGCCGCGTTGGTGCACACGGAGTTATTATTCGCGTGCCGTTTTATCCAAGGGATGTGCAGTGTAATAATAATATTTTACTACATACATATTATCATCTTATTATAATATAAATTATAATTGTTATTTTTTCACAAGATTTTGGGGCATCTATTCAAGCCATCCGATGTTTATACTTTTCACAAGTAATTTAGTTGGGTAATTAGGTAATCGTTGACAGTCTGAAGTAGTGCAGAGTAATTATTCTCATAATAAAATACATTTAATGAGGCTCCTTTGAGATTATTATTAGGAGATTTAGAGAGAAAGGGCGATTTATTAGCGAGTTAGGACGATAGTTGAGTTCCTTATTTTGGATTGATAAATCTTAGAAGACAACTATAGTTGAAAGTCAGATGAGGCTATAGACATTTTAAGATCCTTATGGAGGTTTGAATTGGGGATATATTTCATTGGAAATGTTATTTGATTTTAGCATATTATAATAATTCAAAACGTAATACTATAATATAGATATTAATAATAATCATGGTATAGTTTGAAATATTTTCGATAGTTCTACAGGATTTGTTATTTTGCTCATGCCACAGAATTATATGACATATTATGTCAATTATATGACTGCAGTGTAAAATGTAACGAAATATTTATCTATATATAATTATAAATGCACTTGGATCCGTCTCGCTTTCATAGGGCTTGATTGCGGGTCCGCTTTTTCAGGTGTTTGGCGCGTGGGCATGTGAAGAGGAGGCGTCGACTTTAGTCAGTATCGGCTTCAGCGGTTTCTCGTTTGGCACTATTTTGACTTATCCATTGAGTGGTATACTGTGCGAGACCAATATCCTCGGTTTTGGAGGATGGCCTCTGATATATTACGTACCAGGTAAGAATACTGTCGTTCGTCTATATACATATATCATAATATAACCTAACATAATCTTCTTGAAAAGAAGTGGTCATAGCCGATCAAAAAAAAAAAATTGTATTTCAGATCTATAATAATTCTTGTAATTCTTAATTGTTTTTTCATGTTTTAGTTTTATTAAAAAAATTCATCGAAATAAATAGGTATTACATTTTTATTATTTATATGTTGCTATGTTACTATATAATGTAATTCTTTTTGTTTATTCGTTTCAATAAATAATACGAGTAATGAGTACTACTTACATACAATTTATATAGGTACCTGACGTTTTTTCCGGTCCCAATAAACAGTTCCTTTGCCACATTAATCATTGTCATTGAATTACCTTGGTCTCTGAAATAAAATTAAAATTTTTAATTCGGTACACTATTGTTATAATTATTTTCATACTCGAATATTCTTATGCCATATTATTATTACAGTGTAATATGACTTATGACTATTATGACAAGTCATAATAAGTACTTATATTATAGGGATATTCTTCTATATAGACTCAATTCTTGTATAATGCGAATAAAAGTGAAAAAGGAGAAAATAATTTTTCCGTATGAACTATGTATAAATATTAGTTCGGTGAAATGTGAATATTTGGCCGATTTAAATACTTGCACCCATCCCCTTAAAACTGAAATGGCGCCTTTTAACCCATTATAGCCTTGCGTATAATCTGGCTGTAACTATACGATATACGTATACATACATTATTATTTGTCTTTGTTTGTTTTATAATTTTATGGTTATGACAAATTTCAGCAATCATGTCTATTACATTCGTCATATATTGGTATTACAATTTGTACAATGAACCCGAAAGCCATCCTACTATTGATCACGGTGAATATCTTTACTTATTGGAGAACGTCGATATTGCCGATGAGGTGAACTGTTGTTGTGTTATTTATTATTATTATGGTTTTAAATACTTTATTTTCAATAGAATTTACCTGTGCCATGGGTGTCCATACTTACGTCGATGCCATTCATTGCTTACATACTATTTTATGCGTCTTTTTTGTGGAATATTTTCACCGTTATGAACAACATGCCAATGTTTATGCAAACCATGTTCGGAATTAAAACTAAAGAGGTATTATTGATAATAATCAATGCAGCCAATTAAATATAAACGCCTTATTCTGTGATCTGTACCTTTTAAAATTGTTTTTTTTTTTCAGTGTGGTTATTTGTTTTGCATACCGTTTAGTGTAACGTTTGTAGTGCGAATTTTCAACGGTAAAACATACCCAATAGTTAAAAACTATTTAGGACTGTCGAATACTGTGTGCAGGAAATTATACTGTATCCTTGGTAATGTATTTACACTTATAAAATATACGTTTATTATTGAAGCACAGAATAGAATCTTTTCTGTGATTCAAGTATAATTACTTTTGAGATTAGATTTTTACTTCTGTGACTAAAATTATTTTCTGTCGTGGCGGAGGTGTAAAAAGTATACCTTTATTTTTAGTTTCACCCTGAATCAAAAATATGTAATTGAAAAAATTAAAAATTTTAACATCTTATTTGTTATAATATTGATCGGTGCGTTACACATTACTTGTTTTGGGCAAACAATTTACTGCGACAGAGACCCATATTTTTTTCACTTTATCATATTTTTCATATTGTTCTTGTTGGCACTCCTCCATTTAAACTATATACTATATAATATGTAGATTTAAGAGTGACCGGTATAAAATTATTTAACAGCAAAATGCATTTAAATTTGGTAATGTCCTTCGTTCCGATTGATATTTGTTTTAATTTCTATGCTTATTGTTAATATTTATAAATTATACTTACATAATTTATCTAGTTACATACCATACCTAACAAAATCTACAATATACCTTAGGTAGTTAGGTGGCTTAGGTAATAAAGTGTTACCACTTTATATACTCTATATACTAGTATATACTTTATTACTCACACAAGTTGCCTACTTTATTATTTATTTATTATTTACTTAATTTTATATAACCCCCTCCTCTCCAAAAAATTAACTTTTGAATAGGACAGCGAAAAACCCAAGGCCAGCCCTGCAAGTAGGTTCAAGTATCATGTTTTATTTGATTTTGTTCGTGTCATATCTATTGTAAATTACTGTAGTCCGTGGAATAAAGTACTAATTATTATTCAAATGCACTTTTAGAAATTATTGATAATATGTACCTAATATTAATTTATTTGATTGCAGGAAGTTTATTAATTACAACATCAATTTTAACTATTATCTATGTGCCTAATGTTACTAAATGGCAGGTTATTGCTGCTTTAACAGTTAACTTGGCTTTTGGAGATTTTGCTTTCACTGCAGGATTTTTTCCTACACTACTTGATATTGCTCCTAACTATGCTGGTTTATTGTCTGGTATTTCTACATTTGTCTCGTTTTTGATTGCCTGTCCATCTACATTAATAAACAGTATCATTCTTAAACAAGTTAGTATAATATTTTTTTACAAATATTATTTATTTATTAACATTAATATCATATTATGTAATTAAGTACTAATAGTATACTTAAATTTGAATTTAGTAAATACTAAATTCCTATTTAATGTATTATGTATACTTGATATTTATAAAATATAATAAGATACCAATATAATAGTTGGTTATAAATTTAATTCCTACAGATTCTTTTGACCTGGGCTTAATTTACTTCATTTTAAAATCTGGCGTTCATTGTCACAATTTTGTATATTTTATCATGGAGAGGTAACCCACAAAATATTTTTTTATATTTTATTACCACTAATATTTTTGGTACAAAGATAACACAATGAAATGTATTCTAATACCTCTAGCGTATGACAAAGAGAACTTTCATAAATTTGTCGTGTTCTGTAAAAATAATGTTCTATTTTTTAAATTAATATGTGTTAATTTTTGCGGAAAAAATGTTTAAATAAGACCACCTGACTATGAATAATTTTCTACTAAAATGTTCAGTCTTAACTAATTTAGTTTTGAATCTAAAATCATAATTTTTATTTTTCTAGTATCTTACACAAAATAAAGACACATTCACTCAAAAGAATAAACTATTTAAATATTAGATAAGTTATTGTTTGAAATAGGTAATCTACCCAAGTATTTTGCATAAAATAATTAAATGAACTATAACAAGGCCTCACAGACTTTTCAATAATTATAATACTAATAATCAGACATACAAAAATTAAAAGTAAAACAAATCTATTCTTTCCTTTTATAGGATACCAAAGAAGAATGGAATTTGATTTTGTGGATAATTGTAGCCATGTTTATATTTGCAACGTTATTTTATTTGATATTTGGATCAGCATCTTTGCAAAAATGGTCGATTTCCAAAGAAATTCAAGAAGATAGCATTACGCATTCTACATCATTAATAAGTCAATCATATAGAAAATCGGCCAGTATGTCATTGAGACAGTCATCGCATATTTTCTAATAATAAGACAAAGTTTCCAGTTTTCCTATAACACTTATAAGTTATTTTTTGTTTACATAA
Organism: Drepanosiphum platanoidis; assembly: GCA_948098885.1. Classification (NCBI taxonomy): domain Eukaryota; kingdom Metazoa; phylum Arthropoda; class Insecta; order Hemiptera; family Aphididae; genus Drepanosiphum; species Drepanosiphum platanoidis. Next base: position 11,498,761 of record OX402530.1, on the reverse strand, counting down.
ATGATTAGAATTATAAATGTTCAATATTAATAAAAAATGTTTAAATACTAATGAATTATTATCTAGAGAATAATGAAGCAAAGTGTAAATTATCTATTAGGTACATACATTGATTAAATGTATATTTAATAGTATTTTTAGTTATAAACATAGGTAACAGCTTGTAGCATAACGGCCAACACTTGGGCATATATTTCCAGTGGGGAAAACTATGTTTAATTGGTTGAATCTATGACTCGACTTAGCTACAGTATAGTAAATATTTTTCACTAAATCAGATGTGAAATGTATAAAAAAAAAACTGAACTAAATATATTTTTCAAATTTCAGGAGAAAGAAATAAGATCTCAAGAAGGTTATATATATTTTATTGTTTGTATTGTGTAACACGAAAGATTCTACCACATGTCTCGTGTAAGTGTAACGTGATTTTCGTTTTGTTCATAGACATTATTTTCCAATAATCTTTTAAAAATTTAAATATTTATAAAAGTTTCTAGTTTCCAAAGTCTAATTATATGAAAATAAAATAAATTTATACTGCTTAACTCATATTAATAAAAAATAAAAATCAATTGAGAAAAGTAAGTTAATATAACTAATGATTAATTTCCTTTCAATTGGGGTTTTCTTATTGCGTGCATACTATTTAGGATGTCCAATATGTTTTTGAACCAGTTATTGAGATGATTAATATCCAAATTAAATTATCTGTGAACTAATAAAATGTATTAAAATAAAGATAATTTATGATGAATAATCATAGGTTTTATTTCAGCTTTGGATATTTCTTTATTGTTAAATAATTTATTTTCGATCTGTTCAAAGTGCCATTTATAAATATCGAAAATTCAGATTCATTCAGTTTAAAATATGACTAAGGTATATTCTAGTAAATATTTTCAAAGTTTATTAATAAGTACCGATTTCTAGTATATTAACAGATTATTTTAAGACTATTCGTAATATCATCTACAAACTTGGACACTTAGACTACATTGCATTAATCTCAGATCAAGTATTTAAATTTCAGATGTAGCTAGTTAAAAGAATAATAAACATTATCATATTGTGAATAAAATATTAATTTGCTAGGTTAATGGTAATGATTTAATAATTTTAACAAACAAACTATAACAATTACTATGTTTATTAAAAACATGGTAAAATACACTAGTTTAATCTAATTGATAATTGGTAGTTTTGTGATGTGATTTTATAATTATAAATTTAAAATTATTTAGTATTATTTTGCTAAAGCATCGTTGAACAATTCATTATTATTAATTATCACTGACTTAAGTATTATAATTAATACAATTTTACAATATCAAATTTCAAAAACAAATTGCTAACTAGAATATAATGCTTATAAATATGTAAATATTTATATTATAAATAATTCCCTGTTTAGCAAAACCCTGTAATACAATTATTGTCTATAACAGAATAAAACTAAACCGTATACTTATAGCTAAAAATATAGCTTTTTAGTATTTAATCTTGTTTGCGAGATTTCTTTAAATCATTAAAATACAAACAAAATAAAACGCAATAAATAATAATAATAATCAAACAATAATACTAAATAATATATATTCTGGAGGGATTTTTCAGTCTAGAGTTCAATTGAATACTTTCTATTCAAATTGATATCCATGGTGGTTGGTTCATTTTGTGTATCGGTACATAGGTCATGTTTAATGGAAACATAATGGGCAGTTCTGTGACCATCAGTTCAGACATTTTGGTGTGTATCAAATGACTGGAAAACATTGTTAAAATAATTTTACTATGGTAAGTGTTTACAACAATTAGTAGATAAATATTTCAAGAGTAATTAATGAGATATTAAATTTTCTTGTTCAATGGCCGTTCTGGTGCTATTTTATTGTAAAAGATAAATGGAAATCAATAAAAATAACTTACCCGGATTTACCGACAAGAAAGCCAGCAGGAATATTAGCAGCCATTTCACTATCGTCATCGATCATGTGTATATAAGCTGAGTCATCATAAATGTTGTTGTCGGTGATGACAATAGCTTTTGCTCCAGACATTTCTGATATCACAGTTTTTTTCAAGAAACTACATCTACTGTTGGTAAAATTTATATTAAAATTCATAAATCCATTTGGTTAATATGAAGGAAAAGCAAATGAAATAGATATATACCCCCTTTTAACGAATGCAACATTTCCTTTAAGCTGCTTTGCATTTATAGGCATTTCACAACCGTGTTGTGGGTCGACAAGTACCAATTTGGTTTTCTTGGATGGAAACCTCTCGTTGTCCTATGAAAACAATAATAGATGTTCATCATACAAAATACAGGTAAATTTTCAATTGAAACCCTTATGTAACAATAATAATATACAAATATTATAAAAGCATGCAATTATTAAGTTACAGATTTACAAAAATAGTTACTTACAAAAGGAATGCCAAAGCTTTTGGCCGGTCTTATGCGATATGTGTACTGTAGTTCAGGCGGATGGGTAATCTCAAAAAAGATGTCGCCTCCATATTCGTATTCTTTGATATTGGCAATATTCGTGTGTCCGTTTACGACTGAAAATATTAATAGTACTACAGTGGATTCCGCTTAATGTGGGCACCGGTTAATATGGGCATCCGCTCATTGTGGGCAAACAGGTCTGGTCCCAATACAAATGTATATTAACAATGTTAAATAAATCCGCTTAAATGGGCACTCGATTCGGTTTATGTGGGCAATTTTATTTTATCATTGCGTTAGAATATACACATATGTATTTAAAAACGACAAATTTAATCGGGTTTCGTCTTATCTATGAGATTGTGTTTATTGAAAGTAATAAAGAACCACCAGTTACAGCTAGAGAGGCTAAAAAGTGCATTGATTTGTTGCAGAAGTTCTTCATGCAAGAGGGTAACGAAAATAGTCCGTCTGAAAAGCTTGAAGCATGTGCCCATTTTGTCAACCAGATCCACACTAAACAGCTTAAACAACGAACAATTAAAACGTTTTGTATACCTTCCACTTCCAAATATTAATTTAATCAAATTTAGTTTTATTTATATAGAAATTAGTTAACATTTTTTTCAATTATATGGCAATAAAAACTTTTTATTAGTAATTTTTTTTTTTTTACTAATTTCGGTTTTCATGGGCAGCCGCTTAATGTGGGCAAACAGGGCTGGTCCCGACGAGCCCACATTAAGCGGAATCCACTGTAGTTATAATCATTGTGGTTCAAACCATTCATGTTCAGAAACTTACGGTAAACGTTGAAAACGATCGAAACGCAGAGCACAACGGCATTCACGACGAAAACTACTTTACGGGTCGAAATCATTTTACAGTCTTAAATTGCAGTACTCCTTTAAAAAATCTACAATGACACACAATGATGACGTGCAATTTCAATGCGATCGTATCTTTTGAACAATGCATATTTATTTTGAACATATGTGAGCATTATTTACTCGGGACAGTTACAATAATAATTTCACATCGTAACTATACTGACTTATATTCATTAGGCAAATACGACACAGATCTATAACCATTGACTATGCTAATGAAATTCGTACACGAACACCATGTACAGATAAAACGTTATCAGTTTGATTTTAGATAATATTATCTATAACCTTGGTTATCAGAGACAATATAGTGTATGGCACAGACTTCTTACATGTATATTATCAAGATTTAAGACCAGTGGTTCCCAAACTTTTTAAACATAGATGTTCTAATCACAGTTATGGATAATACTATCCATAACCATGGTTCTAATATAAAAATACTGTGGTATATGGTCATAGATTATATAATATCACCGCCAACTGCCAAGGTGGGTACGTATCATAGAGTAATATTACTCTATGGTACGTATGGATCGCTTTGATCGCCGCATTATCACAATCAGTTATATCACTGACGTAACACGCTATAACGGGACCATAGAGTAATATTACTCTATGAACGGGACGCGGGGACGGTTAATTTTTTCTACAAAAATGATAGTCCCCCTTAAATCATGGCCGCCGATATGGTGGGGGGGGGGTGGCGACTGCTACCTCACATTTTTTTTCATGGAGTAGCAAAATAAAATAAATCGTGATTTTTGCACCAGAAACAATGATAAAAATCAGTTATAAGCCGGTATCTACTTTATCATTATGATATAGATCGTTAGGAATACATAATTATGTAACAATAGTAATAGTAATAATGATAATATTATGAGTGTGTTTGCGTGAAATCGCGGAATAAACGCAAGTTCACTCGGATACTGCGCGGGTGACGCGGCCAATGAAGCTGCCCGCGGCACCCGACCAATGACAGCCGAGCTGCGCGCGCAATACAACTATAGTACCGATCGAGTGACGCGCAAAAGTACAGCAGCTTACCAGTTACCAGTATATCATATTGTATAGTGTCGACAGCGGTTCGGCGAGTTCTTCTGCCATTGTAACGTCGCAGTATTTATTTTTCTCCGTAATAGTCAATAACGTTGTCAATTGTCATAATTTATTTCGTCGACTACTAATCAAACTTTTAATCGTGACTTTTGTATCTGTTACGACTTACTTTATTTCACAAGCCAGTACGAACACCGAACCTCAACAGCAACCCACCGATCAGGCCAGGTAAGTAGTTTATTATTAGTAGAATTATTCTATGATCAATGGTAGTACCGATTATATTTATTTACAGTCCATAGCATGGGTGGATAGGCAAAAAATAATTAACTGGGATAATATTAACGGGCGGGCGGCACTTGTAGGCTTTAATTATTCTACCAATAGGTTAGGAATGTCAAACCTTTGGTTAGGTTAGGTTAGGTACTGTGTGTTAACCTTTTTATTCCTGATGAAACATTAAAACATTACAAATTCTACTGCATACTATTCATACATAGATATAGGTAGATGAACATTATAAAATAATTTCAATTAATAATGCAACAGTACCTAGGTTTTTAAAAACTTCAGTTTAAAATTTTATTTTTTATTGTACATGTAATATGTTTTTCATACATGATCATGATGCAACTATTTTGAAAACATTGTGTCGCACTAAGCTTGATATTTTTGACATTGAGAAGTTGCATATTATCAACTTTACATAAATAACTACATACCAAGAAAATAATAAGTAAACACTAATTTTATTTAACATTATTTTTTAATTTATTTACAAAGAAGAAAAGTTAATGTAATTAAATTTTATATTAAATTTAAAAATTACAAAAGCAACAATTTTTGAAGCGTAATACTTTTTGTTGCAACAATATTTATAATATCCTCATCATCCAGATTTGATAAAATATCTTTTTCTAAGATATAAGCATGAAACATTCTAAATGCTCTTGTGTTAATGAATTCCTTAAAGCATTTTTTAATATTTTTAATTTTGAAAATGAACGTTCTTGTACACCTAAACTAGTTGGACCTACATAAAATTATATTAATTATCATTTAAAAAATCAAAATAAAATATTGTTTTGTGGTTAATACTCTTAAAATATTAATAAAGTACCAATTATTAAATCATCAAGTATAAAAAATAAATGTAAGAATATAAATGAGAATTGTTTTTATATGGACAAAATTTAGTCTAGCAAAAAAATAAAACTAATAATAATTTAATATAACTAATAGGGCCAAGCAATTCACAAAAATATCCTCTTCCTTTGATAATGCTGGTGTATATAAATTTAAATGTAGTTTTAATAAATTTTATATTGGTGAAATAAATATAGGTTTCAAAACTAGATAACACTTAATATGTGAAATAAAATAAAATAGCAATTGCTCTAAATTCAAAATTTACAAGACATTTTTTATAAAATAACCACCCATTATATTAGATAAAATTAAGTTATAGAAATATTAGAGAATCAAAACAATTTATATTAATTTTGAATTGAAAGAATTACATATAGGTACTCACTACTCATACATAATGAAGTTAGGAAAAAAAATTGAATACCATAAAATATGCTAAAAGATTTTTTAAATAACATATTTTAATACTTTCTGGGTAATAGTAAATAACTAATGAATTTCTAATACGTTTTTTTCCTACAACAAAAATTTAAATTTAATTTCACAAAAATTGTAGTCATTTAATATACCTAATATTGAATAAATGTTAATTGTGTAAAGTGTAATATACGAATAGTAATTTAACATTTTTATATAGGTAGATAGTATAGGACATGTCTTACACCAAAAAAAAATGTTTAGTGTTAACTTACCACACTTCAACATGTCTGTTAATTTCAAACATTTGGTCCATATAAATGTATAATCCGATTTCATATTTGTAAAAATTGTTGCGGTTGCATTAAATATATCATGGTTTTACATCATTGTAAAAAATATTGTACAGTCATTTAATATACCTAATATTGAATAAATGTTACTTATTTTTATTTTTATTGTATAATCTTAACTCTTTTTTACAATTCGAAACTAATAATTCTTAAAACAATGATAATATGAGCTTCTACAATTTACATTTTATAGGGTAAGAACAGACTTAACATTTTTTCTGAGATTTCGAGGGGGGGAGCCCTCTCAGCCCCCCTCATAAATATGCCCCTGCCAAAATTGACTTGATGAGTACTTATTTGTGTTCCTCTAGAGAGGTTAGAATAGAGACAAAGTTTGAAATACGAGTCCTATGTGCTGATACGATCAAGGTCTTATGCCTTACTTTAATTCATGTAATTTGTTTGTTTATAGTAAGTTTATCTTAAAGACACCCTTTTGCTTTATTCGTGACTACAGTTAATTTTTGTTTTTCATGATATGTTTCATGATTCAGTATCAGTATTTTTATAACTATTGGACTGGAATAATTTTAAAATGGTATGATAATTATTAGGCTCAGTTTCATGTGCAAAAAAAAAAAAATCATTGAATATACATTCTCTGATGTTTAAATATACAAAAATATACAAAATATAATTTTACCAACCATTTTCTACTGTAGAAATTACTTTCGAACGAACTAACAATAATACATAAATACAATAAATCTCGTCTAAATTCTAAGTTTGAATTTTACAGTTTACTCTCTGTGGCATCAACACAATAATAGGAAAAATGTCACTCGGCCCAACAAATTTGTTTCATTTTTTACAAAAATAAAATAATGTGTGACAAAAATTGAGTTTTTGTTTTTAAAATTAAAAAAAATAATACTTTTTATAATAATACGTTAAATAATTGTTATTAAATTTTGAATACGTTTTACTGTCTTAAGACACTTAAGTGCATTAACATAGTTAATAGTTGGAATTTTCGTATCAGGAAAACATGTTCATGAGTCATGAGGTAGTGACGTTAATTTATTTATTTGGCAGATACTATATAATCTTATTATTAATTATATCCTTTGTTTAGTTTATCTATTAAAATTACAATATTTTATAGTTTTTCGTTTGTTAGACATATTATTATTAGTAATTTTTATGGACATGTGTATCAGTTACTAGACCGGTTTGGAGCTGGTAAAACAGAGGTGGTAGGTACTCAACATTTCTAATGAGTTTATATATATTATATATAATTTTTTGTGGAATCTCCATTATATTAGTATCTTTTATCGTGGATTACCGTATATTTATCCGTTCACTTGTCATAGTTTTGACCATTTTGGTCCGAAAGCGATGACGCTAATTTGATCGCTGTTACATTTAAAAACAAACACAACTTACTGTTTTCAGAATAGAAGTCACCGTCAACAATTTACAAGTACTATTTATATGAATTCGATATATAATATACATTAACTCGATTAAAGATTCCGTTTGAACGATTTAACTAAAATTTGCATTTTCGCCCATCTTATATTACAAAATTACGTTAATTAGGAAATATATAATTTCTTTATGTTACTAGAAATCAAATAGTTTTTGGTTAATATTCGCTAATTGTCAGTAACTCAAACTCATTGAAGTTAAGTAATAAATATTATAGCCATATAAAAAACATATTATTTGCATCTTCTACGATAAATAATAATAATTTTACGATGGAAAAATCATTTTTTTCTTTAGTTCCTTGTTTGATTATCAAATTATTGTTACCTTGAGATTGAGACCTTCGTTGGGTCTTGTAGAATTTCACACTTTTGCTTATATAGATGGTAGATAACCTTTCACCGATTTATATTGTGTTTAATATGTAATACTCTGCTATTTATATTATTTTTGTAAACATCTACTTATAAAGAAAGGTACTTGTAGCAGATGTAAGTAACACTTAACCAAATGATCAAAGGGACAAAGAACTTTTGGGCGGCCAAAGTGTCGAAGACAGGGTGATTGTTTGATATGTTGTATTTGTTTAATTCTGTTGTATTTGTTTTAGGTAAAGATTTTCATCGATTTGACATGGAAAAAGGTTCAATCATCATTATCTGTTTGTTATCCACGATCCAGATCGTGTCTTCCCAAACGCGTGACGGTGAGTATTAACTCCACAACATTACGAAAATCTGCAACATTTTATAATTACAATTTTACAATTTTATAAAACTTTCAATTTCAATACTAAAAGCTTGAATATTTTATACAAGATTTTTAAAAAAAAAAATCTTTCCTAATCAATAAAAAAAACTGAAGTTTCAACAAATTTTCATAAACATTAAATAATAAAATTTTAGCGGAATCTGATATTTAAATGAATTTTATTGATCATGTGATTTTGAAATCAAGGTTGATCCACCAACTTTCATTCAGAATTTTTTTTATAAAGCAATCATTTTGATAGCTCAATAAAAAAATTACTTGACAAATATATTATCTCTAAGAAATGGCGATAAAAGTAATCTGTAAAAGTATTCAGTTTTGACTTATTGTTAAGTGTAACTATAATGTTGTCCTATTTTAACGTAATAATTACTAGAAATATTAATTTCATTGTTGTTTATTTTCATTCACAGAGTGTTTCACGCCCAAAAACTTGAAAGGGGTTTGCATTCATATAAAGAGATGTCCATCACTTATAACGTTATTAGAAAATCAGAGACAAAATAGCTCTGTTGTAGCCTTCCTTCGGAATTCTTTGTGTGGTTATGAAGGTAACGATCCTAAAGTGTGTTGCCAATTAGATGATAATATTTTTGGCGCTAATGTACCCACAACCACAACAAAATTTGGTTTATCGTCTGGAGATAATGTTGAAACAGTTAGATCATCTAAATTGCCATCTCAAAGTATGTGTGGAAGGTCTAATAGCACTCACATTAAAATTGTTGGAGGAGTTCCTGCCGATTTAGGTTAGTAGTTTAAGACAATATAATAACAAGTAGTAAAATGTATTTAAGATAATTTTTAAGTAATACGTAAAATAAGAAATGTTATTTTATATTAGTTGAAAAATAATAACAAATTTTTAAATCTTTGAAATTTTTAGGCGCTTGGCCCTGGATGACAGCTCTTGGATATCAGAATCTTGCCAGGCCGAACCGTGATTTACAGTGGCTTTGCGGTGGTGCCCTAATATCCGATAGATATGTACTGACAGCTGCTCATTGTACGGTCGGTATTGGAAAACGAAAATTGTAAGGATTTGTGTACTATATTACTTACTCAATTTCCGGATTAATAAATATTTAAATAATAATAATATATTTCAAATATTAAAGTAAAAATTTTAGTGAAACAAGGTAGCTATTTATTTGATATCATGTGTGTTTTTACATTTTTAAATGTTTATAAATTGTTTATTTCTTCATTTATTTTTGTTGTTACAAATCTATTTTTCTTTTTAGGGCTGCTGTGCGTTTAGGTGATTTGGATTTAGATCCTAAGGTGGATGATTCAGCTTCGCCAATAAATTATGCAGTCTCTCGTATTATAGTTCATGAAACATATAACGATGCTGCATATACCAATGATATTGCATTATTACAATTAGAAAATTCTGTTAGATTTGATGGTAAGCCTTTTTTTTATTTATATATATCGTACAAAGTATATTATACTACATATAAACAAATGTATATGTAATATGTTTATAATATCTATTTGTTTGTTTGTCTGTCTGTCTGTCTGTTTATCTGTTTTTTTGTATTCAAATTTATATGTCATATGTACATTGAAAGTCAACATTTAAACTTATAATTTTAGTACTAAACAATTAGTTTATGACAATTTTATTTTTATAGAATTTGTTCAACCCATATGCTTGCCAATCTTATCAAAACATCGATATAAAAATCTAGTTTCTTTCTTACCGTTTGTTGCTGGTTGGGGTGTTCTTTCGCACAGTAAGTAAATATTATTATGTATTTTATTATATTAGTAAATATTATTAATATTATTATGCAGTAGAAATCTTTAAAATAATTTATACTTTAAAATTAAACTAGTTGCAAAATGTCAGTGCAATTTGTCGATACTTATAGACAGAAGACAGTACTCGTATATAATTATATATTTTATTTACACACATATTTTTACATTTAAAAAAAATAACACACATAGTTATTATTAATTTATGATAAAATATAATAACTTTTTAAATAATTATAGTTTTGATTTAGCCAATAATGTTGTATCATACGGTTATAATTTTATACATTTTTTTAGATGGACCAACTACTACCGCTTTGATGGAAACTCAAGTACGAGTGATTGATCCTGAAATTTGTAAAAAAGCATATGCTAAACAAAACTCTGTGATTCATGATTCAATGTTATGTGCTGGAATATCAACGGGTGGAAAAGACTCTTGTCAGGTACCTATTAATAATATTTCAATATTATAATGCTATGGCGGTGTTGATATTTTATTTACACCTATTATTACAGTCAGAATCTATTAATTAATTTTTATTCAATTTCAGGGAGATTCTGGAAGTCCTTTAATGTGGCCAAATGGAAATCAGTATTATTTAATCGGTTTAGTTTCTTTCGGATATAAATGTGCTGAACCTGGTTATCCTGGTGTCTACGCTAAGGTAACACATTTTGTCGACTGGATTGCAACTAACATGAACAACAGTTAGGATGTATTGATATTTCAATAACAATTTGTAAGTACTTATTTGAAAACAAAGAGAAAATAAAAAAAATAAAAATTGCTAGTCATGTACTTAATTTTTAATTTAAAATATTTTATTCATTCAAGGGCAATTGGGAATTCCTATTTAATAACAGATTTGAACCAGAAGAAACAGTAATCGACGAAGAGGAAAAACCCAAAACTTGTTCTTAGCTTCAAGCCTTCACTAATTTCAAATAGCCTATAGCCTACAGGGTATAATAATTGGGGATAATAAATACAGTAAAATCTCTCAATAATGAATTTTAAAGGAGCAAGAGATCTTTCGTTATAGAGAGTCTTTGTAATAAAGATGGTTTTAAAAAAAGAACAAAATTATTAAAGTATGTATTTTATTATTTATCATTTATATTATTATTTTCACATTATTACATAAGTTTTTTTATTATTTTTCATTTTATATATAATTATATTATATAATATGATTATTATATTTTATACAATTATTTAAAATATTCTGTCATCTTCATTTGAAATTCTTTACTCTGCATTATCATTATAAGTGTAACACGATAACACGTAAATTGTTTCGTTATTGAGAGAAACTAATATGCTATACAGAATAAATTATTATATGGGCTAAAAAGCAAACCAACCATTATTATGTACTTAATGTTTACATTATATAGTGGTTTTCGTTGTAAAGAGTTTCTTATAAAGAGTTTTTTTCACTGTAATTGCAATCAGGGTTTGAAATTTCCGATGAGTTAATATTAATTTATTCTATTTTACTCGTATATACTTAACGAATAAATTTTACCTTAACGGCTTAACCATTCAGTTTTAGTTGCGGTGATTTGATAACCAATGTTTAATACATACTTATAATATACTTTTGTATTGAATACACAATTAGCATAGTCGAATTAAAAATAATTACAAACTTATAGTGAAATTTTTTGTTTGGTAAACAACACAAATGTTGGTACGTTGTGATAATTTAAAAAAATGTTTGACACTTTAATGACTTAAGAAAAAAAAAAGCATTGTTTTTATATGGTGAAGACAATGTTTATGGAATGATGAACAAATGAAAGGAAGATATTTCTTGAGTTAAACGATATTCACATAGTGATGTCAATTTGTTTGTTATGGAATTGTTTGTATAGTAATTATTAATTTATAAATTAAGTATTAATGAATTGATTTTCAGAAAGCTTATGCAATAAATCTAAGGCAGTATACATATTATTTCAAGCCTTAAAGAAATCATTTGCAGGGGAGGTTTGTAGTAAAAATATCATTAAATATTATATGAGTATTAACCTTTAAACATGTTTATTTTTATTTTTATATATTAAATATTTGTTGTACCATTATAATTAATTAAAATTTGTGTATAAATATTAACAGATCCGTTTAAAAAGACTAAAATTGCAACAAATAGATATGGACCGTGATATTATTTTTAATCATATTTATGGTATTTTGCATGTAAAATAATTATTTAATAGTTAAATAATTATGAAAAATAAAATGTTCAAGAATGAGAAAATTGAAATTATATACTATCAAATAAGTAAGTCATTTTTGTAAAATTTTATTTAACTAAAAACTTAAAATTTATAGTTTTTAATAATATGTACTTAAGAAGGTTTAAATATGTAGATTTATAATGTATTTTATATTAATAGAATATAATAATATTAAGATTTTCGTAAAATATCAATTTATTTTTATTTTTGAAAGCACCTGCGGTTCTGTGCATCCTTAGTAATTTTTACTACCCCCGACATCATACCCAAATTACGCCGCTGTTCGTCAGAGAGAAAGTATGGACATATTAATTTTATCTTTATTTTGTAGCACCTTATAGATATTATGTATCAATACGGCGGCCCTGCTAAAAACAGTAAAAACTGTGAATTTTCTAGGTAGGTAGGTCAGTATTGATTCAAATATGTCACAATGTCAACGGAATGTGGACTTTTCTATGTGAACATAGACTTTCATAATTTAATCGGCGTTCATACCATTTTACATTATACATTTCGATTTCAATAAAATAGTTTGGAGATATTGAATTGAAGATTTACAATTATTTAAAAATAATAATTATTCAATACTCATATCACTTCGACATCGGGATCGTTTTTAAGAGTACAATAGATTTGTTATTACTTTCAAACGAACAATAACTTAACTGACTTGTCCAAAGTTCGAATTTTATCGCTCACTGCCCGCGGCATAAACACCATAAGTCATAATAATAATTGTTATAATTTTGCACAGTTTACCTGGTTTAATTTGTTTTGATTAAAATTAAAAACGTGTAACGAAAGTTGAGTATCTCTTTTTCAAACGAATCAAATAATAATGTTTTTCTAAAATTATGTCGAATAACCCTTAAACAAATTTTCGGCAAAACAAACATTCGTTCTCATTTTCCCCTTTCATTGGCCTCAAGTCTTGTACAAATCGTCTATTGTATTATATATTTACATTAATATGTAGTCGAATTAAAATATTGGCGGCAGGAAAACATGTTCCTGACGTGTATGCTGTACACCTATATGACGTAGTGTTGTTTCTATACTTATTTAGTACTGATTCATTCATTAATTATACACTTTGTTCGATTTATCGTCTCAAATGTTATATAGTATTTGTTGGGCATATTATTATTATTAATTTTTCTGTATACATATAAGAACCGGTAACTTGTTTTCAAATTAAATTCCCTGACGCATAACTAAAATCGCATTAGTAGACCGGTTTGAAGTGGACATGGCGAAATGGAGGTGGAACCCGCAATATCCGATGAGCATATTTATAATTTATTAAATTACCTCATTACATTAGTATCTTTTATAGTGTATCACCGCGCTGTACATTTATTCGTCGCTCACACGTCGTAGTTTGGTTCACTGTGGTCAGAAAACAACAACACTATTTTGATCGCTGCCGGCGATCACATTTAAAAACAAACATATCTGTCGTCAGAATAGAAGCCATCGACAAAAATCAACAGGTACAACTGCCCGTCTTACGAATTCGATTAAAAACATTAGGTAATAAACTTGATTAAAACTTCCGCTCGAGCGATTTATCTAAAGTTTACCATGCGTTTTCGTCTATCAATATAATATATTATACGAGTACGTATTACGTTGAGCAGGAAATAAATACTTTGTTTTATTCTACTAGAAATCAAATCGTGTTTGGTCAACGGTCTAAAATTGTTGTTGGCTCAAACTCATTGAATTAGAATAATAAATGATAACCGTAAGAAAAACGTTTGGTTAGAGTATTTACTACACAGTATAGAGAAAAAAATTAATAATTTTCCGACAGAAAAATGTTTTCTACTTTTTGTTCCTTGTTTGCTTATCAAATTATATTTTACCTTGAGATCACAACCTAGACCTTCGTTGCGAGTCGTAGAATTTTGCAGCTTTGCTTATAAATACTATCCGTGATAACCTCTTGCCGATGTATATCGTGTTTAATATATTATAATTTTTGCTATTTATATTCTATATATCGGGTGTGTAACGCGTCGGTGACCATGATGTAATTAATATTACTACGGAAAAACGTTTCTAATTGCAGCACCTAACGTATGGTGGTGTTGAATACATTTCGTCCCTATTCGCACTCGACGATTTCATCTCTTTAATATACATAAAATATATGCTTTTATTGATGTGTCTATTGTACGGGTAAATAATCGGACTTTGGCGTTGCGTTTGTAAAACTACGTTGCAAAGAGAGAAAGGTATATGTAGGTACCTGCGGCAGGCGCAATAATAATTTGCCAAACGACCAAAGGGTCGAAGAACTTTTTAGTGGCCACAGTGTCGTAGAGATTTGTTTTTTTAGAGGGGGACATTAAATAGTTACACCATTGATTATAAATACTAGTACACTTTAACAATTGTATTTAATACTGACATTGGAAATCACACAAACCGCTTATCATTTTCAAATTTGAAAATTAATTCATCATAATAATATGTATGTGTAGGTCTATAGATAAGATACAAAGTATTCATAATTTCTTGTAACTTAAGATCGAATGGTCAATTTTTTATTTTTTTATTTCATTATTGATTAAAACGTCAATATCGACGCTTAAATTTCTATTGATAGTCACAAGGGCTAAACAACTGAGTACTTGATAAATGTATGTTAGTTTAATGTTTTAACAGCGTGTTATACCCAATCCGATCACAGACTCTCCCCTGGCTATTTCGATGGGCGTTCATACATAAACTATACGTCTATACCTATAGAACTAATAGTGTTTGGTATAATTATTGTTATCGACTACGGCGAGTCATCCGTACGCATCGTTTCGTGTTTTATAAAATTTTGTCGACCTTGGTAATGGCAAACGGTCGTAATAATTTCTTACTCTGACTTATGTACTATTCCGCGGGCGCGCGTATGACTTGTGTACACACTATAGTATTATAAAGCTGTATTGAAACAATAACGATCGTTATTACAGGTATTACTCGTCCGGCAAACGTAGTCCGAGCGGCGCGTGTTTTTTTCAATACAAATTGCGTACAAACGGCACAGGCGTGTAGCTTTCTTCGGACTAGAAGAACTATGCGATACCCGTGAACACCATCGGATCCGCGTCACTATATGGGAGGACCGTACAATACTACTACCACGGCATAACTGGAAAACAAATAAGACCCAGGTAAAATAAATCGCTATCCAGCTGTCTCTAGTTTGTAGAACGCGATCAATCGTAAAAATATATAAAAAGAAATTAAACGACTACATGTTTGACATTGTTGTCTCGTTTGTTTTAGATAGACATTTGGATTTTCATCGGTTTGACATGGAAAAAGATTCGATCGTCATCGTTGGGTTGTTATTCCTGATCCAGAGCGCGTTCTCTCAATCGAATAACGGTGAGTAGTTTTCGATTTCACGTTGTTTTATTTTATTTTTTCTCAAATTTTTTATTCGCTCATTAATTTATATATTTTTTAAATTTTACTGTAAAATCGAGATTTAAGATTTCAATTGAAATCAATCGCACAGTCGTGTTATAATATTATTGAAATCGAGTTTTTTAAAAAGCGAATGAGACGTTACTCGCAATACTCGTCGTCGTACCTATTGGATGTTGTCGCGTTGAGTATTCCTCTCGTTATAGTCACCTTGGTGTAAAACGAAGATATGTTTGTATTATCGCTATAGTAAATGCAATAATTTATTATTGTATATTAATTCACACGATTCTGAACGGAGTTTAATTCTTCGAAGTGTTTATGACGTTTCTTTAAATGTATAGGTAGAATATATTAATAAGATTAACCTTGTACACTTTGTATATGATGTAAGTTTTAATACCTAAACTTAAATATTTTTATGAAACTGTCCTAAAATAAATAGCCATAACTAATAATATTATCGTCATAAATACTCCAAAACAGTTGCTAGGATTATTTTTCGCCATACCTATTCTATTTCATTGTCATAAACGGACGAGGCCCTTAACACAGGAAGTACAACAGATAACATAACAGACTAGTATAAAAACAAGCTACAAATAGGATTTTTTTTTAAAAAAAGAAGACTTTATCAGCATTCTTTATCCATAATCGTGTTTTCGATTCTGGGTGAAACGAGGATTACCATGATGTGTGTTTTTATTGTTGTTGTGTTTGTGTACACAATAAGTACTCGAAAAAATGGTCCGATTTTCAACTCCAGTATTGGTTTATAGTATTGGTTTATAGTATTGGTTTATGCCGTTTATGGTAGCAAATCACATCTAGTTGGTACTTTAGACAGGTCATTTTTCGAATCTCCCTACAGTTTAAAATAGTACGTGAAAAACGGCAAATTCTTTAAAAATGGCTATTCTTTAGAGATATCCTAAGACTGATCCTCGTATTGCCTTCCTTTGTTCAGAATATGTTTTATAAAATAATGTATACACTGGTACATTGAACTCACATTTATCGAAATAATTTACCAATATCAATCACCCCTCTTATGTATACCATCCGTTTTTTAAATCTTGATATATATTAGGTTCACTGAACCTGATTAAAATATTGTAGGTTTTTAATACGTATTGTTATTAATTATTATTAAAAGTATTTTTACAACATTAAAATAATGAAAATGAATTATATTGTGGGGAAAATAATGTTAGTGTAGCGTTCAAGAAAAAAAATGTTAACATTTATTTGTATTAAAATGAATATTTATTATTATTGCATTTCAATAGAACATTAAGTATAGGAATAGAAAACACGAATAAATAAAAGCTTTAATCTATTATGTCGTGACGTAAAGGTACTAATTGGATATCAGTGACCTGTGGGCACTGTGATCATTACTGACCTTAACGGTATCACAAATAAATTATAAATATTATTATTGTTCGTCTTGAGTTTTCTTTTTAAAATCAGATAATGTTTAATTGAAATTCGTTTAAAACGCCCAAAAAATAAACTATAGTTGGTTTCTTGACGTTTCAATAACAACTATTTAAACGTGCCTGTAAGTGATTATTCGTCTATTATATCGCAATTATTGTCAATATTTCTATTATTGAAGTATATAATTAATATTATCGTATTTTGACATAATTTGTTGAAACTAGAAATATAAACTTCATTGTTATTTATTTTCATTTGCAGAGTGTTTCACGCCTAATGACTTGAATGGCGTTTGCATAAACATAAAGAGATGTCCATCACTTTTAATGCTATTAGAAAATCAGAGGCAAAACAGCACCATTGTAAATTTTCTTCGAAATTCTATGTGTGGCTATGAAGGTAACGATCCTAAAGTGTGTTGCCAATTAGATAATGAGGCTTCCGGCAATAATGGATTTGACAATTCTATTACGACAAGCACAATGCGAGTCGGTATAACCGGATCGTCTGGAGATAATGTCGAAACAGTTAGATCGTCTAAATTGCCATCTCAGAGTATGTGTGGAAGGTCTAATAGCAGTCACATTCGAATTGTCGGAGGCGTTCCCGCCGAATTAGGTTAGTATTTGAAGACAATATAACAACAAGTCTTAAAATGTATTTTAGTGTGTTGTAATACGTAAAATAAGAAATGTTATTCAGTTGAAAAATAATAAAAAAATTTTAAATCTTTGAAATGTTTAGGTGCTTGGCCCTGGATGACGGCTCTCGGATATCGGGATCTTGCCAGGCCGAATCGTGATTTTCAATGGCTTTGCGGTGGCGCCCTAATATCCGATAGATACGTACTGACAGCTGCCCATTGTACGGTCGGTATTGGAAATCGAAAACTGTAAGAATCTGTGTACTATATTACTTACTCAATTTCCAAATTAATTAATATTTCAATAATTATAATATAAAAGTATAAATTTTCGATTCTGAGTGAAACGAGGTAGCTATTGATTTTACCATGATGTGTGCTTTTTTTAATTTTTCCATCTATGGATACTATTTATACCGGAAGATTTAGTTTGATTATCAACTTCTGGGGTGATTTCTGTTATAAACCAAGTGCTTTTTACCAATTAAAATAAAAATGTATTTAGATAAATGGGACGTATTATGATAGAGAGTCATACATTTTTTGTCCATCTATAAATTTATCTTTTTATAAATATTTATGAAATTATTTTCATTATGAATTATAAATATCGTCATTTATTTTGTGTTGTTATCAAATTTGTTTGTTTGAAAAAGTGATTTTTTTTGTTTTAGGGCTGTTGTGCGTTTAGGTGATTTGGATTTAGATCCTAATGTGAAAGATTCGGCTCAACCAATAAATGTTCCAGTCACCCGTGTCATAACACACGAACGGTATAACGCACGAGAATACACCAACGATATTGCGTTATTAAAATTAGAAAATACTGTTAGATTTAATGGTAATTTTATTTTTAAACTCTCATATTATATATTAAATATTGTTATGAAACAATTGGTGATACTACACAACTTACATATGTGTAGTCTGTACAGTGTACACTTACCACAATTAAATTTTTTTTACAGCACTTATTCAACCCATTTGTTTGCCAATCTTATCAAAACATAGAAATAACATGTTAGTTTCTTCGGTACCATTTGTGTCTGGTTGGGGCTCTACATCGTTCAGTAAGTAAAAATATATGATGTATCAAAACAAATTGTGCTTTTACATTAATTTGTAAAAATCATTTAAAATATGTTAATGCAGTTCTTATAAACAAAATATATTCAGAATTCTTATAGATACTGTATAGTTAAAAAATTGTTTTTACGCATATATTATATTATATTATAAAATAACACACATTATATTATTATAAAGTAATGATTATTTACATATTTTTAGGAGGACCAGTTTCTACTGCTTTATTGGAAGTACAAGTACCGGTTATGGATAATGCAGCTTGTAAACGAGCGTTTGTCAACAAAAAAACTGTGATTGATGATAGAGTGTTATGTGCTGGATTATTAACGGGCGGAAAAGACGCTTGTCAGGTACTTAGACACTGACAATTTAATAATATTACAATGCTGTAGTGGCATAAATATTTTATCCACGCCTATTTTAAAATGTTCAAATCTTTTTATTTTTATCAATTTTATTTCAGGGAGACTCCGGAGGTCCTTTAATGTGGCCAAATGGAAACCAATATTATTTAGTGGGTGTAGTTTCTTTCGGATTTAAATGCGCCGAACCAGGCTTCCCCGGGGTATACACCAGGGTAACATATTTTGTCGACTGGATTGCTACTAACATGAACAACAGTTAGGATATATTGATTAGTGTTATTTTAATATTAATTACTAGGTACTTATAATTATTTAAAAATGAAGAGAAAACAATTTTTTGTCATGTAATTTTTTTATTTATTTATTGTCACAACTATTTGGCAATTTTTATGTACATGTGCCTATCTACATTATTTTCACATTAATTATTTTTAAAGCGTATTCTTTTTTATATTATTTATATTCTAATTTGATGTATACTATTTTTATATCAGATACAATTTTATTTTAGCATATTAAGTATATAAAAACTATTTTTGCACACCTACTTAACGAATACTACATAGTACATACTGAAATATTTAAAACAATAATAGAGTTCATAGTGAATTTTTTAAATTTTTTTAATATTATAAAAGACAAATGTTTTAAATTGTATATTGTATATTATATACCTAATCATATTGAACAAATTATTAAATTCGTAATCAATGTCACTTTAAATAATTGACGTAATATATCCTCTAACCTACCTTCAGAGTTAATAATATGTAATAAACATTTATGTTTATTTGTACCTACACATAGTTATGTAGGTATGTAATAATATGTGTGTGTGTGTTTATGTAAGTTGTATATAAGTTTTATTTTAATATCGTTTTTTTTTTATTCCATAACAATAGACCATGAAATGGCAATGAATAAAATTTCAATTAAAAAAAGAGCGAGTTACAAGGCTGGAACTCAAAAAATGGCCACTTGAAATTACCAACTAGATCCGATTTCCGACTTGAAACCTTTCTGGTAGTTTTTGATCAGAACAAGTCTGGTCAAAATCTTGTACACAGACACAAAAAATAAAAAAATGACTATTACAACGTTTAAACTGTTAAGAAATTTGAAAAATGACACGTCCAATGTATCGCCGAATAGATACGATTTGCTGCCAGAAACCAATACTGGAGTTGAAAATCGGACCATTTACCATACACATTTTATGCACAGGTATTTTAAAATATTCAAATCTATTTTTTCTTATCAATTTCAGGGAGACTCGGGAGGTCCTATAGAATTTTTATCCAAATAGAAATCAATATAATTTAGTGAGTGTATTTACTTTCGGACATAACTGTGCCGAACCAGGCTACCCTGGAGTGGGGTATACACCAGGGTAACAAAATTTGTCGACTGGATTACTACTAAGATGAATAATAGTAAGTAATTCAAGATTTTTAATTATGATATTAAAAATATAATAACTGATTGGTAATATTTTAATATTAATTATTCAACATGAGGTTAGATAGGGTTAGGCCAAGTTATAAATTCTTTTAAGTTTAACTATGAAAATTAATCGCAATCTATTTTCTTTTCTGTTTTGAAACGCGTACACCACATTATACTTCAAAAGAGAGGTGTAACACAATACACGTTGAACAAATATTAATAAACGATTAACTCCATTGCAATACTCGAACATCGAGCAGTATTGGATAGGTACCTATATCAAAAATAAAATCTCAGTCGAATTAAATTTTTCAAGTTACCATTTTTGTCGAACTGCAGGTACTTAAATTCGAATACTTGATAGAAGTATTTGTGTTATCTACATTTTTTAAATGGGTCATAATAAGAATATTATTGCAAATTCATAAACAAGCTCTACGTTTAAATTAATTTAAACACTGCGGTTTTTCTATACAAATCGAATTCGGGAACAAAATGGAATTAAAAAACGATGTATTATAATATTATCGTATAATTTATCCGCGACTTAAATGATTACGATTTTATTCGAGTTGAATTGTTGAGAATTTTTATGAATTTTTTTTCTTTTTCGAACTCGAGTAGATTTAACGAAACAAATAAAATATTCAAAAAAAAAAAAACAAGGCTTATAGATGCGCGAGTTAATAAAACAAAATCGAATGAATTACACGGTTGAAATAAGACGCGCCAACTGTTTCGCACGAGTGGGCAATCTGGCAAGCGGCCAATTATATATTTTATAATTAGGTGTAGGTATAAAATATACAAAATAGTTTCTAGAGCTGCGAAGAGAAAAAAAAATGTCCCCACTAATTGCTACGGGGAAATGATCGTTGTTGTATATTTGCGTAGGTACGTTTAATATTTACGCACACATGATATATGTGATTCTCTCTCTCTCTGGCCAGGAATAATTTACTATCATTATTAACTCTCATTGGTTAATACCGAATAAAAACGGTTAAATTACGAGTGTGTTAAAAAGACCGCCAGTTGTCCGCCAGCTACTACGTGTGTCGTACGTCCTCCGTGTTCTTCAAATCTGACGATCGCGCTCGCCAACACGATGACCGCGTTACTGATGTCCTGGTATTTGATTTGTATCGTTGCAGCCATAGTGTTATTGATCGGAGTTCGCACGTGTAAGAAACCAAAAAACTATCCTCCAGGTAAAGTTGACATTTTCATAACATTGTTAAAGTCTGACGACCGCGCGCGTGCATGACAATAATATTGTCTACCTAACCTACCCGATATAAATCGATCGTTACTCATCAGAAATAGAATTCGTTAATCTACTATGACTAGGGGGGCGGCCGCGAAAAGAGTTTTACAAAAAAAATAAAACTACAATCTTAAATCACTAGGAAATAAACTAGAAATAAAATTAGAACTACTCGTATAATACAAATTGCGTAACGTTAATAAATTATCTATTATATAATAATGCGATTAGTTTTCCTTGTGTTTTCATCGTATACAATTCAAATTATTTTTACACGGTAATGTGTTAATAAAATAGGGATTAGTGCAGTATGTGGTACAATTTTAATTACAAGTACTTATGTGAAGTATACTCTGTAGAACAAGTGGTTTCCAAGTCTTTAATTGTTCTAAAAAACGATTCTGTAATCATGAATGATAGTAAATACCTAATAATAATATCGCTAAAGTGATTTTATAATTATTTATCAGTGTATTTTTATGTTGAATTAATAATTTGGAAACACTAATGATCAAGTGTGATAATTGATAAGCATTCATACTCGTATTTTTAATGTAAGTCGCTGACGAAGTTTACTCAATATTATTATAATTAATTATCAGCGCTGTAAAAGATCGAATGATATATTTGAAAATTTCAAATACCTTTACTAGTTCGAAATTAATACTGCCTAGACTTTTCACGTTGTTATTGTAATATGCTATTAAAATCCCAATGTTTTCCACAGGGATCTATACTAATCGAAGAACTTACTGCTAAGACCAGTCGAGTTGACTTTTTAAAACTTATCGGGATAGTCAAAAATCACTTTTATGGCTTGAAAAACTCTAATAACTAATAACAATACTATACTTTTAAATTATTTTATGAATGATGCTGGACGTGTGATGTATGCACACTGTTGGTTTATCTATGTCATAAATATTTTATTAACATTTAATAAACTCAATCCGGTCACGGTCTTATACGATTTTTGTCCACAATTTTCATGTTTTTAAATCATCAACATGATGCAGTATCGAATATAAAATAAAATGATATGTCACGGCCGGTCATATGATAATAAAAGTGTGACCTTTATTTGTAGTAAAAATCAGATAAGTCCACCTACTAAAAATAACTATATTATAATTGATCATAAAAAATATAAATATGTATTACAATTAAGTACTAATATAATTACTAATTACTTTTGGTTTATGTTTTAATCTTCAAATTCCTTTTTGTTTTTATTAGGAACACTTGGAACTCGAGTTCTATTTTCATAATATTTGTTTCGAAAATAGTTTAGTAATTTGGTTTCTAAAATATTTTTCAATAGTTTTTAATTTTGGCAATATCATTGTTTTTACATTATCTAATTGAGCTTATATTACTGGGGGACCAGTAGGCGGGTTACCAGTAGAACAATGATTTGTTCGAATGAAGTATTTGATAAAAATTAATTTTATATTTAAAATGTTTTATCTGGTACTCTCTGAGGATTTGTTTCAATATCAATTTTCGTTTTGACATGAACAAACGACAGTTGATAACTCTTAGAATTTGCGTGAACGGTGTGGTTTATGTTTTTTTAAAACACATTCTCATTCGAATAATTATAATTTATATCATTAAATTTAGAATACATAATGATTAATAATATCATAATATGATTTAGATAAATGTTTTTCAAGTAGCACTCACAGTTTTATAGATTTTACATTTTATATATAGTTATACATTATGTTTAAATCATGCACAAATAAAAATAATGTAATTGATATTTAATTTATTTACATATATGTATATTATACTCGTATATACGTATATAAATACTTACTACTTATGTCAGACGTCTTTGATAATATTAATTTTATTGTTCTTAATACAGGACCAATGTGGTGGCCGTTTGTGGGAAACACTTATCAACTAGCCAAACTTGCTTCTGTTAAAAAAGGTCAATATTTAGCGTTAGAAGAGCTCCGTAAAAGATATAAATCTGACGTGATCGGGTTAAAACTTGGACGTGAATATGTCGTCGTTGTGTTTGGAAACGATCTGTTGAGCGATACTTTTCGCAGAGACGAGTTTCAGGGTCGTCCCGATAACTTTTTTATGAAACTCCGGACGATGGGCGAACGCAGAGGTAAATATAAAATTATAATTTACTCATTAAAATACGTCTTAAGTCAATATTGACTATTTGTGGTTGATTCTTATAGAACATACAGCTGTATGCGTATGTTATAATAGAGTAGTATGACGATCTGTTAGTATGTAAATATGCCTCATAATCATCAAAACGAATCCGGATACTTGTTTAGTATGCTACCTATATTATGATGTCTAAAATACATTTTACCGTTTAGGTTTATTTAATTTAGAGTAATCTACTGGATTACGAATCGCAAATACACTTGACTAACGAATAAATAGGTCCAACGTGACTGCGAATCGAAAATTTCGAATTCTTAACATTTGATATTTAGATTAGAATTCAGGTCGAAATACCTAGGTAATAATAATATAGTCGCTATTTACGAACTGCAGCGTGTCTATAATGTCTAAGGATATATTGTATTTTCGCATGTGTTGCTGCCAAGAAAATTATTGAACGCATATGGAATTAAATGGGCTATCTTCTACATAACGACGAATGAAGCGACGAATGCAAAGTTCAGCGTTAAAAACGAAATAAATTATAATTAAATATCTCGTCTACAAATCAATGCTATTTAGTAAACCATGCACGACTTACTATTGTTTTAAGGTAAGATAAATAATATATAACTATTATGGTTTTTTTATTTTATTTTCAATTTAAAAATAATAAGCATAGGTAGTATTTGAAATGTAGGTAACATACTAAACGAATGCTAAATCCTGGATAATTTTCGGTGTAATTAAATCGCATATATTTTAAACACAATAATTTTTTTTAAATATTACGCAATATTATGCAAACCTAGTAATTCATCAGAAGGTACGTACAAACCAGTGGCCCAATCGGTGTACAAAGCATGTGCAAATATTGTTATGTCAAATTTCATATGAAATATAATGTCATCTTTTTTAACGTAGCGTCAAAGCAAATATAACGGTTTTAAGAATATTTTGGTCCAAAAAAGATAAAAAATTCGAATTTTCGTGTTGCGAATCTGTTCGATCCACTGTAGGTCGACTTTAAACAAGTTTAATATAATATAACAAGACAATATAATTTTTTAAACTTTTGAACTCATACCGCGGTACTAAAAGAACGTTCTCATACAGCCGAACTGATGGAATTTTATTATAACGAGTTTTAAATATTTCAAAACGTCGGGATATTGTCGGTATTATACTTTTCTATCTGATACGTCTTTGTTTTCTTTTTTCGGAATGGATAAAACTTGATTTGGGGAAACTCGATAGTGTTTGCAGGGAAATCTAAGTCTCCCTGCCCCCATTGGGGGCATTTGAGGTGCATTCACCCGATTTGCGATAATGTATACAGTATTACAGTGGCTATGATTCAAAACAGGTATAACAATGACTGACGGAGATCTGTGGAAAGTGCACCGAGCGTTCGCGGTCAGACATTTGAAGTTACTCGGTCTGGGACAGAGGCGAGTTGACGAGTTGATTTACGAGGAATATCAAACCATGGTGAAACGGCTGTTCGATTCGGAAACCAGCGTAACGCCGGCCACGTATTTGCAATCGGCTGTGATGAACGTCATGTGGGAGCTGACAGCTGGTGCTAAATTTGAAGACCCCAAGTTGTTGATGTTGATGAGGAAACGGAGTACGGCGTTCGACATGGCCGGCGGGTTGCTGAACCAATTGCCATGGATCCGATATTTGGCACCAGTCAGAACTGGTTATTCGTTGATAATGGACATCAACCAGCAACTTTACTCTTTGATATCCGTAAGATCTCATTATAGAATTTATTGTATATTCTCTTTTCAGCCTATTCAGTACGAACTTTGGAAATTCAAGTAACTAATTAGTTACTTTTAGAATCGCATCTCCAAATACATTTTTTATTTGTAATAATAATAATAATAATAATGATATAAAATCGTTTCCCATAATATTTACACTCGTTTTCATTACACATTCAAAAAGTATACGGAATAGTTCTTGAATAATTATTGAAATCGTTATGCTTAGTATTAAATACATTTTGTGATTATAATTTATAGATTTTAATTTCGTTAGTATTAATCACAAGGGCTTGAAAACATAAAACTTTAATAAGAAATTAAATTGTTATTTTAAATATAAATTCATACAGTGATGCAACAAGTATAATTTACTTCAATAAACATTGCCTTTTACATAATATATATTAACCAATATACATATTTTAGAATAATATAGCGGAGCACAAAGACACATTAACTGACGTTACGAGAGATTTTCTCGATGCGTACTTACACCAAATGGAAAAAGAAGCAGTGTCCGACACAACGTTCACAGGTTAGTAGTCCCTCAGATTAATTACATTTATTAGGTAGGTAAATATGTTTAAAATGTGTTCAACTATTTCGATTTCAAAATGTTTTAAATGTCACTTGGATAATTATAATCTTATCGATAATTATTGATTTAAGAGTAATCTAGTAGTAATTAATATGTAGTTAATACATATAAATACAGCCATACAAATATTTTCTTAGAATAAATTAAATTTTTGCATTTAGAGAGTATCATTTAACTAGAGAATTATTTGTCAGCATATTAAAATTAGACGTAAAATTTAAAAAGTAAACAGATTCGTAATACAAAATGATTTATCAATTTATAAGATTACTCCGAAGTTATTAAGAATAGTTAATCAAAATGCTTACGTGGAAACATTTATATTATAGTTTAGAAATCTATTGACTTATTTTTCATGGACTTATTTCAGAAGAACAACTGATAGCTGTATGTTTAGACTTATTTATCGGTGGATCATCTACAACCAGCAGCACGTTGGATTTCGCTTTGTTGGCCATGGCACGATGGCCAGAAGTCCAAGCTAAAGTTCAATCTACTTTGGACGAAATCCAACCTCCCGGCACGTATATAACAGCTCAAGAGATTCTCAAGTAAATTCAAATTTGGCCTATTACTTGAAATAAATCACATTTTTTATCGCTTTTACAATTAATCCATCGTCGTATCTGCTTAGAAATCGATATGTAGAAGCTGTTCTAATCGAGACGAAGAGGCTTAACCACGTTACTCCGGTCATAGGTCCTAGACGAGTATTAAAAAACACAAATATCAATGGATACAATATACCCAAGGTACCATATTAAATTAATCTAAATATAAATTAATATTTTTTTCATAATATTGTTTTTCTTCAGAGAACATAAATTTGATTTTCATCTTAGTTTTGTTTTATTTCTTTCATAAAATTCAAAATTACGTTATGCCAATTCTAATATCTGTTTTCTCGTTAAGTTTCTACTCGTTGAAATAATTTTGCGCATGAGCCGCGTTTTTGTTTCAAAACTTTCTTCACGCTGTCGGGAATCATTTAACGTACTTCCGTCAGAAGTGTCTTTTAATTCAGCGAGTTATTTGTCAATAGTTTTGGTGTCTTTAACGATTATTGTGACGGTATAGTTGCACTTTTTTAAGCACGACAACTATAATTTGATCGTAGTATAAACTCGAAGTCGACAGTAATCTTTAATTTCTCAAGTTTGTGATTATTTTTTTTTCCTTAGGTATGTTGTGTTAGGCAGACACAATTTTCAACAAGCACAATTATTACATATTATTATAATACATTGAATTTGAATATTTACTGTGTTGCAAAACGATGCAATTGTGACATCTAAAACATATTTAATGTTGCAAGTACATATCATGCAACACTCTAATTATTACGTCACTGCATCAATTATTTTTAATTTTCTTGTTGCTAATTTCATATTTTTAATTTACTGTCTGAAGTAAATATTTTGACTTTAAGGTTTCTTAAATATTACCGACAGTCGTTTTTATTCATTAAATAAACTTTTAAATTTTGAATTCTTACAAACGTAATTAAATAATTTGTTCTCATATAGAATACGACGCTTTTGATGAGTTTACATTCAGTACATAGTGATAAATCAAAATGGAACGATCCCGAAGTATTTCGCCCAGAGAGATTTATCGACGAAGACGGAAAATTAAGATCAGCCGAAGACATGTACTTTTTTGGATCTGGTGAGTAGTAATTGAAACATTTTTGTGTTATCCTAATGTGTTACTTACTTAAAATGTATACGGTTTCAAATTTGTTTAGGAAAACGACGATGTCCAGCTGAAGCGTTAGCCCAACGGTTTGTTACCTTAGTGTTTGCAAATTTAATTCATGACTATTCAATCGAAATAGATCAGTTACCCGACGGTGTGAATTGTGGCATACTTTTAACTCCCAAGCCATATAAAATAAAAATGTCTATAAGAAAATGAACATCTCCAGCGTATTTTGTTTGTTTCGAATTCACGACTTCCTAATTCTCTAATAATATTAAACAAGTACATGGTTGACCAAAAATTAAAGTACGAGTGATTCAAAATTCAAAAGGTCAGTAAAGTATTTAGATTCGATGGTTTATTAAAGTTTTGAATATTTTATTTAGTATGGAAACAAACATGACCCCGGTAATATTATTCCTCGTAATTACGATAATACTAACACATACAGGCGTGGCCAGAATTTTGGTTTAGGTGTTGCTGAAATCATATTTTCTCTTACCAACCCATCCTTTCTTCTTCTTTGATAAACAAAAAAAAAAAAATCACGTTTATAATTACTTATAGATACAATGTGACCTATAGATTATTATATACGACTGGGTTATGGGCAGTTGTAGTATTTTTAAGGTCGTTAATTGGTATTGTAATGCTGTCATTTTATTTATGCTATTATCAGCAACTGAAAATTTAGTTTTACATATAATATTATGAGTCCCTGTAATTTTTTTTTATTCGTATTTATTTCACATTTGATAACAAAATTGCAATTGTTCAACGTACTGAACTAGTGGCTTTCGAGTAAAAAATAATCATCTGAAAAAAGATAAAGATGTTGCTAAAGCATATCCAATAACACCTGTAAACACGCCTATGCCAACAGTCGTATGTTACATAATAATTATGATTAATAACAAATAAATAAATTAATAGAAATTCATTCTGAGCACTACCAAGTATAAATACGCAATGAAAAATATTATTAATCATCAATATTTATTTGTATAATATGTAAATTGTAAATGTACCTATACATTTATAATATCATTTAGTTATATCTCGTGGTCTTAAAATTTAGTCAAAATTTATTTATCTACATATAAAACAGGTTCATAAAAGTAAATGTCTCTAGGGATTTAAAATCATACGCAAAGACCAAATTAAAGGTTTTCACTGCTCTCCTCTGCATATTGGTCCAGGGACATCCTTTGCTACTAAGTTTCTATTACAATGCCTATAATATGGAAAGGTGCCCATCAGAAATGGGCGTTTATTCTTTTTATAAACTTTTTTTCAAACTACAGTCACTTTTGACTTGGAAAAATTCAAAATCTTGTTTGTTTCTCGAAAGAAACGCCGCCGTTTACGACAATTATAATAATATAATATTAATTATTCAAATGAATATCATCACACCCATAAAAATCCGGTCTCTAAATCAACAAACCCGCGGCAGTTGACTTATCGCGCGATCGCCGCAGAGTCTCCCGCACGGCATGTCGGTTAATATCGGTCAGGGAAAAAAATAAATAAAATTAATATAATTCGCAATAACCGTACAAACACGCGGGACACGGGGCGCGAAATCGTCTGCTATTGTATCGCGCACACAAACAGTACGCACCAAATATACACACCCCTCGTCGTGTCGCGCGAAGGACACGGCGCATTATAATAGATACACGTGTACGGGGATGCAGGATTCGCGGGACACGACTCGCGGGGGTTTCGTGATTCTATGGAAATCATATTATACACAGTATACACGTCGTCGTCGTCGTCGGCGTTAACATAATAAAGGTCGCGCGCCCCGAGGGGGGACGCCGGCATACGTACGGGAAAATCACTCGAAATAATAATAACAATAATAAAGCCACACGTATTGTATTTTGTTTGTATATATTATGTACATGTATAAATAATATAATATTATTCGCACGAAAACTACACGCGGGCGTGACAACGTGGGCGATGTGTTATATAATACGCGTATTTCGACCGTACATAATGCGCGGATTTTCCGCATATTTGGACAAACAAGAGGTGTTTGAAAATAATCACACACACACACACACCACTTGTCCACTGTATTAAATTAGTTTCAATATGCCAATATTATTATTATTATTATTACTATTGTTATTATCATGCGAACGTCGGTGTTTTTAGGGGTTCGATTTATAATATAACAACCGACGGACGACAAGGGCGGGTGCAGAGAGGTGTACGGGTGAGTATCATATTATTATACGCGCGGATAGAAAGAGGAGAGAGAGGAGAGAGAGAGCAGGACGATTTATGATTTAAACGCAATATATCTATTATTATTATTATAATAGTACTTTATGTACATTGTGCGCGCGAGTGTGTGTATTTTCTGTATACTTGTAACGCGCTTTGGCGTTGTATAGGTCCTCCCAATGGTGTATAGGTCCTCTCGCAATGGCGTATAGGTGAGAAGGGATTTATCAGAAGTTTTCCTGTATACGCATACATGGGGTGGAGGGGAGGGCATCACGGTTGTTATTACTATTACTGCGGGGGGGGGGGGCGGTACGGCGGTCAAAAGTTTTCGATAGTCGTACGCGCCCGGGAATAAAGATAATAAATAATCATAATTAAACGCACGCGCATAGCAACTGTTATTGTTCGGAAACAACCCATACGCGCGTTATTGTATATTGTTTATTGCAGTTGTAACACTATTTAAGAACGCGCGGCGGTGGTATATGATACGATCGGGAACTACTGCCGCCCCCGCCGGTCGCCAATGGTTTCGAATTTCTATACGCGTGTGAGCGGTGTGTGAAAATCGTTTTGATTTTAATTACTCGCGTACCCAACACGAGCAGGGCGAACGGAAAACCGACTAAAAATATCATATCGCCCGGACGGACGTTGGAAAACTTCTTCATTACATTTCGGAAAATAGCGAACGGAATGCTCTCGTAATACTATTATTATTATTATACATCCTTATTTACGCCTTTCGTACGTTTTCAATCGATCCTATATCGCTTTTATTGCGATTTTATAATATTGCACGTATAATCCGTAACTCCGATTACCGTCATTTACAGCAAAAAAATCCGTAGTCACATTTTTTTTTAAAAGCGTTTTCTCGTTTCACTCGGAATCTAAAATGTTTTAAATTTTAGACGACTTTTAGAACTATAAACTATATTATAATACTATTGTTGTTTGTTTAATGTTTCAAACTCCAAGAGAGAATGTGAGGAAAAAATCAATATTTTTAAGCCTATCACCTAAAGTCTATTAATACGATGGGCAATTAATCGACCGTAGAATCGGATCATCGACGAAACAAGAAGTTCGTACGTATCACGTGAGTGTTTAAATCAACGCGATAATATTAGTATACTATAGAATATATCAATATTGTAAATATCAAATGTTTCGCTTGTTTTTTTTTGGAAAAATCGTATTATTTCGGCCGCGCCGAGTGTTACAAACTATGTTATTCCGTCGTTCGTGGACACAACTACAACAATGTACTACCCATGCAATTACGAGTACTTGCGCCGTCGGTTTAACTATTTTCAGTAACTACTTAAGGTATTGAATAACACCGTACACTTGTAATTTATAGTTGTTATTCACTCGAATCCCGTGAAATTTTGCGCCAAAAGTATTTTGAAACCGGTTCTAGTGTAATAGTTTTACACTATTAATCTAGCAGCTGCGGGTAATTTGCATAGTCGTAAATTCTAAGCACCTAGTACTGCCGTATATAGGCATCTACGCGAAGCCAATGCATATGATAATTTATCAAAACACGCTATTAAATTATAAACAATAAATTAAAAAAAAAAATTAAAAAAATATCGGATAAGTGCACGCTATATTTCTCACAAAAATCGCTTCACTTGCCAACAACAATTTTCGGATTCCGAGTGTAGTTACTATGACGTGTCATTTATTTAAAATTTAAAATTTTATTCTATAAATTGAAAGTTCAATAAAAATCTCTTCACGTGTTGTTGTTCTTACTATTGTAAAAAAAAATATCGAAAATCCGTAGTCACATTTTTTTTTTTTATAAGTGCATTGACCAAGTATTTCAATTTAAAAAAATTAATTCTGTTTAAATGCAATCGGTATAGAAGTAATAGCACGCGAGAGACGCTAAACTATTATTACTACTATTATTCCGGAACTAATTTATGCAGCTTTCGACAAACACCTTAAATATGTAGTGCAATAGTGCAACGTGCGTAATTAAACGTATAAAATTTGCACCTGTAACGAATCGGCTTGCCATCAAACTCGGGACGACGTATTAGAAAAATGTATTTTACAATTATACCAGTACCTATTATTTATAACGGGTGGTTTTTTAATTTAAATTATTTTCGTGTTTTTATTTTAAGTAAACGTTCTAAATGAAACGGACTATGTGCAAATAACGGTTTACTGTCTTATAGACATTTCGTGTACAATATTAAGCGAGTTATTATAGGAATTAGTGGCTACAAATAATTTCTAATAATTATTATTGATTATAGTGATGTAAAATAATTTTTTTTGTATAAAATTAACACTTAAATATTAATAATTAACACTTCTAAATAATTGATTAATAATTCTAAATTAATTAATATATTATTAATAATTAATACGATTATTTCTTAGATTTCTCGTGGTTTACTATCAATAGATTCTAAATCGATGATATGTCCATAAAAAAATATCCACCATAACGATGCAATTAAAATTGCAAATCAATGTCATTTTATAGTTACTGAACTTATAAAAAAAAACCCTTAAATTCGTTACAATTGTGTTGTACATTATTGTTTGTCATCATAATTTATATTATTTTTTATACCTATTCGTTTAGTTGTAAAACGGTCGGACAATCAAACGACTGTTCTACATCTCTAAAGTATTCAGTTATAAGTGTTAAAACTTATCATTATTTTTACAACACCACTGTCATCACATCTTATCAAAACAACGATATTCAAATTAAAAACGAACCGGTCATTCTAGATCTAGAACTTCAAGATCTCTAAAATATTAAAATTTTTTTATTTTATTGAAAACAATATTCAACCGTTTTCACCATGTATTTTGCCTTCAGTGTTTGATACACTTTTTATACAGTGAATTTTACATCCGCACTTAACATACTGTGTTTAACCGCGCGAGAGTTTTAGCGTTTACTGCAGTAGTTTAAAATTCTCGTATATTACGCGTAATCGATGGGATTTTTTTTTTCTCGCTCCGTAAGGCACTTATTTATTGCATACAGGTATAAAATAAGCAGCCGCACAAATCACGTTTTAGTAAATCGTTTATTTTTTTTTTGTTTTTTATTTTTTTTTCAAGAAGTTTTCCATCCACTACGAAACTGATAGAATTATTCGAGGTCAATGAACATTGTTTGACGTATCCGTTCATCAAAGACTGGTTACTCGGTCCTTTATTCACCGCGCAATAATAAGATAACTGAACTATTTCAAAATTAACTTTTTAAAAACACACAATATGTACTCTCTTCCAGTCGATCGATACATTTCTTTCTGCTCGTAGTAATGGACTTTTCGATGTAACGACTAAACGGGATCCCAAGTAGTATAGTGCCTCTAACGTATAGGCTAACGTGTTATTTAACGTGCTCGTATAATATTATTTTTTCATTACCAGGCGCATTCGTGCTCTACGGTGCTTTTGCAACAGTCAACTATGGAAACGAGCAAGAGTTCGCTGTGTTTGCACGGATCGTTGTAAAATCTGTTGCGATGCAGACGTGAAACTCATCACGTAGGAGGTATTTATATGATTTCGTATGCTTACCATTTTTCGATCCAAAAACTAGATAACGCCTATACCGTATTTATCGTTACACGACTTTGCGATACTGTTAACAAAATTTTACTTTGAAATTTTCATCTAACGGCATATTTCGGTAATTTTTGATAACACGCGAGACGTGTGCTTAATTTAGGTTTTTAAGACATACAAT
The DNA here is from genome assembly GCA_948098885.1 of Drepanosiphum platanoidis. NCBI lineage: Eukaryota > Metazoa > Arthropoda > Insecta > Hemiptera > Aphididae > Drepanosiphum > Drepanosiphum platanoidis. The sequence goes on along the minus strand of OX402530.1, from coordinate 11,464,320 downwards.
TTTAAAACGTTTGTACTTTATACTGTAGCAGCACTACGATATATCATTATTTTTGACTGAATGTGATAACGGTAGATTTTGCAACGATTATTGTCCATGTGATCGCCGATGAAATAATAAAGCGCTATGAAAAGATAATATATATATGGTAATTATTATAAATTTAACCGTTGAGATGTTTTTATTTTAGTAAAACGTACGGTTTTTTTGATTCCACTCTAGGTAATGCTTTCGAAACAGTGTGTGTTTTTACTTTGTGCAAATGATGCAAATATTTTATTAGACAAATGACAAAAAAGCCCAACGTTATGCAGCCTTGGTTATCAACGTATTGGCACGTCGTATTCGAATATAAAGTACAGTCCGCGCGTTTGACATGCCTTTTGTAGACGTTAATTCCCGACTCAGTTTTTATTTTTTATGATGGTAATTTCTCACTTTTGTGTCGGTGGAAATTGGATTTACGAAAGTCCATAATATAGACATTGCGTTCAAGTATTACAATACAAACCGTCAGTGAGACGGATACAAACTAATTTTCTTGTTATATATCTTAATAACAATAATATTATATAGTATACGATTTCAGTTACGGTGTTTACGTAACACTTTTGAAATTCATACCTGTTGAGAAAGTTAAAGAATAAAAACCATGTTCTCCAACGTGTTAAAATCGGTTGCGGCGACATTGAGAGTTTCGTCTTTTTAAATATAGGTAACTCAACGAGTAGGTATATGACACTAACGATTTAAAAACAATAATTTTTCACCAAACATTAGTCGATCAACTGTATTAAACGCGAACGCATCTTTTTGACGATACATTTAAATCCATGCATATCACATGCACCGAATCTTTAGATTTGCTTTTCTCGATTTCTCCAAATAATTGGGTACATTACGTCACAGCGTCAGTCAAAAGTAACAAAACAATATCGTACCATAATACATCAATAGATTTATCAAATCGTAAAAATATTTTGGCGGATTTTTTTCTATTAATTCTTTATTATTTAATAAGATATGTAATGTAAGCAAGTCGGCGTATAAAAAAATAATATAAATAACATCCGGTCATAACAGATTGGGGAATGTTGGGAAATGTTAGTGAAAATGTCCAAAGGTTCAAATCGATTTCACTGAACAACACGTTTGGCAAATATTATGGTTTTAAATCGTAAATATATATATATATATTTTTTTAACGAATTAAAAGAAAAATTAAACACCGATCCATAATATTTACTATAAAGTTAAACAAATTATGCACTAATTTTTTCTAAAATAATAAAAAATGTAAAATACGTGGTAAAAAAAAAAATTCTACAAATTTCTAGTATTATTAAAATATATATTTAATATAATTAAAATATATTTCTTTATCACTTGTGGGAAACAATAAAACTTCCATAAATCTCTAGTTTTAATAATAACGTTTATTGCCACGTTGGTGCACGTAGATCGTCGCGAAAACGTTCGATTATTTAATAATTGAAACTACCGTTTTTAACTAACTATTTTTAATCGTAGTAATAATGAGCGCGCATAGTAAAAGTCTCGATAGTTATATTGAATCCGACGCAGCGAAGAACAATGCGATCGGTCAAAGTTTAATGTCCGCGGCCGGTACCGTCGATTTACTAAATAATTATACAGGATGTCTCGTCGTATTTGTACCCACTTTAAACTATATTTTTAAAAATAGTGTTTTTGAAATCTGGTTTTGTATGTCACTATACGTTCTTTGCGTAGATTGAAATTTAAAACTTTTTCCCGAATACCTACCTTAAAACAAAACGTATTTATTGGAATTTGTTTTATTTCATATCGTTTCAGAATTTGAAACAGCCCGTTCGTAGAGCTGATTTTTCAAAAAACAATTTGAAAGTTATTTGAAAAAAGAACACAGAAGTAACAATTCGCATTGAAACATCGATTGTGTGCCATATCAATATTATTCTATAATTATTTCTTACATTTAAAAACCGGATTCGATAGCACTGTGCGAATTGCAACATGCGAAAATATTCCGTGATAAAATCGTATTGTAATCGATCCAATCAAAATACGTGGCGAGTATGGTACAAACAGTTAAAAGAAAAATCGAACGATAGCGTTTAAAACCGTATTGTTGGGGAGGTTTTGTTGACATTGTGGTTTAACGTTAGAAGAAAACACCACGAGAAACTCATAAATATCGTAGAAAGAGCCTATACACACAAACGGGTGCGAACAAACACGAAGAAACGACCTGCAGTAAAACGCGCGTGTAAAATGATTACAAAAACATAATATGTATTTAGATTATGATATAGACGTGGGTCCCGGTTACGGCCGTGGGTGGAAAACGGTAACGCGACACCGCCGCGTATGGTCAGAAGACGACGACAGGGGGACGACAAAAAAAAAAAAAAAATCACTCGCACATTCATAGACGCGCAGCCGCCACAGGTATTATACGGTTTGGTTTTGCATGTCGTCAGACACACACCGTGGTTCTCCGTTACTAATAATACATTTTAATAATATAATGGAAGAACGGTAATCGGGTCGTCGGGCGGCGCAAGCGATACGGCGGCGAAGAATAGTAGCGTAGTAATGAACAAAAGGGGCAACGGGTAATACGAGTAACGATAATGAACGGTTGCGCGCGTACACCTATACCTATATATATACGTATATATACAGCGATCTCGTCCTGGCGACCGCCCTTCGCGTCCTGCGCACGTTGCGAACGGGGACAAAACGATATCCGGTCGACAGTATACCGTGGCAGGTCTCGATGTCGCATCACCGTCGATAAATCCGATTACGACGACACAGGACCGACATTATACGTAACAATAATAATTAATAGGTACACACACACACACACACACAGGAACCTGTGTCCTGTACGATATTATTATCTGCTGTAATACTCGCGTATTTTTTTCCAAATTAATCCCTTCCGTTCCGTCGTCGTACCTCGTCCGGAAGTAGTTCGCGTGCACACGCGCGATCGTTGCATTATCGCGCGTTATAATAATATCATATTGGCGTACGCGATACGTTTGATGGAAATCGATGGCCGCGCGTAATTGCCAGAGGCTTATTAAGCCGAAAATATCTCAATACTCGTCGGCATAATATAATAATAATAATTATCGTCCTTGTTGTGAAAATCATACACTCCAATAACTATAAATGGCCATTTGTAATACCTACGAACCACGGCGGATATGCGAATTAGAATTTGTGATTTGTATTTTTATGATAGATTGAATTTAATTAATTTAATTAAACGCTCAGGTACGTCTCTCAAAAGCCGACAAAAGCTAACTAGTGAGGGTGAGGAACTAAGGGATATCTAATATTAGAAATTAAAGATGACAGCTGTCGAGCAGTGAAGGATCTAGAAATTTATCAACGCGGAGGGAGGGAGGTAATTAAAAATTTATCCAATTCCAAATTTAGTATTATTCAATAGTGTAGTATTAGTAACAACTAATACTTTTATTTGACATCAAATTTAAAAAAAGTCATTTGTATTTACAGTTTACTCGATAATACGTATATATTATACGTACTATGCGAATTAAAAATAAAAAAATGTTTTTTTTTATTAAATTTAAAGAATTAATAATCTAGCCTTCTATTTTTTTTTAACTACTTGTCTATTAATCTATTATATTATCTTTGTGTATGCTTTTGATGTTTGACTACTGTGATTTGTGGCCGTATATCAAACATTTAAAAGTAAAACGTAAATTTAATAATATTTAATGTAATAAGCTCAAGAGTGGGGGTATCAACCACTATTATATTTTTCTTTTTAACTCTTTATGATTTAATTTCATTATTAATAAATATATTGCGAGGAGAATTTTGAGTTTTAATACTTAGAATTACTAAATAGAAAACACAAAAGAAGTTTTTTTTTTTTACGAGTTATTAAACTGCAAAAAGTAAATTTTATACGCGATTTAAATTTAAATTCATATATAACTTTAAACAACGTTTCAAACTAAAAAAAAAAACGTTATTTAAAATTTAAAATAACTAACGCGATATTCGTAAAACAGCACGATTAAATTAATCAAAGTTTATTTAGTTTAAACACTCGTGCGAAAATTAAAGCACAAACAAATCGTATCGACTTTGTAAATAATAACGTTTATAACTATATTAATTAATCGAACGACCGATGATAACAACAAGTATCGTCGATTTATCTGATTACAGTTTGATCAGATGTCTGTATAAAATCACATGCTCAAACGTAATGAATACAAAATCAATGGACCGGAGACTAATGTTAATGGATTTCCGAGACGAACGACCGATATTATTTCTCGCGTCAGCAGATGATTGCAGAGCAAGAGCGTAATCACATATCGTATTTCGAAATCTTCTATCAGAACGAATCGGGCGAGCAGGTAATAATAATTAATACAGTTTCTTTATTTCATTATTACGGCGCGTATGAACATTGTGAAACACAATATCAATGCATATTTTTTAACTAACGCAACGCGCTTAACACGATGCCGTTGATAATGTTTTCTTTTTCTTCAAACGTTTTAACATAATAACCCTTTAAAATATAGACGTCTGCCGTTCGTGTGATTTTCATACTGTTTCTAAAAGCAATACCGCTGTAATAAACGCAAGCCGGGGCGGGGACGTGTTAGTGACGGATTCCCGAATACGTTTTTTTTTTTTGTCGCTCTCTGCAATGGAAACTTATCCGCACAAACATTATACATCGAGTATAATCGTACTCGTGTATTGCACAGTCACACGACACACGATGTGCATTATCCGGTCCGAAATAGACTATTATAATAATATCTCTTCGGGTACAAGTTATATTCGTGTAAAAATCAAAAAGCGTGTACGCAGTTCCGGCGGGGACAGACACACGAGTTCCGTGCGACTCGGAAACACACAACGCGACGACGGGCAGGCACGTCGTCGTACGCACGTTATTATTATATCGGACACGGGTCTCGGTCGACGGACTCTCCTGCAGACCACATCCTCCGCAGCGTATACGGCCGGCGCGTTATAATACTACGCTCCTCGGAACTGCTTACGTGCGATTTAATATAATACATCTAAATCACATATTATTACGTGTGATTGTGTTACCGCCGAGAAACAATAGGTTCTTATTCGGTTATTACCGCGCGTTGAAATCAAATATCTTTTCGACGAAACGCAACGCGCGTGTTCAGCGTTATAATAATATATTGTATTAATACCATTCCACGTCCTACACGCGTAACGCGACGACGACGTTGGCAGTTTTGTTATTGCCGATGGTTTTACCGTACGATATATTTTTTTTTTTTTTTGCTCACCCTTTGTGACGTTATCGTAATTGTTATTAATTAATTTAATTTCTTTTATTTTCTCTCTATGTTTTCATCGTCGAAACGGTTAAACGCTTAAATCTAGTCTGGCCAACGAGAAACGTACAGAGACCATACGTCGAATAAAATATGATAGATAACAATAATAACAACACGTCGTCGTCGGTGGTATATTATTCGCGAGATTGTAGTCGTAATTTTTAACGAACCTCGGCGCGGTGTAACGAAAATCATCGAAAACCAGTCTGTCTAGAACCCAAAGAATCCGACTGCTCGTCGTCCACGATAATCAACCAACGCGTTATACGATGATAATAGTATGACGTGGCTCTAGGATTTGACAATAACAATAACAATGTAATATATTATTCCCCGGCCGAACACCGAATTCGGTCGATTGCACACCGTCAAAAGTGGGCTCGCGTCCTGGTTGACAAAGGCGAGATTATACGCGCGCGCGCGCGTGTGTATATAATATAATACGTATACACGATATGTACTATAAGGTACCCATCGCAGCAGCAGCAGCAGCAGTTTACTATAAAACACGTACTGTTTATAAAACGTCACGTCGCATACAGGGTGATTATTTTATCGAAGAACACGTGTTTTGTCGGGATGATTTTTTATTCAATTTCGAAACTCATTACGTGTCACAAACATTTTGATATACTCGTATAGATATCAAACGCTTCTAGTGTTCAAGGCTAAAATCTGCCTTCAAAACGATCGGACGCCCGATAGGTGGAAATTCGCCGGAGGAAAATAAAAAACATTTTCATTCTAAAACTAATGAATAAATAAGGTTACCTAATGAATATTATCCAAGATTTTTTAGCAAAGGTTTGCAAAGGAATATGTATACATTCGAAAACTCGACAGGGAATTCAGTCCGCGACAACGAGAGTGGAAAAACGAACCAGGGCGGTTCGAAAATATTGCGACCGTGCGTTTTCAAAAGAGTTCAAATAAATGAATACTTGTCGAAACAACGAGCGTTCGCCGACGACACAATCACCCTGTATATTATTTATGTATACAACGTCGTTGTGTGCGCGGACCGGTGTTGGTGGTTTGAACCGAACGGGGCCGCCGCCGCCGCGTTTTTCGGGGTGTCGCACCGATTTGCCGCCGAAATTGACTTTTAATTTGAAGCCGTCGGACCGTGAGGGATAAGCCTCGTCCGCGGTGGGCTGTCCTCCCAGACCTCTGCGGCGTACGGTTTCCAACGAGAAAATTGGATGTACACGAGAACACGAGGAGTGGAGAGAGAGAGAGAAAGAGATTGAGAGCAGACGGGAAAAAACAACATTTATTGTGTACACAGTGTGGAATTTAAATGACAATTTTCCGGTGAAAGCGCATCAATGGTCCGCGTCAGCACGCCCGCTTCATCTGTACGCGTATAATAAACGAAATACGTCACATTATACGCGCGACGCCCCGCGATACATCGGTGTGTATTATACTTGTTATTATTTTCGAACGAATAAAAAAATTTTAAATCCTCCCGATACGCACGTCGCCGGGGGAAAAAAAAAACAACCGCTACACCCATACTGTTTACCTTGTCCACGGTGCATACCTTTTGTGCGCGTAGATCATCTGTTAGAATATTATATAATATATTTATACTTGCTTTGATTCGATTAGGATTAGGTCCCGTGATAATATGACGCGACGGGAATAAAATACGTAAATTCTCCGACCGAAAGCATACGCTCTCGAATCAAGAGTTTATATTATGTTACGTACGCCGATCGTTCGTATAACACGCGTGTAAATGCGTATGCACGTCAGACGAATGTTTTTGATTTCAGTAAATAATGCTCGTAAAAACACTTTGGAAAACCCTTTTTAACCCTTTTTACCCACTTAGGGGTTGAATTTTGAAAAATCCTTTCTACTTTATAGGGGTCTTTACTATATTAAGCGAAACTATTTTATACTCAAAGTCCCAGCGGTTCCGGCTAGGCGATTTTTGCTAATATCACCCTTTTTACCCCTTAGGGTAAATTTTCGAGATGTTCTATAGCTTTAAACGTTCTCCAAGACTTGGTCAATCTATTAGTGAAAACTGTACTAAAATCCACCGAGTACTTTTCGAGTTATGCGCGTTCATAAAAAAAAAAAGGACTTCTATTTTATATAAATCTATATATATAAAAATTTCGTGTCACGATGTATGTTCGCGATAAACTCCGAAACTACTGAACGGATTTTGATAAAATTTGGTAACCATTTATAATATGGTCCAACTTAAAAGATAGAATAGTTTTTTTTTCAATATTTATATGTGGTGAGCGCCGAGAATATTCTGGAACGGTTATATATACGAGTATATACGTATACATAAATGGAGCCAAAAATGTAAAACAATTCATCAATTGAGAACGGCTGGGCCGATTTGGCTCAAATTTTTTTTTGAATTGTTCGTAATTGCCAGGAGAAGGTTTTTACGAAAAAAATAAATTTGAAAAAACCCAATTAGGGGAGGTGCTGAAACGGGAATTTTGTGATGTACTTTTGAAATTTTAAATGGTTGCTATTGGTTATAGGAAAAAGTCAGCCCATTTATATCATATAACCCATTCATACATATGTACGTATACCTATACTGTAACCATAGTGACCATTATCATTGTTTATAAATTTTTTTGCGAATCATTTTCAATTAAAAAATATATATACGTGTTTCATATACTTTTCACATATACGTACATACTTACAATAGGTTAGTAATTTTTCATAATACAAAATCCCCGTTTGAGCACCTCCCCTAGGGGGATGTATATAAATAAATCTACAAACTTATTTTTCAAAATTCAACCCTTAAAAGAAGGGGTAAACTTTTCACGGGCTAGATTTTGAGATGCAACGATCAGCGAGTAATTTGTATTTTATATGAATAGATTATTATGTCATCAAAAAACCCGACGATCTTTACCAAAAACGAATTGATTTTGCAATATCATATTATTACATAACTTTTATCGAAATTGCGTGCGTGCGATGAACAATAGAACTTTTTTCATTGGGCGGTCGAATACGATCGCAGGCAAATCTATAGTCATTGGTCGATAGGCTCGATAGGCGTATACAATTTTAAAGCGAAAACCCGACGACGTTTACGCAAAAGGTATGGATTTCGCAACGTCACATATTATTACATAACTTTTACCGAAATTGCGTGCGTGCGCGCACCATTCCTCTTTCAAATTTCAATCGTAGACGCCGTCGTCGCCACGCACTTACAATAAGTCAGTTATTTTTTATACTGCAAAATTCACTGGAAATATATGGCAAAACAACGTTTGCCGGGTCAGCTAGTAATATATATATATTTGGGAATTTCAATAATAGGTACTCGTATATTGCATCATACTATTCATATTATCATTAACTTAAATCAAAGGAGTTATAAATATTTATATAGGTATGTTATATATATATATATATATAACAAGATGGCTTAACCAATGAATGACTATTTCGAAATTTCGTAGGAATGAAAAATTTAAATTCTAATATTCCCAAAGGAGAATACACCAATTTTGCTAGAAGAGTTTAATGTGGTCCCTTACTATAAAGTTCTAAAAACAAAAACTAAAATCAAATTAATATTTACAGAGGTCGGAGATATCTCCTCTGAAATATCACGACGGGCCACCTCGTGTATAGTACATATTAATATGGGTTGTTTTTTTTTTTTTTATCAAAGCGTATTTATGAATATTATTATTTTATTATTTCGTAGAATAAAAAAAATGGTTTCAGTATTATAAAAACGGGTAATTTTATTTATGAAATTTTCCATCTCCACGGATAAATTTAATATTTGCTTTTCAATGTAGGTTTACCAATATTGAACGGTTGCTAAGTTTTTCGAAGATTTTCAATCACTGCCAGTCGCCCGGTAGTCACGTAAGAACTTTATTTTTCCCGTGTAACAAAATATTTATTTTTTTAGTATACTTATATATATATTATTCATATATATATACAGTGTTGTCTGAAGAATGTGTTTAATATTAATATAAACGTCATACGCGTGTGCATTATATATTTATATTTGATAGTTTTCGTTGTGTGCGTCTAAGTGTTCGTAATGTGATTGATACTCAATCAAAATACTTACACGTCATAAACTTACACATTATAAAAATTAAAATACATTCTCACCATTAAACGGGTTTAAGAAATTGCCATTGTTATCATGACTTATTAAGTCGACTCGTTTTATATCGAGTTTTTAGACTTAGTTGTAGATTTACTAACACATATTGCTTAGATAGTTTAAACAGTCGTTGTATATGATAACTTGGCTGTTTTTAAATAGAAAAAATAATAGAGAAACAGTAAATTACTTAATTATTATTTTAAAAAAAATTTTCGTAAGTTAATTTTTTCTGATGTCTTATATAAGTCAACGTTTTACTTTATTTAAATTGACTCAAATTCATTAACTCGCGTTAATTTTGTTTATGACATTATTCATTCAAAACATAACACTATATGCATGGGTTATGTATTATTTATCATAATATAATATTATTCGTTTAAAATTAACTTATTATTATTATTTATATCATGATAAAGTATAGTACAACTTAGTGTATATATTATACCGATTAAAAGATACTTATAAACGATAGTAAAACACTCGTTATTTATCACTGTTGTAAAATTTAGAATATTTCTATATAGCATAACGATTCATTCAATCGATCACTTTAAATACAAATATTTTTGCTCGTTTCGTGTCCATATAAAAGTCATTAGATATTATAATAAAAAATAATATATATCATGTTAAAGCAAAAAAAAAAAAATAACTCCGGAAAACGAGCATAAAATATATTGTAACACAGTATGTATACACACAGGATATAATAAGATTTTATCGTCGAGTATATAAATTTCATGGTAGTTAAATCTTTAAACGCTTAAAATAGACTTTCTAATTATTGTTAAATCATAGTGAGAAGAGATAATATTATAATGCTATACGAACGAGTTCGTATAAAGTTTCATATAGTAATAAAGAAAACAATTTGAATTTAAAATTCTTTAAACCTGCTCGATTACGCAGTAATCGATTTTATTCATAATACATCTAGGCGAAATCATACTTGGCAAAAATGGTTGACGGTTAAAACAAAACAACTCGAAGAATTCAAATGAAATAACCGAAATCCGTTTTGAAAAACATAAAATAAATGCGAGTTTATCGTAAACGTTGCAGTCGTCCCATGATATCTGTGTAAGTAGTTTTTATGCTTTGAAAATCACTTATGTCAAAGCGTTCGGTCGATCAAAAACAATGTTGTTCTATCAACCGAGCGGTCGTAAGACGATTTCGTAACTTTAAGAAAGTTTTTTTTATTTTTATTTTGACCTCGCCACCATCATGTCGCTGTACCGAGATGGCTCGTCACTCGTTATTAGTATCAAGTATAATATAATATAATAATTATAGAAATGCTCGATGTGAAATAAATTAAGTGAAAAAAATAAATAGTTTTAGTTTACAGTGGAAATTTTACGTTAAGCGACTCGTTCTTAGTTACAGATCGAAACTATGGGTTAAGCTGCCATACTCGTAGAAAGGATAAAGTGTTGGAGGATAGGAAACGGATAGTGTGCGATGTTGACGACCGTGAGAAGCCATTGTTAAAGCATATTTATACGCGCATGATAAAAAGTGTATTGATTACATTTTATTGTTTGGACTTTTATTCTCACAGACTTTATTTTTACGCGTGTGTCGTTCGTGTCTATACTCTAAACAGTCTAAACACATAAACCTGAGTGAGTGCACTCAGGTGCGCGAAAATATGAAAATATACTTTCTGTCGTATAGCACATTTTCGTTGACAACGTTTTAAAATGACGCAACCGTCTCCCCACAGCGATACGAAACATAGGTCTATCCGGTTTCGGCCTCGCGCTCACATACGAGATACTTGGGCGGTGTTCTTTATCATATGTGATGGGAAAATAATTTTTTCAAATGTTTAATACGATTACCGTCGAAATTTGTTTCAAACTTCAAAAAAATTATACTATATTTACTATTATAATACTAAAATTATAAATAATGGTCTTTTTCAAGAAGATATACTTCAATTGTGTTTTGATAAAAAAAAAAATGTCATCTTTAAATTTTCAAACTGTATGTTTTCTAAAAACTATCTATTCAAAATATGCAAAAAAATAAAAATCAAATAAAAACCTTTTAAAACAGCATTTTTCTCCAGAAAAAAAACAAATAAATAAAAATGAATTCTTCAAAATAATTGGAAGAATAAGCGTTATGATATATGTTTCCACAGCACTTTGATAAGATTTTATGCTAAGGAAAATAAATAAGCAAACGATGCTACAAGACTCGAACCCTACTCATGACTCTGGGCGAGTACGCGACGACAGCGAACAGAGCAGGATTAAGGTTTCCAGGACCTTTAGAAGCAGCGCCTGCGAAAGGCCAATGTGACGGGTGCCTCGCAAATCTGACAGGCTCCACTACACGGACACTTAAATTTGTACTTCACTAGACTTGAGTTCATGAGTTGATATTTTTAGTAAAACGAAAAACATCAATGATGATAATCTATAGTGATCAAATAATCTCCAAGTACGTTAACGATAAAATTACATTTTTGCTTTTCCCATTGTGTCTAATATTATTATTCTTCCTAGGGCCCGATTTCAACAAACGATTCGACCACTATAGTAACACGGCTGTTACTAGAAACTCGAAGCGTTTTATACACGACATGATCGCAATACGCGTTCTCTTCTTACCTAGAAACCTAGAAGAAAAAAGAAACCTCGTTCGTCTCGGGGTGGTCGACGGCGGCGGCGGCCCAGTCGCCGCTGCAGCCGCGGGCAGGAAATGCGGCGCGCGCATCGTCACAGAGTGCAGTTAATCGCGCGCGCTACAGGGGATGACGGGCGAGCGGAAAGGGTGAGCGAGTCGAACGTGCGCGCATGTGCTAGCGGCGGCGGCGGCGGCGGCGGCGGCGGTGGACGGGCCGTGTGGCCGGGTGGCGCGAGCAGCGAGCGGCCGCTGGAGCGCCCCCCTTCCCGGCGCCGCCGTCGCGCACCCAATGGCGCAGATCCGGACTGCGGGTAGGGGGCGTGGCCCCGCGGGCAGTCCGAGGCGTACACGCCCGTTCCGCCGCCGCCGCCGCTGTCGTCTGCTTCTCTCCTGGACGTCGTCGTGGCGGCCAGTCGATCGCGCGCGTCACGATACAATCGTCGCAACAGAACGGAAAAGCTTTCGCGCGCGAATTCCGATCTCCGTGCCGTTTGGTCGAAAACAAACGTCCACAACGGTCTCACCGGTAAAATCGCCATATCGCGAAAACATAATAATTGTTTCGCGCCCGCCGTGCCGACAGAGATCGCGTTTCTCGCGCCGTTTCGAACCGACGACCACTGCGTACGTACACGGCGCCCGACCGCGCCGCGTCTTTTCCCGCGCCCTCGCGCGCCCGCGCCACCGAGCGATGATGATGTTGCAGAACCCGCTGTTCCAGGAGTACAACACGGCTCTGTCGCAGCTGCTCGAACTGCACCAACAGCAACACCGGTACCAGCACCAACAGCAACAGCAGCAACAGCATCACCATCATCTTTCCAGACACCAGCACAGAGGCGGAACCGGCGCGGCCGCGGCACCGCCACCGCCGACGTCCGCCGCCGCCGCCGCAGCCGGAGCCTTTCAGACGTACGCGGCCGCCGGCGGCGCGGTCGTGTGCCGGACCAACAGCCGAGACAGCGCCGAGTCGGACGGCCTGAGCTCTTCGTCGCCCAGGCCCTCCAAGCCGTTCACCATCGACGCGATACTCGGACTCCAAGCGGGCCAGTCTGCCGCCGCCGCCGCCGTGCTACCGGTCGATCCGTCGGCCGCCGTCACCGCGCTCGACTTTTCCACCGGTTCGTCTGCTGCTCACGGCAAAAAACACTGCAGAGAAGGTAATAACCTAATGTTTAATAGCGGGTTTTTTTTTTCATTTTTTTAACGATAATATTGCTATGTGATCATATGATCACTCTCAATGGCCCAAAATAACTACACCGGTAACGATATTGCGTCGTATCGTGTATTTATATTTAGTTTTTGAAAGCAATCTAACCTTGCCGGTGTTTCGTGCATAAATAATATGGCTGAAAACAGCGGAAACCTTTCGCAAATGATAGAAATACCGTCAATTATTGTCATTATAATAATCACTATTTATTGGTGACCATTGTACAGTATTCGAGTAAATTATCTTTTTAGTACATTGATGATACATATTTTATCGCGTAATTACATTATAATATATAGCGAATAATTATTAATGTTAAAATAATAAAACTTATGTTAGACATTCCATTAAAAAATAATTAAGTTTTTTCAGTTTGACAACCGACTTAATTTAACATAGGTAGTTTAATGGTACTGATGTACGTGATTTTTCATTTATATATTATTTCGATTAAAAAAATTATCAACTTTTTCGACGGAATTAAACATTATACTTTGTGTTCATAATACGTAGTTATAAGATTCCCACAAACAATGAAAATCCCGAGTGATTATTGTAGAGGACTGATTGCTTTAAATATCGAGTGTATAGTTTTAGATGATAAAAAGAAGTCGGATTTTAGAGGACATAAATATGTTGGTACCTTCAGTTGATTATGGTATTGATTGGTGAGTAATGTATACCTACATTTGCATCTACAGTCGGCGCGTTTAGATTAGTTCTGAGAATAGAATTTCATACGGAAAACGGTATTTAAAAGATATATTCATCCCTAATTCTATTTACGTCATAACATTATGTCACAGATGTAAATAGAAGTAATTGACGTATATCGAATAAATTAAAAAAAACAATTAGTACGAGTTCACCTTGTTCCCCTATCTTGCCCCCCCCCCCACCCGCGGTACACATCGGATTTAGTGAATTGCGATTAGTAAACGTCTTTTTATTTTATTTAACGAGGAACACTCCACGGCCACGGCGCGGCGGCGTATGTACCCTGTTATACGAACGCGCGTATTATTTCTCCGAAATCATCCCGTAACAACGGCTCTGGGTCGTACGATTCCAATGGTCTGCGTTCAAACTGAACGATTTTCCGTTTCTCATATGACCAACTCGCGAGACACGCGAGACCGTTGCTACGCGTGAGACGACGGAACTCCGTGTAAGCACGTCTTCTTCTTCAATGTCACTACTATATACGACTATATTATGAACGATTGGACGCGCGCACAGATTGTTCTCCCGGCGCGGCGTAGCGCTGTTTAAACAGTAGCGAATATCGGTTAACCACAAGTTTCCTAAGTGAAATCTTAATTACAACGGGTTTTTTTCGATTTTTTTTTTTTTTTTTATTATTTATTTACTCACTATAATTCAGTCAGTGCATTACCACAGCTCGTATCGAAACCCCTTTGTCGTTACTCACGCGCGCGTTAGTTCACACAATCGTCTTGGCGGCCGATGGTTCGTAAAAATGTCACTCGCATACATTCGCATGTATGATGGGTACTTTATAAGGACGATAAAACAAAACAGCTCGGCCGTTCGGGGATGTTGTGGTGATGTCGCAGTCTCGTTGTTGGTTTTTATTCTGTAGACGTGCGATTCAAACACATTATGCAAAATGTACGTTTATTATTATTATCTATTGTACTCGACAAAGTCCTCTCCCCTCCCCCTTAAAGCATCTCGACGAGCTCCCTATATTTTATTCTATATATTATATATATATATTGATTCTACTATCCTTTTTTTGTATGTTTCGATACATACCTGTGCGAATCGACACACGGTTGTTTTTCATAATAGAATATTAATTGTTCTGTTCGCTAATGAGTATAAATAATAATAATATAATAATTTACGAGCCGTATAAAACGCGCTTAAAGGCAATTAATTGATATGGTTAAATCGCAAAAAGTATAAAAACAACTGCTACACAGGTACATATATTCCTTGTCAACATTATTTTCCGTTATTTTATACGCGTCTGAATGTTTTTGTTTTCTACTGTCCGTCATAAATGTAAAACGCATAATAATGATACATTTTTGCACGTAGAATATCATCATATGGTAAAAAATACAAACAAAAAGCGTCACATATAAATAATAACTCTTATATTATCATTTGCATACTCGTTATTGTTTTTGCTATAAAAAAACCAAGTGGCATTGTAGTAGTGTTGGAAATCGATTATATATTATAGTCAAACAGAATACATCCCGAGAACGGACGACATTTTTAACTGTAAACGTATTTAATGTTCACATTTCACTGTTGAACATATATTTTTTCAACAGAAGTCAACTGCAAATATGTTTTGAATTCGATAATGGAATATTTTTCCGATGAAATACACTGTACGCCCTGTCCTTTAAAGTCATTAATTAGCATCGAAACGATTAGCTTCAGTATAATATGTTAAAACATTTGTACACATCGTTAGTACAAAGATATAATATTAAACTCGTAATATACGACTATTTTCCGCTACGAGAATAAATAATTACTCCACGTGAACAATTTTTAAACACTTCCGCGATATAATTAATATCATGTTGATTATACACATCCTTTAGTTGACATGTAGTATTGTGTATATTTATTATCATTATCGAAAACGTCAATTCATAATTTTAGCTATGTATTGCAGGCACTTTCGGTTTTATAATGATGCCACGAGTCGTCGGCAGTGGCGTGTTTAAGATTTTTTTTCTCTGAGGTTGGTATTGAAATTAAAATGTTCTCACTCCGTTCAAAATTCAAACCATCTATATAATGTCATGAAAATTCCACGATGGCGAATAAATACGGTTAGTTAAACTTATTTCAGCAAACATTGTTTGTATTTATTTGTGGTAAAACAATTCTTAAATTGTGAGATTTATTTCCCACGTTTATTATTTTATTTTTTTTATTTCTCTTCACCGATTCAATATCATAAGTATTTACAAGGAATTTAATTATTTTGACGGTAACGACTGGTTTTGTTCAATCGTAAATATATAAATCTATATCATGTAGATTTGCTAATTTTGTAGTACGAGGATTGAATTATAAAACATTAATAACTCAAGAATGATAGTACTTAAATAGGCAGGTAAAAAAAATGTAAATAATTTTAATTGAAATTAGTGTAAAAGGTAAAAACGATTTGTTATTTCTTTACCGGTCATTAAAATTATTATAATGGCCTGCTGTAATTACCTGAAATTAAAAATATAATTATTGTAAATAATTATAATCACGTTTTAGTATAATAACTTATAATATTAACTATATTCAGTCAATAATTAATAGATAAAATATAACAAATTGTGCTGAGACTTTCCCGTAGGTATGCATACATACGTTTGCACACACTCGTAATTGTACATCTTTTATAATTGATATGAAAATTCGTTATAATGTGATGATGATTAATTTTCATCTCATTTTAACGCACAAAGTATTGATTGAAACCCACAAAAAGATAAAAAAAAAAAAAAGGTTTAAATTCTGAAATTTTTACGAATGACACATATTCACAATAATATGTAGTTAAATTTTGATTAGGTTTAAACAATATATTAAAAAATAATCATAGCTGACATCTGTGTAATATGAAATACTCTCACAGTACGGCGATACCTACGCGCATTGTCGTTAAGTATCATTCTTCGTCAAATGTTGTATTTTATTCTAGGTACCGCTATTGTTGTTTAAATTTCGTCGAACGTAGTTTTTTATTTTTCAATTCAAAACCAATATTTCCGTATTAATTATTTATGGGCGTTATTTTGCTTTATGCGCCATAATAATAGGAAGAATTAATAATTATATTTCGAAATGTTATGTTTTTATCACATTGCGCTTATCCACTTAAAACCTACCCATCATTCAGTCCCTTTTATGTTATTTAACCCTTCAAACTATAATAATAAAAAGGGGGAGAGATAAGTATCAATGTAGATTCTACAAGTACAAAACGTTATAACATACATATATATATATACTCTCTCACACACACACACCCATATGTATAATATTGTACAAAGCCATTCTATTCGTAAAGGTATATGCGTTTAATAGCCAAGAAGTTGTTTTTTTTTTAAATTTATATCAGATACCTAGGTGTACCAATAAGAAATTCCCATTTAAAATATTAAATCAATCGTATTGCACCCGGTATTAATTTTTAATACTGTTATAAAATATATTTTTAATTAGTCGTTAGTACATTTCTAACTAAATTATTATTATAAGTCAGAATAAAAGATTTTGTATACCGTGTTGGTTATATTATATAATTTCCCAACATCTTTCTATGAGAACAAGTTATCGGTTTCGATTATTTTAAGTAACAATAAAATATAAAAAATTTTAATGAATTCGATCGATTTCTTACCGTCGACTTTCTAAAATAGTCCAAAATAATTTATTCTGTTTTAACGATTAAAAAATACCTAGTTTCAGAGATACTTTATCGATTTCGAGTGTTGCCTCGGATAATATTATCGAGCTTATTATAAATAATAACTACTGTTTAATGAAAACGTTGTGTTTGATGCGTTTAGTAATGGCTATTTAATAGTACTCTACACAAATTATAGATTAATATAGCAAAAGCATTTTAAAACTAATCACATTCTTTGACCCGAGCTCTTGTGCTGAAGTATACAGGTATACTGCACACGATGCGGGTTGAATATTTAACGACTCGATACTAAAGTCATCAAAGACATCGATTTAAAAATCAGATTGAATACTGTAAGTAGATTTGTGATGGTAATAGTAATAGAAATAAAAAAACTTTCTGCGCCGGGATTTAGACGTTATTATTGTAATCGTGGTTATTTATTAGTTATGTACAAATTTGGAAATCCAAATTCTAAATATTGTAGTCTACAGTAGTAGTACTGAGTGTATGCCGATTGTCTGGTTCCTCAGTATACTATTATAACGCATTGTCTAAGGCGGTCGCCGTTCACTCATTCACTCCGGGCTATCAGAAGAGCGTTCTCAAAAGAAACAAAATAGAAACTGTAAAAAATAAACTCTGTGTGTAATACGAGCGCATTATGTATAGGTCAACACGTTTTTAAACCAATTCGGTCGATTTACAAACATAACCCATTAAACAATATCTACTACATCTGCTTGAAAATCTAAACGTCTATGATATTATTGACCTTTTTATCTTAGCCATTACTGTTATTTAATATTCTTTAGAGCGTTTTCAACGGACATCCGAATTGTTTTCAGAAAGGTGTTATTAATTTATAACTGTAATACGGTTGACTCTATTATGTGTAATAGAAGGTAATAAGACGGTGAGAATATTTGATATAATATTATTTTATCTGCGGTGAGAATATTTTAATATTCTAACATTCACAAAATAACGTATAGGTAGGATGATAATGATTAGATCATATAACTTGTAAATCGTACATAGAATACATAAAATTTTATGACGAATTAATTTTCTGTTACTATTTAAATTTATAAATATGTATGAAAAATAAAAAATAAAATACATTAGATTTTAATAGCTTTACAACTACGAAATAATAACTAGGCGTGTTGATAATAATGATGACGCGATGTGTACCAACAATATAACAACTACAGTCGTTCGGAAATCTACATTTTTTTTTAATCGTTTTATTTTCAGTGTTCCATTGAACGACGTCACGTTTATCGTCACGTTCGATATTAAACATGATATAAAATTTTTATAAATAATAAATCTATATACTAAGTATTTGTTACGTTTTCGTTTTATCATTGCGTCGTATGGCCATGAATAATAACGTTTCTGTTCGCTTCGTGTACCTATGTATATTGTACTTGTAAACGCGTCGTCGCATGTTTGAAGTTTAACCGTTTATACATTTCACCGAAACTCAATGACGCAATAATTTTAATCCGATGGTGTTAAACTAATAGAATGGGTAAATCTGGAATGATGACTTGAAATACCGCGTCTCCATTCCAAGGGACACCACAAAATGTTCAGAAATTCCTCTACACCGAATACCATTAACTACTACTACTACTACTACTCGGTTACGCAGAATGACAATCTACCCACAGCCATCTTAATTCAATGGTACATTATTATACGTTAATGTCATTAACATTAAAGAATATAATAATATACAGAACACTATATCATCCGAGAACTTGAATCTAAATTTTACGTTATGAATTGAAAACGGCAAAAAAAAAAAATCAAACGTAATTTTAAAGATCCAGATCGGAAGTATTTTCATACTGTGGTCGATTTTGAAATGATTGCATTAAGTATTTCAAACATTAATGCTAATTTAAAGGAAAGCATAAAATAAAATAAGCACAACACAAAAAACGTATTTTAAAATAGAAAAACATATCAAAAGAGCGCACATATTATTCCAAAGATGAAAAACTAAATAAAACAAAATAAACTTAATATTTAAATACATTTATGTAATATAATTTCATCGGTTAGGTTATAATTTCATTTGTTATGATGACGTTATTGAATCGTTTTCGATTAATGTTAGTTTTTATTAAATTATTCACTTGGTTCATAATAACGAATGTACTTTATAAAAATATATTGTTAGATAAACATGGAAAAAAAAAAAATTATTACTCGGAATCCTAATAAAAATTATGATATGACATAATATTATGTCGCTAACGCGTGTTTCGCGATTTAATTAATACGATTCGTTTTTGCGGTTTTAGAATTTCGATTAGTATTGTAATCAATTATACATAGTTGATAAAGTCGAAAACAACAAAAGCAACGGACGACGAGCATAGCGAATTGAGTGTGGGGGAGGGATTACACGCCCTCGTACGAAAAACTATCATCGTCGGTCGACAAAAGGCACCTGTTCGTCAAACGTTTTCGGAGGGTGGTTTGTATAAAATCGACCCCCGAGTGTTTACAATATTTATGAGAGTTTTCGTTAAAAACGATTTTGCCATTAACTTTTGTAATCCGTTATTTGAATACATAACCAAACCAAACACGATTAACCGACCAAAGTCCACCGCGAGATTATCGACATGCCTTTCGTATTGTATTTGTAATGAATTTCGGTAATATTTGCATATTTAACGGGTTTTTACCCGTCGTTTCACTGATTTAGAATATCGTCGTATCTTTATTTCTGTGCGAATCAACACATTTCGTCGAATTTTTTTCGTTTTCATTCGTTCAACGATAATCGGCCCGTTTTTATCGACTGTCGGTATTCTACTATTATACTATTGGTTTTATGATGCATAATATTTTCTCTTTTTTCCCCATGTTTCGGTGGGTTTTTCTTCGAAGAGTGCACGTTAACAAACAGCTAAAAATGTACTATTTTTCGGCGTTATAATTACGCCGACCACGATTTCAAACACAAAGCTGCCGCGACAAGTTACTTTCCGTAAACCGTATAAAAAAAAGTGCGATCGCGGTTTTTATATAATACATACATACATAATAATATAATGCACACGCCGCCGCCGCGATTTCTTACATATTAGTACATTCGTTTCTGACATATCCTATAATAGGTCATACTCTCTCGTCGAATCCTGGCCCGCGTTACGCGCCGTCGCCGGCGGCCGTATTTTATTACGAGTTAATACGAACGACGCCGAAGTGCTATAGAAATAATATTGTTACGACGAACGCGTTTCATAAACCGTAATATTCTACCGCACGTTATATTCTTTATTTACGCATTTATTATTATTTTTTCGCCGACGTTTTTGACGGATAATCTCGTACACGTATAATAGGTGCGCGCCCGGCGACGTGATGTTATCCGCGCACGTTTTTCGCATCATAAAAGTTTGGCACACAATATGCGCTCGTGTAAACGTCATGTTATTGTGTAAACAACTTTTCGACGTGTCGTGCGCGCAAAGGACACGCCAGGAATCCGCAGCGCGGCGGCGGCGTCGTCGTCGTCGTCGTCGCAGATCCTGCGCGTCCTTTTCGTTTTCGCCTCTCCGCCGCGGCCCGTTTCCGGTCCATTGTGGTACGCGTCCGCGAGCCGTATCGCACGGTCGTAAACTTAAACGACAAAGTCAAAAGGGGACGGGACGACGGCGGCGGCGGCGTTCGGCGCAAAGTTGTTAATTACTCTTGACGTCGCGCGCGTATTATACACACAAACGACAATAATGGAGCTGCCTCGGCGTCCCGGGCCACCACCACACGGGTTATAATGATGTCATAATAATTTCATAATTCCCGGCCGGCCCTCCGATTCCCCCGAAAATCTACTAGAGCCCGCGGGCGGTAGTTAAGTCCCGCCAACAACAATTTATCCCGCCGCAGCCGCCATCAATTTTCGACCATCGTTTTTCGCGCTCGCCGCCCGACCGAGTCTAAAAAAACATCTCTCTCCTTTTTTTTTTTTTTCATTTATCGTCTTTTGCGACGAAAGAGACGTTGTCGCGTTTCCGTCCTCCCGGCGAGAACGCGGCGTCTCGGGACTCGATTTCGAGACGTGCTCGTGTGTGGGACAGAGCGAAACTCGCGAAACGTCTCTGCGCGAACGATCCGCGTTGAGAAATAATACCAATGTGCTGCCCGAGTACCGTAAAATGGCTATCGTTTATACGCACATCTATTCAGTCGTTCCGTTGTTTCCTTGCGACTCGTTCGATGACTCGATGAAAATTAGATTCATAATCAAAGTTGGAAAATTCATA
Source organism: Drepanosiphum platanoidis (assembly GCA_948098885.1). Taxonomy (NCBI): domain Eukaryota; kingdom Metazoa; phylum Arthropoda; class Insecta; order Hemiptera; family Aphididae; genus Drepanosiphum; species Drepanosiphum platanoidis. The sequence goes on along the minus strand of OX402530.1, from coordinate 11,442,224 downwards.
TTTTGATTTTAAAGAAAACAAACCAATCGAATAATTACGCTAAACCGTCGTCGAGGAAAAATCCAAAATAAAATTATTACTGTCGGTGTTTTATCATACCGATTGGATCATATTATAATAAACCGCTAAAAGGAAATATTTCGACTATTGCATTTTTTAATTGTCGGTTATTTGCTTAATATGATTTGTAAGTCGAACAATGTAAACGCCTATTAAAAAGGTATTAAATTTTAACGATACACGGATACTACTTTAAATTTGATAGCGACACATGGGGAGGAGGGGGGGTAATTGTTCTGGATCGCTCCTTTTGAATATTAAGAAGCCTTCGGGCACCGCTCATGATATAACGTAGGTAGCATAATAAATATAGTCGAATTAATAAAAAAGTCAGTGTAAATAAAATTGGTTTCTATTGGACGTCTAAAATAAAATGTATTTTTTCCGGCTTTCTTTTGGAAAAATTTTTCAGAGAATTCTTTGGCGGCGCTTTTGAGAAACTATACCGTTCGTATAACGCGACACGTCGGTTTGAATTTGATTTCGATCGAGAGCCGTACAGACGTTTAAATGAATAAAAAAATCGTCAATCTCGGGCGAGGAGGCTGTTGAAAATCCTTCGAATCAGGGGTCCGAGGATCTCGAAAAACACGTGTTTCAATACGGATCGGGGTGACGCGCTAATCCGCCGTCACCGACTGCGACAGAGACAAAACACGGAGCGTAACGACATTAAATCGCCGTGCGATGTTTCCGGTCGAGTGGACAAGTGCAGCGTGCGCCACTCGAAAAAATAAAAATAAAAATACAACCCATAAAGCTTATTAATTATTACGATACGTTTTGTATTGGTCTTCGTTCAAAGGGTGCGGCGGCGGCGGCGGCGTCGTTTTTATTTAGACAAAAGTGTACGTCCGCCGCCGCCTCTCCCGCGCAGTTTAACAACAATAATATTCCCCGGATAGTTTGCTCACCCCTTTTGCCAAAGGGTTGACTCGACGGCGCCCTTTGCAACTTTTTATATTTTATTATTTTTAATACGTTCCCCATCGCCATAAATCACCGGAAGACCGGTTATTATCATGCGCGTATAAGGATCGTTGCGGTTTTTTTTTTAATTTTTTTTTTTCTTTTTTTTTCACACTCGGCAAGTGTGAATTCATATTTTATTTGCGGCCGGGTCCGGCGGTTTTGGCAGGACAAATTATTGTTCTAATTATTACGTATGCGTATTATTAACGCTTCGGCGGTTTGATATTGAAGAGCGAATATATGTATATACGTATGTATGTGTATTTTATTGATTGTTATACGAGTGTGTCGCGGGCGACTCTCGTCATGCTAATTCGATTGTCTGATCACAATAATAATAGTCGTATCATTACGACTGGAAGGGTGGATTCTCGTTGTAATAATTATTATTGTCACCAGTCAGGACGCGAAAATAATAATATGTTCGCGAAATAAAAATCGGGCGCGCGCGCGCCCATTAATTACGTTTACACCCACTTGATACCACGCGCTCGACTCGCAACGAAATACGATTGTTATTGCCGTCGCTGCGATATATCATATTTCGGTTCATAATCTATTCAGAAAAAATAGTAATAATAATAGTAATAATAACGTTTTTGTTGAAATGAATTTGATCCGTTCGCAATTCGTTGTTTCCAGTACAATGTATACGTCGCGAAATAAATTATTATCATTGTCGTGCTACTAACCGTTGACGCGTCACGGACATTAGTGCAAATAATCTACTGTTTGATTTGAAAAACGACAATAATAATTGTTGTTATTTGTTTTCAGAAAAAATCGAAGGGTCCAGTAAAAAACACGGCTGTTCTGGCAAATCAAAAAGAGTGCGCACAATATTCACTCCGGAACAGTTGGAGAGGTTAGAGATGGAATTCGAACGCCAACAATACATGGTGGGTCCGGAAAGACTATATTTGGCTCACACGCTACAACTGACTGAAGCACAAGTGAGTCGACCCTAATTATTATTATATATCACGCGATAAGGCGAAATATCGTTGAGTCGTTTTTTCCAATCGTTCTTCGTCGAATAAAAAAATTCGACTGTTTCGCGTTGAAAAATGCCAATGTCTCGTATTTTGTAACACGAAATGTCCGATTATTTTTACGTTTTCTGATGGTAAAAATCAATCATATTCGTTCGAAAATAAAACAGCAAATTAAAAAAATTAAAATCTATTTATTCGTGTTGTATAAATCTAAGGATGTAGGTATCTAAGGGTATAATTTTCAAAAAGCTCTGTTACCTATTATAATAATATCGTATTTAGAGCAAAACGATACTTTTGTCACAATAAAAAAATATCGTGCGACGAGAGCGCATCTTCGGTAACACCGAACAATAATTGTTCGCAATTATTGCGACATCGTATTCGCCGTTGTAGCTCATATTCGATAACGCAGTGTAATTGACGTCTCGTTTTTGCTCTAGGTTAAAGTATGGTTTCAAAACCGTAGAATAAAATGGCGAAAACAACACCTGGAAATACAGCAACAGAGGTTGGCCAATATACACCAAAGGAGCACGCAGGGAATGGTCCAAGAATGCGAAGAAGACGAGGACTCGGAAACGGAGGCCAACAATTGTTCATACTTCTCATAAACGACGCGAAAAGTATACTAACGTAGTTCACAACACGACTGACGTTTAAGTGTCGTGATTCGACAATCTACGGTGGTCTCGGCTCTGAGAGTGCATACGAACGTGGTGCGTTGCTCGTACGATGTCGTTTTAAACCCAAGGAGTCGGCCAAATCGCTTAGATACCTCGCGACGGGCAAACGTTAGTCGAGGAGAATATTTTCAGATGCCTTTGCCGCAAATCTGTTCTCCTACGTACGGCGTAAATCTTCGGGTCGTGAAGAATTTCGTTAAAATCTCTACGAACGGAACCGACGCGTCGAAGAACGGTAACAGGTTTTTGAAAATATTGTGTATGTTTACCTTACGAGTTTATCGCGCTTAAACCGACGTGTCAAGTATACAAGATCGTTAAATAAATAGCATATTAGATTATAATATAGGTTAGACGTTCCATTTATTATTTATTATATATATTACCGATGTTGATGAAATGTAAATAAATTTTATGTTGTAAATAAAATAAAACGTGTTTAACTTGAAAAAAGAAAAAAAAAGAAATGCACATTTCATTATTGGTGTTATTGAAAATCATTAATAAAGTTTTAAAATTAAACGCTTAATACTCGTTTGTCAAAATATTTATTTGTTTTTAGATCTTTTCACCATCCTGATCAAGATTTCAAAAAATCACGCTTATGAAAAAATATTGCAAAAAAAAAAAAAACTATAATATATTCTTATTACGATCAGACGTATATCATTTATCTAGTCGTTAATAATATTATTGAGTTACCTAACAAATCGAACGATATTATATTTATATTTTATAATCTTTACAGGTAACACTTTGCACCTGTTATATTTCTTAAATCGAGTATGTTACGTATTGTTAACACGTACACGACTATTAATTATGTTACGTAGATAAAAATGTTAAAAACTTGTAACTCGGAAATTCGTAAATAATTAATTTTTAAATGGCCGCAAGAAGTAAACATTAAGAAGGAATAAAAATGAAATCGCAAAAGAACAAAATACAATAATCTAAAAAAAGTCTGGAATGTATATAATGTACGTTTATAAAAATGTTTTTTGTTAACTTGGCTGTTGAAGTATTTTAATGTCATGCACGAAGACCCGAATACTTATAAAGATAACACAAACTAAAGTGTAAACAAAAAAAGGTAAGAATGAAAAACTAAAGAAATCCCTCGAAGAATGTTCGAAAACCGTCGGTATAAGATGTTTGCCAAAATAGCCTCTTCAAAAAGGAAAAAAGTAAAATTAACTCTTACATCGAAAAAAAAATAAACTTCCTAATTTTTTTTTGTTTGTTTAGTAGAAAAAATAAAAATTACCTTTTTAATTCATAATATTTTTATTTTAACCGTGTACGCATACCTGCATTTTTTTAGTATTTCGTGCTATTACAATGTAAGCGTATGGATTTTCTTTTTTTTCACGTCGAACTAAAACAAGCTAGCAATGGATATTTAAATCAGCGTAAAATGTGAAAAATAAATAATGCTTACACAAGTACAACGAGTAGTCGAAAATGCGTTCCGCAGATGAGATCACGAAATGTCCTGCCATTTTACTAACGTCGTCGTACGGTTTATTCGGAATGATAAATAAGTCGTTATTTATCAGTAAGGTAGGAGTGTACAACTATTTAACTTTATCAACTATTTTCATACAGTGTCACTGGACGTTCTGTTTCCGTCATGTCATCAAGTCATAGAGTTGTGTGACCTATTTGAAATATAAAATTTACCTATTGTCTTAAAATTTTACATTTATAGTAAGTAATTAATTATATTTCAATAACAGTAAATGAAAAAAACGGTTTAACAGATTAAAATTATCTGCCAGTAACAGAGATCGATTCCACATTTCACGGAGACGAGTTTAAAAATTAAGTACGACATTTAGAGAGATATTGTACAGAACTATAATAGAATAAAATTAAGTGAGTACCTACAACGATTAATAACGATATTTCTTGGGCGCGGAAATTCGATAATACGCCGTCGCTGCGTATTTGAAAACGTAATTTATTTGCATAATATTTTTTATGATTTCCCTTTAATTACATGTATGTATACATATATCGTATATATATATATATCCTTCGAAACTCTTAGAATAAAATAATACCGCCGCCGCCGGAATTTCATAACACCTAGATTTTTTCTTTCTAATACTGTTTCACGATTAGCGTTTTAAAATATTGTCGTGCCATTTCATTTTTTCATTTAAAACATATGTTTTAATAGAAACTGCGAAATGTATGCCACGAGTAAACGTATGTATGGCTTGGAATAAATATTCAAGAACAAATGACACTGTGATAACGTTGAGCTTAAAAATAAAGCTTCGGGTACCAATGGAACGGAATAATTATTAATGGAACTATGGTTTGCGATCAGACCGAACTCGCTACAGCCGTGAAGCCTCAAACCGTTTGTACGCGGAAGCTGCTTGCGGTCACCTTACATATGGCTAAAGTGTCAGACAGAAAAAAGAGTTGAAACACAAGACAACCGTTTCGAGTTCACGTTCCTGTGGACCAATCGCAGCGGCTCGTTTGTTCGTAATCAGACGATAAACAAATAAAACTAGGGCTGTAGGTAACGAATTTTGAGACATTTCAAAACGTATCTATACTAAATGAATAGGACTCCGGCGCCACTGAACTACAGATACACACGTTAAATATATTTCACATGACATTTCAGTAAATTATCGCCATTCGCCACGTAAGCGATCATAGCGAATTCGAATTTCAGGAGTTATTCGTCTCGTACGAGATATAAACAAAATCGATCGACGACAAAAGCAAAAAAGAAAACCGAATAGGCGTAATACACCGTGCAATAGTCTCGGCGTAAAGAATAGTCCGATAGTATTGTGCGCACGTTACGACGACTCGTGCAAAGCGTATCCCGACGACGAAACAGTGAAATAATCGCGTCTAATTAATTCTTCCGGTGAATACCTACATATATACGTATATATGCGCGTCGGTCGGCAAAACTAATAAAAACCACCACCACCTAACCTTTGCGAAAAGTACAGAAAAGTAAACTCGGTCGCAATCGCGTCGTCGTCGTCGTACACGTAAAGTGGACGCGAAAATGATAAACGAAAACTCGGCGCGGTGTACCTATACATACAAATGGAGACGAGAGGACTCATGGGTCGTATATAAATTTACGTGTAATACCGGATCAAAGAGAAAAGTATACGCGCGCGCATATATAAAAATATATATACACGCCGTAATGAAACGTATTTCGCGTCGTCTGCAGTCGTCCTGTGCTCGAATCGTACCTGGATCGCAATAAAAGGCAATTTAAATTTTCCATTACAAGAGTCGGCGACAGTATAGTGGCGGCGGCGGCGGTCGGCCTCGGGCCAGGGGGTGTTTACTACTGCACAGGTATATAATATATATAATGTATAGTTTACGAGTGTTGTGCTTACGGGGAGAGGGAACGGCGCGAGAGGGACGAAACGAGGCAATTTCTTCCGAAACGTCCGCATAAAGAAGACGTTTTTCCGTTTTTAAGTGGCTGTCTGCGGCAAAAGATCTCGGTTTTTTTTCTTTCTTCTTTTTTTTTCTCTCGTCTCCCCGACTACTGCTCCTCGCCGCCGAGGGGGACTTTTTTTTCTTTCTCTCTTTCCACACGCGTTTTATTCTCTCTCCCCCCTCCCCCATTCGATATTAAACGCGACACGGCGCCGGCGGCTCGCACACATAATAATAATATATACGACGTAACACCGCACAGTATATAGCAGACGCTCCACACACACACACACACTAGGTCGCTTATAAATATATTATACGTCGTTCCTATGTGCATATATACACGTACATATTATATTGTATATACCCGGTGACGGCGCGTAACGCGCGGGCGGTGACGGCGGGAGAACTACCCCTAAAACCTCTACCCCCGACCGTTGTAGCCGCCATTATTATATCGTTTATATTATTAAATCACTGCCGCCGAACACCCAACCGCAGCTTTTAGCCGCCATATTTCACGGCGACCGCTCTCTCCGACCTACTACTCCTTTCCTCTCTTGCTCTCTCTCTCTGTCTCCTGCCTGCCTGCCGCCGTTCCCTGTTACCGTTATCCTGCTGCACCCGCGGCGTGTGTATATACACTATATACGTATATCCGTATATTATAATATTATGATGTGCTGTACACGCGCGCGCGCACCGAGATCGTTTAGACCACGGGGGCGGTGAGAGTCGCCGTCGGATGGAGACGCGCGACGGAACGGGTAGCACGCACGCGGCGATATTATCACAAAACCGAACTCTAAAAGTTTTTAATATTCTCTCTGCACTGCATCATCATGTATATAATATTCTCTGTAACTCTTCGTCGGACGAGCGCGCGTATACGCCGCCGGTACGATCAATGGTTGCCGGTCGATATGTTTTCTAAATTCCAAAATTAAATGAGCCTCGATGTGCGTGCCAACTTATTCGTGTTTAGACAAAACCAAAATAATAAAATGCTTTTCATTTTCATTTCAGTCGGGTACAATATTATTATCGTCAGACGCGCTAGTAAATATAAATAATAAAGATATTTTGGCCAAGGACGCAGTACGGACAGACCCAGTCAATCAGAGGTCGGTCCTAAAATTTAATCCGAATAAATCGTTTCGTCAAGCCGAGAGTTGAATACGAATTCGTTCGACATGACGATATCCTGCGGGATCGTCAGTGATTGCGTTCGCGATGCGTAAACGCGGGGTCGCCGAGATGCAGATAAATAATGAACGCACAGATCACCGACCCTGAAATAATCGTCCGTTCGGCACTTCAGAGACGACAATGAGTGAAACGGTCGTTTTACACTCAATAATGATGTAATGCAGTGGTCCGCCGCGAACAGAACACATTTTAGCGGACGCATTTCTGCGGTTAACGCGCGTCTATAAAGGCGTTCGAACGGTCCGTGTCCGAGTATTGATAGTGATTTGTCATCTCTGTTTTCAGAGCCGAATGAGTGTGTGGTAAATAAATTAAATCTACTTTAATATAATCGTATTTATTCAACTCGAACCATAACAAGTGTATTTGATCGATATTGTATTGTAAAAACGCGAACGCGTTACAAAGGGGCTGATGGAACGATATGAAGATATGAAATATTTGTTCGACACGATATTTTCTCGACAAAACGACATACAAAATCAACATTTTTTAACGACAATTCTGGAAAAAGAATCGGCATTGCGTTTCGAATGAAACGAATCTCGACACAAGAAATTCGAAATTTTATTTTAATTCAATAAATCTTTGATATTTTTTTCAACAGACAAATACGTAGAACGGATCAAGAGCTTAACAAGTAAATTATTTTACGCGTCACGATTCTCTTGGAATTTGTTTTTTGTTAAGTTCACCGTGTTTGTTTTGATTTTAAAACTTTCGTAGTAGTTTCTACTGAACACGCTCAATATAATTCTCTGCATATTCAAGTGGTTTTAAAACGATTATAAAATGTATTCATTTATATACATATATTATATACATATCGACGATAAAGATGGAACTCATAATAGGCGTAACTGGGCCTTTATGTTTCACAATATAGGATGAAGATTTATATTACAACATACCTATATTATATAGTTTTCGTTGAATTTTTTTTTTTTTTAATGAACTTTATGCAAAAAGAAAAAATAAAGACAGAAATAGAGGCAAAGAGACAGGACCAGCTCGTAATCAAAATTCCAAAACTATCTACCAAATTTGCAAGAATAATGGTAGTAAATACAGTGTACGAAAGACAAAATTACCGCTAAGTGATAGTTGTCATTCAACTTAATAGAAAAGGCCAAAGTTGTATATAAAAACGATAAAAATGTGGGTAGTTGAAAATTCGATTTTGATAATTATTGCGTTTGCAAACAAAATACTAACATCTAATTCTTGTCCTCGCGAAATTGTTTAAACAATTCATATAAATGTTCTATATTTTATTTTACGCATAGCGTTTAAATAATTACATACATGCGCGATTTGTTTTATTCTTCGGACAAAAGTTAGTTCAACTTACCTTATTGAAAAATATACTTCTACTACTAATATGTCAACCGTCTTAAAAAATAAAGCTGATCCGACCAACCTCTTTCACTCAGAATCATTTTTTCGAGAGCAATGGTATACATATTATAATTTAAACTGTGTTATATAAATCTAATATTGAAATATGTCAATAGCTATAAAGAACGATGAAATTGTTTTCGTGCGTATGACATCGTGGTCGACGAAACGTTTTAAAACGTTTAAAACTATAACAGCGGTAATCGGTTTTAATAAAACTCCACGACGAATATTACAATAACCGTGTTCCGAGTACAGACTATATTCGACAGACTTTGCGAACGCACAATGGAAATATAATTTTTCTTTCCGCATACAATATTAATACTCGTATATATATTATGAAAGTATATAGTAGAACGAGAGCGGAATTCGCGTACTGCAATCAATATAAAATAAAGTATCAATATGCGTCCAAGTGTTTCAGTCGGTAAAACAAAGAGAAGGGGTTGCGCGGCGGCGGCGGCGGGGACATTTTATAGTTTTTGTGTTGAACTTTGAAAAATCTGCGCCGTTGATAAACGGGTTAAGTGTTTTAATTACACGGGAGATTTTATCGCGCAAAAACACGACTAAACGAGCTTCCGTGTACGAGGACGGCAGGCTAATTAAATTTGTCAAGTTAACAAATACTGCAGCAGGACGGGAGTGGGCGGCGTGGACAAGAGGCGGTGGTTCCATTATACGAGGACGCGGGACGGCACAGCGGCGGGATTCCTGTATAGAGCCGAGCAAACCAAAATCGTCATCCCTTTTAGCTAAAGGCCCGTTATAAAAGGCATTCCTGGTTTTTATTACATCATCCATGAAGATCACTGCAGGCGGCGAGGGGGGACACAGAGGGGTTTATTGGATTTCCTTCTTGCCCGTATCCTTCCGCCGCCGTCATCCCGAACCCCGCGGATGTGTATTATTGTAGCTAATAATATCGTGTCCTCTCGTCGTCGTTCTTTCTCGTCCCCGAGCCCTTCTCTCCACCGCCGAACCCTTGTCCGACTCCACGGATGCCTCGTTTAAATGTCTCACCGACGATATTTACCGAAACCTCTATTCAAGACCGAATCGATTAAAAAAAAAAAACAAAAAAAAAACCAAAAAATGTTCGAATGACAATGCGCGCTGACACACGAATAAGACAAGTAAGAAAGATCGACCGTTGAAATTTCTTTTTTTTAATTCTACTTCGTTTCCATATCCACCGAACTCGGAAAACAACCCAACACTCGGGATTTAATCATTTATTTATTTTAATGACACGCATTGTCTACAAGAATAAAATGTATTATTCAATTTTCTCGAACGATATTAATATTTTATTTCAAGTAAACGTTCGAGTGGATTGAGAATACAAAACAGCCGCAAGAACAGCCACGCATAGAATAAATGAATAGATAAATTGGGGTGGAAAAAAAATTGAATGATTTGTAAAATATTTCCAACGGTTTGTGGCGAAACCAGGGTTACCTTTACGTTACTAATAATTCACCTAAACGTAAAACAATGAAGTTTTTCCACAGCTGTATTGGATTGCTGTTAATTTTATTATTGGCCAGCAAATGTTTGAAAATGTAATTAATGTAAAATTGACCAGACCTAATGAGAGACGCGCAGTACCTAAACAAATATTTCTACAAGATAAAACTCACATTATTTCTCATGAAATGAGGCACTTAACTGTCATAAATAAAACAAAACAATAATTACTTTATAGATGATGTATTATTATCAGTATGTTGGGCAATAACGTAACGTAAGATACTCGATACTTAAAAAGTAACGTCGTTGTAATTAAATTATTTTCTATATAAAATAACGTACTTCTAACAAAGTTACTTTTTTTGCCGGCAACTTTATAAAATACCACACACGTACAAAAAATAAAGAACGACGTTAAGCGATTAAAACTTTGAAAGCGCTTTGTTGTATAAAATGAATATTAATAACAAAATAGTTTAATGTAGTTATGAATCATGGGATATCGATTGTAAAATATGTTACATCTTATAAACAAACAATTTTAATTATTTCAATTTTAATTTTACGAGTAGTGCTTACTTGTGCCATAAGTTGCTATTTATTGTAATGTCGTCTCTATAAAAATAATGTTCATCCTAAAAATTATGTTTTCATATATTTTGAAGTAAATCTTAAGCTAAAAGTTTATTAACTTTATTTTAAGAAATAAAACACGAGTGTGTCGGTATAAATGTATAATAGCAAATACATGTTCAAATGTATAATATTCACTTATGATTTCGCGAAGTTTAGACTTTTATGATAAATTGTAGATTATATAGTTTAAATTACTTAAAACGAATATTTAGTTAGAATAATTCATTATATCGCATTCATCATCTCACTATTTAATTAATTCATTTTTTTATTTCAATCAATTATCCACTAATATACTTATATTATTATCTTACGCAGCTGAATTGGAAGTAGTATTAAAGTATAAGCATATTACTCACGAACATGTTTATATAACTAAGGCCAACAAAATCATTTCTACCGAATGTTAATATACATTTTGTACAAATAAACACTCATCGGAATGAATTTTACACTATTTTAATTCAGTACTAATATATGCTAAAAATAGTAAATATTCCATTTAAACTTCGTTTAACGTTGTTCGATTTTATAACAATATTACAGTCGAAATTAAGCCGTGAGTTTATGATAAAAGTTTTCAAATCATTCGTATAATGTACGTATAATTGGTTTTTTGTTATGATGCCCAGTTTTAAATATGCATTATTTAATTATAAGTTTATCCAACGTGGCATTAATTAATTTGTCATTTTGACAGCATTTTCACTTTAGTGTTAAATTAGTTTAACAATAAAAAAAAAATGCATATGTTTTCCGCTGTAGTTTGAATTATTTGGAAGTAGTTACAATCGAAATTATTCGAATGAAATTAATTTATCAAAACGTAATAGTATTTTTTTCCATTTTTTTTTTCCTATTATTTGCTATTATTTAATCCAATTTATGTTTATAATATGAGTTTGTACGCAACATATTTTAAACTAAACTTCATATGCCAAGTGGTAAGTAAGTATGTACCATTATGTTTATTGTATAATATAACAATCTGTACATCTTATATTAGATGTGGTATGTAATAATATTCCATGTAACATGTACATTCCAAAATATAATCAACAACGTTATTACTTCTCAATTATGTTCAAACTTCAGAGAAATACATGGTATATTAGATAAGTTTGTTTGTGATACATTTAAACTGTATGGTAAACTAGCTAAGGCAAAATAAACTTGACTAGTTAATTAGTTTATCCAGAAGTCCGGAACACAATGTGATCGAAATCTTTAAAAAGTCGAATGCCTAATCCATAAGCCATAACTTTGGAAACTATTAATACTAATAATAAATGAATGCGTAGTGCATTATTTTTCGGTATTATTAAATACTTATAAAATACTTAATAATATCTTTGTATTTATATATTCCGAGAATAATTTAATGTATATAGTAACAACAATAGGAAGTATGTATTCAACATGAGTGTAATTATTTTCTTTTTTTCTTTTTACTAATTTAATAATTATTATAGCTTTCGTCAAACGTGAGCATTTAGAAGATTTCTCCGCACCGTCCGCAGAAAGGTAATGATAACATATAAATTATTCTTATTATTTAAATATTATTTGCTCGCGCCCAACGGTTTTTTTTAATTTTCATAATTATAATTTTATAAACAGGTGCATTTTAAAATGTGGGAAAATTAATTTTACTTTCCTGTTTTCACATACGATATTGGTTAACTTGAGAAAACAGTAATACACAATCGATATGCATTGATCTCTCTTAATAATTTTTGTTCCTTTTGTTTTATCTCTCATGTCCGACATTGATTTAATTGATACATTTAAAAACGTATAATCGCCTATTATCATAATATGTACACTGCGTGTACATTATGTAATATTATGTCAAAATGCTATTGTCGCGACGACGACGTCTAAACAGTTGACGTACCTACCTTCACCGACGACGTCGACTTGATGAGCGCGATGTACAGACGAATATTTTTTGTCCACATAAGAGCGGGTAGTGGATACTTTGAAAACTTTATTCGACACCCGAGATATTTAGGGAGGTGTGAGTATAACTTAAAGGCCAAAGTTTGTTAAAAGTTTAGTCTTTTGCCCGCGCAGAGACGCGCGAAACGTTTCGAGAACCGAGTAATTAAACCGACGTTTTTTTTTTTTGCACACAAGAATTCAACGGACTCTCGGAATCCACGATCGTGATATTCTATGACGATCGTTTATACCACGCGCGTTTGATCTGAACAACGATATAGTATAGTAGTAGTGCCGTGATTATAACGTTAATAATCCGGCACATGTCAATCGCGACGGTTACTCGTCGGACAGTATCGATCCGGCAATCACGCGTGAACTGCAGTAGAGCGCAGTATTAATACATAATATTATGTGTTTCGCGTGCGCCGCGCCGTGTCCTTTGAACTTTCCGTTTTAAAGGACACGCGATGCGAATCCAATACGTCTAAACCGGGTCTATCAGCGCACCGAGATTGGAATTTTGATAATACCGCCGCCGAGTGTTTAAATGAGGGGAAGGGCGGTGAAAACGACGCATTATACATCGTCGTCGTCGTCGTCGGATAATTTGTGACGTTTAATAACGATCGTCCCCATCCTGGCCGGCGCCGCGCCGCCGTCATCGAGTGGCCACTCGGCGCGCGCGGACCTATATCCGACTATTGTTGTACGGCGAAAGGACGATCGACGTACCGTTTTTATCTGGCCGCCTGTCAAAAGCTTTTTAAAATCCACAAAGTAAAAGAAGGGAAAATAAATACATTTTAAGGTGAAGATTACCCCGGAGAACAAGTTCGTGTGAGGGCCCACGAGCTCACAATTTACAATATAACGTTTCATTATTATGTTAGTTTCCATCCGCTACATCGAAACCTTTCGCCATCTAACGCCCTCGTTCACTCGGTTGATTACTTAGACTTTTCAACTTTTTAACGAGTCGCATAGTTTTGACATTCTATTGGTAGACAACGCGTAAAACCAACACATTTATACCGTCAATTGGCGTGCACGCGATAAATGATTGCCCTTTAAATACGCGACTATTGTTATGACTGCACGTGGCGTAATTTTTAAATTAATCTAATAATTAATTACTGAAAATGTTATTGAGAGCGTTCTTAAAAATAAGCTGGACCTCAACATTTACCCGCTGCTAGTTTCCACGTGGGCCTCTTTAATGCCTAAAATACGCCACGGTTTTCAGTCTCCGGCCACATCGAATTGCCCGTTTCAGTCGAACCATAATAGACGCGATCGCTTCGGAAATCATTATAATATATTGTTATTTGTTATTACAGGCACGGATTCGCAACGGGTATACGGGGTGGAAAAAAAGCTTTATTGTTGTTATTATTATACGTTATTTCATATTAAACGATGACAAACAATGTGCCCGCGATACCAGCAACGGGACTCAGACGAGGGAGTGCTACTGCCCGATTTCATAATATCGTACGCGATGACGCGCATCTCTCCGCTCCGACGACAGGGCTTTATCGGACTAATCAAAATGTGTCTAATAATATTCTCGTATACTTTGATTACTAATATTTTTTAAACGATAAATTTCAATTTTTAATTGTAAATTTGTTAATATTTCAGGTACGAATTTAGACATCATTTCTCAAACGTAATTCAAACAATAGTGTAAATTGTTTTTCCAACCATTGATATAAGAAATATTCTATTTTTATAGGCGTAATTTAAATGATAATATCAATGGTTTAGCCATTTTAGTTTTGCGATCAATTGTTTTTCGATCGAAAGTTTTCGAGCTGCAATCGACGCGATACCCGGTAATCGGGTTTAAGTACTCGCAGAATCGCGACGGCTGGTACTATTATTTTAATAATAATAATATAACGGACTCGTATATTCATATTATATACGTGCATTTAGACGGCGGAGGAAGCAAAAAATAAGCGTTATTATTATTACTGTACATTATATTATATTAAACGACGACGACAAACAATACTGCCGCGAAACCGGCAGCGGGGGACAGCGCGATGCGGCGGCGCTTTTATACGTATACGCCGGATGACACGCGCCCTCTCCGCTCCGCACATAAAAATTCCTACGGCTCGTTACGCGCGCAATATCGCGTACACGAGCTCGGAGGGGCTCAAAGTCTTTAATCTGTTGAACACGCGGATCTAATCGCAGCCGTCGTCGTCGTCGTCGTCGTTGTCGGTCGCCCCTCATCGCTCGGCGAGGGCGGCGGAGGGCTCGTCATTAAAAAAATAATAATAATAATGCGACGACGACAAAAAAATGAACAACACCGTTCAAAAGCCGCCCGCGCGCTAGCCGCGGCGGCGGCGGGAGCGGGCCGGAGGATTTTTATATTAAAAATAATAATAAACGTTACGCGCGGGAATTTCATTAGCTTTTGACCGGACGCCGCCGCCGCGAGAGTAACATTTCGCGGTATACGCTTTAGAAAAAAAAAAAAATTTTTACGATTTTTATTACGAGCGATCGCGCACACGTTTATACTACCCTCCTCCCCCTATAATGGGTGTACGATCGGTAATAAAACAACGGAAGTGAATGCGATACGCGACCGCGGCGCGGCCCCGACCAGCGTTAAGCAACGGGGTTAATAATTGCCGAGAGAAATGCTGTTTGTGCGTAAATCGTACGCGCTTTTATAAATCATTACAGCGCGATTACGATCTTATTGAATTGCTCGTGTAAGTATTGAGTATATACGGGGGGGGGCCCGATTTAAAGGTAAGGGCCTCGAACTTTTTCCCCGTTTAATACATATGTACAATTAAGGCGCGTCCATGCCTAACAATAACATTTGAAAAACGTTCGTCGAACGTTTGTTTGATGTATACGTGTTTCCACTGAGCGAATAATACGTATCAATATGTGACAGACTATTTAAACAATAAACTATTTTTTGTCACGACTGTTGGCAAACATATAGCGAACAACAAAATTATGAACAAACGTTCGTTGTCATTAATAAAATGTATGACAAACATTCGAAAAACGTTCGACGAACAATGTTTTCCCAAATGTTCGTTAGGTGTGGACGCACCTTTATATAATATACACCCCGTCGACATGAAATAATGTAACGCCCCCGGCGGCTTCGGGGGTGAGATTATAGAGACTTTAATGATCCCCGTAATCGTCTTATCGACGGGATTATTGTAGTAATGGTCAACATAACCTCGTTAGGCATCTCATATATTATATAATCGTATATAATATTAGAATAATTGTCGACTACTTAAAATCGCGTAATCATGAACATATAATGATGACGATGTAACAATATTATATAATAATCATACAATAATAGTAATGACAACAACAACAAGTGTGTTTGCGCGCAGTCCGATAGTGGGCGTGTTAATCAGGACAATGTAAGCTGCTCGCGCCACCCGGCCAATGACAGCCGAGCTGCGCGCGAAACGCAACCGATTCCGATCGAAAGTTTACCAGCTGGCAGGAACCGAATGCGCTGACGATCAGTCTAGTGTCGACGACGGTACAGTGAACTCTCCTCGGTCTATATAAATATTTTAGTCGTTATTTTTCTCCGTTTATAGTCGATAATGTTTGTCATTATTGTTATTACTATTATTTCGCCAACGACGAGTCAAACTTTCAATCGTGACTTTTAATTTTTTTTTTCCATTTCAATCGTTTTTATCGAGTGATTTTCCGTTACTTAATTTCACGGGGCAACAGACAAATCGCAACAACGGGCACTACGAACACCGAACCTACCGGCAGGCAGTAAGTAATACCGATTATATTTATTTACAGTAGATTTATTATTAAGTCTCAATTATTATAGTTGGTATTTTTTTTCAAATTCATAAAAACTCACTGATTTCACGCGCCATTAAAATTTATCATGAATTCTGTGGGCTCGCTACTTTTGCCGATTTTAAGTGTTAAGTAGTGAACCACCTTAAAAAATAGCCATTTCACGTTACGAGTGCATCGCAATCGAGTGCGATGCACCACGCTCTTTATGATGTTATACACTCGTGCCGCGCCACCGGTCGTGTTTTTACCCTATGGCCTATGCATTTTGTCGACGGTTTCGACCAATTAACGGTTAGACATTTCTCCCGTGGTGTGAGAAAAGATATCGCGGAACCGATTTGGACGGGATTGTCCGTCTCGGTTTTTCGACTTCGTCTCGTGAGTTCACGGGGTAGTTGCGCCTTATACACCCCGTGGAAACGCGCCGCCGCGAGTTCCATTATTGCGGATACGCGCGCATTATACGCCGTCCATATACGCGATCGCAGCTCTCGAAAGATATTGGAACGATACATCAACCCTCGGCGCCCGTCCGCCCGTTCGCGCACGTCGCCGCCGCGCCGCAGCCGTCGATTCGCGTCTGAAAATTAAAAGTTAATGTACATAAATCACCGCGGAACGAACGTACGAATCCCGCGCCCGAGATATTGTTATATACTCGACCCGCGTCGTTAATTTATCGTCCGCGCGTCTCTCGCATTCAAAACGGCTTCCGGATCTCGGGCGCGGTGCCGCGGATTCGAATGTCTCCCCTCCCCCTGGCCCCTTCCCCCGAATCGGGAAATATCTCTGCGCCTCTTCGCGAATCATTTACAAATACGTCTTTACGTTTTTTCCGTCCAAATAATTCGACGTTATGACCGATTTTGAAACATCATCACGTGTTTAGACCTAAACGAACTAATAACAACACTATATTAAAACCGTCTTCTACTAACCGGGTAAATTAAAAAAAAAAAAACTCAATCGTCCTTGAGGAAACGCGTCTATAATTGTTTAAATATATAACCACCAAAACCCACCCAATAAAACAAATGAGCTCTATAACAATACCACTAAAAACACCACTCGTCGTCTAAATAGAGACTGGTCCAGAAACCTACTAGGCCTATGTGGTGGTGTAGTAACACTGCGAGTCGGATAAAAATATCAAACAAAAATAATGTCGTAAATGTAAATTAAAATGTATCAAGTTAGGTGTGGTCAATGGACTTTTTCCTCTTTACGCTTTCATGTCAATTAATATTCCTCTGATATCAAAATTACTTATTTTAAAAAATACTACAGGTTGTAGTTTTATCAATAAAAAAAAACATATGTATATAAATTTCAGCGGTGTAGTCGTAAAACTCATAAACGTTAGTTTTACTTTTCTTAGACAATTTGAAAACGTCGCAATTTTGTAAATTATGATTATGGCCCGAGATTTCCAATATTATCCGTCTCCCGTCAGTGTTTTCGTTATAATCATTTTAATGCGAGTTATTAATGTGTAAAATATTTGAATTATAAATGCTCAAATCTTAGTTTCAAACTAAAACGTTGGAAAATCCAATGAGCAAAATCACCAATAACATTCTAACCATTACATTTGATTATGAAACAGCCGACTAAAATACACGATAAAATAAATATTTTAATAAATATACTTAAATTATATTACATTTACTTATGTAGACTTTATAGGCGATAAATATATTTTACAGAAAAATATAAATTTTTTATTTAATAATTTTTTTATATAACTTTGCGAGTTTAAACCTGCCAAATCACAACTGTTGGTTAGGTTAGATTAGAAATAAATACTTTCCAGTTATAAATTTTACATAACATGTGACTTATAGTTTTCCCAGAGCAGTAGAGAACATAATAATATATTGTTGGCCATCTGCTGAATTATAAAATCTTTTATTTTTGTAATGCCCACACCGATATAGATTTATAATTTATTTTCGGCAATTTAAATCGTACTTTATAATAAAATTACGATTAGGATGTGTACCTACTGCGTCGTCGTCAATACCGATATAATTACGCGCCTCTGAACCCCCCCCCGTGAGTGTCGGTAAACCATCGACGTCCCTAAGCCAACTGTCCGCTCCGAGGTCTCTCGTATATGTATTTACCGCACGAGTCTCTAAAACGATCGGACGGGACGAAAAATACGCGCGTGCGACTGAATATTATGTAATAACAGTATGTAGTATGTAATATACGAGATAACGGTACCGATATAAAAACTATAAAGCGCGTTTTCTTCGGAAAGGAATTCGAAATCCGCCCCGTACGCGACCGATTCGTATTATTATTAATATTATTATTATACGTATGTATATACGCGCGCGTCTGCGCCTTTGCCATTTATGATGTTTGACCGACCGGAAGTTATTTTAATATTCAGTATCGCTTAGGAATGCCTTTGTGTATGTGCGCATGGAATTACACGCGATTCGGTTCCTTGTTTGTCAAATTGTATCATAACCGCGCTGCCGCCGCCGCCGCCGCGCGTATTGTTATTATTATTATATTACTGTTGTATAATATTATTATTTCCCTGCAAGTCCCTCGCCGGAGGCTCGCTGAAAGTTTGTGGCTTTATTCACACACACACACACACACACACACACAATAATCGCAGTGTACCTAACTGGTCATCAGACGGACGACGACGACGACGTATGCGCGGCGAGTGTGATTAATGTCTTTTCGGACGACGTCCTTTTAATAATAACACGTCACAAAGGACATTATTGTATTCGTGTAAGTTGACATTTGTAAAAGGGTATTCAGGTCGCGGCCAGTGGCGCGGTGGAAAAAAAAAAACACTAGAAAAGGTCCCCTTTCAACTTTTAATAACAGAATAAAAGTAATTTATCAAGATATAAATAATAATAAACAAAAAATAAGGTGTAAAAAAATTTTTTTTTTTTTTTTTTATTGATAATTCGTGAAAAAATATTAAAATATATACACATTAAAGTACAATAAAAAAAAAAAAAAACTCATATCACGATTGATATCCGTGTTATGGCATGTGCGTCGTTCCCCATTGACGGCACGGACGGGTATATTTGTATGGGCAAATCCCACACCATTGTCTCGATGTCTATGTGTTCGGGACCTGTCCAGCAAGTGCCCTCTTTGGTTTCGTCCACCCTTTCCCCCGAGGTCTTCGTACTGGTGACGAATTCGAAATGAAGCCTCCATTTCACGCACACTGTAACAGAACGTGCGAGGGAAATTAAAATTGTTTCGAAAGTCGCAGTAAACGCAAAATATTTCGCGGATCGATCAACGTGCCTTGAAATAAAAAAAAAAAATCAAAATCATAATCGGAACGGTTTGAGTTTTAAACGCGCTACAGCACGCGTGTCGGACTGATATATTGTATAGTCCGCGAGCTGTCGCACAACAAAGATGACTGGGGCTTTTTATTTTAAATGTTTATTTTTTTTTTCTTTTTCAGTCTACCGTGCTTTTATCATTGGAAAACGAAAAATTGCGGGCCAATCCGATCAGAACAGGCGAGGCGATTTTAACTGAAAAATGTTCACGGAGAAAATCAGGTAAA
Source organism: Drepanosiphum platanoidis (assembly GCA_948098885.1). Taxonomy (NCBI): domain Eukaryota; kingdom Metazoa; phylum Arthropoda; class Insecta; order Hemiptera; family Aphididae; genus Drepanosiphum; species Drepanosiphum platanoidis. Next base: position 11,421,999 of record OX402530.1, on the reverse strand, counting down.
ATCGAAAATATTAGGATCCTCCTTGGGACCACACCTTGGTGATTTAATTACCTAATAGCGTGCTAAAAGCCGGGGTCACGTTCAACGGTATGGCGAGCTGCAAAAACGATTTTAACGTGTTTGCACAGAATTGGTGTTGAGTATTGTACGAAAAGACTGACACGTTGTCTTTTCTAGGTCTCGGGCTGGTAGCGATGAAATCTTTGTTCACGGCTTCTTCGCGCTGCAAGCTGACCGTAAACTATAAAAACAACATTGTAAATATAACGCGGGTAATTTAAACGGCAGATAATATTAAATTTTTCTACCGTTTTTTTTTTTTTTTTTGTAATAAACTACACTTAAGCTAGCAACGGCGGAAGTTTTTGCGGGGGGGGGGCCCGGGGCAGATTTTTACTCAACCCTACCACGAAATACAATCACTTTTTGCCAAATATTTACCACTAACGACATTTTCCCGCAGTTTGTTAATCAAAAATCAAATAGTTAAAACACACACTCGCAGATAGGAAATTTGTGTTTTCAAATAAACGACGTGACAATACGTTTTTATACTAAAATTGAAATGTGTTTGATTAAGTTTGTTTAGCGTGAGGCCTCCACATTTTTGGGGTGTCTGGTATCTTGTATTCCTTTGCTAGCGTTGACAACTACCGTTGTATTACGTACGCGCGCGAAAAACATTATTTACCCACAGTCTTACACTAATAATGCAATTATATTTTTAATCAAATTGTCGAAAAATTTCAGTTAAAACTGTACGAATCGTCTGGACTGCCAAAAAAAAATGAAGGTTGCTTTTTCGAAGAGAAAAAAACTGTCTATATATTTGGAATAAAGGAGAATAAAAAGTAATTATATGTTTTGAATATTATGTGTTTCGATATTTAGATGGATAATAATAACTACGGAGAGAAGAAATTATTAATTTTTTTAGTCTGCCCAAAATAACTCTTAATTACTCTTTAAGTTATGATAATTACGTCATCATTTTGATGATAAATAGGCGACGTCTCATTTTTTACAAACTATTTGATTAAGTAGTAAAATAAATCATCTTTTTTTTATACGTCACGATCCTTTCTCAAATACATATTGTCTTAAGCTTCATAAATGTATCTATTTTAATAATATTTTAAACAGTAATTCTTAGATAATTAGAAAACATTTTAAAACAATAATAACATACATTTAAAAGGAATCTTTAAAATTCACAATTAAATCTGTTTTTTTTTCTTTTTAATTGCTCAATGCAAATTATAATAAGTAATTATTTATTTATTAAAAATTAAAATTAAAATCGCAAGAAGTGTAATTTAATATTTATCACGAGCTAAAATAAATATTACTTTAAAACATTGAACATTTATAAATTGGCTGCAAATCCATTCTTTTATTTAATTTAAATATTTTATTGATTTCACGAAAATGTTTTGTCATCGGTGACAAAAATAATGAGTGGTGGTTATTTATTGAAAATGTTTGAATACGTTTAGAGATGAAAAATCGTTAGAAGGGGATATAATAATATGGTTGCATTCAATAAACGGGCCATTAACAAAACTGTCAAGTACCAAATTAAATAATAAAATATAATTTTACGGTTTTAGTGAATTTATGAAGGTTGTTGGGAATTGAAAATCAATTATGTATACATAATTATAACCAAAATGTAAAGCAATGTACCCAAAATTAATGGCTTTTATTGAACTAGTATAATAGCGCTTTACATTATTATGCACGTTTAATCACCAACAACGTATAATATGCATGTGATTATGTTGATGCTAAAAGTTAAATAAATCCTATTATAAGCTTAGAGTAAGCTTTAAAATCAACCCTATTAGTTTATATCATTATTTTAGAATCTCCTGTGTTTAACTAATTACATTTATTTTATTTTTTTAAATTTAGTCTCATTGAATTAAAAAAAAATTACAATCAAAATACAGAGATCGGATGATTAATGGGAATTGAAACGATAAAGGTGTACCCTTTCAATAAATGTTATGTCTCACTGAACTCGGCATAAGTCAGACAACGATTTTTGGCAATCTGGTTTACAAATTACATCAGCTTAAAAAAAACCAGGTAAGATATTGAAACTGCGTGTTCTGTTTTGTTCAGGACAGGAATGGGTGGTATATATGGTAGCGATATATAATATATATTTTGGACAGTATTTAAATTAAACACTTAATTTTATTTATTAATACTGGACAACATATGGTGACATATTGTTGTTTTAAATCTGGATGTGACAATCATCACTTATAAAAATAACATAGATTAGTTAACAAAAAATATGATTGGTATTTTGTTAGAATAAATGTTAACTATTTTTTTAGCTTTTCTCAAAAACAATTCGAAAAATTTGATAGCATTAATTTAAAAAAATATATGTAGATACTTCACTAAATTCATATTTAATTAAATTAAATGTCGCCAAATGGAAAACATAAGCTTTAAAATAAAATAATAGACAATTGATCCAATCATTTATTATTAATTTCACTGAATAATTACTATTCTATTTTATGCCTATTAAAATTAATTATTAGAAAATCGAATTGAATATAAATTGAACTATTGGTATTTATTTGTATATTATTTAGCAAATTACTCTAGAAATGCTATCAAATAACAATTAAGTATCAACGATTATAATCTATGCTAATTTAATAAGATTTCTAATTGAACTAAAAACACATTGACATTAAAATTTTTTTAAAATCTTGTATTTAGTAAAATTAAAAATTATCATAAAACTATTAAAACCTGAGAATTTTTCTTTGAAAAAAAAAAAAGCCAAAACTACTGACAATTTAAAATTTTTTGTGTAAAAAGAAAAGGAAGATTTCAAATTTAACATGACTCTAGCTTATTCAATGCAATATGAAAATTATCTATTTTTCAACCTTTAATTATTATTAAGGAATGTGGAATTTTAGAGAGTAAAAATATAAGTCTATTATAAATTTAAAATTTAAAATAATAAATAACAAAATCAAGATTAATATAATTTACAGGCTCCATCTAGTGGTGTATTTACCACTAGTGTGAGGACTAAAATGTTTAACATATACTCAATAGGTATTCATTTGTAATTGTTAGTCTTCCACAAAACTTAAAGGAAAATTAAAAATGTTTTTGTTGATCAAATAAAACATTTGTAATACCTCATAATATAATAAGTAATTTTAATTGTAAAATGTAATGTAATAAAAAAAACAGTCTTAATAACATAGACAAAACTTTAAAAAAATCCAAAGTTACTAAATAATTCTCAAAGAGAATATTCCTACTTTAGGATATGTTTATATGTAACTTTTCCCAAACATTTGTTATAACTTTTTAATTAGATGATATAATTATTATAATTGGTATCTATAAAAAAAACTATTCCTAAATGATTTTTAACCACATTTAACTTAGAATATTTTCATAAGATTTAAAATTTTAGACGATTATTCTCCTAAGTTAATTGATTAAAACAATTTTTTCAAATTGATAATTTTTGTGATTTGGTCCAACATTTTACAAGTTGTCAGTGAATTGGTTGTGAAGCAAATATGGTTTCTTATCTTTTAAACTTAAGAAATTTATCCAAATAAAAGTATCAAAGATTATTTTTAAACTGTGATGCAGTTAATTTTTTAATTTTAATAAAACCCCCCATTTTTATAATGATGAATAATAAAATAATGAGAAAAGTGCAAACAATGGGTTAGGTTAATTTAAATTTTACACAAAATATATCACATTAAAATATTATTTTTTAACTAATCAAAGATAAAACAAACATAATACCTCAATACAAGATACATCTGTTTGTTCAAAATCAAAAGTACCGACTATATCTTCACCAAGTTTATATGATTGTTTAAATAAACAAAACCGAGCTACTTTTCCTCTTGAGTTTGTTATATTGTAAAAATTAGGACTCCGTTTTGCTGTTATATTCTAAATTATAAAAAACAATATAAATTAATAGGCCTTAGATACATATTAATTATTATATTTTACATACTTGAAGCGTTTGGAGAGCCATGTCACATTCTTCATGTTTATATTGAGATTCTAAAAATGGGTTACTCGGAGAAAGGTCAATACTATTCTCACATGTCACTCCTTCAGTGAGCCCTATTAAAACATAGAACATAGAACAATATTATTGTTAAATTTTACACTAACAATATCGTGTACAAATTACCGTGGATAACTAAAACACGTATTGGCACTTTTAATAACTTAATTTGGCTGTTTAAACGCTGCGTTCCAACAATGATCCTATAAGTATACTTTACTAAATGACCCCTATATGATGGCGGTGCGTCATTAGGTAACGTTTCACTGTATAAATCTGAAAAATTATAACAATCACAATTTAAATTATTATAATTTATTTGTTTAGACATTAAATCAAGTGACTTTAAGTTGAGAAGACAACAGAGTAAGTTGATTACATAGTAATATATCCGTATTATGTTTACAAGTTCGTTAATTAATTAGTATTATTATAGAAATAGTTAGTCAAATAAGAAACAAAAGAATAAGATTCAGAAAATGTGTAAAAATGAATCACTAATTTCTTATTTGATTGGTGATATTTTTATCAATAAGTATAGTACATACAAAGAAATAATGGATGATACTCTACTGTAAGTATTAAAACAAATAGCATAATTATGTATTTTAAAGTGTAAAACAAAAATTAAAGAAAGGTACCATTATATTATATTTATACAGGGTCTACCATGAAAAACGAGAGTTTTTAAAGTACTATTCACGTGGTAGTAGATCAACTAAAAAACAGAATAAAATAGTAGTTATAATATATTACTACTATGAGAAATTTAAAAGGTACGATATATTATATAGTATCGATTGTAAATCATCTGTCTCTTAAACATGTTTTAACAGACTACTTATTAGTTAAATTAGTACCTTTAAAACTTACATGATTTATTTTCTCCAGGAGATAATCCAATATCGCAAAATAAAATTTTCGGTTTAGTGGATAATACAACATGACCACTATCTGCAGCTGAACACGGTGCAAGCGAAGTTTCAGAGTTTCCTAAAAATTTTCCAACTTGGGTTACACACATGTCTGATGGGAAATTTATGATGTCACTAGTCAAACACAAACAATCGATTTGGACACTGGCCCATGCCAAGTTTTCCAAAACGTCACTGAAAATTAAATTAGATCATATAATCAACAAAGGTAACAGTAAAATCGTTTTATATGTTTTGAATTCAATAAAGGTAAAAGTATTAAGTACCTAATAGTAGGTAATAACATTTGATTTTAATTTGTTTAGCTTAAATAAAAGACATTTAACACAAGCCTTTGGTAGTTTAATGAGATTGCAAGTCAAATACAGATTAAAACGATTTATTTTGTGTACCTAAAGATTGCTGTAGATAAAATTTACTCGCATCATGAACTTTGGCGATAAATCATTTAAATTTCCTTACCTATTGCTCTGGCTTCGGGTATCTGACGGTAGAGGAGGATGAGTAAATGTAATACAGCAGCCGATTTTACTGCCCGGCATGAATATTGGACCACCGATTAGTTTGGCCGATACTTCGATCATTGTGGCGAGTCGGCTAGTCTATTCTCGTCGAAAAATATTATTAATACCAAACACCAATACGCTCGAGACTGAGAAATTATGCATACGTATCACTTCATATTAAAACCGGACATTAATTAATTTGAATATATTTCGAAAACATTAGTGTCTTAAGTTAGTGATGGGAATAATCGAATGAAATAATCAAATCGTCAAAGAAAGTAGTGGCATTTTGCTTTTTACTGTCTTATCAGTTTTTTCAATAATTTTATCGTGTTTTTCGATTGATACGAGTTATCAACTATATATTACAACAGATGGCGAAAGCCGAATATAATAATTTTTCTCACTGCCCGGTCTAATTCTCTCTACGAATAAATAATATTTGAAATTTTATTGGTATTCAATGTATTATTAATTGTATTGTTAACGTAAATATGTTAAGTTTTAGTAGATGTTTACGCGGTGTCGGCACAAGGCTGAGTCCTAATTTTACGATTGGAAAAGTAATATATTACGGCTTTGAATTATTTTTACTCGACACATTGAGAATAATATATTATTTGAATTATATTAAATGGTGTTTATGTTCTATAGGGATTATTATTGAAATCCAATCAGTTGTCTGTTCTCCGTCAACCGTGTATTAACAAGACATCCATATCATCAAATTTAAACGTAAGTACGAAATGTTGTGGTTTTAAAATGTTTAACTATCTAATTGGTAATCGAGTGGTAGCCATGTGAATATGTTAAAATTATTTCAAACTATAAAGACACTGAATATTTAAACCATTTGGAGTTTATAAATCCTGTACTTTTAGAGTACTTTATATTGTCTTTATTCAAATTTACCGCTTTGATATGATAAATAAATTATTTATGGATAATGCGACACTATATAATTTCAAAGTTACGCTCGAAATAATTGTTATTTGCTTGGCTGTTGTTGAATCGTTGTACAGTATAGAAGTATGTTATGAAACTATATTTGTTATTTATGATTGCAGCTGAATGTGTGGAAAAAATCATTTAGTAATATTAAAAAAGTAGAAGCCGATCCAAAATATGTTGGTTATTGGTTTCTCGGTTGCAGTGGTATGGTTTTTGTAGCTGTTGCCTTGGGCGGCATTACCAGGCTTACAGAATCTGGATTGTCCATGGTCAACTGGAAACTTTTGGGTGAAAAACTGCCAACCACCCAATCTCAATGGGAAGAAGAATTTAATAAATACCAACAATTTCCTGAATTCAAAATGTAAATGAATTACAATCACAATCATCGAACATGAATCTATGAACGTTTTGTCTAGGAAAAATTCTTCAATGACTATAGAAGAGTTCAAATGGATATGGTGGATGGAGTATGCGCATAGGACTTGGGGTCGATGCATAGGAGCTGCATTTTTCATTCCCATGGCCGGGTTCTGGTTAACACGCAAATTCAGTCGTACAACTAAAATCCATTCGATGATCTGTTCTGTACTGCTAGCAGGACAAGTAAGCCAATGTTAAGTAAATAAAACAAAACTTTAATTTAAACATTATAATGACTGATAGATTTTTTAATTGTTATACTTTTTATTTTAGGGTTTAATGGGATGGTATATGGTGAAATCTGGTCTAGAAGATAGATTTGACAAACCCACCGATGTTCCTAGAGTGTCGCAGTACAGATTGGCTTCTCATTTGGGTTTAGCATTCATATTGTATTCGTTTCTTTTAACAAACTCATTACGCATCCTTTTGCCTGTCAAAGTAACCGGAATTGTTACTAAAAAGTTTGTTGGACTAGCAATGGCTGGTAAAGGATTAGTTTTTCTAACTGCCATGTCAGGTGTGTATGATATATTTTTAATACTTAAAACTATTTAGTTCGTAACCAATTAACCCGACGTTCTGTCATTGGATTGATGAATGTGAAATCATTGGTATTGAATGAGTATCATGTTCACTTTGTTTTTTCTTATTATTTTATACTTGATAAACATAAAATCTTTAAAACCAGAATTTTACTTCTTATAATAATGTCCTTTCTATATTTCGATATTATAAGTTTTCAAAACAATATAAATTAAAAACTGTATTATCATAAGATTTTTTTCGATAATATATTATTGCTTTTAAATTAAAATTTTTCCCCTATTTTTTATTAAGTTCTAATTATAAATATTTGACAAATTAATGCAATAGAAGTTATATAATCATTTCGGGTGATCTAATTATCTAATTATCTTTCTCATTGCTGTGAAGAAGCATGTTAATAATAATAACATAATAATGTTTTTGCTCAATAAGTCTTAACTTTAATCGATAAGTTTATGAGGAGTATTTACAATATAATATGATGTATATTTTAAAACATTTCGATTGCAGTTAACAATAGCATCAGAATAATTGAAAAATATTTTAACGACTGTTTCTTAAAATAATTAGTTGAGCTTATTCAATTCCAATGACTGTTTTGAGTAATATCGGCGTTTGATATCCTAATAAAACTACCAATAATTTTAATCTATTTTTTAAGTATTAATCTTTGTAAAAAAAAAAAAAATAAAATATACTACTGAAACAAAATAATTTTGTATATAAAATTAATATTATATTTTTATATTTTTTAGGCGCATTTGTAGCCGGATTAGATGCTGGATTGGTGTATAATTCTTTTCCAAAAATGGGAGACAAATGGTTACCAGATGACATACTGCAAATGGACCCTAAACTTAGCAATATTACAGAGAATCCTACCACAGTTCAATTTGACCATAGAATACTGGTAACTACAAATATTATTTTAAAAAAAAGCAGTTTATTTATTTTCCAATATTGTTTTCTACTTTCTAGGGGATCAGTACTGTGTCAATTTTATCAGCTTTATATATTATGTCTCGTAAAAGTAAGCTGCCTCCGAGAGCTAAATTGGCCGCAACTGCATTAGCCGCATTTTCATGGTGTCAAGTAAGCATTCATTTATAATTATTATTAAATATTAATATTTAATTGTTCTAATCAATTTATTAATACTTTTAGATGGGGTTAGGCATATCTACCCTTCTCACTTATGTTCCTGTTTCACTAGCTGCTGCTCATCAGTCAGGTTCACTTACTTTACTTTCACTCGCTTTATGGCTTGTTCATGAACTTAAAACATTACCTAAAGTATAAATTATTACTTAATTTTTATTATTTAAAAGTGAATATAATTTTTTTTTGTTTTTAATTAATAGGATTTTCTTAAACTAATGAACGATGAAATCATAATAAAATATAATTGTTTATTTTTCTACGTTTCTTTTTAAATATCTAATTTTACTACCTATAATTTAAAACTAAAAAGTTTATTGAATTCATAAACTATTATTCTTGGATCGTGAATTTGTATACATAAGTCATATATATTAAAATTGTTAGTTTGAATATAGAACAGACACTTTTAATTCTGCCAGATTTGTTTTGTTCAAAGTAAGTTATTTTAGATATTCTTTATGATTAAAAATGTAGTTTGTTTGAAATATTAGGTATTCAAATAAATAAATTAGAACATTATGGAGTAATTTTGACCCTTAAATTAATTTGATAAGTTAAAATCAAAAATAAACTATATATTATAATTGTGGTTTACAATGTACATTATATAATGACTGGTGTTTATGGGAATCTAAATCAATGTATTTTTGATTTTCTAATTGTGTAGTATTTTTAAAATATGTTAGGTATATACGATTAACAAGAAGCAATTACTTTAGAGATAAAATAAAATAATAAAATAAAAATGAACACTGAATAAAATTCAGTCCCCTTTTTCTAGAATGAAGATTGATCGAAATTATAACTTTCTTAATTTCTTGTGGTGTTTTGGTTTTATACTAACTATACATTTTTTATTAATATTTTCAAGTACTCTGAACCTTTAATCAATTAAAATTTCTAACATTCAATTTTCGAGTAAATGATATTGACTAATTAATGTAATAATTTTTTTTTGTCTGGTTCATCCCTATAGTATTAATTTAATGACCATTGTAAATAATATGTCATGCTCATAAGCATAATTATAATTAATCTATTAAGTTTCAAATAAAAGAAAAAAATCTATAAAATGTAAAAGACCAAAAGATTAAATAAATAAAATAGGATTAATAGTTTATCAAAAATATATATGAATGGATAAAAAGTGTAATGTGTAACTTTGGAAATAAAAACAAATAAACAATTATAAATAAGCAAAAATAACAGTGCAAAGTATTTAAAAATATTTCAAAGAAATAAAATAAAATGGGAAAGGTAAGGAAATTACAATATTAAATTACTTGTATGTATACTAATTATAATTGTAGAAATCAGGTGGGAAAAAATCAGGAAAAAAATCGGCGAAAAAATCGGCGAAAAAATCGGGGAAAAAATCAGCGAAAAAATCTTCGAAAAAATCTTCAAAAAAGGGGAAAAAATCAGTAAAAGTAAAATTACCACCACCACCACCGCCGCCAACGCCGGAGCCGCGACCACCACCACTAAAACAAGGTGAATTCATATGCATTCATATTGGACAAGCTGGCGTCCGAGTTGGATTAGCATGTTGGGAATTGTTTTGTCTTGAACATGGCTTAAATCTAGATGGAACAGTTAATCAACTAACAACACAGTCTTTGTCTATGTTTAAACGATATGAAAGTGGCATATTTAGTCCAAGGGCTTTGCTTGTGGACACTGATCCTTTGATTATAGGTTAGTGAACAGCGATAGGAAGTTTTAATAAAGTGTTTTATTAATGGATATGTTTTCAGATGCAATAAAAACTGGAAGTTACAGAGAATTGTTTCCAACTCGGAATTTAATAAATGGAAATGAAAACGCTGCGAATAACTATGCTGCTGGATTTTACGGAGTGGGCCAGAGACTCTTATCAAGAGTCATGGATCAGCTGGCACGTTTAGCAGAAGATTGTGATTCGTTACAGGGAATCGCCTTGTTTAGATCAACTGGCGGCGGTACTGGGTCTGGCATGGGCTCAAGAATTATCAAAGCCATCAAAAGCACATATCCCAACAAAACTATACTCGATTTTAATATTTCCTCATCGCGAGAAGTTAGTGTTTATTACTATGCGACACATTTCATATATACATCATTATTGACGACATTATTTCAATAGCTGGCACCAGCTATAGTGGAGCCGTATAATGCTGCTTTAACCACTCACGAGAATTTAGACGACGTTAATTGTTCTCTGCTCTTTGACAATAAGTCTTTGATTGACATTTGTCGTTCTAAATTGGATTTACCCAATCCGACATATGGAAATATTAATAACGTTTTAGCTCTAGTATGACCATATTATTATTATTATTATTATTATTGTATAACTATTTAATGAGTTGGTTCATCATTAATCAATGTTATACTGTATTAGGTATTGTCGGGAATCACTACGTCACTCCGGTTTGAAGGCTCCATAGCGAGTAACATTACTGAACTGTTTAACAGTTTACTACCACAGCCGAGATTGCATTTTCCAATCATTTCGTATGCTCCTATTACAAATAATGTCAACTATATTCCATCCTCGAATGCCCAATTGGCTGCTATGAGTTTTGATCGCAATTACCAAATGATCAATGTTGACCCCATGCTAGGGAAATACCAGTCGGTGTGTACAATGTTTCGAGGAGATCTGAATCCAACATCGATCAACACAACCGTTGCTTTTATGCAAAGAGAACAGTCCATCCCTGTAACGGGAGATTTGAATTCTCCGATATTCAAGGTTGGTGTGGAAAATTAAAATACTCTGATTTACATTTATAGTTGTGTTTCCTTAGTTTGGTCTGTGCTATCGACCTCCTGCCACTTTGCCGTGCAACGGAATCATTACGCACACCAAAACTATTACGTCATTGTGTAATAATACCGTAGTTAAATACCATTGGATGAATATGATGGAGAATTACAGCAAATTGTTGGCCAAACAAGCGTACCTACACCATTACATCGAAGAAGGCATGGAGGAAGCAACGTTTAGGTCTGCCCATGAAAATATTTCAAATATGATTGCAGAATATGAAGCGATTGAAAATCCTTAACAGTTTGTGGACAGATTTCCTTTGCTCATACGATATTTTAACAATGTGGCGTTTCATAAAAATGTGTCATGCACAATTACGTTGGTATTTATTTGGTGGTTATGTTTTGAATAAGTCGTTAAACTTAAACAAAAACCTTGATTAAAAAAAGAAGTCAAACACTATTCTTTATAAAACACGTATTTGTGTCTCTAAATTAACTAAATTTTCTTTGTTTGATGTTTGGAAAATGTCTAATTCAGCTTCTATAGACACGTGAAAGTTTAATGTCCCTCGATTACAAATAGATTACACATTTATTTATTTATTTTTATGAACTCAACTTAGTATTTCCTCAGAGTATGCACTAATAACATGATAATAATACGATCAATATAACAATATGCTTGTAAGGAGAAGAAATAATTTCATACCTGCCGATGTGTTATTTTATTTTCTAATTAGGTATTACATAATATAAATATTTGTTTATATGTTTAATAATGGTTCAATAGACTGGCATAGATAACAAATACTAAAAGAATCTGTAAAATTGTTGCTTTTAATATACCTGAGTTGATCAAAGTTTACTAGGTAGGTACTAGAATTTTTTCAACAGTAAAAATAAAATCGGTATCAGTTAACGATTAATAGAAAATAAGCGGAGATGATATGTATTATAATTTAACCGGTTTAATGTCTTGTTGTTTAATTTTTGTTTTTAACGTAGATGTTTCAATCAATACCACCAGCTCTGACCGGGGGGGCCATTACTGGCCGAAAAATGAAGTTACAGGAGATCATATTAATATAGTACTAAGTTTTGAACGTACAAATGTAGTCGGTAAATAACAGCATCATAGAGTATAACTATTTTTATCCACAATTTTTAAAATGATTATTGTTTGCATAACTTTTGAATAGCTTAAATCTATAAAAACAATTGTTTAATACTTGTAGTGTTTTCGTGTCCATTTATAGACTTTGAGTTATGTGTAGAATCCACTAGTCGTATACATATGGTTTTTATTGGTAAACACTTTAACTCTAAATGGCTATTACCTAATCATTAACAGTGAACCTATCTAGGTAATTATTTACAAATAGTAATTTAATCAAGAATAATATAAATTGCATGAAAATACTGATCTTTGGTATGAAATATTGTGAAATTGTTTACATTTTTAATCTTTATTATTTCTGAATAGCAAAAATAAAACTCCGATGATTATAGGTAAATGAGGAAGATTTATCAATCTGAAATACGAGTAAAACAATTTGGTCGAACATTTGCTAAATAATTATGTTTTAATTATTCTGAAATGAAAACATCAATGAACAATATGTTTTTGAATTCGGATTAATTGGTAGTATACTTTCACACAACTTACTGGATAGAAGGCAAGTACTTAATATTAGCTATTATACTATTTAAAAAAGATATTTTGATGAGATTTTTTATTTATGAGTCATAGACTAATCGAGTTAATATTACACAACACGGTTTATCACAAGTTTAAATAATATTTGGTACTATTGTTTAATGTTTGTTCTTATATGCCTATGTAGAATTAAACGAGTACTTCACACACTATTTGTGTGTCATCACAATGATATGATGACAATATCCTAGTTACCTAATTTTTGTTCACTGTTATGTAAGTTGAGTAATGGTCGGCAACGTTTTGTGTGAAAAATACAACTAGTTTGTCTGAAATCAATTTGAAAAGAACTGTATGCGAGTCTGCTTCTGAATTAGACATAAATAATAATATTAATTAGTTGTTTAACAATTAACCTTATGTATCGTTATAGACGTTATAGTGTACTCTTGAGCTTTGCAATCGATTTGAAAAAAAAAAATTAATCAAACGTGTTGAACGAAGGTACATTTATTAGGAAAAGATTTCTGTAGGAAACGAATATGGAAATTCATACTATGGCAGATCGTTCAGATTGAAAACGACAAATGGCCCAAAACCGAATGGAATGGGTATTTATAGCTTATTTATAGATTTCGTCTCATTATATATATATACGTATTTACCTGCCTACTTAATAATAACGTGAAAAAACAATAAAAATATCATCTTTAAGGACTCTCGATACTTTGAGGGCACTAATGTCATACAGCAGCACCTATATAGTTACTGGGTTAAGTTTTAACGAGTTAATTATGTAGGTGTGTCGCCTTTATAACAGTTTACGTTCGATTTTAGTTTGATTTTATCAGATCGAAAGTTTAAACTTTGACGTATTATTTATAACTGTACCGTACAATTATAATTGTAGTGGCCAGTATCTATATATCATAACGATTGCTATAATTATAATAATGATTTAACTCGATCGATATTACATATATTATATGAACAGGCGGTCAACGAGAGTCCATTTTCCGACAATACGAGTATGTAATATTTATATACAATATAATATATATATTATTAATACATATTAATATTATAATATACAGGACGAGCCGTCGTGTTGTGTTGCCGATTTTCCTGTAAGATGTACGACTACCTGTGCATTATATTATATTCGTTGACCATAATTATTATTATTATTGTCCATGTTATAGCCTTAATTTACAACGGAGGTGTAGGTCGTGCGTATTATATCTATTATTCACGATGATAGATGCGTGCTACCGCGTTATATTGCGGATATTAATAATAATTCGATGGTTTATTTTGATCTCGCGGTGCAAATGTCTACGTATATGATAAAACTATTATAGCTGTTATTGCCACAATAGGTGTATAGGATGTAAGTTACATTAGGTGAATGTTAGGCATTAAATCGCTCAGACAACAATAAGATAAATAATTCGGCAGGCTGGTGTAGTCATAACGAAAATTAATGGGCGTCAGGGTGAGGATCTACACGCCCTTTTCGAAAATAATCAAACGTTTGAGCCTGCACGGACCAGAGGCACCGCTCTGTGCGTGTAATAGCAAACAGGTAAGTCCGTTTTGATTCAAAACTAAGAGTCTCACAATTAATAACGTCTGTAATTTAAAAATCTAACAACCAATAAGTCGCCGATGATTATTAACAAAAACAAATATCTATATTATAAAATCATTATTTAATACGATATTATAACATACACATAAACTAAACCGTAAAAGGCGATGGGTTTAAAACGATTAACGGTTACTTTTCGTAAATTGCGAATTGTTAGTTAACGATTCTATCATTTTTCTTTCTTTCTATTTTCAAGTATTTTCACAGACTTTATAATGTTTGTGTAATTGTGTACTTATATATTAAACCGCTCACTATAGAATACACGGAGAGCTTTGTCCCGGCTCGTTACACTAGAGCTAGACAATCATCCTCTCTCGACGCGGGTGCGTTGCGCACTCGGCACTCGGTGTATTTATTTATGTTTTTCCGACTTTACGTTTTCCCAACATTCACGATGTGTACTCGAAGCTAAAGTATTATACGAGCACTCTTATATTGCGTATTATCATTTTGCACTGAGGAGGTATTAAAGCCGCGGTGCGAGGATCGAGTCGTATTTATTTAGTAGACTATTAACCATAGACGGCGTCAGAGCTTACGTGGTCGTGGTGGTGGTGGGGGGGGGGTGGTGGTTAACACAATCGATTTCGAAATTGACCGCGAACGGCCTATCAAAATAATAATATTAAGTCGATTTTTATTTAATTATTCGGTCATAAATGCGATAAAATGTTGATATTCCAAAACTGTTAAAGTCGATTTTTTTTTTTCCCGAGTGATAATTTTACCGTATAATTTATTACCGATTTTTCCGAAACGCGTTTATTCGGCAATAACCGTTTTTGCGATTTCGGCTAAACACACGACGGCGTATCGTCTTTTATTAACGTTCGGACTGTGATTTTTGAAATTGCGAAAGGAGAAGAAGGCGTTCGTTTACGAGGAAAATAAATATTCTTACGTGTATAGCTGTTTTTTGTAAACATAATTAAATTGTCGGCGCGCGTGTTTAATAAAATCGACGCTAAGTCGACTTCTCCAAAGATAGGTATGCCAAATATACATATATATATATATATAAACTGTTATAACAGAGTATATATAAAAGTAGAGAAATAATTTTTCTTAATTTTTTTTTTCGGTTTAATAACAGCAGACAAGCACAATATTAAAATGGGTTTGCTGAAATGTTTGCGCTTCCGTCGACGCGGGGTAAAGACGAAATCACGTCCTGGTTCGTCGTGACACGCACGTTGTCATGCCGCGCAGAGAAAGGATTGAAAAGGAAAATTTAATTTCTCGCGGGTAAATATTCGCGTAGAAAAACGTTTTATCATAATGGCGGGTGCCTTATGATAGCTCTATTTAATAATATAATAATATTTGAATTCATATCGTATCTAACGTGTTTAGGTTATAAGTTGGGAACTTACAGTTTGTGACGAGTCACCAGAATAGGGGTGGAGCGGAAGACAATTCAAACGATAAACAGCGTCCGGGTTGGATCGTATATTTTTCAAACGTCATTGATCTTTGGCGATTTAAAATCAATACTCCCCCGCTGACGGCGTGGCTCACGGATAAAATTTAGTTACTCGTACCTTCTTCGTCATGAAGAACTTTACACACGGCGGCTTCTCTCCGGTAAGATTTTAACGATATTCGCGCGTTACAAAATAGAGAGGACACGGGTGCCCCCGGCTTGCCCGCGAATCTCTGTATAAATCACACATCCGTCCCCGGCAACAGTGGACTTTATGTCTGTTTTTCGTAATGATATTTATGTAGTTGAGTAGATTTTATGAACGGCGCGGCGTGTACATAATATATAATCGCGCGGCAATCACAACGTGTGGATTTAAATTACGTCACCGGGTTCCGCGTGGGAAATAAATAAAAAGAACCGAACAGGTCCGTTTTGTTACACACAACAACAATGACTTGGATACACATTTTATCGTTATAAAACGCTTCCGCTATAATTTGTCGCTTTTCTGTCCGTCGCGTTTAATGCTTGCTTAAAATAATGCAATATGAGAGTCCACGCTCACCTGTAGGCACACGCGTATAGTCCGACGTACCTACATGGGCGTAACTTGAATATTTATTCTTGGGGGACAAACAAACTGTTTCATACATATGGATGTACATACAGTGTTGTATTGTTACAAACGCGCCGAGCGGACGGACGTTGCAAACACAACGATAGAAACGAATTATTTACCCCTGAAAGCAGTCATAAACCTATTATTACTTCGTCCTTTCGCCATGTTAAACTGCACGATTATTCCATCTTAAAGTTACCGGGCAACAGACGATACCATCTTATCGATGGTAATTTTTCTTAAACTCCATTTATTTTAACGAGTGATTTTTTACTAAAATAAGTCTCCTCAAACTCGAAATACACACCTATAAAACTACCACTGCATAAACTATGCTCTATAATAACGATTGAATTCTAGATTAAAACGAGAATTTTTTATTTTAAATAATCAGTATGAAATGAGCATATTGTATAAATAAAGTAATTAGATTGAATTCCTGATTTGTAAGAACTCTAATACGATGCTTTTCAATAACAAAATTCGTTTCAGACAGAATTAAAATTCTGTTTTCCTTTTTTTCATTTTTTCGTTTTGGTTAATAAAAGTATATATATATATAATCTTTTTTTGATTTAATTCAATTTTAATGCATTAAAATTCAAGCCCTAGTCATAAAATTAAAATATTCATAGAAAAATACAAACAAATGCTTGTTAGTAATCTTTTTTAATAATACTAATTTGTTTTTTTACAGAAAACTTAAAGGGGCACTGTCCTCTTTGATTTTCATAAAAAAGATAATCGTTCTCATCTCACCCGACCCTAGTATACGCCTATGGTTAATTTTATTATGTAAATTAAAATTTTTAAAACTCGCAACGAACTTTCGTGATTTGAGTAAAATAACAAAAATAAAGAAAACACTCGTAATAAAAACGGAAATTTCCGTTCTCGATAATTCGATGACCGTAATATTGTTATTATAATCATTCGGATGAAAATGTTATGAAAACAGATATACAAAAAATATCATGTAGAAAATATAAATTTATTCATAATAACGATTGTATTTTTATTTCTGTTTCATGTATTTTTCAGACGTTTTGTGTCTTTGTTTCGAAGATTTTACAGCGATCGAATAATATTCCGTGAGTATTTTGAATTGTTTTTTCATTTGATATATTCGAGTTAAAATTTTAACGAATAATAATATAATATTTGCGATAATTTCTCAGTAATTTAGTGTTTGTATATATTATTATATACACAGTACACACAGTTAGGTAATTTCGCTATTTCGTTTTTAATATTTATAATGATTTACCTGGCACATTATAAAATGTAATATTTTTTGTTCCCAAGTGGTCGAGGCATAATGATATTAGAGTAATTATTATTTATTGTTAGGCGAGTACAGTAAATTAGTTGATAATTAGTTTTATTTACCAATTAGATTAAAGTTCACGCTATATTATACCTACGCGCGGTGCAGGCGTATGAGTTTATTAAGGTGAATAGTTTAATTTTATGTAGGGGGAATTATATATAAAACCAAAATTACATTTTTTTTATCGTTATGGTTACGAGTCGAAAATCACAAGTTATCACGTATGCTTTACGAATAAACATATTTCTAGCTCACTTATAATTTTAATTGCACATCCCAGAGCACCGGGTAAAACACAAAAAAATACTCGAGCTTTACATTTTGAGCGTAAAAAAATTTAAAAATAATTTTAGAAATAAAGTTTTCATATTTTAATATTTAATTACTCGTCGTTTTAAATTATTTATAATTAGTGATGAAGACATCGATAATATTCTAAATAAATTAAATGAGAGCTCATTAATTATTGCAAATCAATAGCGCGGTTAAGTTGAAAATATGCAGAGGCACAACAACGTTCGTTGTTGGACCCGCCGCCACCTTATCTATCCTTAAAAAAAAAATTTCCAAGTGCCTATAGATTTTTATTGTTTTAGAATTTAACGGAACAAAATATATTATATATTTTTTTACTCGATTAGCTTTTAAATAGTTAAAAATTTTTTTTCGACACGTCAAAAGTTCTTTCAAAATCGACATTATGGACCTTTTACAATCCCTTTTATAATTCAAAACGTTCCGTACGTTTTCGGTTCGTTATGAAACGTAAACGCGTCTTAATAAGTTTAATTGTTTAACCCGAACGTATAATAATAAACGATTGGCACAATAATATTATCCACTCGTATTTGGCGAGGCACGTGTCCCGGAAAACTATACTGTTTGTAAATTATTATTCAATACTCAATTGAGTTCAATTGTTTAAACTGTTTAAAAATCGAAAAATACGAATTACAGTGCACATTTTATTACGAGAATAATAATATTTGTCGAACTCTTATAAAACCGTAAAAGATTACGTTTTCGTATTGTTTTATATATTCAATAGATGGTTAATATTCCGTGGACTTTGTTATATTATCTAAATAATGATACTTCTGGGCAGCAAGTATAAAACTCAAGGTACGTTAGTAATTTAATATGCATACGTTATTGTACCTTTTAACAATCATTAAATTACGAACACTCGCCAAGAATGTGTTGATAACGATACAGGGTATTTTTAATGATTATTTAAATCTATTTGCCTTTTGATCATTATTAAATATTTATTTTTGAATGAAATTTAGATATAATATGGTAGTAGGTATAGAAAGTATATACGCTTGTTTATTTTGCGTTACATATCGGAGTATAAAATCAAATTTCAAGTTTTTTTTTTATAACTGTAAATTACTATATAATCGATTAATATAATTAATTATAATGTCTATAGAGAAGAAACATAATTTTTAGGTAGCTCGAAAAGTCACAAAATAAATAAAAAAAATAATTATAATATAATTTGATTTAATTTTTAAATAACTTTTTTCATGACGTTATTTTCAATATCGTTTTTATACGATTTTAAAATACAGTTTAAATATAATGTACGACGGGGACTTTCGACTGATAAAATTATAAATCTCATGTTCATAATTTTTATATAATATAAAAGTTTAATATTGATTATATATTTTTGCATTGATACTGAATCAATCTTTACACTTCACCGCTGGATTTGTAATTAATGTGAAAAAAAAAACTCGCGCGCATTTATTTTGATAATAATTCTAAAATGGCATTACTCTTTGTTTTTATCGTAATTGATAACTGTTAAAAACGTTTAATTAACGGCGCTTCGTGTTCGAGTACCTATCTAGTACATTATGTACATTAGAACACTAGTTTAACAACGAATTAAACATTAAATTAATCTAAATTTTTTGATTGAAATTATACCAATTAGCATTTCAAGTTTATTCAGTAATAATTTTCTAATATTAGTTTGAGTGTATTTTTAATGACGTGGGTTACCTATCGGTAATAAATAATAATTACGCGCACGTCTTAAGATAATTCATACACGAGCACAGTAATGACATATTGCTCTTGTTTAGTATCTGGTACTGACGTTAAATAAAAATCGTATTGAAGTTAATTTAAAAAAAAAAAAACTAAATCATTCACGGTGATCCACCACCGTGATATTGTTTCGCGTTCTCCAACGGCTGCTGTCACACGCCGTTTGTCGGCTGTAGTTCGAGTTTGATAGTATATCACGAGAGTTCAGACAATATCGTTAAAAATGTGCAACGCCGGGTTATTATTACAAACGATAAAATTTAGTTTAACGTTTTAAAATTCGAATTGTCGCTCAGCACTTGTAGAAAAAACTACAAAAAAATAAATAAATAATCAAAGGTTACGATTTTTTAAAAAAGTATTTTTTTTTTAGTTATTTACAATGTAATAATGTCTTTTCGTTTTAACTAAACAATATTACACTTTATCAATAACGAATATTATTCTCGTATCAGTGTAATAGTTAATAATAAACCACAATACGTATTTAGACGAAAGGCGCGCGTCGTACAACGGAAAACGATGCCGCGAGTGTAGGAATTAATATATTCACGGAACCACCAACTATTAAGAAAACGAATCGATCAATACGGACCTTCCTAAACTGTAGAAGGATTGTGTCAATAAATTAAACACCGCAGTGCATCAAGCGTACTCATTAGTGAACTCTTTGGGCAATGGAGGTCTGTGCCTATAGTTAATCACAATCCATCGTTTTAACGATTCCGAAAAGATATCACATAAAACCATTACTGTTTATAGGTACGTGAACATAACATAAACGAAACTAAATAATAATTGTAAAAAAAACATCGGATCGAAGATTCAAGCCGTATTGAGATAAAGGTGAGACGAGTGATTGATATTAGTGGATCGGTGTTTTAAATTTCAACCCAACGACGTGTACCCAACGGCTGTGGAAAAACGATTCTTAGCAGGCCGGATGGACCAGCCTTTATTTTTGAATAGACGGAATACTCGATTTCATTATTAAAATTTCGCTTGCAAAAATATTTGTGGTTGTGATAATTTCCATTGTTTAACTTTGATGAACTTTGTTTTGAGTTTTCCAGATTTTTCGTCCAACCAGAAATATTCGTCGATCTATTAGTAGCTCAAAAAAAATTCCAATGTTTTTAAAAATTACACCGATTCTAGAAACACAGAAATACAAGTAATCACTAATAGTAAAAGTAAAGTTATTTTATAATTTATTTTTGAGTCACGATGAATAAAAAAAAAAAAATTAATTAGATTTCGTCGATAATCGGCATAAACAACTGTTAATTTTGGAAAACATTTTGTAGACATTTTGAAATCGACCCCCCGAGTATTAAATAGGCAACGTTTGCTACCCGAAACCTCCCTTAAAGTGTAATATATACGTGTAATAAGACCATTTATTTTAGTCGAAAATGTGATGACAGGCAAAAAAAAATAAAAAAAAATACACACAAACTATGGTAAAACTAATACATTCCTCACTCGCTTGGAACCTTTAATGGATTTTCGTTATTACCATAAGCATTTAATAATCGAAACGCGTTGACCTATTAAATTATTAACGAAGGACAATCACAGGTAGTGATGATGGGATACTAAATGACAGTTCTGGACGCTGTTTGTTTTTAGTTTAGTCGTCAATGATTGTTTTCAGACTGTATTTTATTTGTTTTTTTTTTTTCAATATACTTACTAATTTTAACACCGAAATACAATCGGCCATTGTCGTTTCGTTGGGAATCGATTAGTTTAATTTTAATATTTAATACGGGCCGAAAGACATACAATAATATAATGGTTTTGATTATTGTCTTATTTGTTTAGGCGCAATATAAAACGTTGACTAATATAGATTTTATGTGCGTAGATTATGTTGTCAGAAGACCGGGAACAAAATATCATCGCGAATCACGCGCTACAATAATTGACAGCCTTACAAATAATATTATACCGTAGATTAACCAGCGAAATGACGAATCAGAAGAAATATTTTTCAATGATTTACGTCGAGTTTAAAACCTCCGAGGGAATTTCGTAACATTTAGAGTCTCTACAAATGTTATTGTCGTCGTCGTTTTAATGACATTAAAATATGTGGCTGCTGCTGTGTAAAATCAATTCCGAACTCGGATTTCCCGCAAACTTCTGTACTTTGCACAATAATTGTATCGAAACTCTAAGATACACCGCGCGCGCGCGCTATTTCATTATTCTTTTGTGCGTCGATTCGAAGAGTTGTTTTTTCTCTACGGCGAAACATCTGCGGCAAAACTCTCGAACAAACCTAGATTGTCAGCTCCTCTTCGAAGACGAGACATTACAAAGAGTGTATTGTAATTATTTTAACCACTATCGGCCTAAATCACCCTAATAGTTTAGCACTCCAATACGAATCAAAACGCAACACGCGAGTGTTAAATAATAATTATCTCTATATCCGTAAATCCGTTTTTATCGATTCGACCGATTCCCGTTTGAATTTTCCGACCGTCAGCGCAGACGAGTAATTGATTTTCTTCACCGCGCGGATAACGTACAATTTTAACATTGTTCGTTTGATTATTTCTCGCGTAGAGAATGATCGAATCACTCGATTTGCTATCAACGCCGGGGTGTATCGTTTATCGTCATTTTAATCTGTACTATACTTCTACGAGCAGCAGAGTGGGCGTGCATTTTATAGTTTACAATTAACGAATATGGTAAAAATGCGCGTATCTATATAATTACAACGGTCGGAAAGTGATATATTTTATTTTATTTTGTTTAGTACGCCATCGCTAATATTATCAATGCAAATACTGAGGTTTAACGTTACTTAAACATTTGCATTTTATTTTCTCGTCTGAATTTTTTTTGTTGTTTAAAATTTTTAATCAGGGAAGTGGTTTTTACTTTCTTAATCAGTTCTACAGATCGCTCTGTAAATACATATATATATATTTATATATACTATCAAAATCTAAGAGGAACGTTGGTATTAAAACTGCATTTGAAGTTCTCAAATACCTATTCCAAGTAAATAAGTATTTTATAACGCACGCTTAGAAAATAGAAAACCGTATCTATTTAAAACGAAAAGCATGGAAAATTTAATCAAACATTAAGTATGCGTCGTAACGTCATCAAATAATCATAGCTCACTCAAAGTCTTATACAATGATTTAACAAGATTATGCGCGAACTTTTTCCGACCCGTATTCGCGTTGTAATATTATTTAACCAATTGAAATCGAAAAAAATATAATATTTTTGTAATAAATTTAATTTTACAGAAAATTCTGAAAACACTAAAACGTCTTACAATTGATTGTGTACGAAAAAACAACGGGAAAACCGAAAAGAAAGCGACACTGCGAAAACAAATAATGCGAACAAAAAGTAAATAAAGGTAATACGTACGACATCGAGACGGCCTGATCGATCCGCGAGAATTCGGTTCGTTTTTTCTCTAATCGCGGACGTAATCGAATTATTTAACAACGATAACGAGACGGTTGGTTTAAAAACTCACGTCGATTCGCATTCCGCCGGCAGCTTAACTATTTTTTACCCAAAGGGCAAAAAGAGTAAAGATTTGTACGTAGACGTCGCGCGTCGTCTGTTAATTTTATTTGAATAACCCCTAGCGAAGGCGATCGCTTAGCCTGCACAGGGGATTACAGTTTCGTTTGAACTCTGTTATAAATAATTTATATTATATATTGTATAAATACGAATCCGTTTCAGGGCGAATTTAACGTAATCGAAGTGTCTACGGGATTTAAACAAACGGTTGAAGACCATATGAGACAATGAGACATGCTATACAATTATTTTTATCTGCACTTGTCTCGCGAGTTTTCGTCACGGTTGTACGACGTTTATCCGCCCGACAATAATGAGGAGCCGTCATCGGACGAATCGACGCATATGATGGATAATGTAAAACAATGTTTTCTTGAAATATAATATAATGTGTTCTATAAATTTAACTTTCCCGACCCGCTCTTACGACTCGTATTTTTCGCGTTATCTCGTGAAATAATGGAACCGTCATCTAAAAACTACAAGGTATATTATTTTTCATTTTCGTTTCGAAAAAGATATAGAGATCTGTTTCTTTTTTATTACACAGTTCAATCTAGGTTTATCTCTTTATAATGATCTTTTAATGTTATAGGCACATTTATATAAACTCATAAACGGGAAACTCCAGATAAGTAAGAACATGAATTATCCGTTGAAAACAGACGTCAAGCTGGCGGTACACGTATGTCAGATGGGTAATTTAAAATTTAATAAAAAAAAAATCCACGAATATGAGGTGGCGTGTATAGAAACGTAGTGTTATGGCCACTCATTTTGGGTTCACTGTAGTATGTTTTTTTTTTTTGTCCATAACATTTTATTAATTATTCGAATTACGAAATAGCTCGTTTTTCATGAATAATATCGACCGACTATTTATTTATTTAAATTCATTACAATTTTACTAGTAAATTAAAATTAATCGAAAAGGAAAAAATAGACAATACCGATAAACCGAAATTAGTACACGATAAAAGAGTAAAGATTTTAATTTTTGGCATATGACTATAATGCAAAGAGACCCACACTAAAATATAGCTCAAAAATATTTACTTAACGAGACTCAATTTAATACGATTTGAAACATCGATCAAATCTAATTTAAACTATTTTTAGGGACTACATTTTATTGTTTTATCGTATTTATTATAGCTAAAAGCTACTAACGTAATTTTGTTCGATAACAAATAACCCAGACAACCCTAGTAAATAAACGAATACCATATGGCTCGTTTACGATCAAATTAAAATAATTTTAATAGTAAACCAAGAAAAAAAAAAAAAACGATCGTAAACGAATATTATGCACATAAATATATTAATTAAACTTTACAACTCATATTAGTGTTATTTTAACAAAAAAACCTTATGTCATCCACGAAATGGGTTGGTGGACCAAACTTGAAACCTAAAATATCTTCGGTCGGCGGTGGTGACGGTGTTCACGGCCGATTTTATGTCTCTTCGACATCACTCATTCATTAGCTTTAATAAAATCGCTGCAGCAGCTTGGCCTTCATCTGCCATGCATTTTTCATCAGCTGCTAACCTTAATGGTTCATATTGTATTTCATCTTCTTTTATCTTTACAATATCAGTATAA
The DNA here is from genome assembly GCA_948098885.1 of Drepanosiphum platanoidis. NCBI lineage: Eukaryota > Metazoa > Arthropoda > Insecta > Hemiptera > Aphididae > Drepanosiphum > Drepanosiphum platanoidis. The sequence continues at coordinate 11,396,704 of OX402530.1, read as the reverse complement.
ACCGGTGTAGCTTCTGATTTAGTAGCATCCAAATTGTACTCAATCGATTCCTCTTCAGTAAGATCGAATACAGGAATCGTTGGTAGTGATCGTGGTGGCGATAGTGGAGGAGACGTTACCTCTCGTTTAATAATATATGGAATACTACTTGGTTCCGGTTGAGCTCGTTCCTGTTTCATTACAATAGTATCCCATTCACCTAGCCGCACAGGAGGTTTTACATCTAATTGCATAGGCGATTTTATTGGTCGTGTTTCTTGTCTAGTGAATTTTCTTCGCTTCACCAGAGGTCGATCACTGGTTGCCGATCTTTTTCTCCCACATCCCAATGGTACAATTGGTTTTGAACGTTTCTTTCAAAACAAATAATTATTCTTATTATTGGTGTATTATAATAAATAACTGAATAATATAATATATTGTTTTGAGATAACATACTTGTTCAATTTTTGGAGATGATAATTCACCTTCATCGGATGCAGATTCCGAGGGCCCGTGCTGATAGTCATTATAATTAGACATAGTGATTGTTGTGAGCCGAAATTTAACTGAAATAAATGTCAATATTATATACAGATTCATTATACTCAGGTATAAATTATAACACATCAAAGTAATATTTATTGTCTATGATATTCTACTATAAAACTATAATAACTTAATAATTAGGCAGTGAAACTGTTAAATAATTTACTTATATTTCCGTTGTACTTGTTTATAGTGTGAATTATTGAGAAATTATTCACCTACTTTCTTGAAAATATTTATCAACGATTGTTTCAATATCGAAGAAGTCCGTCGTCGTATCTCTTTCTATACTCAAAGAGACAAATGTATCAAAAACAGTCTTGTTCCGTCGTTTGATGCAAACTAATATTGTTAGAAAATAAATATTCATTAACTACACATAAGTAACCGGTGTATAGTTGTTTGTTACCAGAGTTATTAAACTAAATTACATTAAAAAACTCAGTGGCCAACATATACAACTGAATAAGCCCACTAAAGTCTCTACTAGTTTCATTTATGGCTACAAACATGCACACAGTTATATATAAATTAAATAAAAATAGAAACAATCTTTTCATATCTTCCTTTATTCACATCAGTATAAATAATTGTTTCGGGATATATAAAAATACATTTAAAAAAGAAAAGAAAAAAGTAATACAAAATTTTCGAAAAAAATATAAATATTAACAAATGGATGGCAACATAGGTACAATTAGTTCACAATAAAAAACCAGTGTAAACATAAATTACAATTTAAAACTTATTGAAATACTCATAATCTTTATCCAATACATTTTTTTTTATCGTTGAAGATATTATTACTAAATTTAGAATTTGGATATAAATATAAATAAATTCATAGTTTGTTTGCACGAAAACTTAAAATTTGAGAAATTACAATAAAAAACTAAAACTTTTGTGTACAGAAAGTTGCTAGAATCGTATTTATTTTTTTTTAAATATAGGTTATTATTTTATCATTGTCTTTAAACATACAATTATAATGATGATAATAATAATAATAAATAATATTGTAATAGTTGGCAAAGTGAGTCATGTTTCCCATTCCCGACGTCAATATTTTGGTTATAGATTTAATTTATTTAACACGGTTATAATTCGAATAGAATCAATATTTTCATAAAAGAAATATAAATAAAGCAATAAAATGTGTACACTTTCAAAATGATTTTAAGTGTTTTCTATCGTAATGTAGGTCAATGTTTTAATTTAAATGTTATACATTATAATGGCCATGGCCATTAAGTTCTTAAAATTTTAAAACTGTTTTCGTAATAGGTTTTGTATTGTGGAAAATCACACAGAGAATGCCGAACGGGCAAAGGCTGATTTCCAAACAAAACCCATACAGTTCTTGGACAAAGTACAAGTCGCGCGTAAAACATTGGATTACTTTTGATAATAGCAATTTGAAAATATAATTAACGCGTTATTGCGGAATCGATGAGTCACACAATGAGGAAGGATCAAATACAAATAATGTACATTACTAAATGTGTTGCTGTAAATCAAAAACGTATTGAATAGAAAAATGACGAGGACACATTCTATAACCATTTTTACACCAATAAAATATCGATATACTTTTATTATATACAATAGATTATTGTTAAACATATAATAATTATTATTGTTTATTATTTCTAGATGTACTTGTAGTAATTAATTTAGGTGTTTTATCGTGTCTCAACCCGGGGGTGGGGGCTGTAAAAATTTAATATAATCCAAACATATATTATTTTTAGGTTTTACCTAAATATTATCAATGACGGTGAAAAAACAGAAGGACGTAGAGCGTTTTTATAAGGTAAAAATAATATTATAATTTTGTTTCAGAGTTCGAAACGAACGTGTTAAATATTAATAATTTATTTGTTCGTAGATATCGCGAAACCCTGACGTCTAGATTTGGACCGCGGAAAATCAACGATTTCGCACACGATCGACAAACCTATGTTATGTGTACAACTGTGCAGGCGGCCGCCGTTTCATCGGCGCACGAAAAACGTTCATCAACAACACGGCGTTTGGTACTCGGCCTTTTATCTTTAAAGGAAATAACGTACCGTTCAACCTAAACCGTATTGTGAATTGTGTAATCCAGCGAACGACGTGAATTTGCGACATTGGCACTTTGACCTTGCACTTAAACCGGCCTCCTTTAAACGAAAATATGCGCGTGCGTGCCTGTGTCTGCGTGTGCGTGTGCGTGTGTGTGTGTGCGTGAGTACAATACGAGTATGCTATATTAATTATGTAAATCGACGTTGGATATTTACATAGGCGTCTTACCGAATTCACTCGAACGAGAGAAATAAAGGCCTACCGAAACGAGCGCGAGCCGATAAGGAACAGGCAACACACGGCAAAGGTGAGGAAGAACATGTTGTTATTATCTGCGATTCTGATAGCAAAGCGTCCAGGGTTCAATTACACGCGTTAGCCAGGTAGCCAGCACAAGTGTAGTCAAATCAGTTACACATCAGACCTCCATTCCGGCCACTTGAACGTCTCACACAGGTTAGTCGTACGTACTTAAGAATAATTATTACTAACATTCGTATCGTTTAATGAATCGTCTAAAACACACAATAATGTTGTGAAGCTAAATTACGTTTCGAACCGAGTAGGTTTTCTTTTTTATTTTTATATTATATACCTACTCGTATGTTTAAAGATTTCGCACATTTATTGTAGACGTCTCAGTTCAATTTGTCCGAGTATTTGTAAGAAAACACCCCGCGGAACTCACGACATGTTATTGACATGGCATATTATAGTTTTAAAACTTATTTATCGGGCCCGACTGTCGCCGTTAAATTCAATATAATTTCTGAGTTTCCGCATATTGTTTACGGAATCGCGCCGTTCAAATCGAATCGGCCAATAATCACATGTTAGTTTTGCTGTTCTCACACAACTTTCGTGATTATCGAGTTGGGCGATTTCACGACGTTGTTCTTCGTTGACTTTAAATTGTTTGCAGTAGTAATTTATTTTTCTTCTTCTAAACCGACGTATAACTGATAACTGAAAGCGATATTTTTCCTCGACATGATTTAAAAAACAAACAATCCGTAATTGAAAGTACGTAATTCGTCGTCAGACAGTTTGAAATGTTTAAATTCACCGGGGGGATAAACGATTCGACGCAAACGAAAGTATTTTATCGATCCGCATAGCAACACTTCTATAACTTTGAACTTAATAGGTACACGAGTTCGGTGGCGCGTAAATTATTAGCGTGTTAAAAATATGTAGTTTTTTTTTACATTTAAACAGTAAAATTGATTAATTTTTATCTATTCAATGGTTTTAAAATGTTTTTAATATCAAACACGACTACTGTTAATATAATATCGACATAACGTTTGGATCGAACTTTATATCGATTTTAATTAGAATATATTTTAGATAAAATTTTTTTATATAAAACGACCGTGAGCAGGTGTATAATTTATGATTCTCACACGAACGTAAAACGCGTCGTATTTTATAGTTTAATGCATACCGTGTATAGTATTATTACAGTATTTTAGTTTGTATGCTAACTCGTTGACTTTAAACGCGAAGAAAACTTTGACGTTTAATAATTAAAATTCGATTATATAGGTACTTGACAATTTGTTACAAAAAACATAATAAAAATAATAGCTTCCTTAATATAAGAATAACACTATATTCTATAATCTATGAGGCGAAATTACGGTTTTTTTTTTTTTGTTGCAAAAAATAATAACTGTCCAATCCAATAACAAATTAATAATAATAATATATCTAATTAAAGCGTAATAAGGTAATAAACACTCATATTTTTTTCAACCTGCCATATTCCTATATAGCTCGTTATCGATTCTAAAACATAATAATATAATATACACAATGCACTGTAATTGTGTAATAATTACTTTAGAATTTAGATTAATGGCGCATGATTAAGATTCGTGTAGATTTCTACACTATTGAAAACTGAATAATTATTGCATTCTAATAATTAAAATGTTTACGCGCGTTCACCGTACATGTAAATAAATAATAAGGAAATACTATATAGGTAGAACGATGTAGATTGCAGTGTACTATTGTCTTATAATATTTTCACGAGTGGTTGTTTTCGATTTTTTGTATGGGTAATTTTTTTCTATTTATCGAGCTACTCTAATTAATGGTTTATATTCATAATAACGGTGAGTAGTTTATGGTTTCCTTTGGCTTTTTAAATCAACCAAGTGCATTTATTTTAGAATCTGATTGACTCGAACAAACTAATATTTTGCCGATGTGTTATTAGCTCGAAAATAAACACTGGTCGTACGTTATTTATGTACGAAACGAACGAGAGGAAAATATTTGCTAAAACGTTCGCTACATAATTGAATTATCGATACATCAGAATCCGTATATATCCAATAGCTTATATAAGTACAGGGTTATTCGAAACGATTCGTCCGATTTCAAATGCTTACATATATTATTTTAGATTTGTGTTATACGTTAAATAAAAGAAAAACACGTCAAGTTTAATTTAGCGACGGTTTTAAAATAACGAATCAATGACATTCTAAAGCTTGGGAATACTCTCTATTTTTTTATTGGTATATAATTTGATAAGATAAGATTTATAGTTGAACATCTTCTAACTACTTTAAATCGGATTCAAACCCTAATCATTTTGCAAAAAAAACCACGCGTAAACGGTCTAGCAGTTTTTTTAGTCTATAGAGGACAAATAAATAAATAAAGAAACATTAATTTACAAACATAACCGCGTAGGTAATAAATTAAACAATTTGTTATTGTGTTGTTGATTGGCTGTTTTATGAATTAGTGTTACTTAACATTAATATTTTACGAGGAAACGTATGCTACTTTAGTTTCATTTTGAATTGTACTTACGATAAAACATATTTAAATAGTGTAATTCAAGCGGCGTACTGTTGTCGTTTGCTTTATGTTTTATAGTTTATGTAGTATTTTTATAAATCGGAAACAAAACTCATTTAGAAATTGTGAAAATCATAAACAAATAAAAATTCCAGCTAGCACCCGTTTTTTAATTCATTCTCGATATTTTTTCATTGAATCGAGCGTCATCGAGATCCGTTTGCTGATGATTATTTCGTTTGAATTTAAATCGTCCGATATCGCTATCCTCGTCTAAAGCGAACGAACCAGACCTAACGTGATCAATAATCGCTGACTACTTAATTTATCAAATAACTCGATATATTACAACTATAAACGATTACATTTTTACTATATTTAAGTTAATGAGACGATGATAATAACGATAAAACAAAATTATTAACATGTTATTGAGTAGTTTTAGGAACACATTATGTAATATAAATTGCAATAATAAACCAACAAAATGTATTACTTATATATTAGTTGTAATGCGAGACAGGTGCTCTTTAAAAATATATTCTCGCCAAAATTAGGAATAACTATATAATATTGTCGAGTTAATTTATCGTATTTTTTCTTTTTTTTTAGGACAAGATGATTTTGGGACGCTACCACCATAAATTAGCGGTCATGTCTAATAGTATTAGAATTTGTAGATGCTTGAAAACCAATCCGTCTTCGATTCGTCAATATGGAATTAGGAGGTCCTATAGTCAACTGTCTGTAAGTAGTTTTTCTCATACATACATACGAATATCGAACGATTCGTGTGAGTATATTTGATAATTGATATGCGTATTTTTCTTGAAACATATTTCAGCATATGCAATTGGACTTGAAACGTGCACTAGAGACAGCCGATTCACAGGCAGTAAACGGAACCTCGTTTGCGGACAGGACACAATTGAAATACGCCCGACGTCTGGTAATTAAATTGGGCAGTGCCGTCATCACGAGGGAAGATGAACACGGAATCGCTCTCGGCCGATTGGCGTCGATCGTCGAACAAGTACGTGATAGTCGATCAGTATAATAATATATATTATTATGCAACAAAAACATGGTTTTCATTTTTGTTTTCCGAGGACAATTTCAAATTTACCTTAAACATCGATTTCGTTTTGTCGTGTCAAACACGATTTTCTAAACTAATTACTCGCGATGTTCGCGAATCAAGAGCTGAAATAATTGATATTCGTCGAGATTTTTTTTTTTTTCATTTATTAATATAAATACTTAAATGAAACGTGTTTTTATTTATCGGTTTGAATTTATTTCTAGGTGGCCGAATGTCACTTGGAGGGTCGTGAATGTATCATGGTCACCAGCGGAGCGGTTGCGTACGGCAAACAAAAATTGACCCAAGAATTGTTGATGTCGCTGAGTATGCGCGAGACGCTATCGCCCAACGACCATGCCAGGAAAGACGTGAGGACGTTGCTGGAAGCCAGAGCCGCAGCGGCCGTCGGCCAGTCCGGACTCATGTCCTTGTACGACGCCATGTTCTCCCAGTACGGCGTGAAGATCGCACAAGTGTTGGTCACCAAACCCGATTTTTACAACGACCAGACGCGTAGAAATCTGTTCAGCACGCTGTCGGAACTGATCAGCATGAACATCGTGCCAATCATCAATACCAACGACGCGGTGACGCCGCCGCCGCAGGACGAAAACGTCATGATCAAAGGAAAAAAGGTCCGTTACGTGTCAACATTTATACAAACGGATATAAAAGGGTGTTTAAAAAAAAAAAATCGTGTTTAGTTACGAATTGAGTTTACCGTATGATATCTATACTCGATTGTATCGTACATTCCCGATGATTTTTTCGGGGGTACAGAGAAGTCGAACTAGGCAGTAGGCACGTTGTAAATCGATCAAAATCACGTCGTAGTTATCGATTGATTTTAAGATAAATTTTAGATAGTTTATGGCAATGAAAATTCAGCTGTTTCCATCCCCCCCGGGTACACAATATTCGCACGTTATGCGACGTTTTTTCGGACGAAGAAATCTAATACAACGGATCACGGTTATCAATTACGACGACGCAGGACGAAAACATAGACGTCCTTTCTTTCGAGTCGCCGATTTAGATTGATTTGTTTCACCCGTTATTATTGCGATAGACACGTTCGGGCGAACGATTTATTTCACACAATCCTTATAATATATCATCGCGTTACAACGAATTTTTCTGTCTAATCGATCAATCGAAATTTACTGTTTTCATAGTGGCCAATTACTATTCGAACAACGGGTTAAAAATAATTATAAACTGCTAGTTGTATTTATTTTTTTCCAAATCGTATATTTTTTTTGAATTACGTTGTTTTGTTTTGTCGACGCGTAGGTGATCAGCATCAAGGACAACGACAGTTTAGCCGCTATGCTCGCCGCCGAAGTCAAAGCGGACTTACTCGTATTGATGTCGGACGTAGACGGTATCTACACGCGACCACCAAAACAAGAAGGTGCCAAAATGATCTGGACTTACAACAGCGATATGGCAGACATAGTGCAGTTTGGCCAAAAGTCGACCGTTGGCACGGGGGGCATGGATTCCAAGGTTAGTCGCATTCGCATACGATAAGTAACTAATTTCAACGACATTGCAATCGTTATAATCGTCCGATCGATTAATCCTTGGATATCGATAACATTTGTACCGAGGAGGAACCTCTGACCTGTGTTTGTGCTGGGTCGCAACAGTCTATTAATGAGTCACGACGATTCGGCTGTATACAAATCGAGTTGGAATAAATAAAACTAAATAAAAAAAAAATTACTAAATTTAGCAGTTGAGCTATTTGGATGTTACCACTATTATACAGTTCTTGATGAAAACATTTTCTTTCACCGTTTATTTAACTAAAGTATAATAAAGAATGTAGACTGTTGTTAAGACTTTTATTATAAATCTTAAGTAGGTATATAATTAAAAATATTGTTTTTTCGAGTTTAAAGTGCAGTGTAAATAGTTGAACAACTTGACAATGAGATTAAATTTAGTTTACAAATTGTTTACAAACTCTAGATGACTATTTTTTACATTTTTTAGTGTTCCTATCGGTGAATTTCGTCACAGATGATATCTTTTTTTGCATCGGTACAATAAAACTCAAAACAAGTGCAATATAGATAGATAAACGCGCAGTTTTAAATCGTTTAAACAATAATGACCGTTATATAGCTGATACGGTAGTCCGGACTCGATTAGAATAATACGCTTTTATAAAAATCTGGACTCAATTTAGAAGCATTTCTATGAGAAATTTTTTTCCGGGGACCCGAGTACTTACTTCAAACGCACGTTTTCGGTTTTCAGGTTCAAGCCGCTACGTGGGCGTTAAACAGGGGTGTTTCCGTGGTCATATGCAACGGAATGCAAGAAAAAGCCATCAAGTTCATCATGGCCGGCAGAAGAATCGGTACCTTCTTCACAAACGCGACAACCGCCGATACCACTTCAGTCGAAACGCTAGCCGACAACGGTACGTAGACGTTTTTACGACCGTCGTCGGACGGAGATTAATTTATTATTTATCGATAACAAGTCGAGTTTAAACGATTAATACCCGTCGCGTTCAAACGGCGTGTTAATATCGTTACACACGCACACTCGAGTGCGAACGAATTAAATATAAATAATTTATTGGTTTGGGTGAAATGTTTGTTTGTCGGGGAAAAAAAAAACAAAACAAATACAATCATTCGGCGGGAATGTGCGTTGTAAATGTTTGACAACGTTTCGATTACGAGGCTTCGTAGATTATTTGGAAAAAAAAAAAAAATGCCGACCGCGACCATAATTTTTACGAGTCATCAGTTATGGGAAGCCGCGAATAATCATTGCGGAAAACTTTCCGCGGTGCGTATAATACTATTCATAAAACGTACGATTTAAATAAGAATATAATATATTTTAATATAATATTTAAATTTATTTTTCATTATAAATATTCAAACGAATTAAATACGAAAAAGAGCTTTTGAGTTGGTAGTAATATGATATCGAGATTTATCTAATCATTCCAAGTTTTTTTTTTTTTTTTTTATTGTAAAAGAAAAAGTCCATTTTTATAATTACTAGAAAAACTCAATCGTAAATAATCTGGGATCATCATTTATCAGTTTTGAATTTGGTTTGTCAGATATAAAAATAGACATTAGAACTCACAATTATAATGTGTATTTACATATACGTATACATATATATGTATTTATATTTATATACATATATGGGTGCTACGCTCAGTAATACATTTAATTGTTGAATTTTATATTTCATTTGCTATGAATTATAGTTATAGCATATAACTGAGAAGATAACATTAGAATATTAATCAATTCTTATAATTTTATTAAATAACAAATATCTAATTAAATTTACTTACAGTCGAATTCAAATAATAGTTAAACTATTTACCTGTTACAGGAGGAGATTTAGTCAGAATTTAGAGGGCTTACATTTTATATCCAAAGCTTTTATTTAAGTAGACACGAATTTGCCAAACGATACTTCCTATAAACTAAATAAGACTAAATAAGATAGACCAAAATAGTGTCTAATTTATAAATAATTTAAAAATAATGTCAAATCAATTGAATATCATACGAAGGTCACTACCAACATTGGTTAAAAACAGCATTTATTATATTCGCGGAAATGCTCAATTGTTTAGTGGGTTTGAGAACTGTTTGAGTATGTTAAGCTCTGTTAAATTCCTCATCGTCTATGGCCGCTGTTCAACGTTTCAAATGTATATTTTGATTATTTAAACGTGAATTTGTATCCACAGCACGTCATGGAAGCCGTATCTTGCAAAAGTTACCGGCCGAAGATCGAGCAAGTGCAATATATGCATTAGCCGAGTTGTTGGTCAGCAAACAGGCGAGTATTTTGGACGCCAACGAAAAGGACGTAGCAAAAGCCGTCAGGGAAAACACTGCAGCTCCTTTGATCAACCGTTTGTCGTTGACGCCGTCTAAGCTTAAGAGCTTGGCCACAGGTAGGATTGATGATTTTGTTGATTTTTTGGCAATAACGTCTAAAAAAAAAAACTTTAATTCAAATTAATTGATTCGCCGTTACAGGATTGAAACAAATTGCCGAGACCAGTCATACAAATGTTGGCAGAGTATTAAGAAGGACTAAGATCGCCGACGGTCTTGATCTATCTCAGGTTACAGTTCCAATCGGCGTTCTTCTTGTGATATTTGAATCTCGACCCGACTGTTTGCCTCAGGTAAATGATTTATTACTTTTTTTCTATACATTTTCAAAAACACGCCCGACATTAAATTATGTATCCGAAATTCGATTAAAACGTTATTAAATTGAAACTCTGACGAATATCTAGTAGATTTTAAATCAAAATAATTGTACGATCACAGGGTCTTTTTTAATAATTGTGAAATAATTTATGTAAAAAAAGCTCATAATGTTCTGAGCGCGTTGAAAATATCTAGAAATTTATTCTACAACGCTTGAAATTCACGTTAACGTTGCGTTGTAAAGTCAAGACTAATGTTTAATTTCACAATTCTTGAACATCATATCTTAACATATTTTTGGGGTTATTAAACACCGTTTTTCAAATTAGTTTTTAAATTATCTCGTAAACGTAAACTGTGATGGAATATTATTTATAACGAACGTCGAGGATATGGAGAAAAAATATCTCTTAACAACCCCTTAAAAATAAAATCATAACAAACGCGAGTTTAGCAAAGTAAAAATCTTTTTTGATTTTATCAAAATGAATTCCTTGCTACATTTCGTTCTGTAAACACGTTAAATAATTCAAGTAACTATTTTGAAAAGTACCTGCTTTGGATAAAATTTAAATGTTTATATTTCATTATAATAGTTAGTAGGTAGAAAAGTACTTTTATCATAAACATCTCTTTGATTTACATATTTTAAAACAATATCAACGCGAAACGTTTCACATTTTTTTCGTTATTATAACTAGTCGTACTTGTAACTTAACGTCGTAGTTGCCAGGGAGGGGTAGGGGGAGGAAAACTTCATCTGCAGATATTGAATTTAATCGAGATTTATTTTCTACGTACAACTGTAATTTCTCGAGAAATTCAATATAATATTTATGAACTGTTTGAAAGCGATCTAAATTTTACATTTTACATAATTTTTTTAAAAAAAAAAAAAAAACATTTATACTCGGGTTTCGTGAGTAATATTCGTTGCCGGCGTACACTAATAAGATTGTGTTGCTTTTATATATTTTCTACGCGTACGAAACAAACAATCATTGTCCGAGAAAAACAAAGAATTAATAATAATAATAACGATCAACCAGTCATATAGTTTCGATTATAATAATGATAAAAAAACGATGCGCGTTTCGTTAAAGAAAAAAAAAAAGTTCGTTTTCATACTGATATTCGTGTATGGATTCATAATAATAATAATTCGTCGTGTCGAATGGCGCGGCGGCGGCGGCGTACAGTCGTCGTTCTTTTGTTTTTGGAAATGATAATATTATGTATGCTATTGAAAACATTGACACCTATTTTATTTTTTTCTGCGGCTCGTTAGTGTTTTTAATTTTTTTTATACGGCGCGTTAAATGTCGCTTTCGAGTAGAAATTAAAAAAAATATATAAAATAAATAACGCGGTCTCTTATCTCACGACGGGCTCGTGTGAAACGATCGCGGCGGCGGCGTTGAAAAGAGTTTCGGTCTTTTTCTCTTTCACGCTCTGCGTCGTCGGCGGCGTTTAATGGCTAATGCGTAAATTCCCGCGAACAATAATTTATTACGGCGCGTTCTCAACACATTCGAGTGTATATTATATTATTATAATATGTATAAAACGTTATTATGAATGACTTTTGTGGGCCTACAGGTAGCTGCTCTGGCGCTGAGCTCGGCAAATGGACTTTTATTGAAAGGCGGCAAAGAGGCGTCGCACAGCAACAAAGCACTCATGGATGTAGTCAAAGAGGCGTTGGCCACGGTCGGAGCCCAGGACGCCATATCCTTGGTAAATTATTCACAGTAGCGCGACGACGACGACGACGTGTCACCGCGCGAAACATGACTAATAGTGTTCCGGACGCGACGACGGACGTCTGATGCTGCGAATTCGCCGCGCCAGTAAAACTTAATATCAACCACTCTGCGGGAGTGTGCGATAATACTGCTGCCGCGGTTATCGGCGGCCAAGACGGTCCGCGCGTGTTTCGTGTCCGTTAGTTTTCGAAAAACCGATTGGCCGTTACGACCGGGACCCGGGGGACTTGTAGCTCCGGGAGGAAAAATAGAAAAACGCGCGATCGATAAGCCGTCGTTTCGAAGCGCGCTTTGAAATTATTATTTTATTTTTTTATCAAATCTGCCGCGTTTTTATCTCACTAGAAACAACGACTCGCGTATTTCCAGCGCTATCCAGAGCGCGCGTTTCCGTGACCTCACACCAACTAATTATTACCCCGGTCGTATTTAGATAAATCTAAATGCTAAAAAAAAAAAAACCCGGAGCTTTTATTGATTGGAATTTTAACAATCTTTGTATTATTATATATCGTACGGAAAAAAAAAAAATAAATACGGCAAAAATCTTAATAATATTTTTAATTATAAATGTAATAAATATTTATGAAATACGCCGGAATGCAAATTAATTAAAGACTTATGAAATATGCTTCGAAAAGTAAACATAATAAAAAATTAATAATAACTATCGCGGCTGTGTGTCGTCTCAACACGAAAGATATTTGTTATTAAACTCTATTGTCTTTTTAGCCGTGTAAAACAAAGATATGCAAATGCTACAAGTCTTCCGTCCTAGTTACGACGTAACGCGCCCGATAACATTGTCACGTCGTCGTCGCAGTATGACGTTTTTATCGCCTCCGATTCCCTAATACATACCTAATCTCGGTGTTTGACGCGTGTACACTAGGTCGCGCAAAACTAAAACAAAAAAGTGTATTTTTTTCATTTTCCATGACGAGTTGTTATAGTGTTAGACGAACGCTAACACGAACGTTTTGTATCTTCGCGACTGCAACGTAATAATAGTGTTGCGAGGACGAGAAATTTTCGATAATTAACCGATGGGAAACAAATTTATAATAATTAGATTGCTTCGGTCGTAGGTGCGCGCGAGAGTTTTCGGGTCTACTGCTGCAGATAGCGTCACACTTTTGGCAAACTTTCGTGTGATTTAACGCGATACACAATAATAATAATAATAATAATAACGACAACAACAACGTCGCTATGAAATTCAGAAAGTTATGCGCGAAAACCTTGCAGCTTCCGCCACGATAAATTCTACGAATTTTCCATAAAACCAATTGCCGTTCCGACAGTTTCCCTATACCACCGAACGTTTTCGATAATTATTCCGACGCTTAGTCGAGCGAAATCGACGCGCGCTGTGTTCTGCAAAACAAACAATTATATTTTTGCGTTGACGAAAACCGGTTCGATTACGTTCGCGATCTTTTTTTTTTCATTCGGACGTGAAAAAAATATCATATTAATTTATTATGTTTACGTGTATTCTTCCGTCGAATTTCCGAACGCGCTCTCATTCAACAGCGATTTGCATAATAATCATTTCCATAACGTCCCGTATCGGCTTTAAATTATAACAAATTGTTTTTATGATTTCGTACGCGCGGAAGTTTGCGTTTCACTGCAATATATCATTATGATATTTAAAAAGAAAGTTTTCCGCCGTTCAGCGTGGAGTACAGAGACCGTCCCCTAGTAATATTAATGATAACGCCCGCGCCGCCGTTAATATGACAATTGATGACGGACATTTTTCGAACTAAAATAAGTCGATAGTCATCGGTACGGTGAATTCTTCGTTCAGTCAAAAACTATCGTTTCTTACTCATACTTTTCGATGTCGTTTATCACGTCAATCGGCGTGAATCGATAACGACGGCGACGAACATCGTCACGACGACGGACGATTCCGTCACCCTGAAACGATAATAATTCGAGTCGTTGTACGGTACAGGTGTCGACCCGGGAGCAAATCAGCGATCTGTTGTCCATGGAAAATCAAATCGATCTGATCATCCCGCGAGGATCCAGCGAGTTGGTCCGCAGCATCCAGGAGCAGAGCGCGCACATACCCGTGCTGGGACACGCGGAGGGAATTTGCCACGTGTACGTGGACAAGGACGCCAATCTGGAGAAAGCCCTGACCATAAGTGAGTGATCTCGAAACGAACGCGACGCGACCAGTCGGTATTTACGTATAATAGATTTTTAAAACGTACGTTTCGTCCGTTCTAGTTCGGGATTCCAAGTGCGATTACTCTGCCGCGTGCAACGCCATGGAAACCCTGCTGGTCCACGAAGACTTGTTCGACCAACCGTTCTTCAACGAGATCTGCGATATGTTGAAGAGAGAAAACGTAAATATATTCAATCACTCTGCGATATATATATATATATTATTTTGTTCGGGCGGTTTAATTCGTATAATCACGGCTTACGATTTAGGATAGCGTTATTAGCTCGACGGTTTTAGCGAAAAATGTGCAACGATCGTTTCCGATCACGTTTTAGATATTACACGCACGATACAGTTGGCCGCGTAGGACTAAACGTTTAGCGTATATATTTCGTATTAATGCAATTTTAATATTCCGCAGATTACAGGGTTGTTTTTTTTTTAAGTGCTTGCAAAACGTTTAAGCTCCGCACGATTCCATTATAAAACGATGCAGCACACATTGTAACATTTGTTCGTAACGAGGATAGTTATTTATTTTTTTGCACTTTTCCATTGTTGCGCAAACAAACCAACTTTCGAGGATATTATAAACATCGTATCGATCGAAACCGTCTTATCACAATTTAAGTTACGGGCGTATTTTTTCTTTTCTTATTTTCATTTAATCATTGCTTTCGTAAATGCGATATATTACAATGTGCCCATGGTCAGATAATAGTTGTTTTTTAATTAGGTAATTGATTTTGTAAAATCGAAATTATTATAAACCACGAAAAAAAATATTTCGAATGTTATTTGATATATATATATTCTAAACTACGAAATTATAAATTACTAAAATAATATAAACTATCCTTAGAAATTGAACTCCAACTTAAAAGAAAAATCGTATGTATCTCGCCCGACTCTAGTACGAGTATCTCATATTTTTCATACTAGATTTTTGCTCATAATTAGTCCGACCTTGTCGTTAAACGTTTTACTATTTAGAGTCTCCGGACTGATCACGAGATGTTTGTTTTTCATCGTTCGTTGTCGTTTTTAAAGGTGCAACTATTTTCTGGCCCGAAATTGTCGAAACGTTTGACTTTCGGCCCGCCCAGAGCTAAGTCTCTGAAACACGAATACGGCGAGTTGGCCTGCGCTATCGAGTTGGTCTCTGACTTGGACGCTGCTGTCAATCACATACACACATATGGAAGTGGCCACACAGAAGTCATCATCACTGAAAACAGTAGGTTTTATCTCTCGAGAACGAACGGACCGTAATAAATGTACTAATTTTAATGTGTTTGGAAACTAGGCGACTCCGCTTCGAAGTTCCAACGGGACGTTGACAGTGCTTGCGTATTCCACAATGCCAGTTCGAGGTTCGCCGATGGATTCAGATTCGGTTTGGGTGAGTTTATTTACATTTTCATTCTTTATTTGACATTTAAATAATCAAAACGATTAATATATCAAAACGTAATCAATAACGTGACGGTATTTTTAAAATACCAAATTAGAAAAGAATAATAAAAAAAAAAAACTAAAGACTAATAGTATTTGATAATGAGATAATCATTTTTCACGACTCTAGAAACTAGGAAGTATAGTCATAATATACCTATTTGTAATTTATTTGGTCGAGTTTTATTATTAGACCGAGAAAGATGTTGCTAGACAAATTGTATTAATTTATCTGAACGAAAACTCAATCGGCTCTTCTTGTTTTTCCGAATTTTATTTAATTTCTCACGCGAACCCGACGTTTAGATTTGTTTGGAATTTTCAATTTCATTACGGTACGTTTTGAGTATTTTAGAGCGTGATAATTCGTTCGCCTTAATTACACCGCTGTGTTTAGATCCCGAAATACGAAAAGGCCTAATATAAACGTAACCGTTGAAATGTATCTTCTGTTAATGCTTAAATGGCCGTGAGCCACGACAGTGAGCCACTAAAGGTGTTGAAATTTTAATCCTACTGCCGACAAAGACCGCTTTTGAAACCCGCGAGAAATACATAGGGCTGACAAATGTAAGAAAAATAGGCAAACACCACCGCGTCGAGCAATAAATTATTCTCTCTCTTTAAGGTTTTAGCGGACATTTTTATCGTTACATCGTTGCGACCCGTTCGACCTCGTTCGATTTTTTTTCTGTCTATTATTATCCCGGATTATGAGCAAAACAAATTCACACGATCAAAAAACGTATGCCACGCCCGAAATAGGTTTAAGCGATTCGAACCGTATATTTAATGCGCACCACCCTGGCTTTTGATCTAATATTCGTATTTAATCCTAAAATGATGGATAACATCGTGTTGTACGTTATAATATCGTATCGAAAAGTAATATATTAAACTCTCGAGTAGCTATGGAATAAATAATAAAAGGTATTTATTTATGTATCAAACGGTTGAAAATCAAAATTTAACCCGATTTTGAAGTACAACGGCGGATTCGAATGGGTACAAATATTTAATAAACTTATCGTTTAGAAATAATAATAATAGTGTAAAAATGAGTTTTCTCTCTCGATAAATCCAACGATTATTAGTCGTGAATATTTTAAAAATAACAATGAATTTGTTGATATAAAATATATTTGCAATTAATGCTGGAAAAGTCAACTTTTTTCCCTTTTTTTTTTTAATTCGTCAATCTCAGCTCGTATAGAAAAATTTAGTTTAAAGGTAATCGTTACTTTAATTTTGTTTTAACTTGTGTATAAATCACAAGTCAAATAGGAAATAAAACTCGACTTGTTAAAAACCGGCTACATTTTTGTACATTTAATTAAGTGCATAATATAGATCGCGTAGTAGTAAAAATTAAAAAAAAATTAAGGATTCATATTATTGTAAATGATAATCATCGGGCATAATCACTCTATATTTTGTAGAACGACGCTTCTCAATTAAGATAAGTTACGTTTTAAATATTTGCACAATACGACGATATAATACGAGAAAAGAAATTAGCGATAAAATAAATAAATAAATTAGTAACTGCTCGCCGTGGGAAGTTATTATAAAAAAAAAACAAAAACTCGTTAAGTCACTCATCTCGTTAGCTCGACTTAAACTTTTTAATTCAGTTGTGCCTAGCCTTGTCTGCGACGTCGATGTTAAGGTGTTTCTTTTTCTTTTTATAACAAAATACTGATAATTCGATTTGAAGATAACAGTAAGTTAACTTAAAATTAATAGAATAAGAAACGTCCGATACCGTAGCTGATTGAAAAGAAAAATGATAAAAAGTGTTGATAAAAACCATAAGTTGTGGACATTTCGCGCGGGCATAGTTATTGCGTTCGAAGGTACCTACTTAAAGTCACGGGATCGATTGTGCTTTACGAGGTTTAAGAAAAAAAATAAAAAAATCTTTGTCATGGGACCGATAAAAATAAGGTCTCGTTTATTCCTCCACAACATGGAACAACGTCGCATTTATACTATTTACTTCGAAATCGTGCTATATATATACACATGTTTTTCCCCGAAATGATTTCGGTTGCTTTTATTTTATATATTCTCTCTTTGTCCGTTTTCAATACTTGAATATTCTTTTCGTTTTCCCAATCCCCCCGGGGTAAAGAATTATTTTAAAATTCCGCAAAACTTTTACGTGTATTACGGGGGCTCAAGTTTTCATTCGTTACCCATACGTCGTCGTCGTCGTAATGCGCGCGGTGTAAAACGTATAACAATATGTTTGCGAATCGTACGTTTCAGGGATTTCTCTCCCACATAATAATAAAACATCAACAAATGCGGAATAACGAGTAGTAACGCGAATCCATAATGTGCTTTTCAATGTTAAAATATTAATACCGCGTGTTCATCGTGCGCGATCCGAGATCCCGCGAAGTAAACGCTGCGTAGTGTGTGTCGGCTGCCGTCCGACCGTCGAAGAGTAGTGGAAAGTCGCGAATTATTGTGTTTATAGCATTTCGACGTGTAAAAATATCGTCTTTGACGTATGAGTTTTATGATTTAACGACCAACAACACGGCGTTTAATATTATTTAACCGGCGCGGTGTAGTGAACCAGTACTAGGTTTTCTAGTGTCACGGGCGATCGATCGGCAGTTAACACGTCATGTGGATAACGCGTGGTAATAAGCGATATACTCATTTTTTTGCTAATTATTTACGCACGGTCGCCGTAAAAAAATACGCACAGATGATTGACACGAACGTGTATAAAATGTATTTATTTATCGAACAGGTTATAAACGAAGTGCCCGCAGTGCCCGGTTAAGCGTTAAATTTGAAATTAATAATTCGATTAATATTATTATCGGCGAGACGATTCCGTTGCGTGTTTTTCGTAAAAATTATTTTGTAAAATTACCCGTAGCAGCGTGTAGAATTCTCGTCGGCGTTACTAGAGTTAAGTTTGTCACGGCGGGTCATAGTCCGAATACAAATTAACTAAAACAAACTGGTAATGGAGGGGGTAAAGCCCCATCCAACTACTTAATTTTCATAAAAACACGGTCTATAATATAAAAACATAAAAAATACGGTTCAGACCTGATGTCATTTTATCGAAACGTTTAATAATAAAATTGCATTTTTCGACAGTAACATACTATAAAAAATATTGTATGTTTTGTAGAAAAAATTTCGTTTGGAAACGTATTATGTAAACGTTTCACGGTTTCTTTTTCTTTTTTTTCATCTGTACTGAAATATTTGTCTTTCGTTTGGATTTCAGGTGCCGAGGTAGGCATCAGCACCGCCAGGATACACGCTCGCGGTCCCGTGGGCGTCGAAGGACTCCTGACCACCAAGTGGATATTGAACGGCAACGGACACGCGGCGGCACAGTTCGCCGAAGGCGGCGACCGTACGTACTTGCACGAGCATTTGCCCCTCAACCAGTAACCATTAACCGCGGGGTCGTCGTCGACCGATCTGCCGGTCAGGCCCAGACGGCTCTTTGGCGCCGTAATCGCAAAGTTGGCAGAAATATTTCTCAGGCCTAAAACCTAACGGACAACAATAATTTTACTACTCTAGGACGCAAGTCGATAAGTTTGTTTTACTCGCACACGAACGAAGGTTTTTTTTTTTTTTTTTTATAAATAAATTATTATTACTTTTAGTTGTCATTTGAAACGTCCGTTAATTTTCCCGTGTATATAATAATACGTACGTCATAATAATGTACTACACTAGATTATCTCGAGTTTCGTGTCGCATAGTATAGTTAGATTAAGTCGACAACCGTTTATTTATTTTCTACGATCTTATATCTATATTTTATTTTTATCGTATTTTAAATTATACGACTTTCAGGGGTAAAGAACACACAAAACAACTTATTTTTAATTATATTTTTATTCGATCGGTTCTTTCGCAGACTACGACCGAAGTGAAGACGTTTGAATTAGGGACCAGCGGCTATTTGCAGCGCGACTGCGCTTCGCGCCCGCAAAACCCATTTGTTCACAGTTTATTCGACAAACAATAAACGCGTTTCATTTTCTATGATCGAGCTCGATTGACGAGAAAGTCCACTCGGGAAAAACTCGGCCGGTCACGGACAAGACGCAGTAATTGTCCAACTCGAGAGAAACGTATCTACGTATAACGGCCGGTCTCGTCTTTGAAATATTTAAAATATCGTTTTGATAAACACCCGTTACAGGTCATACGAAGTTTAAACTCGCCAAGTTGCGCGTAGTAAAGACGTAGATAACAAATGTAAATGTAGCGTCCTCTTTAAATAGCACCACAATAATGCTGGGTTGCACAAATATTTGATAAATTTAACGGATCATTAAAATTTATTGGACGGACCAATCGTGGGTCATCGCTATTTGATGTTCAAGGGACTGTTAAATATTTAAGGATCCGTTAAACTCTAATGGACGTTTTGTACGACCCGACATGAATGTATTAATTTTACGCGACCTCAAACCGTCGTTGATTATTATAATACCTATGTTGAAAAAGGAGAGAGAAAAAAAAAAAGGTCAAAATGATGGTTTTCGGCCGTTTTAACACGAGGAACAGTGTGTATCTCGTACTACTCACCCTCTCGTTTTATTTGAATTTAATCGTCCATCAAAACCGCTGGGTTCGTGTGTTCGCACGGTGACGAATTTCGAAAAACGTAATAAAAATCATATTTTGTTTCCGTTTTTACTTATTATCGTCAGGTGGTGTTACGGTCAATATGTTATAGTCGTGCGAAATTAGTTATTCAACGTTACAATTAATCGCATAAACATTGCTTCGTGAAAACACCATAATATTCAGCTCAAGCCAAGTCCTTGGACTTCCAAATTTGTTTTCGCTCCGGTACGTATTTTATAAACAATATTAAGTTCGATAACAATAATCTGATTAAAAATGAGGACGTCGACTTATCGTTTTAAATTTGAAACAATATTTATAAATAATAATACGAATACGATTTTTTATACCGAGTACTTATATTCATAGTTTGTCGTGATTTAAATCGAACGGTCTCTACTTTTTAGCCAACCGTTAAACGTGTGTCGTCGTGACGACAGGCAAATCACACGCAGAGTACTCGCTTATAAAATAAATGTGTCCGTATTCATTTCACGTCTAACGATTTATCTGACGGGGGTGGGGGGGGTGCCTTAGCATTCGTATCCGTATTCCTTCTGGCTACGACCGACATTTGGACTCGAGTCTGAATTTATTTCACGTCCGGGGGTAGAAATAAATTATTATGATTTTAAACTTTATTGTTTGAACATACGGATTATAACGCGCTGTACGACGCCATTTCTTTCGTTGAACTCTTTATTTATAATAATTTATCACGTCGCGTAATTCTTTTATATCACAATGTTACGTAATATATTATCCGTCTAGTCTTAGGCATTAGCCTAAAGGGTATCCGGTAGACGACGCACTTTAGGTGATGATTTGCAAATCGGTCGCCATCTGATCCGGTCGGCTGTCGTCGTCGACGATGGCGCGTGTACTTAAAAAAAAAAAATTGCGAAATCGATAAATACATTACGCGACGCCGCCGCAAAAAGGAAACGAACAATTTACATTTTCGGTCGACGAAGTAGAAACGGCGTGTCAGCGTTGATATTTTTAACGAGTGCGCCGAACCAGCAGTCGACTGGGAATTCACCACGAGTTTTAAAGGAGCGGCTGCTGCTCGAAAACATTGTCAACGCGTATATTGCTATGGCCATACACCAGGAGTGGACCGAGACGGTCAACGCCGTCCTGAAATCGAAAAGGACTCGTATTTTTACATCGGGAAAATCTACACGCCGCGAATTCAAAGCGACCAATCATACGGTGCGGATACAGCGGATCGATTGAGTGTTATTTATATTTTCACCGCAGTAGACGTTGTGCTCACAACAACGTTTCGATATGTTGCGTCGTCGTAGTATATTTCAAATCGACCACGCGCGCGGGCTCGGTCGATTTTTTCGGGCTTTCCCTTCGTACGGTCGTCTCGTCGTATTTATACTTTCAACGTTTTCGCCGTCGTCGAAACAACGAAACAATACACTGGTCGTTTTATTATTATTATTATTATTACCATCGGCATCATCATCATCATCATTATGTACGAACACCGAACAGCTCGCAGCGTATTATATTATCGACAACGCGATCGACGAACCCACGCCCCGAGCAAACGACGGGACCGAACATTGTCCGTGGCGAAGACTGTGAACGCGTTTGTCAACATAACCACACGATCCCCAAACAAATCGCAATGATAATAATAATATCGACCCTATTCTGTAGCTGAGGTCGATAACCTATCCGAAAATTCGAAAAATTCGAAAAATCGTCGCTCAAAGTAAAAAAAACCTGAAAAACAAAAATGTTACAACATTTTCACACCGGCCACAGTGTGTATTTTTACTTTTTTTCTTTATTTCAAAGACAAACCATGTACTATTAAGGTGCGTCCACACCTAACAAACATTTGAAAAACGTTCGTCGAACGTTTGTTTGTCAATAATCAAAACAAAAATGTTCGCTCACCGAACGAATAATACGTGTCAATACGCGAAAGAACTATTTAAACAATATACTATTTTTTGTCACGACTGTTAACAAACATATAGCGAACAACAAAATTATGAACAAACGTTCGTTGTCATTAATAAAATGTATGACAAACATTCGAAAAACGTTCGACGAACAATGTTTGCCCAAATGTTTGTCAGGTGTGGACGCACCTTTATATAATATACACCCCGTCTACATGAAACAATGTAACGCCCTGGCGGCTTCGGGGTGAGATTATAGAGACTTTAATGATCCCCGTAATCGTCTTATCGATGGGATTATTGTAATAACGGTCGACATAACCTCGTTAGGCATCTCATATATTATATAATCGTATATAATATTAGAATAATTGTCGACTAATTAAAATCGCGTAATCATGAACATATAATGATGACGATGTAACAATATTATATAATAATCATGCAATAATAGTAATGATAACAACAACAAGTATGTTTGCGTGCAGTCCGATAGTGGGCGTGTTATTCGGGACAATGTACGCCGAGCTGCTCGCGCCACCCGGGCAATGACAGCTGAGCTGCGCGCGCAACGCAACCGATTCCGATCGAAAGTTTACCAGCTGGCAGGAACCGAATGCGCTGACGATCAGTCTAGTGTCGACGACGGTACAGTGAACTCTCCTCGGTCTATATAAATATTTCATTCGTTATTTTTCTCCGTTTATAGTCGATAATGTTTGTCATTATTGTTATTACTATTATTTCGCCAACGATGAGTCAAACTTTCGTGACTTTTAATTTTTTTTTTCCATTTCGATCGTTTTTATCGAGTGATTTTCCGTTACTTAATTTCACGGGGCAACAGACAAATCGCAACAACGGACACTACGAACACCGAACCTAACCGGCATGCAGTAAGTAATACCGATTATTTTTATTTACAGTAGGTTTTTATTAATTAAATCTCAATTATTATAGTCGGTATTTTTTTTAAATTCATAAAAACTCACTGATTTCACGCGCCATTAAAATTTATCATGAATTCTGTTGGTTCGGTACTTTTGCCGATTTTAAGTGTTAAATAATGAACCACTTTAAAAAATACCCATTTCACGTTACGAGCGCATCGCAATCGAGTGCGATGCACCACCCACTCTCTTTATGATAATATATACTCGCGCCGCGCCACCGGTCGTGTGTTACCCTACGCATTTTGTCGACGGTTTCGATCAATTAACGGTTAGACATTTCTCCCGTGGTTTGAGAAAAGTTATCGCTAACTTCAATAATTCCAGATTCGAAAAGGGAAGAAGGTCGAGGAGGAGAATGTACGTTCACCGCTCGCCTTTTCGCCCGTAAATATGCATTCGTTCGTTTCTCCGAACCGTTATATTGAATTGCGATCGTCGTGGTCTGCCACGACAAAAGTGTTATCAATTTACGATAAATATAATAAAAAATTAAGGCGATTTTTTACACGCAATAAAAAAATAATCGAGAACCATTGTATAGTTTACATCAATAGTGAGTTTTTACTAGACAGAGAAAATGTAAACATTTAAAATATAATATTATTTAATAATAGATACCCAATTCATCCGACAGCCGTAAAAGTTATTTTGATTCTCTAATTCTCCAACTGGTCCGCGTAGAAATTATTTCCCACGTTCAATTATTATATTTCAAATATTGTTAACTGTTAAAAATGTTTAATTTATTTGAGTCGCGTGTCAATCGTATCGTTGTTTCTTTCTAAACACGTGTAAAATAGATTTTTATCAGAACCGATTTCAATCGTTTTAAATCAATAACGATATCCAAACACGTATTTTAAGTAAGAATTTACTATACTCGTATTTCCGCGTACAGAATAATGATTTCTATTGAGAAAATAAAGTACAAAAGTATACAAATGTTTTGATAAAAAATCAATTCGCAAACTTTTAATCCAAAAGTCAAAGCGCATAGGCATAGTGATACCAAAAATACCTGAGCGTATGGATTTTAATTGTTTATAATTTCAGTTTGATATTATTTTTAAATTATTAATGAAAATAAAATTCGAATATTATTTTTTTTATTCGATAAACAAACGAAAATATCGCGGTCTCGTTGTGTTTCGGAGGCAACGAAAATAAATCAAAACGCTTTCCGTCGTCCTTTATAAATTTTAAGTTATCCGTGCGCAACGCCGCGCCGAGATGGCTTTCCGACCAAATCGATTACCTGCCCCCGCCGAATCGAATATTATCGCTAACCGCGTGTTTTCGTCTCGCGGACGACGACGAAACGAGGAGCCGCAGCGGTCCCGATCGGGTCGCCAGAATAATCATCGCTTCTCGGTTGCTTTTGAGTCGTGTGTTTTTTCCCCTTTGTTTTTTATCGGTCTAACGCGGGGCATCGTCACATAATAATCGTCGTCGTTTATTTGTTTTTGTTTTTTTTTTCGACTCTCGTCCCGTATTACGCTCGTCTATATCGATTATTATTATTATAAGCGAGAAGCAACGAATAACGGCGCGGGGGATGTGCGCGCGCGTGTCTATTCAAATACCGGTCGGATTTATTTCCAATCTCTTCGCGATAGTATAGTATTAAAATATTTTTTCGATTATTCTAAAAGTTTTTATTATTTTCGATTTAAATCGCGCCGCGCGCGCTGGAATTCGCCGAGTCCGCGGCGGCGTTTTCCTTTTTATCTCGCCACCCCGTAAATTGCAATTCTGTAAAAATGTCGTCGGACCGAACCATTCGAGCCCCCCGTAACCCGTGTTAATATAATCTCTAAACGTTTATTATATTTTTCGATTTTTGAAAAGTAACGTCGTCATAATATTATGTCAGACTTTCCACCGGTCAACGGATGAAATGATAGTTATTATCGCCTTCTGTTCTTATTGTTCTATTTAATCGAAATTATTGACGAACGACACGTTTTTTTACCAATACAATAACTACTGTTCGACGTGTAACAATACTAAATTGTATTTATTTATTTTTCGGTTTGAGAGAACAATTGAAATCGAATTCCCCGCGCGCGTAATATATTTGACATCGGGCCGAGAAAAACGCGCAGGCGTTTTCTTCGACGATCGCTCGAAGATTCGACGTGCTCGCGTGCGATCCGGTGTAAGCGCAAAGGTCGATTCGATTGAAAATCGACGCGAAAAAAAACATAACGAATTCTAAACGTAATTGACGATCGGATTGAATTCATTAGTCTCGCGGTTTATTCGAAAACGGAATAACACACGATACAAAAAGTATAGATGAATTATGGCCTAATTATTTACCTACCTGTACTAAATCGTAGATTATTTCCGTTGTATTTTTCCTTCTCAAATTCAACCGTAACGGAAAACAATATTACGCAGTAATATAAATATGGGTTTTGTTTTCAATAATATATACTCGGCCGTATTTTTTGTTTTCTTTGATTTCGAGAGTAAATAAATAATAATAATAATAATAATAAAAGCTCGAATATAAGCGGTGCTGCAAGTCAGTCAAATGCGGTAGATGAAAAGTTCCCGGCGAGAGTGTGGTTTTATTCCCACGAATTATAATCATTTCAGGTCTGTGTTTATTTCTGTGAAACGCAATTGCAAGTTAAACAGCAAACATTTTTTCCCGTTTCCGGATAATTTTCCCTGATAGAAAATTGAATAATATACCGTTTCTCAGTACCGTTTCCTCGGGTATGCTCGCGGCGAGCTTTATTGGATACGCGTTGGGCATACGCTAACGATTCCCGGCGAAGCGCGTGCAACGATTTCGGCGAATAGCGAATGTTTGGGATTCAAAAAAAAAAATGTTATACGATTCGTTACCGCCTGCGAGTGAAAAACAATGACATTCGTTGTACTGCACTCATCGAATAGCGTTATTAAAACAGTTGTATATGATTATCTGTCGGAATAGCGCGGGCAATTAGTCGGCGATACCGCGTACAGAATCGACGACGAAATTTAATTGAGTTTTTCGTGAATAAAATTACACCAGAGATCAGACGCGCGATGAGCATTTTGTTTTTATTTTGTTATTAAAAAAATCAAATTAGTAGTGAAAAGTTAATAATTTCTGAATACGAATTCGATATTTATAACCGAAAAATTTACCTCGCGAATAATGTTTATAAATGTTTGACGTGTTGCGATGATGACCATATCATAATAGAAAACATATCTACTCTTTTTTCGCAATGGAAAATAACGAATCATATCAAATTTATGAAAACATTGAAATCGGTTTCTCGTTTCAAAGACAATTTTTTTTTCCGTTTCACAAACACATGATTTATGATAATGGTCTATACAACGTATAATATAAGTTTTACAATTAGTACGATTATCACACGAAAATTATACAAGGCAAATTATCTATTTCATACTTACAACATAATATATATTATTCCATTAATCCAATACGTAGTTTTAGGGGCGAGGCGAGAGTGGGGGCGTCACCTCTGACTTTTTGGAATAAATGCTCGACGCGTACCTATTCTTATTAGCTAATCGATAATATTATAAACTTTTGAATAATACCCACCGCATTCGTAATTTATTTTTTTTTTTTTTATTTTGACTATTGCGCGCATCGCTTGATAAAGCAATATGACGTCGAGGAAAAAGCGATCGCGAAATAAACTTATTCGTAGCCTTCGGTGATAAAATAGACGCAGCCGCGATCAAAGTTCAAATAAATCAACAACACGATTCCGGTCGCCATTGTCTCGCCGCCGCCTACTACCTGGCAAGACAATAGTAGAATCGGAAACAGGGATAATGAGGTGAATATAATCGATTCGGTCGAAAATCGTCGACTTACTGTTTTTTAATCGTTTTCATTTCAGTCTCGGTCCGAGAACCGTCCTTGTGATTTTCGTTCGTCGTCCGAAATATTTTGTTAATAATTATCGTTCACCGTTATACACACGCGTGAACCGTGTTTTTTTCCAACTCGACCGCGTGATTTTATTTGTTTTATGAACGTCAAACGTCTCAATCGACTCTCGTCATTACGAATCCAGTTGCGTCGACGGACGTCGCATTCGTATTGTTGCAAACGCCGCCGCCGCCGTTTCGACGTTAAGTGTGATAGAAACGAATCATTAATTACCTCTGAAAGCAAGAACAAACTCATTCGTCGATTTATCGAATCGAAATATCGCAGCTCAAAAGCCGAGACATCGCGTCAAACAATATTAAAATGAAGTGTGAAAAAAAAAGTGAGTGTAATTTTTTTTTTTTCGCGCGCGCCTATCCGAAGTGCCCCGCCCGAAGGATCTGTCTCCTAAATGCGACGACCCCGATGACGCGCGCGCGCGTAAGTCGATTATAATAATAATAATATCATAATGTCGTCGAGTCGCCCTCGTCACGTTCGTTATTCCAACGGATAGGTGACCTCCATCCAAGTTTCTGACCGACCGGCGGCGCGGCGTCTTATTTGACGCGCAACAGTCTATACCACTTGTTCCGTCCGTTCACGTACGCTCGCTGTAATAACATAGTTTCGACCCGGCAACAGTCTGAAGTGTGACATTACGTTACAACACCGCACCGTTTTATCGTACAAAATATACAGCGCATAATAATAGTCGAAAATAATACTACGTACGTGCACGACGGCGGCGTGGTCTCGAGGAATTCGCAAGTAGGAACCGTAAATTTAGCGCTTTTCCGTAACAAATTTATCCGCGCCCCTGCGCTCTTGTTGTCGTCGCCGTCGCGAGTAAAACGAAATGGGAAAAAATCCCGAACTCGAAAAATCGCACGCGGCGACGCGTAACACGCCCGACTCGGAACGCGCGTTTATAATATAGATTTTACAATTTAAAACGAAAATTGTCCATAATTTTTGAAACTTTGGCGTGTCTCTCGGTCACCGCGGATGACAGTTTGCACTGTATAGGCAGAGTCGAGGCACCGGGTCCTCACGCTTTCGGGTCGGTGCGGGAAACATTTTGTTCGTTTTCTTTTCCGCAACGTTCCGGATCTCTCTGTGTCGCGCTTTTCTGTATACGTTTTATAAACAGCCGATTCGTTTTGAATTATTCACTTTTTCAACATCGATTTGCCGCCGTTCGTCGTGTTTTATTTTGCTTTTCCGTCTCCGCTAAACGTCGCTGTCACGTCTGACGAAATAAATTCAATATTTATTTTTTTCATTATTGCGAAAACGTCGAATTACGTACTTCGACCGGCCGAACGTGCAGTATTCCGCGATGAATATTTAATTGCGTCGAACCGCACGAGCGATTTCGTCTCCCGTCTTTGAGCTCTGTATACATAATATAATTCGGCGTATTTATACAAGCTCCGAGAGGGGTGGATCGCTTGTGCTATCTTCTGCTCGTTCCTTAAAACACGCGCTCGTGTATGCGGACGCGAGGTCGATTTTCCAACGACTTTATTCAAGATGAGAATGATTATTGTTGTACGAACGATAGTCTCGCTAGAATCACGTATAAAAAAAAAACACCGTATAAATCTTACTCGCAGTAATTCGATCAAGTGATATAGCCTAGTACACCCTAGTTCCAGGAGTTCCGGGACAGTTTACTCGCATCATATTAATGAGCAAGAACACGACCGTAACCCGAGTTCCACGAACAACCAAACGGCGCAGAAGACATCATTTCTAAGCAACCTAAAAGCGTCACTGCCGTAGTCGCACTTCTTACGACGCGCGACGGCCGTAATAATGCGACATTATTATTTATGTCAAACGACCAAAACGCCGGCCTCGTTATAAGTCGCCTCGACAAAAAAAAAACCGTCGGAATTCAAACGGAGTAAACAACACACGAATCAACTGTATAGTAATAATATCACACTCGTATTTACTTCTTATAATATAATACTGTTGTCGAAATTACTGACGAAATTCGTGTACTCGCAATTAAATCGTGTAAAAATCATATGAGAATATGGTATCGCTATCGAGTAGATGGCATTGACAACAAACTCGACGTAAGCGTGCCGGCGATAAGTGTCTATATTTTCCGTTTAACGACACAATGAAGTGTGACAATAATAAATCGTATTGCGATGACAAAAGACAGAAAACGTCGTTCGTCTGGAGACTTGAATTCCAAACACGGTATTCGACACGGCACACGTATACGACACACATACACGAGTAAAAATCATTCAGTTATAAACTCACGGCAACGGAAAAAGAAAAAAAAAGTCTGCTCAAATTGTAATTGACTCAAATTGACTTTGTTAATTTCTAACCTCGGGCGAGTGAATCCGCTCGAATAACGAACGCATATTATTGAAATAAAGACAAATAAATCGGTCCGGCCGTGGCTCAAGAGATTCGATATTACACTCGAGTTGACGTTTAAGCAAGTGGCGATGAAATTCGCGTAGTCGGTTCGACCGCCGACGGAATACCCGGTGATGACGCCAACGCTCGACGGACAACGATGATAATATTATACCGCCGGCGGCATTACAGAGCCGAGACGCGCGCGAACAGTTTGATTCTTTACCCCCCCCTCGGCTCTTTGTCGAATTCGGAAAAAGAGAAAAATCCAGTAATCGATTGGACGCGACGCGCGGGACCCGTCGACACATCGCGCGTAGGATTACGACGAGCTATCCTCGCGATCTACGCGTACGCGCGCACTTAATCTGCAGCGACACGTTTACGCCGAAGCCGTGTCGTATGATAAATATTATATGTGTGTTTGTTGCGCCAACGACCCCGATCTAATAATAACCGCGGTTTAGCTCGCGGTACAAGCTACGTAATTAGCTGCCCGAAATCGCGTAATACGTTATGACGTGTCCGTCGAAACATTTCCCGTCGCTAGGCAGGACACACGTGGCGGTGAGGACCGGCCCGAGGAGCTTAATAATTGCGATCACACCCGGCCGGGTCTCGGACTCACGATCGTCGAGGATTGAATTTATTTACCGCGTCGATATCGACGAGATAATATTCTAATATTAATTGTCATTTTTTATTTTTTCAAACGGATTCCAATAGGTTTTATGTATGAAATAATCGAAAGATTAAAACAATAGTAATAACTTTTGTGTCTTTTAAATCTTTACGCGTCTCGTAGAGTATTCGAATATAAATATTTTGAACCTTTTGAAGTTTTTCACTTTTTTCACCTCGTATGAATACTTTTCCGAAGTATTTTCAATAAATTTTAAAAAAAAGCGTTTTAAATTTTTTCAATAACTAATGTTAGTGTTTTGGTATTTTTACGAGACTGCATTTTACACGTATATCATTTGCCAAATAACGTTAATTCACATTTAATACCAACGTTTGTTTAGTTTTTTTTAAAGTTTTCACTAATTTAGTCTACAATGACCGAAAATATTAACCGTTACAGAGTATATAACTTGACTCATTGCATTATGAAACTAAGTATAAAACGATTTTATGTTATAATATTATTATGAATTTATTTCCATTGTATCCTTTTATTACTGATGCCTCGATGAAAATTAAATTAAAAAGTCTAACTTTTAAAGGTGAATATACCGTTTTCTTGGAAACTAAATAAATACAATTATTTATTATTCCAAATTATCAAAGTTATATTTAAGACAATACGAATGCACGAGAAATAAACCGAAATTGGTTTTCCTAAAATATTAATCGGGCTTTCAATAAGTTTATAATAATATACTACTCCGCGGGCCTTTTTGTCTCCGTGCGTCACTGGGCCAAGGGGTTCAACCTTTCCTTTTCTCTATAACTTTTTACGACGAGGAAAGTATTCAAATGTATACCCATAAATATATACGTACTTTTAGAGTATATTCTCTATTGAAAGAATCTCTCTTTTTTTTTGAAAGTATTTTGTTTCCCTTTTAGATATAATCAAATCGACAAAAAAAAAAACAACTGCTAGTAATGCATACTAAAAAGTAATCGGACACTGAGATCATGTGAAATCGATGTCGACCGCCACGCCACACGACGAGAAACCAGGAGAAAAACTGCGGGTAACAATAACGTACGTCACGTCTCAAACGGCGCTCTTGGCCGGGAGTCTTTTAGGGTTCGCTGTAATCTCTTATTAGGACTGTTCCCGGGAAGCAGTCCGATTCGCGCGTTATTAGCATTGTCTGATGACCCCCGAGGCCGGGTTGTTAGCTTACGATCGGCTTAATATGTATCCCGCGAAAGATAATGCGATTGGCAGGGACGGTCCATCGTCCAATAAGCCGCTAACGTACATCCTCGAGGGGATGTATCGGCCGGCGTGAATTCGAACGAGACAAAATTATCGCGTCATTAAACCCCCTCCTTGTCCGTAAATAAATCGTGTGGCGGCGAGTAGGCTCGAAAGTCCATGCGAAATGTGATATTTATTTTATTTTTTTCGCTTACTCTTATTTTATTATGTATGTAGATACTCTTGTAAAAGAGATTCCACCACGACGACGTACAAATAGAAATGACGGGGCTTTAAACTTTGAGTGAAATGAGGAAATTATTGATTTTACCACGAAAAAACCATTTCGATGATCCGAAAAGACAGTAAAAATATTATTTTATAATAATTATACGTACCTACGTGGTTTTCGGAGAGGATTTAAACTGATTAAATTTCTAATATTTCCCACGACGACGCGTCGTTTGTTTTGAAACACTTGTACGCACACTGTACAGTAATTTCAATTATAAAAAATATAGAAAGGACACGTTATTTTGAAAGTCATCGTTTTGCAATTTAAATATAAAATCATAAAATACTTCTCGAGAAACGGACCGAATGACTCCGCTCTAAATCTAGACGATTTAAATAATATATCAGAGTGTATGTAGTTTAAATTGAATCGGACTGTCGATTTATTTAATTCCTGTAATCTGTTATGGAGTATTTGTTTTTTACATTGTAATTACTATAGCGGCATATATACAGTGTACAAATACAAATATTATGCAAATTAATTTAATCCAAATTTAACTTGTCTCTTCCACTAACGGTACATTAATTTCGGCGTTTTCTGTTTACAGCGAAAATACCAAGTGGTAAATCATTATTATTAATCGCCTGTTTCATACTCTAATTAGCTCGGTTGATAGCAATTAAGATTGAATAAATACATGAAATACGTTTCATTAATATAATAATAAATTCAGCTCTCGATAAATTCGTTTGCGAATTCAGAATTTTATTTATCGTCAAGTTTTTTTTTATCAAATAATTTATACCGAATAAGAGACGAAAAAAATAAAAATATTATATTAATCATTATGATCCATTAGTGTAGCGTTTAGTTTTGTTGTGTTAGAACGAATAATTTTTTTCATTTGCATAATATACAAGAGATTCGGATAAGCGCTACAGGCAACGGGTACTATTAAAGACGAACAAAAGAACGAAAATCACGTGTAATAAAAAGTTATCAATCTCGTTGACTGTTAGAAAATTCGAAAAATGACCTCTTTGATGCTTTAACTAGAAATAGAATTTGGTAAGTACTTTCTTTCTTTCTAGTTTTTTTTTTTATTTGTGTCTGACAAATAATCGTTACAAAAAGTTCATTTAGTAGTCTCAATTAATAGATTCTGGTTAACTAGTTTTTTGTATTTTTCGACGACAGTTTTTTTTTTTTTTACTCTGACAATGCATTTTAAATTCTGAGAAAAGTGAGGTATATGTTTTATAGTTATTTGATTCTGTCTTCAGTTTGCATTGTCACAATTTCATAAAACGTTAAACTTCATCAAGTTTGTAACGGTATACAAATTTTTTCTTTTTCATCACTTCTACGGAATAAGTCTCATCTGTATCGTACTTATCATAAAATACAACGACATCGTTAAAAAAATCTCACGTGAAATAATTAATTTTACCAGACGCAATTCATTATGTTGTTACATTCAGATCATTTACATATTATTATCAACTCAAAGTAAATCGAGTGATGATTATCTTAAACTCGAGTCGGAAACACTAACGCTCTACGAACACCCGTCGACCGTTGAGTACAGGGTCATGAAATATCTATTTAAGGACCGAAATCATTCCCTTTGTAGGTACTCCGCTTACTGGCACTCACTGTCTCCAAAAAAACTTGCAAACGGACGTTTTTTTTTTCTTTCTTTTCAAAATATCTCTAGTGAATAACACGGAAAAAACTCGTGACCAGTCGATTTTTCAAAATACCCCGTGTAGTAACTTTTAGTTTTAATTTTAAACAATTTATAATTAAAACACACCCCGTCCAAACGAGCGGCCGACCGGCCGGCCCCGTAACACTCTCTATAACTAACGACCTGTTAAAACTTCGAGTCAAAAAAGAAGATTTTTTTTTTTCAAACCGAAAGTTGCTATTCGAAAACGAAAACTCGTTATTACTTTGAGACTATGCACATCGGGATTATTCTGCGACGGGTATGAGAAGAACAAAATAAAAGAGTCGCGGGAGAAGAGTATTGCTTTCGCGGTAAAAAGGCGTAGCAATTAAAACGCGTGGAAAGTTTTTCGCAGGAGAAAAAAAATAAAAATAACAGTGTTCCTGTAATGGAATTGAAAAGCTTGTGCTTGTGCGAAACACTACGCGATGGGAAAACGTCTTGTTTGGTGCGAAACACTTTGGTGCCGAAACTTTTTTTTTTTTTTGCGCGCGCGAAACAAACAGGTAATGCGGAATTCATCGACCGGGGCTCAGCCGCGGAGTTAAAACCGCATTAGAGTGATTTCTTGACGACGTATTGTGTTATTTTTTATGCGTTTTATTTGTTGAATTTTTCGTACTTTTTTTAAAACCGCGGGCGTCGTTCGTTTTCCTCGTGTTTGTTTTTTTAAATTTATATCTCATCATAGTAATGTTTCAGTCAGTGAGAAAAAAAAAAAATGTCGCGTTTTGACATTCATATTGTAAATTAGATCCATTACAATAATAACGGAAAATCTTTTGTTCTCGATTACGTTTTTTGCGTTTAGGTTTTCGAAAAGATTCCCGTCGGTTTCATAATGAAAACAACACGTCTTCTGCCGCGCAAGTACGATAATAACCACGCGGTCAGGCGATTTGGTCTTAAAATTCGGACACGGCACAATCGACAAAACGCGAATATTGGGAAATCTCATTCTGGTGCGCGGGGAAAATAGCACGGGTTCGATGTTGTGCCGAGATCATCGGTGTTCGAATAGGTATAATTTCGTTTTATATTTTTAATAAATAGGTAGTGGAAAAAAAAAAATCAAATATTTAATATTTTTCTCGTTTAAACGACGACGGTATAAAAATATTCAATGGTTTTAAATTCGTTCTACGTAGTAAAATGATAACCGTAGTAATGGTCTATATTAAATGTGTTTCAAAGTTAGTAATATATGCAGTATATATTATTATATTGCGTTGAATTCACAGCGTAATTTATTAGATTTATGCCGAGACATGTACATAAAAATATATTAGATAAATAAATATATCGTGTTATGAATAGCGATTATTCGTGTCCTCTCGTCTTTGTGCAGGATATTTCAGCTAGCTGAGGATATTATTTGGATTATTTTTATTTTTTCAAAAAAAATTTCTAAACACTATGGTTATATTTTACTTGATAAACGGTGTTCGGCGAAGACACCGATTTATTAAGAATAAATGTACCATCGTAAATAATTATTCTCGTCCGTTCGCGATATGGATGTGACGGTCGATTTCATTATTTCTTTTTTTTCGAGGCTAAACTTCAATTTTTTTAATCCCTGTGGTGATAAATTCAATAATAATTGTCTATAGTTCTAAAATTAAAACTATATATATATAAAATATTTTACGACTAGGTATCTTGTTATAAATTATATTATTTATTTAAAAAAAATAATAAAATAGAAATTGGATTCGAGTGGAGAAGGTTAGGTAACCCTATCCATCATTTAAAGCCATCCGAAGTTGAACTCTAAAATCGTGAAAGTTAATATACCGTTTTTTAAAAATCTAACTGATAGTTTAATTTTAACATACGTCCGTCGAATTTCGCGATTTAACGTAAAGCTTTTTTAGATTCGCCAACATAATATAAATCGAATCAGGTGTAGTATACCTACTCTTCTCTCGGCGCGCACGTGTGCTAACGATCGCGCACGTATATATTTTATTATTTGCAGTTTATTCGTCGTGTTTTATTTATTTCGTTTAAACGCGATTGGATTGATTCGTTGTTCGAAATCCATTTTTCAATCAACGCGCGTTTGATGAATACGTTTCACTCGGCGTGGGGGGGGGGGGGCGGCATTAGCGTACCTCGCGGATTATTCACTGCACATTTCTCCGCGTCGCCGTGTTTTACGGCGGGGAAAATAATGTAATTGTAGTCGTCGCGATTCGTATTAATTAAAATGAAATAGCCGAACGCGTAGGCACGCGCCTGTATATCATATAATATACGTAACGTTCTCGTGTATTTTTCCGTCCGGTATTATAAAACGCTTTCACGAGCACTAGATTTTAAAAGTCGAAACGGAATAAGTGCACGTACCGTTTTGGTCGGTTGGTTTTCAAGACGTTCAAAAGGGTTTTAAACGAAAAACATTTTCTATTCGAGTTAATCTGCGAACAACCCGACACTCGACATCGGGTAAATTAAACGCAAAGAAAATTACGCTACCGTAATATTATACGCAGTGCGTGCGTGCGTTTTATATGCGTGGACGTACGTATAATAATAATAATATTATGCTCACTTGGATTTTGAATTTTCCTTTTGAAAATTCGAACCGTTTTCCCGGAGAATCCGATTAATTAAAACCCCCCCCCCCCCGCGACTTAACGAGAAATCTTTAATCTTCCGCGAACAACGTAATATAATATTATATTATAATATTAACGCAACGATAATATATTTTTGAGATCCTTTAAATACGCATGTATTTATTGTTTTCGTTTTAGTTTTTTATTCAGACCTAAAAGTTTTCGTACGCGCGACGATGAATAACGTTGTAATGTAAATGATTTTTTTTATCGACCAAGACAGTCGAAGCCATTGTCATTTTTCACGCCTCGCCGCCTCGGCTATATAATAATAATACGCTCGTCAATATAACATTTGTAATTCGACAATTTTGCGAGATAAAACTCACTAAATGCTCTAACGTATTGATTGTGAAAACGTGTTATGATAATTTACAGACGTGAACGCTTCGTACGAATTATTCATACAATTACGTTTCGCTATATTATACGTACCCCGTTCGGCAATGGCGCGTATTCCTCCGGTGTAACAGAACGAAAATAATATGTTTTAGGCACAAATCATTTTTGACGTTTTAATTTACTCGGCACGCCGTGTCCGTAATAACTGTGGGGTTCATAATATTATACTTTGAACGTTACCGTCCATTTTACGGTGTATTATTAAAAACTAAATAATATGCCGTTTGAATAATTACCGGTTGTTTTTTTTTTTTTTATATATTTTTATAAAGCGCGACAGATGTATTTATTAACGGTGCGATTTGCGTACGACACTCCCAAAGCTTTCGACGACGACGACGACGACGAATAATAATAAAACCAAACAACAACTCGATTCGAACGATATATCCGAGCGAGCACGACCGTACTAGAATTTTGCGAACTGATTCAAACGAATTGCGCGTCGTACGTCTTATACGCGCTACGAGCGTAGTGCGTTTGTATATTATTATCATTTTCAGCGTCACGATTAATATCAATAAAGTCGGCCGAAACAAAACAAACAGTTTTTTTTCATTTATAAGTCACGTGTGTGCGGTATTGTTTGCTGTTTTAAAGGTAAATAATATAATACGTCGACCGATGCTTTTTCTTCGTGTCCTCGCCCTTTGGACATATTGTCGTTTGGATTAATTTTTCTTTTCTTTTTCCAGGGTTCAAATATAGACGAACGTACCCACCGAAACATTGCGCGTGTTATTTATTCACGTTCCGGAGACTCGTGATTGAAGGTGCAGCGGAAATAATGTGCGCGATCACGTCAATAACGATACAAGGGCGGATTGAAAATATTTTATCACTGATCGATCTCGACGATATGATAATGAGATTTCGAAAAATCGACGAAAACGTTTCGGAAAATGGGTGTACATTTATGCGATTCGTGATTTGTAGGGTAAAAATGTGTAAAAATATCAACAAAAAAAAAGAAGATTAAAACCCAGTAAATTACAAAAATTTGCACTGATTTTTGGATTTATAGGCGTGTTTTGATGGAACTAAAATACACATCGCCGATAGGCCCGACGATTCGTTGTGAAATGAAATCAATACGAGTGGAAAATAATGAAAGTAAAGGTTTTTTTTCCCCTGATATTTCTAACTATTCAAATTTTTTTCACGTGGCAATTAAAATCATTGTCCGGAGTTTCCAGTTATTCATTTGATTCAGAGTTTTTCCATATATTAGTGCGTATTATATTTTCGACATTTAAAAAATACATTTTTCAAACGAAAATTCGGTACATTAAGTTTACGGCTCTGGTTATAATATGTTTTTAGAGCACACGATGTTTCGTACGCGCTGAAAATATTGCAATTTCAAATAAAAGCCAACACATTGAGGAACTCATTAGCTGAGTGTTATACTCAACTAAAGTGTAATTAACGCAACGCATTGTGAGATTAATAATTGGTCGGAAATATACCCTTTACAAAAGAAAAGTTAAAGAACATTGGAGTGGACTAAGTTGGGTATAAGTACTCTTATTATACACAAAGTTCCGTGTTGAGTTGATTAATTTCTTCACAAAATACCACTGTTGTTTTTTCCCTTTTAAGTGAGGGTAATTTCACATAACATCATAACGTTTCACCCGAGTCGATACGATTTTTACTTAATGATCCATAGAAAGTAATTTGAAATATTTGAAACACACGCTTTCTAGAATTTAAGTACGTAATTTATGAGAGTCTTTACACGATTTTCTCCGTTTATTCGTACTTTTAGAGTATGAGAACATATTTTTTGCGAGTCCTAATAAATTTGTCTAAAATTTAAAATAGAGAATACCCTTAATGTCCGGATAAAAAGTAATCCGAGTACTATATTCTAGTTCTACTTAGGATTAACACAATAATTATTGTACACCGGTGTTATTAATTTTTGTTATTTTTAACAATCACTAATATAAAATATACATTATTAATTATCCCGTTTCAAAATATAACAAGGATTTTTTGATTATACATTTAAAACATGAATACATATATTTAAAGCTAAATAGGTAATTTGCATTTAAATGTTCTCGGAATTAAATGTCACACTAACTGTACTTGAGTTTTAATCAAATGAATTTAAATATAATTCAAATCAACAAATCAAACAAATTAAGCATGTTTTATGTTAATTTGTTTTTAAAATTATCCTAAAACATTAAAAGTGCTGAACTCGTTAGAACTATTTAACTGCGCAAAATGTAATAAGAATACTTAGTTTACATAAATACAATTTACATATCTAAACATTTTTACTTTTCCCAGAGACAATAATGTACAGCTAATAAATATAAGTTGTTTTTTTTTTTTTATTTTAATCGTGAGAAAAATTTTAGTTTTGTATTTAATATTTTACTTTTTAGTAAAATCTGTTGGGAGTTCTTTTGAAATCTCGAGTGATACAATCAGGTTTTACATCGCGTCTAACTCTTATGTTTCTTATAATAATTATGCTTAAAACTCTGGTGTTTCCCTACAATATTTTTATTTCACTCTTTAATACCCTTTAATACCCTTTAATACCCTTTTTAATACCCTTTTTAATTTTTTTTTCTACATATTAGTAATTTTTTTGTTTTCTTTTTTTTTTCCATTCGACATTATTGAGTGTATTCGCTGAATAAAAGGTTATTAGAAATTCTGGAAATGATGGAATAGATGCAGCAGAGTTCAAAGTTCGAACAAACCGACACAACGAATCCGGTAGCTATTATCCGGTCTCGCCGCCAACGACCTTAACAACACTATGGCGTTCACCCGCGTGGCCCAAGCGAAATCGATTCGATCGAAAACTTTCGGGGCTCTCTCTAATCTACCGTCCGGTCAAATACTAGTATCCAAAGGGTCGAGTCAAAGGTCCCGTTTAAAAAGACAACGAAATTAATTGGGTTGTTATTGCGTCACTCCGTCGTCTACTACAACGGGTTCCCTCGCGAGCGAGGTGAAATCGAGTAGGATAAAATTCGTCGGCCTTCAATCTTTGTCGTGTCAGTCTCGTTCGAATCGTCGTCAGACGATAATACTCTCGTCTGAAATATATATAATATTTATTTATTTTTTAATTTTCTCGTCGTTTTCACGCGTGCGTGCGTGCGTCGTACATTTTATATTATTTTTTTTTTTATGCTCTAACGATTTTGTTTTCGTTTGTTATAGGAACATTAGGAACGTCGAACATCCGAAACGTCAATACGACGTTCCGATCTGTAATTAACACCGTTGTTATGTGTTCGTAAACGTCGTTTCCACGTTATAAATTCGGTGACGGAAACGAATTTTATCTTCCAAAACAGGTAAACATATTATTCTTATTAAGACGTTACATAAACGTTATTCGCATTGACATTATTATTTTTTTTTTCAACTCCATTGCTTTTAACGAGTATTTTTTATTGAAATAAGTCGCTTTGTGCAAAATTATAGCTCTGATTAAAAATATAATTAGAATTAAAAAAATTAAAAAAACAAAAATATTTTAATGATAAAATATATTAAACGATATACATAAAAATCTTATAATAGTATTGTAATTTAAAATAGTGTTTATGTTGTATATATATATATATGACATCCATGTTTTATAATTGCTATTTTATGATTTCAACGTCTCGTATCAAATTGAAAATTAAATATTTTTTAATTTCTAATATAAATTTATGACTTTTAAAATGAATAAAAATTAAATACAAGATGCAAA
This sequence comes from Drepanosiphum platanoidis, assembly GCA_948098885.1. NCBI lineage: Eukaryota > Metazoa > Arthropoda > Insecta > Hemiptera > Aphididae > Drepanosiphum > Drepanosiphum platanoidis. Next base: position 11,356,157 of record OX402530.1, on the reverse strand, counting down.
TTTTATAAACTAAACCATTTGTATATAATAATATGTAGGTACATCGAATTTCAAATATTAATCTATTCTTTATTGGAACTTTTAACTATGGATATTAAATAATAATTATATTAAATATTATTGCCGTTTAATAGCGTATTCGTGCTACGTCATATTAGAATATAATTTCGATAATTCTAATATTTTATAAACATACTCTAACTACTCGTATAAACACGACTCCTAGTCGCGATAGAAAAAGTATTTATTTTTTTTTTTTATTAACGTCCGAACAGCGGAATGATTACAATCAAAGAGTTTGCTTTTAGATTGAAATAATCGTATGAAAAATTCCTTTCCAAACGACAGACAAACACGACACCGTGTTACGTTTAAGTGTATTTCTGACGAAAGTAAAAAAAAAAAACGCTAAAAAAATGGTAGATAATGTTCGCGAATTCGAAGGTTTAATATAATGGAATTGCTTTTTATGAAGTTACAGTTTTGAGACATTTGTTTAGTTTTATTAAGTTTTTCCTAATGCCATTTACTATATTACATCAACATAAAAAACAAACATTGCATCTGTACTTGTATATATTGTTACAAAGTAGGAATATCAATACGCGAGAGTAGAAGAACGTCCTTTGCACTGTTTTCGTTTTAAAAAATAAATGCATTGAACGCAACGAATATAATATTTTGTAAAACGTCACTGCGATTACGGTCATACCGTTTTTTTTTTTTTTTTTACTTCCGAATATTTCGTACGGTGAAATTAAATACGATTTAATAAAAATCTCTTCCGCTCCAATAAACGGCAATCGCGAAACGTTATACACATTATTATGACGCGGAGTGATATTATTTATATCGGTTCGTGAAACTTCCATTACAATAACGATGCACTTAACTGTTAATCGGATTAATTCCCTCCGGAATGTCGTACGGAATTATTTCTACGGTTGTTTAAGCACGACGTTTTAAAAGTCGCCACGTCGTCGTTTCGATGTCACACCGTCACAGTGATACGCATAATATCCGCCGAACGGTTTGTTCTGTCGAAACGATAACTATTATCGCCACGAGATTAATTGTAGTCGGCGTGGCTGGAATATCTGGCGGACAAACACGACATGCCACGGACAAAGCTCCGGTGAGTTAGAAATAATTATTTCTTGCGGGCGGGCGGGCGGTCGTCGTGGTTATTTTTTATAAAATAAATTTTATAAAATAAAGTTCGTGCGTTGAAGAACGATTTTAATTATTATTTATCATCGACGATTACTGCTGATCAAAACGTCTAAAAAAAACTTTACAAATAGTTTTTATGCAGTCAAAGGGGGGAAAAAAACACGTTATACTCAAATGACTTACCAATCCAATTTAATTTGCTATCGTATTGTATTATGTACTTAATAATAAACAAAATTACATTATCTTGTCGTTCGAAAAGTAACCGGATCCGTTTATTTTCAGAGGCAGCGTCTAATTCAAGAGCCGGATGAAATTAATAAGACATAATATTGTCATTAATTCGCATGACACATTTCAACGAGACGAGTAGAACGAAAAAAGAGAACCTCAAATAAATACTCGAATCAACGACGACGATAAACTCTATCGGGTCATGGGACAAAGGTACTTTTTTTTTTTTTATTCTTTTTTTTTTTAACGTTTTGAGCAAGTATATTATATTTTTAAATAAAAACGAACTGTTCACAATCGTGACGCTTAAAAATAAGACTTGAATATTCATTCGAGTTTATTAATTTAGATAATAATTGTTGGCGAACGAATTATTACTGACTCACGATCGATTTTCAAAATACTCGAAATTAAAATCAAATACTTTCATAGTTTAATATTATTGTTTGCTATTATTTATTACAGTACGTTATATTGTCATAACGATGGACTGTCTGAAACACGTATATATTTTTTAATTGAAAATGATTCGCAAAAAAATTTATAAACAACGATAATGGTCACTATGGTTACAGTATAGGTATACGTACACATAAAACGTTAAATTTTTTAAATATTCACGGAGGGCCACCTTTAACCGTCTGCCGGGCTGATTTGTGAATCTAAACCATCCAGTGCGTCGCCCAAACGCATAGAGAAAATTCATTCAAATCGGTCCAGCCGTTTAGTTCAGTGACATACAACACCTATATACTATACCAGCGGTTCTTAACCTTTTGTAGGACACGAACCCCCGATGAAAGATTTTTACAAATCGCGGACCCCCTACCAATTTTTTGTCGAATTTTATAATTTTATATGAAAAAATTAAATAATAATCCAAAAATATTGTAGCAATGCACTCACGTCACGTATTGACTTATGTTAGGTGTTAAGGCTGCCGCGGACCCCCGACAAGAGTATTGTGGACCCCCAGGGGGCCGCGGACCACAGGTTAAGAACCGCTGTACTATACAATGACTTGTCGCTCATTTTTTACGCTCTCGTCGCCGGTATAAAAAAAAAATTAGTACGTCGAGCAGTAATATAGATTTTATTATAATAAGTATGTGGTATATCTATTTCTACGAAGATTTTGCAAGAAAAACGGGCTAGCGCTATTAATTTTTTTACACATTTTATATCTGATTAAAAAGTTTTTACATCAGTGATAGCGTATCCGCGGAGTATTCGGTTAATCTTATTAATGCACAGTTCCTAACCGATTCGACTTTTTCTCACGAGGTTACGTAGTTTAGTCTAGCGCGTGAGTTGTGGAGATGAATTTTTAATGAAAATAAATAATGCGGCTAATATTATCGTTCGGCAACCGCCGAATTTGTTGACCAGAACTCGAGTGTTATCACGTCGTTAAATAAAAAAAAAAGTGCATCGAAGTTAATTGGGGTTACCGTTAGACGCATTTTACAAAATAAAATTAATTTTTAAATAAAGTTATTTAGTTTTGATTATTTATTACAATGTAAAAACTTTGTTAATTAATCACGTACGTCAAACGACAAAAAATAAATCGCATCATCGTTTTTCTTGCAAAGTCCTTTTACAAATAGATATTATGTCGCACCGCTTTTCTGTATTTTTTTTTGTTTTTATTCTATTTTGGCGAAAGAGGGTCAAAAACTCGCGACGAGTGGGAAAACGGTGTGTGATAATATCACATATTATTATATCAATGCGTATGCGAATATCGTTCGAGTTATTATTTTTACATTTCAACTGATATTTAAAGAACCAATTGATTTAAATTCAAGTTTTGCAGATTGCGCGTTAATTATTGATTTCCTCACTCGTTTCAGAATCACATTGTACACAAAGTATGATGTCAAAAGTCAACCGTGTTGGCGGACACACGCGGAGACGTAGCTGTTTCTCTCGGAACGTTCTGAAAAACACAGAAATAAATGAACATTTCCGAGAATTCGAAAATATTCATTTTTCCATTCGACATTGAAGACACGCGATAAAAAGAAATCCCGAATGTCATATAAACGCGAGCCATCAATACGGCAATCGACAATACCAATAATACGAAATATAATGAAAAAAGAAAAAAAAAAAAAATCGTTTAAATCCGGCGGCAGAGTATTTCGGGATAAGAGGTATACGGAAATTAGTTTTATTTTTTTTTTTCTTCTTACGTTATGACTTGAAATACTACAAAATGTGGTTACGGTTTTCCGAGACGTTTTCGTGCACCCATATTTTTTTATTTTTTTCTCCAACAACATTTTGATATTTCAAAACAACCATATCGAAATATGTAAATTCACGACACGAGCGTTATTAGACTAATTCTATTTGAATAAAGTAACGATAAACTTCAGTGAAAACATAAATAACGACCAACTAAATTTCATTATTTTACACATTCAAAATGTAAAATATGATAATATCTTGTTCATCAAATGCGCCGTACTTGTACCAGATGTGCTATCTAACGTATCTATTCGACCGAGTTTTACTGTAACTGTGTGTGTGTGTGTAATATAATGTCATACTTCGAACAACATGTCACATTACTATATGATGTGTAGTATGATAATTTTTCTTCAATAATTTCTTAAAATTATTTAACCCCAAGTGATAAAAATATAAAATGACATTTTCATAAACGTTTAGATTCTCAATTTTTAAGAAATCACATCCATTAAATCAATGATTTTTATAATTTATCATAAAAATCTTTTTCGATATTTTCTTTTTAGGTGTACGTATTTCGTATTTTGTTTACTGGAAAAAGAAAAGACAAAACAGCGATCGCGCAGAACAGGGATAATAGTACGTCTAGTGTAATACAGTAATATCTACCAAAGGATTGCATTCGAAGTAAGTAAATTTTAATCACTAACTGATGGATTGTCAAGTGTTTTATAGGTGATACTTTATGCGTTTGAATTTTTTTGGTATTTTAATTATAAAATATTACGTTTTCTTTTATCATGTTTATATTAAAACGTAGAATTATATACTTTAAAAACGTAAAAAATATGCATTGTGTTTATTATGCACATAATTTTGTTAAATATGAAAAATCGAGCACATAAAATTAAATCAAAACAAGTTTAAAAATGCATAGCGAACATTTATCCGACGGTTCGAATAAAATTATTTTTATATTAAATAAAGAATTAGAAGCAAATAAATTATAATATACATTCTGAACAATAAGTTATGTACGAAAGTCTATTGAAAAGAAGGTGTATTATCTTTTAACATTCTAGCAGTAGTGTCTTACACAAATCGCTGACAAGCAAATGTTTTAGACGTCGAGCAATCCGGTTGGAAATGAATTCGATAATAACTAAATCGTCTGTAGAATGAAAATATATAAAAAATAATTACGGGCATTATTTTATTTTCGAAAAATAAGCAAAGTTCACTGTGACATAATCGATGATCTGTAGTTGACGTTAGTAAAAAAAAAAAATTGATATATTTATAAACTCCAAACGGTAATAGAAAATCACGACTCGTCGTATCTTAAAAAATATGAAAAATCCCAGAAACCAAAGTATTTTTTTGGAAATAAAAATATAAACTAGATATTAGAAAGAAAATAATTAAAATCGTTCTGTTATAGTTGATAGAAGAAGAAGAAGAAGAAGAATAAGAAGAAAACAAATTGAAAAACAAAAATAATCGAACTGTACCGAATATACAAATCGTCGGATCTCCGAGGGACGCCGCGTGTTTCAGAGTGTCGGTTTCGCGCGTGCGACTAATCACTTGAACGATTGCATGCATTGTAATACAGAGTGATTACACGTGAAACGTGTATTTGCTTGAAAATCGTAACGGCCGGCGAATAGAGGACGTGTACTCACTGAAAACGATGTTATTTCTAAACGAATCGCTATTTCGGCCGCGTTAAAACTCGTTTTTCACAAGAGATACGCGTCGATCGCGACGAAATCGCACTCGCGTATTATTCGGTCGAACGTGACAACTCGCAAGAGATAATTATTAAAAGCCGCGCGTAGGAACCGTCCGCACGGTCGATGTAGATTCGCGTCAACGCGGGACAACTCGTAATAATCCTCGTCCGCGACACCTCGTGAAACGTTATTGATACTCGAGTTTTCCGGACTAGTGATAAAATATTTTAAACGTGTTGAATTAAATATCGCGTCAGTGGAAATCGTATTTGCCCGCCGTAAAATCGACGCGCGTTTCCGGAGGGGGGGGGGAAGGCGACGAGTGCGATAAAATAAATAAAATAACATTATATACTCGCGCGCGCGTACCTACGACTTATAAATAAAAGACGCACTGTTTTGTAATCTCAAATCTCGCGAAATGGATTGTGTCGCGAACGTAATACATCTCGCCCGCGCCGTGTCCATTATATGCGTATTCCACGATGATATTATTATCATAACCTGTTACTACGTTCGCGAGACGTTTCGCTACGTACATTTCGAATTTCGCGATTTTGCGCGCGTTTGTTTGCACATTTACACCGTGTGCGTGGTGTTAATATCCAAGTGCGTGACGAAATGGAAAAAATATAAATAAATATCACACAAAACGCCGCCGCTCGGGTGTTCGGTAAACCTCCGGAAGGCGACGACGACGCGAGCGCGTTTATTAAAATAGAATTGCGCGCGTACGTCTGTAACGCGGAGGCGTAACGATATCGCGGCGACATCGTCGAAATCGTTTAGGACGTCTCGCGAACGTAAAACAAAATCGAATAACGCTCTACGACCGTGTTCGAGATTAATTCCGAAGAAAACCGAATGTTTCGTCGTCGAACGTTTATTCGAATCGGTCAACGACCGCGTCGTGTACGATAATTTAATTCGAACGATACCGCCGAGGCGGCCACATCTGCCGCCACCACTATCGCTCGAACGCGATATTGTAATTATTATTTGTAAAACATACGTTTTCGATGTACTACCTTTGTTCTAGTTATAATATTAAACGTAAGCGATTAAAAATTGCCTCGTGACAATTTTTAAATTTCAGCTTATTTTGAAATCATTATTTTTTTAATTTTGTTTTTTAGATTCTAAATAATTTTTGTCTCTCGGCACGGCAGGCGAACGAAAACGACGTCACTGGTAATAGTAATGATGGTAAAACAAATTTAATATTATCCATAATATGTGCGTCATGAGTATGTATTAATGAGTATGTAGTAATTTGTATTTTTTGATTAGGTGAAAAAGGCGACGAATCGAGGCCAGTGCCCGCGGGCGGAAAAAAACGATCGCATCCCAAAACCGCTCGCTTTTAATAAAACACGACCAAACACTTTGTTTGGCGATAAAATTTCGTGATTTTTGAAACAAATTCCGATTTTTCAATGAGATTAAATTTACTCGGGCTCAAACGCGTGTTTTATCACTCGAAATTTACCAAATCGTATTTCATATTTTAATCATTCGTGATTATTTCATCTAGAGAAAGATAAACGTTCTATGACGTGACTTATTACCTACAGAACTCCGTATACTGTGTAATGTGTGCTCTACATCGGAGAATCGCGGATTTCAGTTTCCACTACGTAATAATGAAGTCACGACGTGTTTCAACGTGAAAATTGTAACGTCGAAATATTTGCGCCGAGAACAATCGCGGCTTCTCGATATACTTTCTTGAACTCGCGCAGAATGGATTGCGAAACACCGAGTCCGTAATGAAAGTCAACGAAATAACACGTCGTGCCCGGTAAGTATTAAAATTGTATACAAAACATGTGTTTCGCGTTGATTAGACGTAGTAAAGATATAGTAACTCGAATGATCGAAAAAAAAAAATTATAATAACCGAATAACCACCTGATCGTTTTACGTTATAAATTATTATTACGAGTACGTTTTGAAATAAAATATCGTTAGCGTTTTACGCCGCTATTAGTTAGTAGTAAACGACGAGTATAAAAATTACATAATATTATTAAAATAAAAATTTTTTCGGAATGAAATTTCGTTTGACGCGTCGTCGTTCAACGAATACAACGAATTTTCAATTATCATTAATGACTCAACTAAACACGGTCACGACGAGTAGTACTGTTTCGGGACCGTTTAAATATTTAACTTATGAAAGGAATTTGATTATAATATATGATGAGAGGATAATGTATTTTTTTATTTTACGTTCCGAGTATGTACAAAAAAAAAAAAAAAACAACTAATTTATGTAAATAATTTTATTTTTATTTTTTATTTACGGGGAAAGCGTTTGATGTTTTATTTGGTTCGAAGGCAAGCGAGGTTTTATAATATAGAGTATTTATTTATTTTTTCCAGTTAATGCTTTTGAGCCAATACGAGTTTTGAACATTGACGAAAATGTCTACTGGAAATTGAATTCATATAAGTAAAAAAAAAAAAAAAAACGACGAATTTCATCATATTAATGTATTCTAAAAATACAATTTTTAAAAAAAAATAAATAGGTTTTTAAACAACGCGTTCGTTCGGCGAGTAAAAAAAAAAAAACGACGAATTTCATCATATTTAATAATAATACCCGTCCGTTTTTAATAAGTCAAACTCGGCTCAAAAATAATTTGATGAATTCGATTGTTCATTGTTGCGTTAAAACAACAGAAAAAAAAAAAAAAAACAATACAATTGGTAAAACTACAACGCTGCGTTTTGTATTGCGACGAGATTAGTGTCCAACACGTTCGGTCTCTGTATTCCGAACGCAATTATATTTTCAATTGTTTTATGACATACGATGATAATTTTTTCGTGACGGAGAAACAATAACAAAATTATTAACACTTTTGTGCAGAAATTGTTTGCGATTTGTCGTTTTCCAGTAATCGCGCGTGCAACGGATGTAAACGAAACGAGTATTACGGTTGGAAAACTTTCAAACGATTTTCGATTATTATAATAATATTATATACCTACTCTGAACTTTATGAGGGTTTGAAAATGCGCCCGTCCGCAAAGGAATTTCTTCAAACTCGGGAAAGATTTTTTTTTCCTTTTTACAGGAAAAACGAAACGGAAAAATGTCGAAAGTTTTTCCTGCCGACGACGCGCGACGACGGGGCGACGGCGGCGGTGGCGGCGGCGGCGGCGGCGTTATTTGCGTATTATGTGTGCAACAATTTTCGTGTCGTACGGTTTTCGAAATTTCTCCGATAATTATTAATAACGCGGACGACGACGCTCGTTTATAAAACACCGGGAAATAATTGGGTTTCCTCCAGACTTGATTATTTACTCCGGTTCGATTGTGTTTGGTTATTACTTTTCAAGCGAAATAGAAATATTTCCGCCGCGTTTCTCGCACGGCCCGGCAAGAGAGTATTACACTCGCGTACGTGTTTCAACGACCACGTCGAAAAGCGTTCTCCCGAAACCACTCGGTTACGACCGCGTGTAAACGCCGCCGCCGCCGGCTCCCGAATCGTCGACCAGAGGATATTGTGTCCGAAGTAGTGGTCATTCTCGGTGCATTAAGGTTCTCACATAGCGGCGCGGTCGTGTATTTATAATAACAATAATATACGAGGTGGGTACGGGAGCCGCGCGTTTCGATCTATTACTATGATATTATAAACGTACCGCGTGCCCGACGAAACGAGGTCGAATCAAATTCATTATGCGATATTGCCAGACGATTGAAAACGTTCGGGACACTATGGGAATATCACGTTTGACGTGAGCGACATATAATATAATATACAATTCTAGATGTGTCCTTTGTGTAATGCGCGTGTCCCCCATTGTTGTCGGGGAAAAAAAAAACCATAAAAAATGACTGTGGCGCGTTTGGAATATACGTACGTATTTTATAATATACATTTTGTGATTTTAAACACCGAGGAGAAGACAAAAAGAAAAGAAATATATATTTTTCACGCAAAGTTCGATATTATGACGAATGGGAGAGGAAAAAAAAAGAACACGAGTTTAAATGTAAATTTCGTTTTCGAGTTCTGAATTTGAATGCATGAGAATTTACCTCCAATAAAGCCATAAAACATACTAGTCGAGTCTCGGGGAAAAAAAAAAAAAAAGAAGAAGAAAAAAGAACGACTATAAAACAATATCGAGTCCCGGGAGGAAAAATGACCATAACGATCGAGTCCCTATGGGTATTATACGCCTTTCACGGTTTCCAATAAAAACGATATATCCCTTTTCGTTTATATTATCGTTTTAGCGATCGAAATGAATGTTTAAATTTAAAACAAAAAAAAATACATCGAAACGTCTCTACGAGCGATTACAGTTGCTATGAAAGCCGGGACTCGATTCGAATAAATGATCGGGGCTCAACTCGGATGATTTCGAAAATAATTTTTTCGAGAGAGAGAGAGAGAGAGAGAGAGGGGTGATTCGGTTTGAACGCACCGCTAAATTTATTTTCCAAAGAATAACCGTTAAGTTAGTCGCTTTTATTTTTCAATTTCCACTCGGGTAATTGGCATAATACGTATATTAAACGTATAATGAAATATCGTATCATATCGTACGTAAATAATGAATAAACATTTTAATATACATTTTCGTTTACAGATTATAAATGAAGTTTTCGATTTTCTCGAGGACAGCGAATGAATATTATCGAGTACTTCGTCTCGTCGAGCGTGTGATATAAACGGAACATTTCAAACGCATCGTGTGTATTCCAGTGACGTCGCTGAGGATCGCTGGATCGCCGAGGACAGTAGGTAATAAGTTGAGCTTACTACTACCACGAATTTCGAAAAATGTTTTTTTTTTTTTAATTTGAATATTTCCTTTTGATTTTAGAGTCAATGGTATCGGGCACATAGAGTCAGCTGTTCGAAATAACCGCAGTCGTCTATCATCGGCGAGGACACGAAAGCAACGTGCTCCGTCAACTCGGCAGGTAGGGGGACGGTGCAATTATTCACACGCGACAGTGTGTCTACTGCCCGAGTGAAAAGCACAAGAAGAAATAGATGTGTTATTCAAATAAGATACGAGTAGTGCCTGACAGGGGAAACTGGGTAAAGTTGGTTTTTATTTTCATTATCTAATAAAATTAATACATTTACGTTGCCCTTAATACATAATAAGTGGTACAGTTGAAACCACCATATCGTTTATACGCCACAGACTGCTACTTTGTTTTCAATCGACTCGTTCGTTTTATACGCGTGTTATAGATAAGTTTTTAAGTCTGAAAGTTTAAATAATATCGAATCCGAGTACTCCTTAGGTAATACGATGTTTACGTTTATTGAACCGGCCGCAGGAGTATTCGAGACGGTCTCGGGTTTTCTAAAACGAAAAAATCAGTTTACAAACACTCGGGCGGATATTGTTGACGCGCAATAACGTACGAAAAATTAGAAATAACAATACATAATAATAATATGATTCGGCGGCACGTTTGAACGTTCGTCTTTTTTACAACTCTGTAAAAAAAAAAAGGAGAAAATAGTCAATTTTGAACTGTGACAAATAACACCTGGAACAATTTTTCACTTGGCTGAAAGTAATAAAATAGAAACACCTCGGACGGACTTGACAGTAATGGAAAATGTAAATACAAATGAATTATTTATCTGAATGCCTTTTTTCTTTTTCTTTTTTTTCGATCAATTTTTCCCTTCCGTCGCGGCAAAACGCTGACATTTTCGGTCTCGAAACCTACTTACCATAACAATAGGAGTCAGATCATTGTTGAACGTCGTGTTGAATATTTGCGTTCCGACTATTACTGGGATACTCGAAAAGCGAAGCGTCTTCGACAAATGGAAAATTACGAACCGTTTGTAATTAGAAAGGAATTCAGAGTACACTTAATTTTTTTCTTTTTTTTTTCTTTTTTTTTCTGATCGCCACGTGGTACGTAATTCATTTGGTTATAATTTCATTTTTGCACGATCGACGACGTTCAAACGATTACGCAGCAGTATAAAATGTAAACACGGAGTAATCACCGTCGTTTCACACGACACCGGCGTAATTATTTACCTATACGTCTGATACAGCGTTTTATTCAATATACGAGTACATCAATTGATATATTTGCATATTCGTGTACCGAAATTTTATAGAGAGATAATGGTATATTATATTATATTGTTTATTATGTATTTCAATATATTTACATATTGTTATTAGTTTATAAATACACAAAATGGAATAAATATAAAATCGATAAGCCACGTGTATTGGGAACACAGTCTCGAGTAAGGTTTAAAATTTTCGATTTTCCTACTACATGTTTTGTATTTTAAATGCAAGTTTATATTGCCTGTGACGTATTCAGTTAACGGCGGGCCCGCCATTCCCTCTGAAAATTGATTCATAACGTTATGTAAATATTTCTTCGTACAAAAAAAGTACATAATCAACCGAATCTATGTTTTTTTTTCCTTAACAAAATAAGTTTAGTATAAAAATATCGACATTTTAATTTTTATAAATGGGGGGATACATAACATACTGGAAATATTCAAATATGTTTGTTAGTCCGTTTAGAGTCGTTTGAATCAAGTAAAACTAATTGAAATGACACGTATACGTATATATATATATTTTGGCTTGAAATGAGATTGCTAATCAAAATAAATCGGCCTTTATTTTTTTTTTATTTTTTATTCGCACATAACACGTGTTATGAAACACTTATTAGTTTTCGATATAAGTGTGTAAAAAAAACTTTTGCAAAATACGGGGAAAATAATAGTCGTATATTCGCGTAATTTTAAAAGTGAAAAAGTTCTTTACGGGTTCCGTTCTTTTGTTTGAAGAAGATTCTTTCTAAATATTCTATGGTTCGCGTGTTAGTTGGTACGTATATTATAGTCTTTACGCGACCAATAAAGTTTTCTCTGTCACCGAAACATAATATGTAATTGATTCATACACCAAAAGACAAATATGCCTCGTATATTTTCTCAAAAAAAAATAAAAAATAAAATAATAGTATTACTGAAATAAAATAAATTCACATGTCGTATGTTTAATCGATAAAATAAATAAATAAGTATAAGATGTTTATACGTATTTTTCAATCACTTAGCCACCCAACTCAACGGAAAGAAACATTCATTTAGGTGTATTGCGGTTTCATTTTTTACAATATAGTAGTTCAAACTACTTTAATATTAATTTTTTAATTTACGACAAAGTCGAGAACGAAAAAAATCGTCATCTCAAATGTCCATAGGGAGTGGTAGTTATATTTTCTCGTACACGATTCGCGTTTTGTTATTAAAATCGAATTACACGATTATTGAAACAGTTTGGCATTTTTATACAACATAAAATATATTCAGTGCGAAATAGAACGTCGCTAAGTTAGTTAAATTATTGAAAATTATATTGCCGTCTAATTCGATTCTAATTTTTACACGTCAACGTATAATCTATTTAGTAAATAAAACTGGTTTTTTTTCTTTCCCAATTCAATTTAGATGGCTCTGTTCGACTGATTCGGATTGTGCAATAATACGTAATTATTCCCAGTACAAACAAGACGCGAGTCTGGAAAGCCACTTTATCCGTAATTATTTTGTTCCGACCTTTGTCGGTGTAACCGAAATACGGGGTATTAGACATTTTCTCCGGCGCACCGTTTCGGACTGTAAACACTCAATAAACGAAACGGATAACAAGTCCAATTATTGGTATAAGGTCGTTGCGATAATATGTTTAGCACAAATAAATCCCATAGCTCATATTATATATATAATATATACGGTTTGTTTGTTTTAGTTAATATTTAACCTAATCGGTTTTCCGTTCCGAGCTCAAGCCGATGGAAAATAATAGAACATTAGAGCGCGACATTAGAACAGTAAATAATATTATTCGTACCGATCAAATATGTCCAGAGTTATTTCGCGGATTTTTTTCATAAGAAATACGCGCCCAAGTAATCGTACGCGAAGAACGTTGTTATTGTTAATGAACGTGATGAGAAATAACCAGCGACACTAACGAAGCAATACACAGAGGTATTTAAAACCGTTACTATTTCAATACTATACACGTTTAAAAACGAACGAGAAACGGTCGTTTATTTCATTCGCACGCGATACAATAGTATTTTTTACACGTTATCACACATAGTTTGGGGTTTTTGTTGGCTCGATTTAAAATTCGATGGGTATCGTTTCAAAACGAACTAAAACGACAACAAATAAAAACGATCGGGTCATTTTTCATCGCGATACGAGTAAATGTCTAAAACCATTCGATCGATCGTCGTCGTTTGATCGTCAAGTTGCATAATTTCTGTATTATATAATACACGAGCGATACACGCGTGGATACCGCGCGCAGTGACGTTCGTCGAATCGAAACGATTTAATTAAAACAAATATCACGGTAAAAACCTCTCGGGTTTCGAGGACAAACCCACGCCGGGGAGTCGACGATTGAAAATAATCCTGAAGGTAGGAAATGTCTGGACGAAATTTTTCCTGAAAACTATTCGGTTTCTATTCGCCGGAAACGTTTTCTCGCCGACGCGAATAAACACCACTCTTCGAGTTCATTTCCGAGAACGTCAAGTGTTCGGCGGGACATTGTCGAGCGTCGGCGGTACTCTAATGAGCTACATTTTCCCCTTTTTTTTTGCTTTTTTCACACCGTATTTTTATTCGCGTCACGCCAATGACAAGCGTTACGCGCGTGTACGCGAAGGATCTCGGGTCCGTTATAAATATAGACGCCGAAGTAACGACTGACGCACGCGCTGACATTAATTTACTTTTCACATAAAGATACGTCGCCAGATAACAAATAAGACGAATTGCCTTTGCATTACCTACTCCTTAATAAATCACCGTTTGCGATGGCCTGATGCTCCGCGAGTACGTAGTGTATCTGCCAAACGTGCGCGACAAAAAGGACGGCGCCAGGGTATTCTAATAAATAACCGTAATATCTTAAACGCGCTTGATTGAAATTTGTTTTCGGTTGTTGTCGGACGCGGATGACGACGTCGTCGCTGCGCCGTCGCGTCCGACGAGAAATCGTTTGGATTTCAGACGATGGCGTAATAATTTTAGATACGATCGCACATTGACCGTCGTGTAACGCGCACGTCGTCGTCGTCGTCGGTATCGAGTAAAATAATTAGTTTAAAACCGAAAGTCGTATCATATTAATTAGGGATTTGTTTTCGATAGTTTGTCTACTTGCAATCGGAATTTGGTTACCCGCCAACAGTCGAAAGCCCCACCGACTATCGCGTTACAGAGCATATTATAATATTATCTCCTTCGACGATTTGTAAGAAAAATAAAAATAACACATTTCGAGATGCGTTAATAACGATAAAATGTTAATATTACGTCGAAACGCGCTCTAAAAGAATAAAAATAAGATCGCGTCTGGTTTCAGACGTTTCAGTAGGTATCGGGAGAAACAGCCGATTCAAGTCAGAGACTTGCTGATTCCCGGGTGTTTCGATTTTCAGTACTAGTATAATAAGTTTTATTGATTTTTATGGAAAAAATACGCACTGCTACTCCGTCGCGGTATCGTTGTAACTGATAACAATAGTCGAAAATACATTTTTTTCCATAACTCGGTCGTTTGTTCGGGTTTAATACGCGTCATATTCGAGCGAGCGTTGTTGGTTTTAAACGTGTTAATATAATGTGTATACCTATAGTAACGGGAAAACGTTACCGATCAAACGGCGTCCAATTAATTTCGACGAAAACAATTTCACTAGCCAAAAAAACATGAATATTTACCGAGGTTACTGCGGGACCGACGATGTTTTTGTATTTATAGAGGAGTACGTTATTATGCGTTTATACGATGTATGAATAAATAAACGGGGGCACGCGCGGGCAGATGCCATTCGATTTGATTTCCGCGGCTTTTTTTCTTTTTTTCTCGTCCATAATCGAACGGCTGTCGTGTCGCGGATATCGATAGATCGCGTTAATTCATTTGGCAAATCGCGCGATATCGGTCGAAACGATGATGATGGATACGACGCGCGCGCGCGCGACACGGCGACAATGCGATTAAGCGTCGCCGTTGATAAATGTACATAATATATCGAGGACGTCCTGCGGAGTATATCGAGAGAGTGCGTACGGGTGGTCCTCGTCTCGAGGCGACGAGGACCATAATAAATCATCGGTGAGTTTCAGGAGCGCTGGCAGATAAATAAACCGCGAGGGTTGACGAGTCGCGGGCCCGGGGGAGGGGGCGTCGGGGTCTGCCGAAATCGGTTTTTGTCGTCCACCGCCGGGGCGCCGAGTGCGAATGAGTAGAGTGAGTGAATGAGAGTGTGAGAGAGAGAGAGAAGACCCCCGTCGTCGTCACAATATGCTAAAACTTCCATTGCGCCGTCCGAGTTGAACGGAAGTTGACCGATTGAGAACGGCACATCGGTGTCACCTAGATCTTCGTCGTTGTCGACGAGACCGAAACGAAATAACTACGAAAAAAAGATAGCGGTCTAGAAGAGGGGAAAAAATAAATAAAATTCACCGATACCCAGGTCGGTGAAAGGGGAAAAAATAGATCGATAAATAGATTGACCGACAATTCCGAAAAAAATACGTTTTCCATTGAATTATATCACCCCTACACGGTTATGCATGTTCGCCCAAACGCGTCGTAAAAAAAGCCAAAACACATACTCCCCTTCCCGTTTTTCTGATCTATTTAGGAATTCTATAACGATGTGTTATGCATGTCATTAGTTGCGTTTTGAATTTCGGTATTTTTATGATATTGTTCTATAGGTACGTGTATACCTTATCGGTGGCGCACATCGAATCGAACGAGACACGAGACGCGCGTTCGCGAAGAGCTCGCGAGAGTATATTGTTCGCAGTGTTCAAAGTATAATATGAAATGCATTCAATCGGTGATAACACGTGGCGTTAATTAATAAAACGTTAAGTATACATATTACGGCGCGATCGTTTCGATTTTTCAGCGCTAAAAACAACGTAGAAATAAATCGGCTTACGGCCCATTTGACATCGGAGACCGGTAAGCACGCACTTAAGTCTGTGCTCGTTATCGCGGTACCCGGGCCCGTTTTATAACGTGTTTTTGCATTCACCCAGGTTACCGTTATCGATGTGTGTGTGTGTGTGTACTAATGTGCGATAATTGAAAACCGTTTCTCAGCCTGAAATCGCCAAGAAACGAGATCGCGTTTCGATGTAAATAAACGTCGTCGTGCGCCCAGCGAATGGAAACGAAACATTTACCCGACCGTGTCGGTGTCCTCCCCCTATTACCGCCGCGAGTCACGCGGGGTCGCGTTAGGTTAAGTGTTGCGTTGGGTAAAGTCGGGGAATGCCTCTCCGTTGCGTTCGACTACGACTAATAAATAATTATTAGTTCCTACAGCAGGGTTGATCGGGCCGTGCTCTCTAAAATTAATAATTAATACGCGCGTATATCAATATTACTCGTATATATATAAAACAACAGGCCTTTGTTATGTTCCCGTTTTGTGACGACGCTATTTAACTTTTTTCCAATTTTTTTTCACAGATTTGTTCCAAATACCTTTCTGAGTGGTCGTGCCTTTTTTCCCGCGATGTGTACTTAAAAGACACGGGGGCGCTTAAAATCAAACATAAATGATAGTCTCCCTTAAATCATAGGGGTAGTGACCGCCAGCCCACATTGCCACGAGGCAATACCTCTTTGTTTTGTTGCTATTCTATGAAAAAAAAATCGTGATTTTCGCACCGGAAACGTACAACGATCGAAGAGATTAGTCATTAATAGGTATTACGTAATTATTATTATGTAAGATAGTTCATTGTGACAACATGATTTTATGTAACAATAGTAATGAGGAATATAATTAGGAACGAGTGAGACACTGCGTGCCGATGAAATCGCGCCGCCCGACCAATGACAGCCGTTCTGCGCACGCAACCCGCCAAATAGCGATCGAGAGACGCTCGCGAGGAAGTACGTCGGCTAACCGGATGCACAGTGCTCTGACGACCGGCCCAGTGTCGACAGCGGTCCGGAAAGTTCTTCGTCGCGGTTTTAATTTTTCTCCGTGATAGTGTCGTCAGTTTATTATTCATCTCGTCCGATGAAACTTTTAATCGTCACTTTTGTGTATCTGTTAAGTGCTTACATTATATTTTCACGAACCGACGCCGAAACTCAACAGCAACCCGCCGACAAGCCGTAAGTAGTACCGATTATATTTATTTACAGTCTAAAGTTAGGTCATAGGCGCCTCTCTTCACGAAAAATCGTGATTTTCGCCACATTTAGTGAAAATCGTGATTTTTTGCACCAGAAACGTATAAAAATCCAACAGATCGGTTATTAATCGGTACCTAATTTATTAGCTTATAAATAAAATTCTCCCGTCACAGTGCTTCTTGTCGAACTCCTCCGGAACGGCTCGACCGATTTTCATGAAATTTTTTATACGCTTATATTTGGTAGCTCAGAGAATAGGACATAAACTATTGTTTAAACCCCTAGGTGTTAAGGGTGGCCCCAACCACAAATATTTTTAAAAATTTAACGTTTTATATTTAAACCCATTCTGCCACCATAGTAACCATAATCATTGTTTATACATTTTTTTGAGAATCATTTTCAATTAAAAATATAATATACGTGTTTCGTATACTTTTCATATACGAGTACTTACAATAAGTTAGTTATTAAGTACTTCAATTTGTTACATTAAAAGTGATTTAAAGTGAACAAATGTTTACATTTTCAATTTTTACAAAATTCAACCCCTGAGGGGGTAAAAGAGGGTTAAAAATGAAAAACGTTATTTTCTCCCTCATACCGGAAAAACACTTTTCACGGGCTAGACTTTGAGATGCAGCGCGATCAGTGAGTGCGTGGTAATTTGGATTTCATATAATAAATAGATTATAAATTTTATATAAAAGAATGGCTGGCGTTTTGTTATTTTTATAGGCCGTCATCGGTCCATTCCTCTTTGAATTATAAACACCATCCCCAAATACTTACAATAAGTTCGTTATTTTTTATACTAAAAAATTCACTAGAAATATATGGCAAAACAACGTTTGCCGGATCAGCTAGTATTATATATTTACACCACTTCCCGCGATAATCTACGTAAAAGCGCCAAAACACTGTTGTTAGTATTTTTATTTGTCTAGAAGTTTATAAACCATGTCGACTTTATCGTAAATACGGTCGTTTTAGTTCGTTTAACAACCCGTGCGCGATGAGACAGTCAACCTCAAATTACTGATTACAGTCGAAACTATTTACAAACGGAATTCGAGGGATCGAAGAAAATAATATGTGCCCGTATAATTCAGATCGTACCGAGACCGGCGTTTCTAAATTTTCCATACGTATTTACATTATTATTATTGTTTCAAAAAGTCAAAATTCAAGAATAGTTTTGTGCGAACAATTATTATAATATTGTTATTATATTATTTTCACGAGAAAAAACTATCAACCGAAGCCGCCGATTCCTCGTTAAATTTGTACACAAATAATAGTTAACTCGAGAATTAAATCTTTAAATTCACCGACGATGTCACAGACATAAAACCATAATATTACTATCAAACCTTCTATCAAAATGTTTCGGTAACTCTCGTGTTATACTCTGGACACTCCAAAGTTCAAACAAGTCCCCTCAAATCAAGTCGTGTTTACTTCTCCCACTCAAAGTAAATAAATAGATAAATGAAAACTTTGACACATCAGATACGATTGAAGTTGTAATATTCCAACAGTACGTCCCAATGTTTTCAACGTTTACAGTTCGAGTCGACTATACTTATCGGATCGCCTACGCGCTTACCTAGCGCCACGTGGAATGGATCGAAATTTGATTGTAGTCGTTCGTGAATCCAGTCCGTCTTCATTATCAATGTGCTGCATATCGATTTATCGATATAAATGTAAATTATATAAATCGACGATGTAAATGTCGACAGAACGGCGTATTTGATTTCGTTAACATTTTCTCACAGATTCTTCGGCCGCGCGTAGTCGCTCAATAATTCGACAATGTATGTGTTAGGTAAATTATGTTTATTCGATTATTCAGAGTGAAAGAAAATCGCACGGAGATTTTCACACTCGTTTTACCATAAATGATTGGAAACTAAACAGTTTTTGTCTGCTCCGTTCTTCATTACACCGGTCACGAACTTGACTCGTTCGACTTTTCTTTAAGTTTTTAACGGGACAGGATATGATCGACGATAAAGAGGTCACTCCGGGCTGTCTAAAAAGGAGAGGTGACGAGCGTCCTGTCGATAGAGAACGATTATTATGGCGGGGAAAACCACCACACGTCTGACCAATGAAGTAAAAAAGTAAAGTGCGAGCTGTTATAATTGGAAAATTAGAATTAATAAATCATATCACTGAACAGGGGAAAAATGTCACAGATTAGAAGTCGTTCCAACTATATGAACATCAAGAAATCAACACGTTTGAAGACATTAACCGAGGCCCCGACCAATATGAACACTCAGTTGTTAAGTCGACCATTGAAAATCATAACGAATAAGTATGTTTACGACGTGTCTATGTATAGTTTACGTCTAACATTGGTCGACTATTTCGAGTACAATAAACGATTTAATAGCGTTTCCGTGGGCATGAAATTCACACGATTTTCGTAATTTATCGAGTGTGCCGCGTTTTCGGTCGCATTCGAATCATTGGAATCGATAATATACGAAAGTTCAACAATCGAACTCGGAGGACAATAATTGTCATTAAATTATTTACAAAACGGCCCTAAATGATAAATGAAATATGTAAAGCACGTCGAATTGTTAAATTGTTTAATATCGCCCTCGATCAAAAAGTTTGCCACCGGTGGTGGTGGGGTGGGGTGGGGGGGGGGTCGAGAGAGGGGAATAAGTTTAAAACTGCTCGTGTGGCACGACGGCCGGCCCGCACTCGTGCTCTCGTTGCCCGCCTCGAATAATCGGTTTAATTTTCCGCTTCAATACGCCCTTTCTGGCGATCAAAAATATTATGCACATATTGTAATACACTGCAGGCGAACACGCCTGTTTCACTATTTTATAATATAATATATACACTCGGCGTGTTGCGTGTACTTATCGGCGGCGGCGGCGGCGGCGGGGAGAGGGACGCGAAAAACCGTTCTGCGGGAAAATCTCTCGCGGCTTCAACGTTTTCAGAGCAGATTTTCTTTTCTCGTATCGCGAAAAGCACGACGCGACGACGACGACGTCCCCGTTGCCCGCAACAAATTAAAATATAATTTCGCTTGTCGAATATTAAGAAATGCCTCGTACAGTAATAAAAAAAAAACGTTTCAGAACTCGGCGATTTAATCAAAACGTCGGCTTCTAAAGGCCCTTAGAAAAACTCATCGCAATTTCAATTTAAAAACCAAGCCGATTAGAAAGTAAAAAAGAAGAAGAAGAAAAAAAAAAACATTAAAATTGCGTCTTCGAGAGATTTTCTCGTAAAGCCCCGCTGAAAACGTAGTCTTTCGTTACGTATTATTCTACGTGTCGTGTACGTATTATTATTATATTGCCAATGTTTGCTATTTAAAACGCGCGTCGTCCCTCGCGAGCCGACGATTGTGCAGCCGACTATTTTAAACGACACGAACTCGGACGCATTGTACGGCATTGTAATACACGTGTTCCGTACAGACTGACGTGTGCGTTTATTTTTTTTATTTTTTTTTACAATTTTATTATCCCTGTGAAACGGAATGCATCGTCGATACGCAGAGAAAACGCGTCGTAGAACGTTGTAAATGTTAACGTTTCGAAGTGGAATAATAATAGAAAATAAAACGTTTTTTCCGTAACGTCGACCGGAAGTCGTCCGACGCGCTCGAAATCACGTCGTATTATGATAATTTAATTTTCAGTGAAAATCATTCGTGTCGCGTAAGATTGCGTAACATTTCGGGAAACAAAAAAAAAAGGCCTAATCAACGTCACTACCTCGTCAATCGTGATATTTGCTGATTATTACCACGCCGACATATTTTTTTTTCCGGCAGATGTACGAAATATTTTCATCGTAATACCCGACGTTTTTTCGACAAAAGCCATTTCATCTCATACATCATACAAATAACTACGCTGAAAACTAGAACAATAATAACAACTGGCGTCGATTTTTTTTTTTTTTTCGAAATAATAACCCAGTGTGTTTTCGACGTTCGAACTCGCGACATGAAAAAGGGGCGTATCGCGACGGTCGTCAAAGCACTACACACGAAACACGTCGGTGTCGGTTAAAGTGGGCGACGATAATAATTTCGGGGACGACGATTAACAGTCACGGTCAATATCAGTGGCGCGTCTGCTCGCGTAGCCACTCGTGACGGTTCTCGTAATTTCATCCGAAACAATGTGAACGAAGTACGAACCATTACAAAATCGGTAGTAGAAGATTTTCCCCCGACACGATTGCCAACGTTTCTGACCGTTTAACGATTCCAGTCTCATTTTAATTTGTCGCCGCCGTTAGTTTCTCGATAAAGACATAGCCAATAAAGAGAGGGTAGTACTTAAGTATAAGAACAATGTGATGATAGCCTATATAGTTTCTGCTGTTTGTTCATTTTCACCCATTGCATATAATGGTTGAAAAATAGTGATTCTGAAACAATGCACATGTCGTTACGTTGGTATTCATGTCATAATTCACTATGATTTTTATTTTAGTCATTTTTTATTTTTATTTTATAATATTTTTGTAGGCGAGTAAAAATCGATCGATTTCGTTGTTATGACGTAAAATTTTTTTTTTTATCGTAGGTTAGCGTATTAAAATATTAGTTTTCGATTTTATTATTTCATTTTCGCACCGATGTACGAATCGAGCTAATATAAATATTGAGAGAGAGTGAGAATTATTACAATACAGACAATATTATGATTATCCTCCGGTACTTTCACGATTTCTCACGTAAAATATTGTTTTTTCATTTTTTTTTTCTTTTTTTTTTATCAACTAGAAGTAGGTAGGTGGCCGGTGTTTTATTTTTACGTTTGAAAACGAAATTGGATGTTCCGAGGGACAAAGCCTACGCGGTAAACGTTTACGCCGACTGAATTTCAAGTCTGCGCGGGCCGTCGTTGCACGTGTTCAATTCGTATTTAATACGACGCGGTCGCCGTTCGAGAGCAGTGAATTGATTATATCGGACGTTCAGACAATACAGCGGCGCACACGTGTGTTTCTTTTTGTTTTGTTTTTTGGGTCGGATTAAAATACACGTACGGTCTTCTCCCGGCGGCGAAACGTTTTCGGAGGAGACGTCTGCACATTATTCGGGCCGGTCGCGTTTCGTTACACATACGTTGGCCGAACCGAGTGCTCGACGACCGTTGTGTTTTTATCAAACCACCGTAAGTCTACTAGAAAAAAGAAAAGGGTGAAAAAAAGAAAAAAACCGCATAAACCGAGACGGGCCGCGTCCGTTTCTGTTCAAATAGTTCGAAAGCGATCACTCGATCGGACGCGGCGAAAACTCGTGGGTAACGACAATTCATTGTTTTCGGGCGCGTGTCGTCGAATGTTTTCAATAAACACGCCGCCCGATATGTGGGTACGTTCGGATCGTACGATTCTCATACGGTTAGGCGTCGTCCTGCAAGTAGTCTCCAGGAGCAACGTTCGCGCGATCCGAGATTTGTTTTGTTTTTTTATCTAACCGGAAATGATAACGATTGCGCGATAACGAACGTTGTACAGTTAGAAACAATTTCGTGATAATATACCAGTATTTTGACGGTTTAGAACAAATTTATTTGTATATTTTTATTATTATAATATCTAATATATAAATGTGAAAATGAAAACCTTTGAGTGATATGTTCTCGGAAACTACTGAACCGATCGTTATGATTTTTTTTTTTTAAATTGAAGAGCTCATCGCGGAGAAGGTTTATGGCATTTGATCGATTCTCTAACTTTAAAAACAAAGGAGTTATCAATTATCAAAAACAATTGTACCTATATTGTGCGGCACGGCGGAATAGAGTTATTATTAAATAAAACTAACGTTGGTTACCATGAGTAGAACCGGTGTTATTTTAATTATCTTACAAAAAAAAAAACAGCCTATACATATTCTATGTTATCGATGAATCTAATTACACACTAATCTGAATACACACACACACACAATTAAATTGTGAATTCCACGTAATATTAGCACTAACACACGGCCTACGAAAATGCCAAAAAAGAAACTAATACACGGGCAACGCTGTGTCGGGGCTGCTAGTATATATATATATCACGTAATTTTTCAACGTAACAACTTGAGATTTTTACCATCGCGCATAATATATTTCGTATTCATTATTCCACCGTACGGCTTTGTGGTATATGTTGTGGTTCATTACATTTTCTTAATTTTCCTTTTACAGAAAGCGAACGTTTTTGAAGAGTTACGACAAAATCATATGGCAGCGTATTCTCAAAGAGTTACACATTTTATGGATTCGTAAGTACAATATTAATGTATCGGGGTTTTTCTTTTTTTTTTTTTTTCGATGCGATCCACTCGGTTGTAGAATTTCTGAGTAATACCGTGTTGTCGGATTTTTATTGAAACTTCCGAAGAAATAAAAAACAAAACAAAGTTTATGTTTCGATTCGAATCGCTCGTAATTATTAAAAACGTTTTTCTCGAAACAACTGGGATTGGATTATCGCGATTTGTTTAGTGAAATAATAAAATTATAATTTTTATTAATCAGATCTACGTCCGTCCCGGCGAAACTGCTTGAGCTGTAATAATTATTTTCAACTTTTATTCGGACCGTTCTTTTACAAAGTTTGTACACATTCAAAACTAAGAATTAATTTAACGTTTATAATAGAATTATCAAATAACCCCTTACAACATGGCGTGTCGGTATCAGTTGTACGCTCGTATATTTCAAATAAATAGATTCAACTTTGTTCAGCGCGTTATCAACGGACAGAAATCATAAATTTAATTTTTCTCCTCCGCCGAACATTGTTTTTTAAAGTGCAGGTTTACCCGGAGGAAATATTTTCCTCGGAAGGTATCTATAAAAAAATAAAAATAAAAATATACATCCCAGAGACTCCGCGAGAGTTAATAAGAAAATATGACGTTTTTATTAAAAATTCCAAAATATTTTAGACGAGTATGTCCCGTTCGTTATAATATTTAATGGTTATTTCATAATTTTATGTCTAATTATTATTGCTATTTTCGAAAAAAATCGTAACTAATAATATCGTGACTGTAGTACCTACCCGAGTAAATTATTTCTCGTATTCTAATTGCTTCGATGTAGGCAATTAATACTCCGGTGTATTATATTATTATTATTAATATTTTTTTAACAAATCTCGATTTATCTTACCCGACCTCGTCATGTTTATCTAAAAAAAAAAGCACGGAACCAAACGTCGTGGTTACGATAGCGAAAACAATTATGTTTTGTCATAATTTTATATGTCAGGTCATTTTAAATAGTAAATTATATTAAATTCGTTAGTACATTACGAATTCGTCTAATCGCATTCATTTCGTGGGATTTTTAAAACACAGTGTTTTTAAAGAAAGAACATAAATTTAAGGGGGGAAAAAAAAAACAAAACCTATCTTGGTCAAGTCGATTTATGTATAATTTCTCGTTAGTCTCGTTAGAATTATTATTACTGTTGTATGAAATAATAGCGATTGCCGAATTGTCCCTCCGGGGGTTGTTGTATTTTCCGGAATAATATTTGAATAGATAAAAATAAAGGTATCGGTGTAGGAGATCATATTATTATAAATCATAAAGCCAAGAGCGACTAACTCAGAATTAATTTCGTATTTTTATATCTCATTTATACTTATTGGGTTCTTCAACGCGGAACGTCAGCGTTAAAAGTATGCTAAATATGGTAATTTTATTTCTCTATGGAAGAAAAAATGGAGTTTATGTTAATTTCGGTATACACGAAAAGGTACACATAATTCACGTAGTAATGTGGCAATGTTTTTTACAACAAGAAAATTAATTAATAAGGGTCGCGCTGTTTATACGTATTGCTCAAAATGTAAATACATATCTTTGGAAATAATATATCCGGGGCATTAATATATTACGTATTGCGAATTCATTAGTTTTTTTTACATTTTTTTATGGAATATTTAGAATTTATTGATAAGTATATTTTCCAAGAATTCAAAATAAAACGACATAATCAGTTCAATGCGCCTTTCAATTATTGCACTTGAGGGTAAAATCGAAATAATAAACCAATTCCAAGACGAATATCGAATCGATTAAAAAATTATGATTTCATATCGATAGATTTTTCTCCCTGTTTAGAACGTTACCGTCATTATCGCGTCGTCAATTTGTTCGTAAACTAGTTGCTGTTATTATTCCGATTATTTCTGGTTTCCACGTGGATTTACGGAAAAAAAAAAAATGCGCGTTCGATTATTATTATTATTATTATTATTTTTCTTTGCTGAAATCAATTTCGATTATATTTCTTCGCGATATCGAAAACTTTTTTTTCCCACATAAAATTAGATTGAATAATGTTGCTTTATACTGCAATACTATTATAAAGGGATATTTATTAGGACTTAGTGGATAAATAAATTACTTTTATGCGTGCTCCCCCGGTATATCTTTTCAATATATTATCTGATTTTCCTACGCGTAAGCCCCGTAATGATTACATCGTACCATATCAAATTAAATTATGTTTACATTGAGCGTCAGAAAAATTTAATAAAACTTAGTTTCGTCGAAGGTCTTTGACAGAGGTATCTCTTGGTCCGTACGCTCCGTCTACTTTTCTTGAAATCGCAGATAAGGCGATATTCGTAGCTAAGTAGCGTTATAAAAACAAACGAGAAAATAATTAACATACAAAATACCGCGTTACACGCGTTAGGTAGCAAATGAAAGCGAATAAGGTGTATAGGTGTACTCAGTGTCGAGTCTGGTCCGCGTAGATAGTCGGACCGAGTTTAAAATTCAACTCGAATTCAAAATTACAACAGTTTCGTCTTGTAAACCAATAAGTATGCAAAAAAGCACGGGCTACGTCATATATTTGTATTTTATATAATATTATCGTTGCGATATATTGCACGACATACTCGAATCATTTAAAATTTTTAAACTCAACTCTATCAAGTGTACGCCGAATGTTGAATTCAGAAAATAATAAACGCGAAGACAATTAGTTCGTCAAATAGACCGAGAAAATGATTGTGGTCGTCGTCACATCCGAATCGCCTGCTGGGGCAAGACGGTGAAATCGATTCGGACGAAAATCGTTGGCCTTTCTTTTATTTGTCGTTTCGGTGTGAATGCGTCGTCGGGTATCGCGTTCGAAATATTTCGTTGATTTTCATGTCGTCGCCCGGCCGGCGCGTTGTAGTTTTTTTTTTCCAGTCAAACCGATCGCAATCGTCTGTTTCACGAACGTTAAACGTCTAAATTAAATTTTCATCGACAATCGAGTTGGGATAAACGCCACAACAGTTGCAATTGTTGCAAACTCGATTTCGACGTCCAAAGTCCAGTGTATAACCTTTCAAAGGAGATAAATCTACTTTTATTTTGTCGTCTTATTATGTCAACAAAAAAAAAAATTGTGCCGCTTCTACAGCTTAGAGTAACCGAGAACAAAACTTTTTTTTAAATTCTATTACTTTGACGTCAACTAAAACACGACATTTCACCCCAAAAAACGTACGGCCAGAACTGTCACCGAATTAAATATGTTTTGATAGTCTGACGTGAATAGATTTTACATCGATTAATCAAGTTTTTTTTTTTTATTGCGTAATACTCAACACGAAACAATGATTTAATATACATTTATTTTCGAAATCACGTGTGCTTCAAATAATTATAGAAATGTACTCGGCGGGGTCAACATCTAACGCCGCCGGCGCGGACTATGGTTTACGATTTCGTATTTTATTCATATTTAGCTCAAGCGTTCAGTTACTCAAGGCCACTTTCCCCGTGTCCCTTTACTTCCACAACACCACCATAATCGTAAACTTTTTATCCTTCCCGAGACGTATCATTTGCTCTGAATTTAATTCGCAGAGACTGTATAGATTTTTTGCGCCGCAGGAAAACAAAATTAACTCGGTAGTTTTATTTTATTCGGAGGCAATGAAATGTCCTATATTATGTCCTACAAATTAGATTTGAAGGATCGCTTTTCAGTCGGTCTCGTCCTTCATTTCAATTCCTATATTGTTTTTAATTTTGAATGAAAAGCACATTTCCCTCATATAGTTGCGATTTTTAAATAAAAAAAAAAAACTCTACATCTGATAATTATTCCGAGTATATACCATTATATACAGTTCGGTTCGAACGGAGCAAAAGAAAACGACTTGTTTGAACGATATAATACTGTTAATGATAAACTATAGCAGTTGTGCGAATACGTTTTATAAAAATGAAAATTTTGGAAGTCGAAAAGACACCGGAACGACAGTTGTGATTTTCCGCGAAAACCGTTTGGAAACTATTTTATCTGTTTGCCGTTTGGCGGAAATTGGACACCGCGGTCTCTCTCTTTGTTTGTCGCTCGCGAAAAACCAGTGATTCTACGACGTATTGTTTGTGCCGATCGCGACGAAAACCTCGGAGTCGTATTGTATTTCGCTTTCCCGCTCGCGTACGGAACGAAACGCCGAGTAAAACCCTCGCCGGAATCCGTGTAAACGGGGACTTCGTACTAACACGATGATTTATAGATACAACACCTACGTATGTCGTCGTCGTCGTCGCGTTTCTTTTCTTCGGAGTAAACGCCGCGGCGAATATTATTATGCTAACGTGTTTTGCAATGTTCGGACGGGAAAGCCGATCCAAAAATTCGCGAGAGGATCGAAAATGCGAACGCGCGCGCGACAATATAGCGAGGGTCGCGATTTCCCGGCTTGGGCCGACGGCGGCGGCGGTCGTTCACGGACAGTGTGCCGGGTGTGCCGTTTTTATTATTTCCCCCTGGCAAGAGCTTATACAGAACGTGCCCAGGAGATCCGGCATGTGTAACGGCTTTGTCGCAACTGTAACGTTGTAGTCGAGTTTTTTTTTTTTATTTCTCTCGTTTTGTTTCTTTCGAAATTCGGAATAACCGATTCGTAGTTTTACTTTCTGAACGCGGTGTTTAGAATAAATTCCCGTACAATGTTTATCAGGTAATAATTATTAACTAAATAATAAACTAAATAATAAAAACTAAAAAGTTTGCGCAACGCGAAAATCTCGATAATTCCATTCGTCGTCGGCGACGACTGGACGACTGCGATTACGTATTATATTATTGTGTAACGATATGACGATGACGTTATTATTATAATACGTCGATAACGTTCACCGGCGAGATTAATCATTTAAATGTGTACAAACTTCAACGGTTGTTAAAAAACTGACGACTTCGTCTAATTAAAAGTTCCGAACACCGCGATATTTTTTTTAATAAAATCATATTTTCACAGTAATTATTATACCTTGATAAGGAAAAAAAAAAAATCATAACAACGAAAAAGTTTACCGCCTTCACTTCAAGCTCGTTATAGTATGAAAGTAAATTTAAAAATACGTTCGTTGTCGAGCTGAAGAATAAAAAATAATAGGGTTGGAGATACGAATCGGATGATATTCAACGGACGGGTGACTGTAGACATTAGTGAATAGGTCTGAAGTAGTCATTAGAAATGAGAATGTGTCAAAGCACACGGGCACTATGTTTTGTGCACAATAGAGCAAGTAAATTATATTCTATTTCTATTTTTCTTTAGACGAAATTATTAGCATATTATTAGTGATTTCCTTAGAGCGGAATAGTAAAATAACTTATATTGTTTAGTCGAAAAAGTTATATCGCGAGAGAAAAATACCTTTATTTATGGTTGCCTATTACGCTATGCGGTGTGATTTTTTCTATTTTTACCCCTTTTAAGCCCCTTTGGGATTGAATTTGGAAAAAAGTTAATCAATTTTTCATTATTTTGAATTTCAGAGTATACTTCTCTGATACTAAGTATACTAAGTTTCAAAAAATAACCTTCTACATTTTTAACACCTTTTACCCCCCTTAGGGATGAATTTTGAAATATGAGGTTATAGACATTTCATTATTTTTATTACGTATGCCAAGTTTCCAAAATATCCGACCGAGAAATACCGTTTTCCATTTCTAACACATTTTACCCCTTTTAACCCCATTAGGGGTGAGTTTTCAAAAATAATTTCTTATTACACGCCTAGAGCATTAGATAAATCACTGTTTCAAATTTCAAGTCGGTAAGTCGTGTAGTTTTTGATTAGTGAGCGAGTGGTATTTGGATTTTATATGTATACATTAAAAAAAACCCGACGATCTTTATTATGCTAGAGTTGATGCAAGTATTGATTATGCAACGTCATATTATTATTACATAACTTTTATCGAAATCGCGTGCGTGCGATGAACAACAATAGGACAATTATTACAATAAGGACGAGTACAATAGAACCTTTTTTCATTGGACGTTCGAATACGATCGCATGTAAATCGATTGTCATTGGTCGGTCGTTTACGATTAGCCGTGACGTATACAATACGAGTGAAATTTTGGCGCCGCCGCCGTGAATTCGTTATGGAATCGGGATCAGTCTTTCCGTATCGTTGCTCAGTGACACTCGTGCTCTGACACGGTGTTTCGTTTGTCTTCGTGTCTCGATAATAATTATTGTTCTCGCGTTTTAATTTCGACAGTAATAATGCGAACCAAGACAACAATCGTCGTCGATAAAACCATGCGTGATCTTGTGATCCTCATGTCCCATCGACGACGTATATTTCTCGTACGTCGAAGTGCCGGTCGAAGCGCAAAATCGAAAGAAGACGAAAATAATGAATAAATTTCGAACGTGCAGACGGATGAAATGCGAGAGACCGATAATTAACGGTAAGTCCCGACCACATTTTATGACGTCATACTCGTATCGATATTTTTGCACAGATATTATGTATATTTGATTTTATTTCGACTATTACACGATCTGCGATATTTTTAATATCCTTTCTTCGGGGTTCTCTACTATATAAAACGAAACTATATAAACCAAAAGTCATACCCGAAGCCTCGGCGGTTCCGGCTAGGCGATTTCTTCCGTTTTTACCCCTTTAAACCACCTCGAGATAACAATAAAATCAGTAAATATAGACCCTTTTATTTTTTTAAGAACACAAAGCGTGTCGGGGGGGACGCGCGCTGCACGCCTTGTATACACGCTTATTATTATGGTGTCGTAGATAAAATTAAAATGCTTCTTTTTTTAACCGCGCTGTTGTCATTTCGATTGTTTTGCACTCAGTAGATATACCTCTGGGTACTTTAACGAGATAACGAAAAAAAAAAAATAAAAGTAATTTACCAAATTTGTTTAATCACATTCGACCGATGAGGCACAGGTTTTGACGATATAAAAATCTAAGTAAATATACATCGTACCGCGCGTATAGGACGATCGTTATTCTCGACCTCGGTCTAAATACGTTTTTGATTTCAGAAGGATTTAATTTTTTCTGTTATTTATACGGGCGCTAATATTATGTTTTGCCTCATGCCCTACGATCCGTCGGTAATTGTCATAACTGTGACGTGCATAATAGGTGTCAGCATAGAGCTATAGGTTAGTCGACGGCAAAAGTCAAGTCTGTCGCTTTTGATACCGAAGTGGTCTTTGATCAGTTCGAAATAATAAGGAATAACGATTAGGTTAATTTGAGTAAATATAGTTTCCATTTTGATCGGACGAAAGGAAACGAATTATAGTTTTATATTTCCATTATAAAAATTATTTCTAGAAAAAACTCAAGTACCGGTAAAAATATATACCACCCATAACAACGCGTTATTATATTTTTATCATTTTGTATACGATAAAATATATCAAGCGTATAAATTAGTGGAGCTTATTATAAAAAAATAAAACTCATAACAATTATATTTAAATAATGACGTTATAATATATATTATATTATTGTAGCTTTTGATACTGTCGTATATTGTGCGTTTTAAAACGAAGAAACCAAAAGTCGAGACTTCTTTATTCGAGCTTTTTTCTAACTTTTTCTGAAATCTCTTGACAACCGTCGAGCAAAGTTTTACATTTTTCTTTCTTTTTTTTTTTATATATAAGAGTATGATTTATTCATCAGCAAATGAGCTCCTTTCGCGATCGCTTATAGAATATAATAATTCATTTTTTTTTTTTTTTAAGTTTAAAATGACAACATGTCTATAACAAACCCCGATCAAAGTGGTACTTTTCATACCAAGTGTCATGATTTTCTTTTTTAAATAATGATCGCAACATAATCGTAATAACATTTTAAATGATAA
This sequence comes from Drepanosiphum platanoidis, assembly GCA_948098885.1. NCBI lineage: Eukaryota > Metazoa > Arthropoda > Insecta > Hemiptera > Aphididae > Drepanosiphum > Drepanosiphum platanoidis. The sequence goes on along the minus strand of OX402530.1, from coordinate 11,324,381 downwards.
ATAATGATATAATTTCTCCGTTAGCCATAATTTCGGGAAAATCGATAAATAATTCAAGATTTTTAAAAATCATTAAAAACCACTGCTACTAGTGTTTATGTTTCCGCCGACTTAAAATATTCTAATAAAAACATTAATTTCGATTCAAAACTATTGGATAGATTCGATATTATTAATAAGTCTCGAATTTGTCGTTTTATTGAATTATCGTAACGTTTTCACTATCAAACCTCTGACGCTCTTATAATAACGCTGACGATATTTTTTTTTTTCGAGATGATTGAAATTTGAACTAAAACAATGTGCGTTGTAGTGAGGAACCAAAAAAAAAATAAAAAAATAAAAACTTTATTTTTACGTTTTACGTCGCAGTAAGAAATTATTATACTCGCATAAAACATTTGGTAACTTCGACTATATGTGTACCTAACAGATGTTAAAAATTGCACGTTATCAACCCTCTCTGATTGTTTACATCGTTGTTGTAAAAGACCACATACTTCAGACATTGACAAACGACTTCGAGTATTTTATTCGTTTCCTAGGAGACTCCGTTCTTACTTAAATTAACTTTTTTCACCCCCCGTTACACGTATACACACACGGTGTGTTAAATATTTGCGTTGTCATAAGTTTTGCACTCGTATCACTGTTGCACAGTTTACCGACTATAGTTTCGAAAATCACTGGAAACGAGATAACATTTTGAATCCGGGAAAATGTGTGCTTTTTTTTTTAGTCCAACTATAAAAACGCCACTAATTATTAATGATTATTATTATTACTTTAAGTAAACATTTCATCGTACCATTGATTTTCAAAGGGTCTCGACGACCCGTTTATAATAGTATTCTTCGAAAAAAATTCACTATAGTTTTAATTGACATTTGAAACACATTATATTTCCAAGTACTGTAGAAAGAATATTTGTAAATTTCGATTGGACTCCCATAAAACGATTGAGTATACTAACAGAATGTAAAATACATACCTAGTACGCGTCGTGCGATGAAATAATTATAGCGTTTATTATAAAAAAAAATTGACATTTGAATTCGCGGTAAAACTTTGCACGGGTGCATTAAAAGCGTGCATGTTTTATATTCCATTTGCATTTCATTTGACCCTAATCGATTCGATTTTCGTAGCCAACGTGAATGAACGAGAAATCGTAACGCGTTCACTACTCACTTCCCGAATAATAAAAACAAAAAAAAAACCCCACAAACACAGATCAAAAGCGGCTTTACTCGATATTTTAACCGAGGCGATAAAAAAGGCAACTGCAGAAAAATAAAAATAAAACCAATAACAGAGCTAATTTCACTAAATTTTACGGGTCGTAAATAAACGTGTTTGGGTTTGAATTCAACGGGTCCGAAGCGGATAAACGATTTGAATGCGTGTTTAAGCGATAACACGTTCTCACCGTCGTCGTCGTCGTCGTCGACGCGCGTAATATTCTGGACGTTTTGCACCGTGAAATAAATAAACGACGGTGTTGAACAATAATTGAATCTGATATAACGTCCATATTATTATTTAATATTTCGTTAATACGGTTTTTTTTTCGACGTTGGACGCGCGAACAACAAGTCAAAACTTAAATAATGATAAAAATAAAGAAAAACCTACGCAATAATAAAAGCACGGTCGCGAATTTTCCTCGTCGAGAAACGTTCGCCGAAAACTTGTTAAATACGTACATCGTCGTCGTCGCCGTCGCGTAGCCAGCCGAATCGCGTACACAAAGAGTGCGGCACTCGTCTGAGGGAATATTTGTCATTACTAGGGCTAGGGACTTCATGCCCTAAAAAACCTTAAAATAAACATGCAAAAGTGCTGAAATATGCTCTTAAAATTTTTTTATTTTTCATTAAAAAATTACAAACTTATATGTAATTAATTATTATTTTGAATGCTTCTTCTTTGACCTTTAAACGGAAATAAAAATTTTCAATTCAATTTTAAATGCATATTGTTTTTATAATTTAATATTTTTTTAAATCATTTTACCTAAATGAATTGCATTGTGTCACTAACAATTTTTTTATATTTTCAAATGTCAATGAGCGGCGATTGCACGCCAATAAATTTTTGTATCTCGAAAACGAACGCTCGATATTTTTTTAAATAAACAGTGTGGAATATGCACTTAAGATAAAAATCCAACAAAATATGCTCTTATAGGAAAAAAACAACTGAATATGCAAAATATGCAAAATAAAAATGATTGCTTTGAACTCTTAGTACTGTGAAACAAATTTATTTATTACTTAGCTATGTTTTGAATGATTATTGAAAAACATGCAAACTCCTATAAGTCCCTAACCCTAGTCATTACTAATGCTCTACTCTCTATTCATTTGTCGTTCAAGTGAATTCATTATTTCACACGTTCGCGTTTACGTCCGCGGCGTGTGCTCAGCGGCGGAAGACTAGTGTTTTGCAATTTTTTAATAAAAAAAAAAAAAAGCGCACTCGGGTTACTTTGTTTCATCACGTTGATCCGTCGCGAACGCCGCGATATTATTATTATTTACACGCGACGATTCGAGCGAAAACAATATCAACGAATCGTGTCGATAAGGTTATTATTCGCGTCAAGCACGCGTGTCCACATTGCTGTCGTCGGAATATTAAACGCGGACGATACTATTGTTGATTGATTTTCGTGTTCCGTTGCCGAAATGGAATTATTACGCCGCCGTCCGGTGGATCGTACGCGTACAACATAATACTACGTGTTTGGTCTCGTGTGCGAAGTAAAATATTAAATGTTATTTCGTTATCTCGAGCGGTTGCGAGAGAAAAAAAAATCTGGCTTTAATTAAACGGGTCAAACGACCGGGTCGACTATAGTGTTGTAAAAGAGGCAAACAATAACTAGTCGATTCCAACGGGACCGATCGGTTTTTTTTCTTTTTGTATTTTGACGACCTTGTCGACAACGAGACCCGACCGTTGTAGCGTTGTTCTTATCTATAATATTATTTTACGACTTTTATTCTAAAAGAGTAATCGAACAGCAGACGCTTAAAATAATTTCGAAGAAAAAATGAAAAGATAACCCCATTTAAAAAGCACTTGAAAAATAAACAAATATTCGAAAAGTTTTTGAAATATTTCGTTTTGGTACTTATGCTGCTCGAGCCGTTCGGATCATTACGTGACGGTATCTGGAGATAATCGGACGACGGGCGGTGTTATGCGTTTTTAATGCGATTAAATTATATCGTTAGAATGAATCCGGATTCAATATCGCCGCGTGCATGCGAAATATCGAAAACAAATCTATCCGCCGAGCCCGGTGAAATGATATTATACAGGCGTGACATAAATAATTATCTTGTTTGCTCAAACGGTCGAGTCCGGGTTGTGAGGTGTATTAATAATGTATTTTAGTAATTAATCATTAAGTGGTTTGGTTTTGATTTCAGCAACGACCCAATTAAGCGTATTAAGTATTGAAATCTAATTAAAATTCCCCGGCGCGTATTATACGTGTCCATTAACACAAAACTAGAATGAAACCCGGTCGTTTCCAAGGTTTTCTAGTGTGTTTGTCACAGTTTATCAAGATGGATTGTTTCGAAACCACAGGGTTATAAGGTCATTAGTATGGCGCGTTGTACATTTATGTATCAAATTTATCTTCATCGTTAAAAATAGTAAAAATATAGTAATAGACCGGTAAAAACAAGCCTTTATTTTGTGGACCGGCCGACGACGTTCGGGTAGATCGCGTGCGTTTAACATGGTAATGCTGTCGAGTAGTCGCGCGTACGGTTTTCAACACCGGACGACACAAAACGCATATTTTTTCTATTGCATTAACGTTATATTATTTCAATCGTGTCGGCCGCGGCGGCGTCCGAACGACACGTCGTGGTTTGCTTTTCTTTAATTCGAACAAAAACTCTTCTATGAAAAAAGATTATAAATTGTATTTGTTTTGCGCGCGCGTTCGCGTCGGTCTAAACCAGCGGTTCCCAACCTTTTACGAGTGTGACCCTAAAATTTTAAATTTAACTTTTGGCGACCCCGAAAAAAAAATCATAATAACAAACAACGTGTCTTTTATTTTTTAACGTTTATTTAAAAAAAAAACACACAAATAAAAAACTAATTAAAATACGCGACTTACGAATTTTTTTCCAAAATTAAAACAAAAATATAAAATGTAAATTGTAAGAAATGCTTTCGCGACCCGCCATGAAAACTTCTGCGACCCTAATTTGGGTCGCGACCCGAGGTTAGGAACCGCTGGTCTAAACGAACATAACCCGTCAAAATGGTTTCGAAAAAGAAACTACGACGGAGCGAATGCGATGAACAACTCGACCGATATCAGCGTGTCTCGGTGAGCCTACCTCGTATTTCGATGACTGCGACGATGTCGTTTTTCTTGGAAATTCGAGTGAAACTCGCGATTGTGACTCTCGCCGGCGAGTAGTCGCGTCGGTCCTCGCCTCGTTTTTCGTCCTTAGGGGGCCCCCGCGGACGCGTACGCCCGCGTCGAATTACCGATTACCGCTACGAGTGGCGGACGTTCGGCGGGATCGAATAATAACAACGAGCGTTCGGATAAAATTCGATCCGGTCGGGCGACGATTATCGCGCGGCGGCTATGAATTAATACAGACCGAAAACAATATTGATAATAATAATTATCTGCGCGCCACCGAGTCGCGTAATCTAATTTACATGTAATAACACTATAGCGCTGCCGAGGTAGACGAATTGTACAGCGGCGCCAATTACGCGCGCTCAGGTATATTGTTTATAGCGGCTGCGTTTCGGGAAACGTATACGGCGGCGTAATGGATGCACATATTTAATTATAGAGGATAGGCGCGCGCGATTCGAATCAATCAATCTCCGGCAATAATAATAAAACGGTATTTTTAAAAATAAACAAGCGATTTTCCCCTGCCGCCCGGCCCGGTTAATTATTGATGTTTGTTTATAAATAAAATCGCGAAATCGAATTCTCTTTCGTCGCACTCCACTGTCGTCGGGTGTCTCTCTCTCTCTCTCTCTCTCCTTTCTTCCCCCTCCTCCGAATAAACGAGATTTTAATTATTGTAAATCGAAATAATCCACCGTGCACCGCCGCCGCCGTTATTTTATTTTATTTATTTATTTTTCCGTTTGTTATGTTTCATTGTAGTCTTCGTTTTACGTTTAAACGGGAAATTAATTAAACGAACGGAACGCGCGGCGTTACTTTACGAGCGAATACTTACCGTAGTCTTCGGGTTTCCGGATACCCGCGATACCGGCGCGGCGTTTATCGTGCTTATGAGTTTGGACTCGACTTTATCGGATGTTTACTTTGGCAAACTGTTTTATAATTATCGCGGGCGCGAAAACCAATCAACGTATGTTAATTTCTACGCGATAACTACCGTCGATGTATTGGTTTCAACGCAACGACGACGACGGTTAGCTTTTATTATTGTTATTAAATTTTTGTCTTCGCGATTTAGACGAGAAGAGTCGCGCACCGCCGCCGAGCATCGACTTTACCGACAGTTTCTGGTTTGAGATACACTCTAACCGGAGCTTTGAGGGGCAGGGGTCGTTTTCAAAATGTTCTCCACAATATTCCTGACGATAAAAACTTCAATACTATACGAGTATTGAAAAATACTGACCATAAATTAGAAAGAAAAAACATCGGGTACGATTTATGAAACACTGATTTTATTTTCCCTCGGAACTATCGAAGAAATAATAGTGGTGGACTTGAAATTTTCATTTACAAATTTTCAACGTATTTTTCTCGAGACGGTACGGTATTTTCATAAGTTTCCGAATTTTTTTAAATTAAAGTTGTTCGTAAAATATGCAATTTAATGTTTTAAGTTTGAAAATTGAACGAGGGAGAAAAATTCTTCACGAAACATTCTCTCAAGTAGATGAACAACGAAAAAAAACCTAAAAATTTACCGGAAAATCACAAAAAAAAAGAAAAATTATATTGTTGCGTTATACGAAACGAATTTTGAAAGAAATCGGGATCTCAACGATTGAACGATGATCCATCCGCCTCCTTTCTCTCGGGATCGTGTTTCGTACGAATCAAGTAAGTTAAAACGATATAATTTATTCGCATTACGTATTTCGACTGTCCGAGTGTCTAGTCAATCGCGCTTGTTATTCTGACGAGCAATCGATTAGATTAATTTATTTATAAACGCCTAATTTATTTTTCTTTCCGCGTTCGAGACCCTCGACGGGAACGAAATCAATAGTATTTTTATACACGTTCGTTGTGTGAGTAAATAGAAAAAAAACAAAAATGTAATCTGCAGGAACAGTATATAATATAACTTAACGACGACCGGTTTTAAATTTTCCATAATTTTTCAATCCGTTTCGTAAATTCGCAAAGAATATTGTGATGAAAACCACGTGCCTCGCGATTCAAACTTTTAAATTCTTATAGAAACGAATCGAATATTTATTTTTTTTGATTTTCTAATTTTTCCGATCGCGACGAATTTATTTTGCCGTATCATCTCGAATTATTAAAAACATAAAATACACGTTTTCGTGGAATAAATAATGAAAACGACGACGACGACGACGTTGAGATCGTTTTTTTTTTCTTTCTTTTACCTATTATTTAGATTTATTTTAAATGTTTTTAAGCGCCGACTGTCGAGATTATTAGCAAAACGAGTGCATTTAGTAGGCGGTAATTCATTTTGTTTACGATGTTAAAAAATGTAATTTGTTGAAAATGGTTCAGTTTAATCATTCGATGAGTGGTTCAACGTTATTGTTATTATTAGAGGTGCGCGATCTTAAATATTCACGAAAATAAATAAAACGAGACGTACGCCCGACGAGTGAATGATCGATTTTGTCGTTTTAAACGCTTAAAATTGTTTTTTTCCGAGATCGCCGATAAATCGAAAACCGTGAAAAAATAAATTCATATTTTCTTTTTCGAAACAGAATAGTTTGAAAACAAAACGTGACACTTTGTAATATTTTCAATGTCTATGTAATCAAATTCGTATCCGCTTGTTTTTTTTTTTCGACGTTATCGCGAATGAACTTTCTATAAACAAATGTTTGAATTTTTTTACTTTTTACTCGTATTAATCATCAAAACGACGACGACGTACGAATGCTGTCGATCGATCGAAATCATAACGTCGCCCGATTGCGCGCAACAAGCGTTACGTTCTTGGACCCGCGCGAGAACGATTCGACGCAGAAGCCGGAATTGTCTATTACCGCGCCACCACCGGCCGGCGCGGCGGCGGACCCGTCGGACTTACTACCCTCCTTTGTGTAGGAGCCGTTGGAAAAACGGGTCATTTCTATTTATGTGATTTAACGTTAATGCTTTCCGGCGCGCGGTCCGTTTTTGAAATTTTAAATAGCAAATTACTACAATGGTGCGGTGTGGAAATTGCACCCGTACGATGTTATTTATTAAAAAAATAAAATAAAAAACGCCACCACCCGTAAACTCGTTAAGTGCTTTCGAATAGGATTCCATATTTTTTTTTTCCATTCGAATGTTAACGCCGCCGCGCCACCGCGGTTTGCTTTCCGAAAAACAAAACGACGACCGGCGCGGCGCGCGCGATACGCGTCGTGTTCGGCATTAATCAAATATTCAAAGCTCCCCGGATGAGAAGAGACACGCGAGGTTTGAAAAAGTTATTTTACTCTAAGGTTTAAAAATTACCACATTTTATGGTGTATCTTTTATTCAGACTTTTACGCTTGCGGGAAAAAATTCACGACCTTCCCGGAGTCGGCACTTTTCTCTCTCTCTCTCGCTCTCTTTTTTTTTTTTCCCCGTAAACCTTTTTTCACTTTAGTTTCATGACAGATAGATGGAATTCTTGGTCAGTGGTGGTCGAAATGGAGTTTTTCATTTAACTCTGTAGAAACAATTGTTGTTGTTTACCCTCCTCGAATTCCGACGTGCCTATAAAGCGCGGTTTTACTTGTTTGTTCGTGTCATTTTTTAATAAATTAATTGCTTTCGAGAGTGTAATACATCATAAATAACTATGGAACAATCTAATTTTTTTTTTTTCCCGAGCTCGTATTGTTTTCGATGAAAAAACGGTTTATATTTAGTGAAATAGGCACTTACAACATGTATACGAAGAGTTGTAAAAACCGTTGTCTGGTCCGGCGGCTTTTATTCGGGCGAATTAAACGAAATTACACATCATTCGGGCGAAATTCGCAACGACACCTGTTACTTCTAATACGTCATTTGGGCGAATGTCTAAAAGAAACGGTTTTCTTCCTGTTTTCGGAGATTTAGGACTCTCAGTTCGTTTTTACTGTTTGGTTGAAAATTTTTCGTGTATATTTGTGTTAATTTCATTCATTTAGTATATGCTCAAGTATGCCGTCGATTTTTTCATTCAATTAATTCCGCATTTCACTTTCAATCCAAAAACATATTTTACATTATCCACCTAAAGTCGATCGATGAATAGCTACATCCAGCCATATATTACGATGAAACTCGTATTATTGAATAATAATATCTTTTATGGCACCGTGAATTTCATTGACATTTCAGATGTGTAAAAATAAAAGATTTTTTTCGTCGAATAAACTACAGCGTCCGCGGTGAGTTTCGCCGCGTTACTTAGTCAGAAGACAAAACTCTTCACTCAACCACTTTCGATACTTTAATAATTTATTACGATCGGAATTACCATTTTTTTCGTATGCACGCAAGCGTTAAAATAATTTTGTCGTTTCGTAATGTAAAAATGCCATATGCCGAGTTCGCGGGAGACACACACGCCGAACATTCACAAAAATAAATAAACATGCGAAAAAAAGTCAGTTTGGAACTTTATAAATGAATATATTTTTATCTGTTTATAAAGTTCCAAACTTGGACTTTTTTTTTTTTTATTCAATAAGAATATGAACATCGACTAAATACGTTAAAAAATAATGACAAATAGAATAATCAAGGCGAAAACGTAATTATTCAAAAACGAAATATCCATAATTTGACGGTGAAATTTTTTTCAGATAAAATTCCCGTTTCCCTTAAGATTGCATTATGGATTCAAATTGAGTTGCGTGCATTACGTCCGCGTTTTAAACGTATTTTATTGAACAAGTCGTGTTTTTACGTCTGACGTAGTTTTATCGAAATTTCGATAGAATTATGAGGTCCTTTCAAAAGAAATTGTATAAAATAAGTCGTCTCGACTTGAAAAAGATTCATATTTACACGCGTAGAATACAGAGCTCATACACAAATCTTCGGTGTAATTTCCTGCGCCGCAGATAAAAATTCGTAACATTTTTAATTTCAATACTAAAGGCTCGAAAACGTAATTCACTCGAAATCGTTTTTTCAAGAGCAACGCGGTACATTGGTTTCAAATTTAAAAGATGGATTCGCCAAAATCAATCATCCATCACCGGTATTTCCATGCGATTCTTGCGTCTCAATTTTTATGCCTCAAAAGTCAAAAATAATACCGTTACGTTTTATCGTTTCCGCACACGTATATGTTTTTTTTTTTTCGACTAATACATTCGTATTATTTATTTTTTTTGTAGACTTCAGAAGGAAAGCCGTACTTGGCTTAATTTACACGCCATACATAATATCAGACCGTGCCGTCGACCATGATAAATAGTGTGCTGTCTTCACTCGGAACAAAAAAAAAAACTTTAATTAACAGCGAGCACACAGATGTGTTGATTCAGGTGTACGTACGTATATTGATTGCGCGCGAACCGTTGTATCCGTCCGATAAAGTGGTCTTTGAAACGGGATCGGTTTTTTATTTTCGATATTTTTCAAGTGCACCGCGACTTTCATTATTTACCGTGTTCGGACGACAACATCCGACCGACGACGAGTGTCGGTCAAAACATATGCCGCCGGCGCCGCGCGTGTAAAATCATTTAGATGGAATATAATACACGCGCTTCGGAGTGGTAGTTAAGTATTTTGTGCGATTGGATTTCGCATTTTACGCTTTATTAGGCCAGCGGTCGCCAACCTTTCGGACCTCGTGGACCACTAAATCCATAACTCTAAATTCTACGGACCAGTCATGTCTTATACACATGTCTTAAATACCAAGTTAAAAAAAAAAATGACTTAAACTAACGCATATTTTATAAAATATCAATAAAGTGTAATAAGTATTCAACACAAGTTTTAATGTGAGATTTGTTCTCTCTTGTTTCGATTAAGTCTGTGCATTTCGGCATTTTACTGAGCGCGACAGTAAAATAATAACCCACGCGTCGTTGGAAATTAGGTCTATTTATTTTATAACATGCGATAATAATGACAATATTATTACGCGTTTGTTCTTATTTGTTGTAAACCGAATTTACACATACAGCGACGTTGTACACTACTTTTGTATATTTCGATTATAAACTCACAACAGCATTACTAGTAACGTTCGAATTTTTCTGCGGACCACCAGTGGTCCGCGGACCGCCGGTTGGCGACCGCTGCTTTAGGCGACTCGTGCGGCCGGATCGAATGAAAGAGGACACGCGAACACACTCTGGTCGAGTCGAGTCGGCGACGTCTCTCGTTTAAACTACGCCCGTGTAAATCGTACGCTTTACACTCCGAACAAATTTTCACGTATGACTATAATGTATGTTTAGCGCCGAACGCGCAAACACGTCAATCGATGAAAATATGTCCACTGTCAGACACAAACAATGCGTCCAAACTATTACTTCCCAACGCAGTGTGTGAGTATCGCGACGCTATTGCAAAACCAAATTTAAAAAAAAACGTGTAGCCCAAATATGGCGTTTCGGGCCGTGTAAATACCACGAAACATTATCGTCCTATCGCGACGAGTTAATAATATTACCGATAAACTCACGTTCATTCGATCGACGTTATTTTCATAGAATTAATTGAAAAAAAAAAATCAATATTCATTTTCGTCTCGCTTTCTAACGTTCGTTTAGAGCTCATAACGAGCGCGCATACGTAATCGAGTCAAAGTTGACCCAAACCGAGTTGTGTATGATGTCCGTGGTTTTTTAATTTGTGGACGATTACGGTTTTGTGTGTCGACCTTTACCCATGACCGATCACAGTAGTTAAACTCTAGCGCGCGTTCCGAGAGCATTTACGATTACTTCGGTTTGTAGGATTTCATAACGAACGGCGACTACGTGTTGAGAACTATCGCAAATAAAAGATCTATCGAAAAAGCAAAAAAAAAAAATCCGATTAAACACACCGTCATGTCAACATAGTAGATCGGTCCGGTTTTGCCTCCTCCCGAAGTCACTCGAAGAATGACGTGTCGTACTTGATGCGTCCGATGCGGTTTTGGAATAACAATAGCTCGAGATTTCCACAGTTATACGAGCACTTTGCTGATTATTATAACTTATGAAGTTGGTATTTATTTATTTATTTTTTTCCAATAATAATTTCCTATTTATTTGATCATCGAGACGTTTTTTTTATAAATTATAAATCGAGCGATAAACTCGAAACGGGTCGATCGATGAAAACGGTACTAAATGGTACTCGATACGTATTAATTAAATTATTCAGGTCGAAAGATTCGTTAGTCGGTTTGACCACGGTTTGTGATGCCTCAATTTCATTGACTACCCGCGCGTTTGATGTCGACGATGAACGGAACAATCTAATCAGAGTATTGAACTTCAAACGGTTTTTCACAGTGTCGGCGGCGAGAGGTCGGGGGGATATATAAACGACGATAATAAAACGTTGCACTCCGCGTTTTTCCAACAATCGTATATACAATGCGGTGATTATATTTTTACGTTTCGTGTCGTTCGTTCAACACTCGGGTAGCTCGCTTTACGGCACAACTTATCACCTTAATCACAAAGTTTTGATTTTACATATTATTATTAAATTCGCAAGTTTAACATTTAGGAGGTATTAAAATATACGAACTAAATATTTGTATGCGCTCTCTCGTGCGTACAAGTTTGGGATAACTATGGTTAAGTATTTCACACGCGGTATATAGGTAATGCGAAAGTTTTCATCCGACGAAAAATAATCAATAATATTTTAGTAATATATTATATTATGAACAACCATAAATCAAAATTACTAATTCATTTCGCGGCGGTATTGGCGATACGTTTTTTTTTTTTTTTAATTCGGTTTCTATCGAATATTTAGTAAACGAATTTGAAAAAATTTTAATTTAATGAATTGTATTCCCTCGACTTCAAACAATATTATCGGGGGGGGGGGGGGGTGAGGAGAGAGTTTACGTTATACGTAATAATATTGTTTGGAATACATTTTGTTCGATTAGTATGCATCTTTAGCCCATACATTTAACTATGTTTTTACCAATTTAGGTGTTTTTTTTTTCAATTTCAATTTTAAGTGTATCATTGAATAAAATTAATTTGAAATCCAGGAGATAAGAATCGCGAAAACTTGATCGTCCTCTGTGGTTATGAAACAGATGCAGTTGAAATAAACCAAAAAAAGTATATTCGGTCGTTATTCACGTACGCCGCCACTCAGTACCTGGCAAGACAATAGGGTGCCTAGAAACGAGGCGAACCGAATCGAAAGTTAATCGTCAGATCTTGTCCATCTATAACCGGTTCGTTTGGATTACTAATCGCGCGCGCGCGCGCGATTGTTTTTTTCTTAAGCTTAACCGATCGATTTCGTTCTTTTTCTTTCCAGAACGTCCAACATTAAATATTATCACTTTGGATTAAACCGTTGTAATGCTTGGGGTCGTCACGTCAGCGTTGTCAACGCTGTTTCGAAGTTAAAAGAATAACCCGGTTCGAGCGAATCGCCTATCAGAGCAGGTAACCTATTCTTATTTCGTCGTCTAATTATAACGGAATCGCGCTGTGATTTATTATATTATAGCTTAAAGCCACCGGTTTTCGGTTTCAAAAGATTTCTTAAAATTTTTATACGATACCCCTACTGGCGAGTTGATATTGCCCCTTGTTTTTATCGCAACGACGATCGTGCGAAACGCAGTGACTTAGATAACGTCTCGTCAAACTGTTCTAATTTGTCGCGTTGTTATAAAATATCATTCGATTATTATTTCGCGTATATAATCGTTCTATTTTCGAAAACCGCGAATACTAATAATTTTATTTTCCACGCATACCGCACGGTCGTACATGTTATTATTACAACAGACGCGCATACTCAACATGCGATATTACACAGTATATTTTTATTATGAGAAATGTCTGTTGGTATTTTGCTAAGTTGAAGTTTAATATTATATTTTTTCGGCATGTGTGTTTATCGTTCTACTGTGTTATTAGAGGTAAAAATACGTATTGCGTTATTAAAAGAAAAAAAAAAGAAAAGAAAATCGTATATGTATTATGCTCTTCGTATTATTGTTATTACACGTTAAAGTAAAAAAAAAAATGAAATATTTAAAAATTGTTTTCAAAGTACCATTAAGATTCTAAAAAAATGTGCTGAATAGAAATTGTTTGCGCGGACAATTTATCAAACTTTCTATATCAATATAAACGAGTTAAAAAGAAATTCAAAAAATTAAAAATCACAAATGTCTACGGGCATTTATTTACAATTTCAAGTCGAGTACGATATACGAATCGATACTTTTTTTGTTTTTCGATTTTAATTTCGACAACTTTACGATCTGTTTACAATATTCGGTACGGTAACAATCAGTATAGAAGTAATCAATTATTTTCCGTCAAAGAAACAAACTATTATATAGTTTGATAAAAGTCGAATAATTAGAACGTTCGATTGAAATCGAATAATTATTACGACGACGACGACGTCTCGAATCAAAACGAATATTATAAATATTATTAACAACTAGCGACAACGTTTCGGTGAAATTAAATATTTTCAATAAACGAAAAAATGTATTCTGTAATCAATAATAATTACGAGTATACATACATATAGGTACGACGTGTATAATTTATCATGTTACTATAGTATTATGACGGTTATTGCGATAACCATGGTTACGATAACCGTTGAAATAATTTGCGATTAGGTTTTATTTTGAATATAATTGATTAAAATCAAATACTTTTTCGTTTATAATATGAAGTACAAGTATATAGATAGAGACTCGAATAGTTATTATTTCCGGATAGGACTTACACATTAAAATCGGTTAACGGAACCGTAATTAATAAGTACACAGCATATTTCAAATGTAATCACTCGCGTTTAAATTTATAAGTTCATTAGTTATCCTGCGGAATTTTGTTTTCAGTTTCTTGTACACTCGTTTAATATTAAATTCACGAAACCCGATGGAGCCGCCGAGGATAACGTAATAATGGAAATATACTACGCGTATAAAAGATTCAGTAAATTTGTATTCAGATTTCTTTTGTTCGACTTAATAATTCACCGTTTTAGATGAAAATATCCAACACTCATTCGACAACGTTACGTTACGAGGCAACAAAATGTATTTTTATTTCTCGCGAAATATATTCGATAATAAATATTATACGATTGTACCGAGTTTAAAAGTTTAGCTATAAAAGCGTACGGAAAATACGAAAACGTTTACCAATCGGTGCACGTTGTCAGATTTAAGTGCCCCCGGGATTTCTAACACCAGGCCGTTAGATAGATTTTTTATATCGACGAATTTTCTATACATTTTCACGTTTAATTTCACAATATAATTATATTCTGTTAGTATTCGGTGTGACTTTTCGGTACGACTCGACCCATTTACCCGCAGTTTTTTCCAAAATAGTCGGCGTTGTTCGAGGAAAGGTTTTAGTGATTAAAACTGTACGCGCCGATTAAGCTATACGTCATAAGACTAATTTATACATTGATAGTAAAAATTTTTGTTGGAAGGGTCGCAACGGCGAGAGATTCAGTGACGTCATCGATTTCGCGACATTGTAGCATTTCATTTCACATCGACGAATCGAATGTGGCCACAGATGCTGACGATCAGGTTATTTCAACCTACTCTTAAGCCGATATGATTCTCAGACCGTCGTCCTCCGTTATCGTCGACTCTGTGCGTCGGCGAGTTGGATCCGAAAAAAAAAGCACGAAAGTTTTCCGCGCTGGGCAAAAATATCTCTGTGTTTCGATTCGTTTTTGCCGACAAGAGGTATCACGCGTTCGATCTGAAAACCCGCGTGGCGAGCCCCGTGCGGTTTCTCCCGGGCGCGATTTACCGGAACACTAATTATCGTCGACCGTCGTCGTCGTCGTTCGTCCGGGTAAACGCGTGCCGTCAGTAAACACGCGGACGTCTGTCGGCGACCGAGACTGCCGCGGGGCGGAGACGAAGAAAAAGAGACTGTCGCCCGCGCCCGACAGCCGGGAAATCGAATACGGCGACGGACACGCGACTCGACGAACCGTGACGGACGGACAATCGTCCTTTGCCCCTCCCCCCTCCGTCCCTCCGCTCCTTTACGACGCATCGTGATTTATTAACCGTTTCTCGGACGCGCGATCGACGACTACAGCGCCGCATTCGTAATTCGGCATTTCTAATTTGACGTATAGTTCGTATACATCGTGTTTGATTAGTATCGAGGACGACGCCGTTTTTGCGTTTGAAAACAATCAACAACACGCGCGTTCGATCCACTCCGTCGTAGGATACTACTGTGCACTTAACGCTATTTGTCACGACGACATCGGTTTGAATATTCACGCTGTTCTCGTCGACAACTCATCGTTGTCGCGAAGTTTTATGTATTGTTTTCAAACTGGATTTCAGTTTGTTTCAAGGGAAAACAATTTTATCGCGATAACGTTGTACGTACGCGTGTGTGCATTTTTCCACGAACGAGTGGCAGATTTACCAGGCCGAGGGGTGGATATGTCTCGGGTCTCGAGACCAACGAATACGGTCGGAGTTCGAGGAAGTAGTGTGGTATTAATGTTTCTCGTTTTCTCCAGTCTT
The DNA here is from genome assembly GCA_948098885.1 of Drepanosiphum platanoidis. Taxonomy (NCBI): domain Eukaryota; kingdom Metazoa; phylum Arthropoda; class Insecta; order Hemiptera; family Aphididae; genus Drepanosiphum; species Drepanosiphum platanoidis. The sequence continues at coordinate 11,308,443 of OX402530.1, read as the reverse complement.
ATGTTAAGCGATTCGCGCGGTTCGTCGGTGGCTCGCGAGGAATGCTCGGAGTGTTGTGCCGAACGAAAATGATTAAATTTATGCATCGAGCGCTCGCCGTTTTAGCATCATTTAGCGGAGTAGTACAAAAGAAAAATCCAGTCTCTGTCGCTCGCGATATGACAGACAGTATTCGCGGTCTGTATCACGGTTATCACGAAACATATATTATTCAACGGTTTCCGTTTACGTCAAAACGTACGTCATTCCGTTCAGACGCATACTATTTGCGGTATAGTCTCGTGTGGATGTCGTTCGTTATGTCTGCCGTAATACGAGTAAAAAAAAAAAAAAATGTAAAACGAAACTCCAAGACTGGATAAAATGAGGAAAAAAAAAAAAAATTGTATAATATTTTAGACCATGCAAGCCGTGGATCGTCCGGATGGAAAAAAAAAACACGAAACATCGATAGCCCGAATATAGCCGGGCGATTTGCGAGTTTCTCGGCCATTATATTTACCCGAAACAGATAAATCCCTCGCCCTCGACCGTTAGGTTTTTCTTTTTTTTAATATCACATAGGCACTATTCGACGTGAGTATCGAAAACATTATTTTTGCTCATCGATTTCCGTACGCGCGCGCCACTCTATGCATGTCTTAAAACCGATAATAATGTTATTGGAATACCGTTGACACGTAAGAGTGCTCAAACTTTGAAAACGTTTCGTAAAATACCGTCAACAACGACCGCTATAATTACCGATACACCGTGGCCGTTGTAAAATATTCGAGTATACGATATTATTGTTCCGCCGCGGTGAATAGAAACGTATCATCCGCATGTATTATGCATATATATTTTGTATCTAATATATTGTAACAATAACATTTATATTCTAAGTTAGTGCGTGTTTTCGACCGGATAATAATTGTACTGAATTAATTTCGTATACTCTAACGATGCTGACGTTTCAACGTGCCATTTCTAAGAAGCGTTTTACGTTTTTCACGTAAAAATTACCGGCGTCTTAATGCAACTCGGACACGGAACGTTTTGCGATCGAGTCATACGTATTTGTAGGCAACGAGATACGCACAAACGATTTCAAATCATGTCGACGTAAGAGCCGAGGAATTTAGAGTACGGTTTTTTTTTTTTTTTTTTGATTTTTCCGAATGATTTCGTTCTTGAAGGCATATCAGGTTCAGAGTGTGTTGGCTTCGAAAGGACAACGAGTTCGACGGTGAAAATACTCGTAATATGTCATTCGAGCGAGACCATAGTTTTTAAATTATTCATCTTTTTAAATCTAATTTTATTAAAACATTGTTATCACGTAAGCCTTTAAATAGGTTTTTTTTTTTTCATCTGAATACTACTGTTTTATGACGTAATAGTTTACATTACGTATACGGTGTAAAATGTGATAACTAGAAAAGATTTTCCAATGAAAATATTTGTTCTTTCAAAACTTTACTGCAGTATCCGATCTTCGGTGAAATTTAAATACGCCGCTGTTCGGGGAATCATTCAAATTGAAGTAAAACCCTGTTTCGCTCAGTTTTCCATATACAAGGAAAACAACCGCCGGCCTATCGAAATGAAACGGTGATATACCAATATTGACTTTCTCGACTTAGTTACGTTCCACCCCGTACAGGTCGAGTTTGATTTTCGATAAAATATTCTATAACAACGCGTTTTTTTCCCAGCCCTTTTTTTCATCGACCGACGCGAAATAAAATCGAGTCGTCGTTATCGTTATCGACTTACCGTTCGACGAGACAAATCCATCTATCGATGCGTTCGTATTTCAATCGTATTATCATCAATTATTATAATCGATATCATTTCGTCGAACGTTTCGAAACTCGGATGTTTTTGGTTTTCGTGTTTTGCGAAACGAGTTTTGTTGAGAAGATGACGAGGATATTCGTTCGGCGAAAACAATATCATCGTCGGCTTATATCCATGCGATTTCAACGGGGCACGATTTCTAGAAATCTTCTGACGATCTTCTATTTCAGAAACGCCCACGAACTTATTATGTTTTAAGTGCGCTAGCGAGTCTTTTAGTAGTCAACAAAACTATACGAACGACACGACGACTACCCACGTAGTCCTCATTGATGGAACTATTCGAGCACGTTGAACAATCACATTAGCGAATAGGACCTCTCTGCCGGTAGAGCATTAATATACCAGCCTACTACCGTCACGTCCGTTTTGTAATCGTTTTTAATAATAAAAAAAAACTAAATATTAAAAACCGTTGCTATAAGTAGTATGCGCGCGTACTTTTGTATACTATAGAAATAAATATCAACCGGCGTCGATTTAAAATGTTGACCGTCTTTCCAATAAGAAAACGTTGTCATGTGTATTTCTCGGTCTTACGGTTGATTAGTGCCAATTAGATAAGGTTGTTATGTTGTGTAGAGCTACATAAGGTTTAAGACCCGGTGTTTTGCACGAGAACAAAAACTATGTCCAAGTTAACACAACATTATGCAACAAAATCTTAGTAAGACCCTTTGACCGCAGTTTACAAGCATCCGATGTTGTAGGGGAAAAAAAAAATCACGGAACGCAGAGCTAGTTACGAGTCCGACGTCCTTAACCTTCTAATCATTATTAACAGCCCGCACATCTGAGGTATCCTTATTCCTCGAAAAAATCACTTTTAATGGACGCAAACGATCACTATCCGAGTTCTAGTCTTACTAGACAGATGCGTTTTAGAAAAACGAACGGAACGCGGCATCGGGAAAATAAAAATATATCGCGTTCTAAATAATATTTATTTTTCTCCCATAGCGTTGCTATACATATATTATAACCAACGTGATTATTGACGTCAATTATTAAAAACACAATATAAAATAATTCATATTAATATAAAATATTTAAATTATCTTTTACTACCTATTTATCGATATGATGTACGTAATAATAAACTCTTGACGTCGTTACTGTTTAATATAATATTATAAGTGTTTGTAATTCTTTCTTAATAATATTTAGTTAAGCATTGATTTGACTTTTAGTTTGTTATAAATAATAACGTCTTAGAGTATTCGGAAGCCATCTGACGTGTACATTAATGTTTCCCGTCGTTTAATATTGCAAATATTATTTTTCCCGATAGAGTACATTTTAATTATAAACGTTGTCGCTTTAATTAAGAATTTTCTACTATCTTATTTCAATGAATCATTCCGAACGGTAGTTCTTTGATGTACACATTTCAAACAAATATTTGTTTATTAATTTATTGGAATAAAACAAACAATTTTCTACGTCTTTGCGTTACCGTCGAAACGATGTTCGCAAACTAAAAATGATTAATAACTACGAAACAATTTTCAATACGGTATTTGTATTTCTATTGGAAATGTCATTCTTCCGTTAACCAATTTTAAATCGACCCGATCAAAAGTAAAACCAAATATTATGCTTTTCACTCGAATTTGACTAGTGAAAAAAAGTAATTGCAGAGACGGAAGTGTATTTTGAATCGATTCAACCATTAATGTACAATTATTTTGTTTGTATGTTCTAAAACACTACTATACGTGTACTAGATAATATGATTGAATAATCATTTGATCAGCCACAATTATTAAATCGACTGTAGTGAACTATTTATTGAACTCAAAAATTGTCGGGCATTGAAAAAATAAATAAATTAACAAACGATTTGACGAGAGAATATTTTCAACGCTGAGAATTATTATTCTCGTCTTTGTTACGTTTTGAATAACACGCTACTCCTACGAAATTATTCGAGTTGATAAAGTAATTGTTTTTGAACAATGTAAAGTTAAGTTGGATTGAGAAACCTCTGAACATGACGTTTTGGACGCGTTATATAGTTTCGTCGTATGCAATATCCTGATTTTCAGAACATCGTTAAAAAAGAAAATGTTAGAAATATACGCGTCATAAGAATTGTGCGTTGATCGTAAATATTATTTTTTTCTGCGGACGGTAGTATTCGAGATGAAAAAAAATGTCTTGTATGATCACTATAAAACCTAAGAGGACTTATTTTAACGGTCTTGATGGTGCAACAATGGATTATGAAATAAATCTAGCCGGCCAGTTCTGTTTTCATATAAATAAGAATTAGTTTTATCGGTTCATGAGTTTGTTTAGAAACGTATTAGATTTTGAGTGAAACGAAGAGAATCTATTGATTTTACCGTGACGTGTGTGTGTGTGTGTGTGTTTTATTTTTATATTTTGTGTATGTGTACACGATTTCGATCACAAGACTTGCTCCGATCGAATACTTTTTAAAGAGATTTCTGGTCGAAAATCGAATCTCGTCGGTACATTCAAGAGGTAATTTCTCGAATTTCCCAACGGTTTAAAAGTTATACGCGAAAAACCGACGGAAAATGACAAAAAAAAAAAAACTGCAACATTTACGGCAAACCGGTTTCTGACAAAACATTTTCTTTTTCGTCGTAACTTAAAAAGCATTGATCGCAGGGACCGGAAATTTTCGCCGAATATTTACATATTACATTCTAAAGAGTTGATCAAATAAATGTCAAAAGGTTTTGGATTGTTTTGTGTGCTGTTTTTAGACATTTTAGTCTGAGCTGTCTTGGTTTTTTTTTTTTTGTTGTTTTCGTAAAATGTCAATAAAATTCTTCTAAAATAAAACTCTCGAGAATTATATAAAAATGTTCTTACAAGTTGAACTTTCTCCGACGAAAAACTTTCGGAAATACAAATAGTGACAATTTTTTTTCGTAAACATTTGAATAATCAAATTTTGCAGAAATTTTATAAAAATACGAACATCTTTTTCCCACTGGCCATGACGAGCGAAGATCGATATTTTTTAATTTTAAATAAATACAAGCAGTTTAAAATACAATACGATTATTAATACCGTTTATGGCTTTAACGAGGAGTGTTAAATTGACCAAAAAAAAAAATTTAAATTATAAAATTAAAATACCCCCCACCCTTAAAAAGATACCATTTTTGCTCACCTGAGCACAAGATACGGAACAACAGTTTATACTTGTCTTAAAAGACTTTTTGGTCGGTCAATTATTTAATATTTATTGTTGCGATATTCAAAAAAAAAAAAAAATGCATTTTTACAAAATGGTACTAAATATTAGAGCCACTATTAAATAAATAATAATGTCATCCCTTTCCACCCGAAAGTGTTGCTCGCTCGTCCTATAAACTGAAATTTTTGCTGTGCATAATAAATTATAGTAAAATATAGTGTGTTTACTAAAACATTCATTATTTTGCAACTAGTTCGATTCAGTAATAAAACATGTTGACGTGGTTATTAAATTCTCTCATTTTAAATTCTGCGTGAAACGAGAAACGTGTTGGTTTCAATACGAAAGTATGTTTGTTTATTTTTTAAATTTTATGTTTTTTTGTTTTTTTTTTTTATTCTGTCATCGCGTTTTCAACCAGAAGAGTTGGTTTTATTTTCAACTTCAGTGGTGGTTTCTCATGACAAACGTCGACTATAGTCAGTGCTTTTAGACGTCTATTTCGAAATTTTCTTTGCAGCTTATCTACAAGTGGAGAAAAATTGACCAAAAACTCGATGGCAAAATTGAGGAAATACCAGTATTTGATCGAACGCAATTTTTTTCGAGGGAAGGACGAGGAGTGTAGAGATTAACGCGAGGGTCGGTCATCGCGACTCGTATAAATACGCGTGTGACGACGACGACGAAACCGGACAATGCACGCGTAGTGATTTGATAATAAATTAAATTTCTGGTCGTTGTCGGGGCGGTCACGGCGGCGGCGTATCGTTATTAATATTTCAGCATGTCCGAATGTCACGCGATCATCGGGGATGACGAGGAAAATAGAGAGAGAGAGAGAGAGAGAGAGAGAATGTGTTATCACGGCGTTTTAACGTCGTCGTCGTAGGTATTATCCTCCGAATCGACCGAAACATCGTTCATATAATATACAATTTGTGTTCGTATTATTACATGGATGGTATGTTTTTTTTTAATGAAACTCAACTCAACGATTTAGTTTGTTTTAAGGACATACTGGAAGTCTCCAAATAATTCGGCGTTACTTTAACGATATTTTTCAAACCGGGGCATCCACTCGGAACGTGAAACCGGTGGCAATATGAGTTTGTCCGGGACGAACGGTTGGAACTTTCGTCAATATGGGATTTTTATAATCTTTGACGAACGTGGACATTTGTTTCTCGTCACACGGTCGACGCGCGAGTCACCTCTCGCACAACAAAACGAACGTGCGAAACTATACAGGTCGTCGCGATTCGCATACGCGTGCGACGGCAAAATGGTGGTTTGATAATAAATTACAAATTCTGCCGGTCGTCTCGTAATTAATATAAATATTTCGGTATGTATGCGTGCTGTGCGTTCGGGATACGGGGAAGACGAAGACGAGAGGGAGATAAAGTGTCCGCCGATTCGTCCGAGACGTCACGTTTTATTGATCCGCCTAGGTTCTTTCGGGACAGAACGTCGACGATTCCGTTAAAAATCGAGTTCTTTCCCCCGTCGAAACCGGCGAAAACGTTTGTGTTTTTCCTCCGTTTTCTTTCGCGCGGTAACTCGTAAAAAACGACCGGCCTGCCTCGGCCCGAACCGCCGCCGGTCATCGCGACGACGACGGTCGGCGAAGCGCGGCCGGTGGCGCGGCGGCGATCCGGCAATAAATTAAATTTCTGCCGACCGTCTCGTTATTAATATATTTCGGCGCGTCCGCGAGTGTCGCGTTTCCGACGGAACGGGGGCGACGACGGGTCGGCGGAGTCGTTACGGCGTTTTAACGTTATTATTACGGTCGCGTGACGCCTGCGGTCATTTTCCGGCTTCGTCCGCGGCGGCGGAGCGTATTCGTTTCGCGCGCGAGATTTAACGCTCGCGGCGGCGGCGGCAGCGACGGCCGACGGCGAACGCGCGCCCGCGCGCTCGCGCTCGCGCTCGTTCGCCGCCTCTCCCGTCTCTTCGCTCACACTTGCCCACCCGCTGCTTGTCGCTCGGAACGACGCGCTCGCCGCACGACGGGCACACGCGCCGCGTACAATCGCGTGCCAGTCGTCGTTCGTACGCCGCCGTCGTCAAACGATCGGTTTTCGACAATCGCCAATCGGCTCCCGATAGAATAATCGTTTTCACTATCCATTCTCTCCGCGTCTCTCGCTCTCAGACGAGTGCGCGATCCGTCAGCAGCCGTCGTCTCGCCCGGTACGCGCGCGTCTTATCCGTTTCCGCGAGTGCCGCGCGGTTTTTATCGTGGTCGGGGGGGAACAACAAAAAAAAAAACCAACCAACCATCACGAGGAGAAAAAAACCCGACGACGACGACGATTTCTCGTCGGCGAATATTATCGTAGCGAAGAGCTCGCCGATCGGCCCCACGGCCCGGAGGCGGCGGTGATGGTACCGCGCGGTCGTCATCGTTTTCTCCGCGTCGGGTAAGTCGCACGCGCACAGCAGCGATTGTTTATTCGATTTTTCTACTTTACTCGTTTAGAAATGGTGTTTTAGGCTTTTTTTTTTTTACACGTCCGCCGGAGTATACTCTCAGCCGTCGTCGACACCGCCGCAGTTCACGATTTCCACGTGTTCTCCCGCCTACGTTTGAATAATTAAACTCTGAGTATTGTATAAGAGGTGATGTTTTTTTTTTTTACCATTTAACGAGTGTGGTTCAAAACGTATCTCGATGTCAAGTAATTCAAATTCGATCCGTCTAATGCTTACGAATTCCATTATTTGAGATGCGCAACGAATAGTGGAGAAATAACATTTCAAACAGGACGAGGTTTATTCGATCCTTTTTTTTTCTTTCTTTCTTTTATAATTATAATTTGTTAAAGATAATTATTCATAATAAAATGGCATAACATCCCATGATGCGAATGATGATTATTCTTTCTATAAAATTGTATTTTCAAATCAAAGTCCAAAAAAGTTATGCGAGTTTTCAAAGTAAAAAAGTTGCGTGAATTTTTTTTTATTCTAAAATTAATTTTTCATCTACACGAGTATTGTATAATTTATATCACACCATAAACAGAAAGTTATAGTTTTTTTTTTTTTTTTCATATTTAAAAGTGAATTATACTTTTGAATATAGATATAGGTAGTGAATTTAACTCGTAATTAAAATATTTTAACTACATTTTATAGTTTTTTGTTTTTTTTTATGGTTTTTACTCAAATATTCATTTCGTGACTTCTTAAACTGAAGTAACGCACCTACTCGTTTTTTATTAGCATTTTATACTTATTATTTAATTACAATTGAGTATGATTAATGAATACTTAAAATTGACTTAATTTAAGAATTTTCTTTGTCAAATGTATAAAATACTATACAATATAAATGCTTATTTTTTCGCACTTTATTTACTTTTACTTTAATGGCTTTTACTAATGTAAAAAAAAAAAATAAAAAAATACTTTGCGTATAATATAATATTAAAATAGGTTCACACAGCACGGAGTCGATGTGCTGAAATTAATTTATGACTATTGTAGGTATTTTATTTTTAAACGTTTGTATAGATTTTCTTTAGAAAAATAATAGTATAAAACGTACGCGCGAAATAATCCTTTAATCCTTTAGAGTCTGATTTTAAATTTCGTTTAACAATTTTCGAAGTCAACGATCATGTCGATCAGTCTGATCGTAGGTTTTGAATTATTATTTTCATTTCGATTTAGCGATAAGTGTCAACGCGCACGCACAAAACTATATGATATAACAAAACTACAATACATTTTGTTGAAATTCAAATAAAAAATAAAGAGATAAAGTCGTCATTTTTAACTCGACCAGCAATTGTACTAAATACGAATTTTTATAAAAACATATACGTATTGATTTAGCTTTGTCGTTTATAAGAATATACTTCTACGAATTTGAATTTAAAACTATACGATTCTAAATTGAAAAAAAAAAAACGGTTTTCTCAAAATCCACGACTTATTGTTATTATAAAATAATTAAAACGTAACGCGGCGTGTTGGGAGCGCAAAATTAATACATTCACGCGTTGGTGGGACCCCCCGGTGGTATCATTACGCAGTGCCCACGGCGCGTTATAATATTATCTGTACCACACGAGTGTGACCGCAATGATAAAACAATTTTATTTTCTGTAAACATTATACGAACCACATAACTGTTATGATATTTTCGTTGTGGTGTTTTAATTTATGCGACGACAGTGTGATTTTTTTGTTTTCGGTTCAACCGTTAATTCGTCGCGTACGACGTAAAAGAAATAAATAATAAATTATGTGTTTTTAAACAATCGCATACGTTTTGACCGACGTAAATTCAACGGTTCGATTGTTCTAAAATCCAAAACGTCTTAAACTCAAAGAGGTTATAAGCTGGGGCATTTTTTTTTTTCCTGGCAGTAAGAAGTTTTAATCCTTTTCGATAATACTAAACGACGATCACAAAAAGAAAGTGATCCGCTTGATAATTGAAATTATAAATTTCCATTTTTTTTCTCTCCATTTCACCTACTCGACTGAATTTGTTTTCGTATGGCTTTTGTTTTTGAAACATAACCTTTTATCGATTATTCTTTGCAGGTAAAATAGCGATGAAAAAAAAAGTAAACTAGAGTATTTTGTTTTACTCACTTATCAATTATCGTAAATTCCATAGAAAATATGGTAAGGGCGTTTATTGTTTTATCGCGTATATCGTCGGAAGTTTTCATATAAAAAAAAAACCCCCCGATGTCGTTAAAACTCATCAAGTCGACGAAAGTTTGGTTATTGTGCGCGAAACTTTCGACGCGACAAAATCGTTGTTTTTTTTTTGTTTTTGTTTTTAACAATAATTTGTATAGGCGCGCATATTTTACGAATTTATTTTCGACGACGACGCATTACATATCGTGACAGGTACAAAGGCAGTAGAGGGTAGGCACGTGTGTTAGACGTTATCCGGGAGGAGTTTCTTCGTAATTAAATCGGCCGCGATAATATCCGATGCAATTAGTCGTCGGAATTACCACTTGAATATTTATCGAATCATGAACTCGAGGCTGACGCACTCGTCGTGTGTTGTTGTTCGCGCCACGGTTTCCGAACGAAAATGACACCCGACACGAGAAACACCGACACGTCCGTCGAGGCGAACACTCGCGGTACCCCCGGCGGCGAGTAATTAGATGTCACTGCAGGTGTAATCGAACTCCGAACGTTAAACGGGCTACGTAAGCTATACGTCGTTTATGATACGACCTTGAAGAAATTTTATTTATTTATTTGATATATATAATATACGTATGGGGCGTGTGAAAACAAATCGAAAATCACCCCCGTCCCCTCAAAGTTTTATCAAAAGCGCCACTGTTTTATCGGTCGCGGTCGGGTCGCATTCAGAGCGCAAACGTGTCGAGAGATTTCGATCTCGAGCGGAACGAAAAAAAAAAAACGAAATCACAGTAAATCGCGGCGTACTCGCGTCGTCTACTGCTTGTGAGCGAAAACATGAGCCAAAACATTTCTACTTGTTGCCGTCGCGGTGTTGATAACGATTCAATTATCGTATTTCCGACGATTCGCGACGGAAACGCGACGAGAAAACGATCGGGACGGTTCGACGCGATCGCGTTTTTAAATATCGGCTAGAAACCCATTCGTTTTTTTTTTTTTTTTTTTTTCAGTCGATCGATTACAAATTTCGAGAAAACAGTTTCGTTTTTTTTCGTCCCGCGACGCGTTACTATATTACGCGCCGGAATTCGTGACTTTTACGCTCGAGTGCGAGTATTGATTTTCAATAAATTCATCATCGAGATATCATTTTATATTATCTAATCGTTTTAATAAAATATGATTTTCGTATCCGAAAATGTATAGTTGCGGTATAGTTGCGCGTTAAACTACAGTGTCGTACGTCTGGGCGCACGTTTCAAAGTAACACGTTTAATTAATAATAACAGTAATGAAAAAGTAATAAATATTAAAAAGTTATCGCTACCGCCGAAAACGTTTTTAAACTTCCAAAGTCGACGGTAAAGTGTCATATCAATACGCGCTTTGCGCGGCACACGAGGAATGAAAAAAATAAATATATCGGCGCAATAATAATTGCGAATACGCGACTGTACAATTATATTGTGTTTACGACGCAAAACGGATACGCAAAGTACGCGCGCGCGCGTGTACTTTGCCGCTCGAAAAAATATAAATAATAAATATAGAAAAAAAAACCATAGCCGATATAAATAAATCAAAACCGAGTGCCTACCAAATGGTCAGCATGTTATTAAAAAAGGTTTAGGAATAAAGAGTATACGCGTTTTAAAAAAAAAAAAATAAAAATATGATAAAGTACCTACGCGATATTATTGGACGTAAATATTGCGCAGACTGTATAAAATAAAATATTATATTGAAAATATGTGGAGAGGTACACGCGCGTAATATGTTCATAAATTCGGGTAAAACGTATAGAATAAACGGCGAGAACTCTCCGTGTGTGTATTTACATCGATTCTCTGTTACGACGAGCGTTCGTCGCGTGATTTTTTTTTTTTTTTTATTCGTCTGAAAACTATTTTTATTTTGATCTGTAACCTTTTTTTTTTTTTTTTTTTCTGTTCGTTTCATAGAAAATTAAAAATTTGTCGACGTCGCGTTATTATTATTAGAGTAATGCATTTCCGAAAAATAATACCGTTTTCTTTTCTTTTTCTCTTTTTTCCACTCTCTTTATTTTATTATGAGTAAAATAATAAAGTGTATAATATTGCCGAAGCGATGATATTACACACTGCACTATAATAATAATAAAACGTATAGCGAATGCCGCGTGCCGGTATCGCGAGTGAAATTAAAATATGCTGTTCTTTTGATGAATTTCGCGTCGTCCCGTAATGACGTGGTTAAATTTTAAAATCGTTTAAACACATATAAATTATGTACGACGAATGAAAAAAAGAAGATCGATTGCCGCGGAACAATATTATTATTCGCGTGATATACGTACTATATTATTATTATTATTACAACGGGAGTGCGTAAAGTTATAAAATGTAAAACGTTCTCGGACGGTGGTAAATTTATTTACTCGACATCAACTTTTTTGCCATATATACTGTTTACGTTTTTATCGATATGTATTAAATATTACGAGTACGACGAGTACGTGCTATCGGGTTATATTTAATATAATAGTTTTCATTCGATTTCATGTTTTCATCAATAATTTATATGATTGTATTCGAAAATTACAGAATAAAGTATATTTAAATCAAACGCCGTTACACCGATCGAATGTTTATTGCTTCAGTTTATTAACCCCGACGGTAAGACTAAATAATAACGTAACATTGGTGGCGAAAAATTTACCAACGTAATTTCATTTATTAGACATCCTGATTGGGTACTTAAATATGCCTCTTTTTTTTTTCTTTTTTTATATATAATAGGTTTGTCCGTCTAATATTGAAACCGTTGGGCTTTTAAACCGAACCGATAAATGCTAAAAACTTCCAACTCGACGACGACAAATCAAAGAAATAAAATAATATAATAAAAGAATTAAAATAATCAGTGACGGCTTCGACGAGAACGATGGAATTTTACGTACATTTCCGCAACGAATAACGTTCGATAAGTATTCTTATAAATTAGTATTTATAGCATATACTCGTACATCGATGACCGACGTTTTTGAATAATTTTACGGGTTTTTTTTTTTCTTTTTAGTTTAACACGAGTACAAACAACACCGGATCGATCCACATGAAATTTGGGAAGTTATAATCGCTGAAATTATGTTTGTAGTTTGTAATAATTATTGCAGCCGTGTTAAAAGTTAAGAGACAAACAAACAAAGTGAATCCGGTTGTTATTACGTCACACCGCCTACTAACTGGCGAGACAATGGTGGGAGTAGGTACCCGGGGACGAGGTGAAATCGATCGAACGATAATCGTTGGCTTTCTATTTTCTTTTGTCAATTTTTACCAGTTCATTGTTTCAGTCTCGAACCGCCGTCGTCGGTTGCCGGAAATATTTCGTTAATTAATTCACCATTTCATAGGTACGCAACAGTTTTTTTTTCAGCTTAACAGATTCGTTCGATTCGTGTACGTCGAACGTGTGAATTGCAATTTCATTATGAATCTAGTTTGCGATGGACGCCGTCGCGATAGCGTTGTCGAGAGCCCCGTTTCTAAATTGTCAAAAGCCCAGTGATAGATTCGAATTATGTATTATTATTTCGAGGCGAGTAAAGGTAAATCAATTTCTATTTTATCGTTTTGTTTGGTTAAAATTACGCGATAATTTAATTTTCTTTTACCGCATACAAATCCGCGTCCTAGTTATAATATACATATTATTTTTCTGAATGAAACTGAAATACTTGTTTAAAAGTAAAAAAAAAATACAAAACGCTTGCCCTTTCGATGATATTAAAGAGGACCCTTGTGTTGTTAAATTTTCATAGGGGGAGCGGTCGTTATCTCACCTCCCTCTCAAGTTTGATACTATTATGCATATCGGTGGTTAAGGTATAGGACAGCTGATTTAAATTTTGATTAACGAAAAAAAAAATCGTGAATTTCGATCTTATTTTCTTAACGTTTTGGCGAACGAAACTACCACCGTCGAAACTATAAAATTACGCGTTTAAATAAAATTACAAAAATAAAAATAAAAATAGAAATTTGACGAAATAAAATAACGCGAATATTTTTTTCAACACGTTAGCATAACGATTCAAACACATTTATTGTAATTTTCGGAGACTCGTAATAATTTTGACAAATTCATTATGTTTTTTTTTTTAATTTTACCCGCAGAATGACGTTTATTCACTGTTAATCATTTCTAATGCGTCTGTTGTGTTCTAGTGTTTTATATCTACCATTATTTTGCATACTTTACCGTTATAATATTTTACAATAAATTTCAATGTTTTTAATTATCACACAGCGAAATGTGCTAATTGATGGTTACTAATGGCACATGATAATAACCCATGGAGTTACATGGCCTGGTTTTAGAAATAGTCGAACGAAAGCAGAAATAATAAGTTTCATAAAAAAATCACGTTTTTTTGTTATATTTAGGTTCAAAATTAATCGAATTATTGATTTAATTTTTCGGCAAAATGTCAAAATGTCTACTAGAAAACTATATCTATTAAAAAATTACAAGTTTGAAAGGATTTTTCGAAAGAAAATTCCTTTTGTTTCTTTAATTCTCTTTATTATTGGAATCGTCCCGAAAGAGAGAGAGATCTGTTTTTAAATAGTTTACGAAATTCACTCGCGGGCTAGGTTAGGGTTCAACATTTTTTGGCTTTAGAAAATTGCGCGACGTAATTTGAAGTTTAAATTTTTAAACGTTTTACCTCGACAAACAATATGGAGTGAAAAAAAAAAGGAAGGTAAAAACATCAACTGCTCGATTAATTTATAAATGATTATAACTTATATTATTACTGAATAAACGGATTCGAAAAGAACATAATATTAATACGGGAAAAAGGTATATTTACGAATCGTTATTTTAATTACCGATTACCATTATTTAATGCGATTATTATTTTTTAGTTACTGCATTAAATAACGTAATTAATTCACATCGTTTGGGTCGTGATAAAATAATATAATAATATAGAGAGGCGGCTATTAATCAAACCGTTTTTGTTTTTTTTTTTTTCATAATACACACGACAACATAATAATAATATTATCGGGCAAATGAAAAAAAAAAAAAAAAAATCAAAGATTTTTGTTTTGTCATGCTATATAAAATCAACTGTTTTGGCATAAATCACATGACGTAGACGTGACTTACGTTTCAATAATTAATCATCGACTGCCGGCGCGCCGGAAGAATGCGAACGAAATTAAAAAAACAAATAATAGTAGTCGATACTAAAAACAACGGTACAAGTAAGTAATAATAGTCGGGCGAACGTGAAAACGAAATTATTTTTTCTTACAGGCTATACTATAGTTGTCGACGACGACGACGACGGTCGTTCGTTCTCGAAACGGCCATTAGTAATTTGCATCAAAACCCGGATTCGCGCGATGAAACGCCATCGTTTATATTGTTTGACATGTAATACATTTAAATCGTAACGTTTTTTTTTGTTTTGATAAAACACTGACAGCCGAGTTTATCATTTAATGCCCGTATTAATTGTAGTGGAAAACGAAATCGGTTAGACTCGAACATTGTGTAAAACTGTGTTCTCCGGGAGCGTTTTAAAACTGGGGTTTAATGCACCGTCGTCGCGATTATAGCGGCAAATAATACGCCGCCGTCGTGTTTGTAAGACGTCGCGACATAATCGCAACGTGATCGAACGCGAATCATGTCGAAACTTCGTTAAAAACAATTTAATTTTACGGACGTGTTCACACAGTTCGGGAACGCGCGTGATATATTATTATTTTAGCGTACATTTGATTTAGTCGAAATATTCTTTGGAACGCGGTTTGAATTCACCAAAACCAAATTTCGAGATGATTTCAACGATACTAAAAAGAAAAGAAAAAAAACCTCGAACAAAGTGTACTATTACTTTGCGAAATCAAATGCGTCGAGATTTAATTTCACGGTAAATTTAAACAATTAAAATCGCGTTAGAAAAGTTTACTGCGTTTTCATAAAACGTCCAATATCGCGTGTACACACCTCGAGCGCTTTGTAAATCATACAGTCACCTAGGTACGAATTTTTGTTTTCCACGTAACATTTTTTATCAGGACTTTTATTGGATTCGTATAAAACATACCACTTTTAAGTCGCACGGACGATTCGCGAGTCCATCTATATCGGTCGGTAGCTAATGGATTTTTCGCAAACATTAATTATTGCGCTGTGTATACGAATATTGTGTTATGCGCGTTCGTTATCGAAATCCGTTCGGATTTTTTTTTTTTTTTA
This sequence comes from Drepanosiphum platanoidis, assembly GCA_948098885.1. NCBI lineage: Eukaryota > Metazoa > Arthropoda > Insecta > Hemiptera > Aphididae > Drepanosiphum > Drepanosiphum platanoidis. The sequence continues at coordinate 11,292,517 of OX402530.1, read as the reverse complement.
ATAGTAGTTTAATATTTTAAAAAATTTGCCAATTTAACACGGACGACAGACGCGTTTAAAAGATTATCTAAATCGACGCGCGTCTGACAATGATAAATCACGTCGGACGACGACGGTCTTGTGTTTTTAGCCGTCGTCCGTCGGTCTCGTGTTTACGATTCTCTCGTTTTTCAAAAAATAATACGTATAAACACCGTTCCGGACCGGTGTTCATCGGATTCGCATAACATCGCGATCGCCGGGAAGAGGATTTTCGAAAGAACGACCGACGCGTACGATTGCGCGCGGCCGCGAAAACTGAGAAAATTCGCTCTTTATTCGCAACGAAATTTCACGATAATTGTCTCGCGCGGGTTTTTGGGAACGTAACGGCGGCGAATCTATTTCGGAATGTCCGAAACGATTTTTCACCTCGCGCACACATACTCGTACGTCCAGATTCGAACGGACCGGATAGACGGGGGGAATCGAATTAGTTTAGCTTATTTTCGATCAGTCGAAGAGACGAGCAACGGTTTCTAGCAATAATATTATTCGAGCGAAGTATATCGTTTATATTATGATATCTAGACATACTCTATGTCTCGGTTTTCCGCGAATGTTGTCGACGAGTTTTTTTTCGGCGACGTTCCCGTTTTCGCAAACATCAAGCTCGGGCGAGAGTTGTCATCTCTCGTCATCTAATTCGCGTTTTGTTCTCGGTTGATGATTCACTTTACATTTGTCTTTTCGTTTCTAATGTCCGAGGGTCTCGGTAAGATGTTCTCGCTTTTACGTTCGTTCCGCTCTTATTAAATTTGGTCTCCATAATAGTATACGTATTTCGTTGGCAATGCAATAACAACAATGTCGGGTGGTTTTTTTTTTATTATTATTTCCGTTTTATTTTCTATTTTTACGACAAAACATTTCCTCGCGGAGGTGGTCCGACACCATTCTGTTCTAAAACAACGACCCACTCCGCGCGCGATAAGATTTTTATTTTACCGACTGTGTCTACGAACATAGCGACGGTGAAACTCGCACGCATTGTTCGTCCGTATAGTACCTGTATAATAATAACCGCCTAAAAGTTTTTGTCCGCATGATATTTTTATTTCGTTATTATTATTATTTCACTGCGACGAGCGTACCGTTACGTGACATTATCCAACTATAGGTACATTTTGAAATTATCAAAAAGCGTGACTGACAACATGAATCCACTTTGTTTGATACAATATCGTCCATATAGGTACTCTGAATCGCCACGGGTTTATTGTCAACAAATAAAGTTGACGGTTTGAAATTATACGAACTAAGTAGTTTTAATTTGTCATCCGTATTCAATTATACAAAATGTTTATGAATATAATATATCGAATATGATTTAATCTGATAATAATTTTCCGTAATAATGTTTAGCAAAGAAAAAAGATTGTAATCGAATGCGTGCGCTTTTACTCTGAACTGAATTTTAGACGAATTGTCAGTAATATAAATGCAACAAAAAATGCAAGTTGCCCTGACCGTGAGAATCGTAGATAAATCGATTTTTTCGTTCGGTCTTTTTCCGCCATTTGCAGAACGCGAGAATTTCGTATTCGCATAATATAATTTTTTAAGGAATTTCAACACTTAGGTCGATTGCATGTGCAAAAATAACGTTATTTCAGTGAAAAATCACGAATTAACTATCGATTTCAATCGTAATATCTTAGAAATATTACCAATGCAAGAGACTCGACGACCTAAAAAATGTTTGAAATATGAATAATAACGAAGCAGTAAAAAAAACAAAAAAAAAAACCAAACGCGCGTTCAGGCAACGCGTCGCGCGTTCGATCGCACGAGACAAAATGCGGGCGAAAATAAACCGCTCCTCCCGCAGGATAATATAGCGAGTTAAACTGTCGTTATTATTACGATTCTAGTGCACCAGTTTTGAGATCGTATCGAACCCCCGTCGCCCTCGTCGTACGATTTGTCAACGTCTCGCGCATAATGTTATGTAAAAAAATATCGCGCGCGCGACACGGGGGACGGGGAAGGGCACGCGCCGGAAACGAATGTAGTGTCCCCCCCACGCGCGCGCGCGAATGAAAAAAATACCGTATTGAACACATCGAACGCCGCGACGGTTTGTAAATGTCATAACTGCGACCGAATCCAATCCATCGGAGCGACGCGCGCGCATTATAATGTGGAAGTGAAAATAACACGCGTAAGTAGTTTTCGCAAACCGCGCGCCACTGCTCGCTGACGGGTCTAGGCGTCGTCGTCTCGAAATATTCATCGACGGCTCCGGGGGAAAGGAATATAGGATTCTCAGACGGAAATACGCCGGGCCCGTATATCGAATTATCTTAATAGACGTAAATAATCTCCACTCTCGCGAGAGTGATAGAGAGAGAGAGAGAGAGAGGCCGACGACGTCACTCCGATCGAATTACATCGGGCCGCCGCCGCCGCCGCCGCCGCCGATCTATCATCGGTTTTTCTTCCTCCTTTTTTTTTTTTTACTCGGTTTTTTTACTTTTTCATTTTCTTTTCGCCGTTTAGAGATTCGCCCGACCCGTTCGCGTTTTATTCGTCTTTTTCGGCCGATAAACGTCCCTTTATTTTTATTACTATAGGCGCATTATTATTTTATTATTATTACATCTTATTCGACGGATCCCTCATTAGTATAATAATACGACGTTACGGGAGCGGTTCGCGCTCGGTAAATTTAAAACGGTTGTGGAATGATTGCGAGTTTTTTTTTAACGCCTCGAAAACTGTTCGCGTTGGCCGACGGGGTTTAGACTAGCCAGCCGATGTTGTTTCGGCGACGACGACCGTTTTCGGCGACAACGTCTACTCGACGAAACCTTAAGTTCGGACGAACAATTAAATTACCCATTTATTACGATGTTTTGTAAAAAATATTTTAATTTCAGCGCGATTAAAATAAAATAAAAGAGTGTTCGACGTTGATTATGATGCCGTGCAATAATGAACTAAATATTTAATTTTTTTTTATTTCTTAGAAACTCCTCGTTCGACGATTCTCAGAAATATCGGTATATTATATTGCTGTTACAGTTTTCCGCGTGCTTACAAATACGTTAGTCGGTACCGAGAAATTGTTTTGATTTTTTCGGTTGGCTGCTTTTTTGAAGTTTAATATTAATAAAAAGCGTCCCTTCTTCCAGTTCGAGTTTTCCGTGTAATGAAGATCCAGACGCGTCGGACGGTTATGCGTTATTTTTAAATTCAGACTCCGATTAGATGAGCTTCGGCGTGATTAAATTTCAGTAGGGATCGCGATTAAGATTAGCTTATGGAAAAGGCTAATGCACACATGTACGTTTGTACAGCAATAACAATTGAGTTTTGTGGCCCGAAACAGTTTCTGATGAGAAAAAAAAAATCCGAACAAACACGAAACTCGAACGAGATTTAGATGACGGACGGATGATTGATAATTATTGGTGAATATTGTTCTCATGTTTAAAATCGACTTACTATTGCTTTAGAGAAACGATTCAGAGCGAAGAAAGGCGGGCGGGTGTAAAAAAAACATTCAATCGAAATAACTGATCACGTGAAAATTTAATTTTCAAATAATTATTATGAAAAGTGTTCAAGACTTTTACTGTCCGATGAGAACGTTTTGCGACGGTTATTTCATTAAGTTTTCAAACTTTAAACATGGAAATCGAAAATATTACGAGTTTTTAATTACAAAATGTCTACCAGGTTTTCAGTGATTTTGCGTGCGTTTCTTAAAGTTTGATATTTAAACGCTGGAAAAACAAATAAAACTCGACGATTTAAAATATTTTCTAATAACGTTAAAAAGTTCAAATGTTTAGAAAAAAATCACATCGTCGGTAGACAATATTAATTTAAACATTCGGTACAAATTTATAGTTTCTACGAACATTTCTTTTCGAGTTCCGTTGAAAAAAAAAAAAAAAAAAACAATTCGATTTTATCATAAACCTGAATTTCATAAATTACGTTGGTTTTTCGTCATCTTCCGTTTTATTATAAAAACTGTTGAGAGATTTTTCCAACTAATTTAATAAGTATAATTTTCAACTAACTAGACGATTTTTTTGCTACCACCGGAAATCCTAGTATTGTCTTCTTTATACCGACAACACAGTATTCTAGTGAGAATAATCGATGCCAAGCAAAAAAAAAAAATAATCAAATCGAAAAAAAAAAACAACAATTGGTATAAATATAAATTATAAAATCATTACGTTGCTCACTTCGAATACATCAAAATAATCTAAAGACGATGTAAAACTAAACCTCTAAAATATCGCGTACGCGATTTCGCGGGGTCGTTCATCTCGAATAGATCGTTGTGGAAATATTATCGTCTAGTCAGAAGTCGGATTCGGTAACAATAACGTTGTATATAAAAACCAATACGGGCCCATTGTTACTCGTACATGTGAAACCCGTCACACATTGTTGTGGCCGCCCATACAATGTGGGTTTAGGGAAAGAGTGGCAAAGGTCGTTTTTACATTGAATCGCTTTCGAAAACAGGCCGCCGACCCCTCTGGAATACTTATTTCTAATTTTCACAGATTATGTTCGATATGATATAATTCGAAACGGACTGTTTTTTTTTTCAGTTCGTATTCCGGACTGCGCCGCCGCGGCGAATATTCGATTACATTACTATACGATTACGGCTCGGGGATACACAGGTTTGATAATAATCTAAAATTGCATTACGTTACTAAGTAAATTATTCCGAGCCGCACGAACGGATCTAAGGATTTATCCTATTATTCGTGCCGATTCCCCCACGACACGGAATAGTCTACGCGAAATCCGCCAGCCATACGGAATGTGATCCACTAGGACGTAATAATATCTCCGCGTATTCGGATATGTATTCATTTTTCCTCGAGACGACTTTCGCGGAGTTTCTTTCGGTCGTCGCAGCTTTACTGCCGCGTCCGCGCGCAAGTAACGGTATTATCAAACGAATAAAATGTGATATTCAAAACCTGCAAACACATCGCGTCCATATTATGATAAAATATCGTTCAAACGTTTTATCGTTTCGCCGTGTGTTAAAGACATCGTCTGGCAGAGCGATTTTTTCGACCGACGACGCCGACAATTATATTAAATGTGCACACGCCGCCCGGTTATCACCTCGGAAGTAATGCGAATCGCGCGAGTAACGCTTCAGTTTTTATAGGATCAATTTAAATGCCATTAAATGTTTCAAGTACCGAAAAAAAAAAAAAAAACTACATTCCTCGCTACGTACAGTAATGTAGCACTCGAATAATAATATGTAAACTAAAATATAAACTCGAAATCGGTTCCTCGACGATCGCGAGTATTTATATTTATTTTTTTAATTACTTAATTACTTAAGTCTTACGTGTCGACGCGTTTTTCTCCACTCGCTTTTGTATAAAACGCGAATCGACTGAAAAACAACTTTCTATTATAAACGCTTCTCTTAACACAAAGAGTCGAAACTTTTTCGCGCGGCTTTACTAATAACAGTTCAATGATGAAAAAAAAAAAAAACGTTTCGCAATAAATATTAATTTATTTTCGATTATCGATTTCCATACGGCACTCTGTTTAAATAAACGAATTCACCACACGTATTATTATTATATATTATAAGTATGGTAATATCGATTAATTAGAGGCGTACGGTTAAATACATTAGATTCGTCCCGTCGTTCTTTGATCGCGCTTCAATTTAAATCGGCTTTATGTCAAAATTAAAAAAATTTAATTGAAATCAAATTAAATGTCGTTATTAGCAATAAAAAAATCGTAATTATCCTTTTAGTCTCCGAGTAAAATTTACTTTACTCTATATTTCCAGAGAGAAAAATCATATGGACTGTACAAAAAAAAAAAAAAACAATTTATCCCCTTTGCCACGGCGGCGCTGACTAGAAATACGGCAACGATACGATACACGATAAGCACAGAGTGAGCGATAGAGAGAGAGGACGTGTCTGTGCAGGCCGACTGGCGAAACGAGCCGAGTTATTAATCGAAAGGGAAATTAATTCCGTTACTTTTAAATTTAAATCGAGAATGTGCACGCCGTGTATTACGTAATAAACGGCGACGTCCATGGTGACGGCTAATAATGACACTGCAGATTTTTCTTTCCAAACAACCCTTATTATCGTCGCACAAAGAACCTTTTAAATTGTCACACTTAAAATCAAACGGCGGAGGACGTTTAAATATGTATCGAACGTATTTTAAATTTGTTCGCGTCGAAAATTCCGAAAACCGTGGAAAAAAATCGACTGCAATTTGTTATTATCAAGGCCCCCCTCCCTCCCCCCCCCCGGAGCACGTGTACGGCGGCAATATTGTAGTACTACTTTTTACTATATTGGTTTCATTTCTACGGGTTGAGAATTGAAACTCGCACGTGGCCGCCAATGCCTACGGTCATGGTGTTTAATTATGTGCCGTTACATTATTAGACGTTTCGAGACGTTGACGTCGAACGCGGATGAGGAATCAAACTTTTAGGGTGCTTCAGTTTTTTTTTTAAATTAAGCTTACAATTAAAAATAAACACAAAACTCTGTTGACTCTAAAAATATACTGAAATGTAGTATTTATAATATTTATCACATTTATTAACATTCATTACGCTGCCGTTTATAATCAATGCTATTGTACAAAACATAATATTGAGCCCGTACAGCAGTTGAACCGTTGAGACTTGGAAAATTGTATTTATTTTAGCAACGGCTCGAGCCTCGAGCTGATCGCGGCACCCGACGGCGAAACGTCGATGTTTCAAAACTCCCGGTCGATTTGCGCCGTCAAACCGCCGACACGCGCGCGCTCACGCCTTGCGATTCCGGTGGCAAAGAGCTCGACGATCCGAATCGAAAGAGGAACGCGAACGACGCGACGCACTCGCGGTGTGCATAATCGAATGCGATAACGATATGCCGGCCGAAGACGACGCGTCGGCGACGGCGTTAATGACCCGACGTGTTTGCCGAACCGAATGATAACGACCTCGCATGCAGATGTTAATCAAAATGTAAATTCGAACCGGCGCCGAGTCCAATCATATCTGCAAGCGGTACTTTTGTTAATAGTGTCGTCGATGACGCAACTAAACTAATATTTTTCCGCTGGCGAGCGGTAGGTTCTGACAGGTCTTGTCTGGCCCCCCGCGGACACGCGTCGTTTCCAGCACAACCTGTAATTAGCGACGACGTTTCAAATCCATCATAATATTTACAAACGAGCGAGCCGAACTCTTTGACGATGTTTTTTTTTTTCCAAATACCCGCGTAGAGGACGCCGAGGGATAATAAAATTATATATACGAGTAAATAGTGTACGTACGAGTGGTCGTTGTTTGAACACATAACACGAGAGAACGTACTCAACACTCGGTACGGTCGAAACAAGGGTATATAATATAGGCACCTACAACGAGCCGAAAACGTTTGGACGGACTCTCGACGGAGTGTATTGAGCAAACGATCGAGTTAACAGCGTTAATACGTCGACGGAATCGCCGCCGAAGACTTCCAAGACGTTTCACGTGGAAATTTTAATCCGAGTGAAAAACAAACAAAAACGCCACTCCTAAACGCGACGTAGTTTATTATACCCACACAGCTATTGATAAATACGAAATATTAAAACGATAATTGTTGAAACTTTTTTTTAAGCTCGCGTAAACATACAATGCGCGTTTTACGTCACCTCGCGCGTAGAAAAAAAATACGCCGTTGAACAATTTACTGGATATTAACGAGAGTTTTACGATTGTTTCGTCCAACACAACACTTTAATTTGAATATTATTTTTTGACATACGTATTGATGGTATAACAAAGAACGCGCTTAGGTAATATCGTTCTGGAACCAACTCGCCTGAGGTAATGTTTACTCCGCGGAGCGATTAAATTATGATGAGAAATCACTTTGATTTCTCTGAGGTTTTAAAAACTCTCGTGTGCGCGCGCGAGCGTTCGTTTCCTCGGCACACTCTACCCGTCTGGGTCGTACCGATTGGCTTGGGAAATCAATTTGAAAACGCGTTAGCGCGAACTAAAATCGTTAAAGCAAATAACTCTGTAAATCAAAAGAATAATAAAAAATAAGAAACAAACAAACGCGCGCGTGCGCGCGCTCATCTAATGCCGCGATCACAAAATACGTCTTAATTCGATTCGTTTTGCCTCGAGGAGAGGAAATTTCGCCCGGGAAAATATCCGTCCCGCGGACACGGTAAACGTTTCCAGGACGAAGGACATTTATTTTATTATATACGTCAGTGGGATACGGAAATCTGGTGAAAATCCACGCCGACAAAACGTATCGCTATAATAAAACATAATATAACGGTATTTTATACTTATTAGAGCGTTACGTTTTACTGCGAACAGAGCACTCCGACCGAACGTAATCAAATCGCGTGTAATTTATAAGAGAATACATTTCACAGTCGGAGCGGCGAAATGTGAAAAACGGTTTTCGAATTGTTTTCGCCGATGTGCGATTCACGGCGCGTGTATAAATATTGATTCCTAGGTACGATGTAGAATTGGTTTGCTCGGCGCGTGCGATAAACGCGTTTTCGATACGGAAATAGTTCAACACGGTCGCGCGATATTATCATTTTGTCTTTTGCGAGACGAACGTTTTAGATTCGCGCGCACGGCTTACGGGGGGGGGGGGAGACGGAAATATGATTTGGTGCGCGCGAACCGCGGTAGACACGCGCGGCGGACGTCGAGGGTATCGATTTTCGAACGCGAGTAAGTCGCATTCGTCGTTTTTTTAAGTTCGAGCCGACTTAACGCGCGTTTAGCCGATCGCCGCGGCCGGCACCCGGGGGAGAGAAACACCGCCGCCGGATTTTCGGTATTAATTTATAATAATATAAACGAGTGGAAACGTCCGTTGCGCGACGTCGTTGCCGTGGACGAGGGGCGGCGACAATAATCTTTATGGTAATTTATTTATGTTAATGTTTTCGAACGCCGACGTCGTCGTCGTCGTGTCGCGCGGACCGGCGGCGGACGGCGCGAGGTTTTCAGACGCCGCCGCGGGTCCAACAAACGTGAATAATAATAAAACGCGACCGACGCAATCCGTCTTCCGGCCAATCGGCTGACGTGTTTGGGAAAATGGCGAAAAAAAAAATCCAATCGGCGCTCCGAGTCGACATAATACCGGCCGGCCGTGCAATGTCCGCCGGGGCCGTGATAAATCGCGCCCAGGGCCGTTTCCGGGGCGCTCGGACGATTGCGCTGCACTTCCGGGGACGAATAGAAAATAAAAAATGTAAACGCGTTGTAAAGCGGAGAAGACTGAAAATTAATTTCGAATCGTCTCGTTACACGCGTTCCAGGAGGCTCTACCGCATCGACGACGCTTATTATTATACAATCGGACCTTGCCTTCCGCAGACGTTTATGGTGTACGGATAGGCACCGGCGATAAAAATAGAATATAAGTTTTAGCGTTTTAAGTCGCACGCGACTTCATTAAACTTACAACCCCAAAATATACACTCCCCGAGGGGGGGGGGGGACTATTTCGGTTCTACGGGACGTCACGAGAGAAAACGAAAAACGCGATCGTAAAGCAGCGGAGTAAACTTACTTTACTTTTAAGCGCGCGGCGACGGTGTATTGTTCATAACAACGTGTGTGTGGTTTTCAAAATAAACATCAGTACCATATTCGACGGTATTATTTTCACTGCCGCCGCGCGCCGCAGCGTTGTATTTTTTTTTTCGATGTCAAACGAACAAATACAACAAACACAAACGTTTATATTTTATAAAATCAAGCGTCGCGGTCGTCGTCGGCCCGTTGTAGTGGCAATACGATACGAGCCTTCGTTTTTATCGCCCGCGAAGGCGGCGGTGACGATTATTATGAATTGGTCGGATTATACGACGTCACGGGCTATGAATAGCGTCGGCGAACAAGAGCACCATCTCGATAATTATTATCGTCAGGTCATCGCGCGAGGTATGTTTTATGATCGCCGCGTTTTAAAAACGCGATCGCTTACGTTCGAAACGCACAGTGTGTGTGTGCAAAACAGCCGAATGAACGCGAAAAATTAATCGTGCGTTTGTTCGTCGGCGTGGTCAATAATCGAATTTATAGTCGATATTCGAAAATAAAAGATCGCGCGTCGCCGAATAACCGACGACGACGGCATAAACGATAATACCGTATGACGCCGCGTTATTGTGCCTGATTTTCGCAAACATAAACGAATATCTCGCAGCGCGACATTGTATTTATCAGACGATTTGACTCGGACGATAATTCAATCGCCGGGAACGCGTTTTAAGCGGAAAATTTAATTCGTTACGTACGTCGAGTGGGTTGTATGGGAAATGTAAACCAATTTCGTCCTTTCGCGCCGCGACCCTTTAGTCGTCTTCAGTGTGATTTAATAAAAACAGGAGAACCTTTCGTTTACGTACCTAATGAGTAACTATTAATTTTCGCTTTTGAAGTTTACGTTATTTCCCGATCGTGTTTATAAGTTCCTTTCCCTTTGAATTTATTTCATATTATTTACTTGTTAATAAATGATTAAAAATTAAATTAAAAAAAATAATGACGCTATTTATAACTTTATCGCAGCGAAGTAATTTGTACATTCGCCGCTCCGCGTTCCTTTGTCGGAAACGTATCTAATTTTTACAATATTACTTAATGTTTTTCCGTTCAACTCGCGGTGATATTGTATTCTCCTGTCAAAGAATCTATTGTTTAAGGCGGCGGTTTCCAAAGAGTGTTCCGCGGACCCTATGGGTTCTGCGAGACATATTATAAAAATTCTTTTATACTATTTCATTGGGAAAGCGATTGTACAAAGTCTCGTTGATTAAAATCATTCGTTTAAAATAAATACTTAGAAGTTAAGAATAAAAATGTATTTAATAGTAAAACGAGTAAAATAATGGACGTGTTTTATTTAAATTACACGGTTTTGATTAAAAATCGTTCTTTTTTTTTAGCCGTAGCGTTATTACGTTAAATATGTTATGTTATATTTTTACTGTTTGAAACTCTACTTCACGAACGCTGAATGCGTTGTAACGCAACGATAATCATGAACGATATTTTTGTCGAATTTCCCGGACAATCGTGTGTTTTCAGTCGATAATTAAGGGAGCCGATGTGCTCGTAGTCGGCGTTGATCCGGCCGGAGCTGCGTTTCAGCGTTGCAGTCGACGATTACAATTATGTTATATAAGGGAAATTTTTTTTTTTTTTCCAGAAAACCGAGATATCCCGTCGCTCGGAAAATAAACGCAGCAGAATAGACACACAATCGGAGAAGACGAGGATATCTTTTTCCAGTCCCGAGAAACCCGCGGGGAATTCATAGTCGAAGGTATAATACACACACGATATAATCAACACAATACGTACGTATACGTTCGGTCGCGCGAACCTAATCTTCCGCGTAGAATAATGGAAACTATTCGGATCTAGTCGGAAGAAAATGAATTCTATTATAAACTCGATTCACGGCCCGTATCTTAGTCTAATAATTGTTTTTAAACTCGCCCGAATTCGTGTCGTGCTGAATTTAATATCGAAATAACGAGATCAAATCAACGTGAAATGTTACCAACTTCAAAGTTCAAATCGAAAATATCCGAATAACTATGTCGTCGCTCGCGGACAAAATTGTAACTTGCGATCGAACCGTGGTCCAAGATTGACTGTGCATGTTATAATCTCAATGGGGGGGGGGGGTTTGTTTTTTTCAAAAACTAATGATCGATTCGATTCGCCGTTGAATTCACCCGACAAAGTCCGAATCGGGTCTGACAAATCAAGTTTCGAGTTATCCGACGTAAAAATCAAATATATATATATTTTTATTGTAAACATTTATTCGATATTGTGTAAAACGTTGTAATAAACTGTTGTACGGAGTATTTACTATGCAATTGTACCGTCTCCCGATTATTGTAAAACGTTTTGCGATCGGCGCGTTCCGCAGAATATTATTGCCGATCGCATTTTCACAAATCGAAATGCGCATACGGAACGAGCGAGACGCCGCCGCGCTGCGCGTTCGTTTGCACGCCGACGACGACACTCGATACGCTCGTCGACTTCAAAGGACGGATTATCTATATAATACATATAATATTGAATGTCGACAACAAACGAACCGCGTGCGGTGTTACGCCTTTTTAAAAGTCCAGCCATTGCGTTACGACGCGACCGGAACACGAATCGATTTCCTTTTACTTCCGAGTCCTCGGACACTTTTACACTGAATGGCGGCGCGCGTTCAATCAAGTACGTATAGCGACGTTTCTCAAGACCGAGACCGTCGTCGTAATAATATTACACCCGTTGCAGAACGCTCGGCCATACGAATTTACACTCGCAGAAACGTTTTACAGAAACTTCACGTCGACCAAGAATCGCATTTTGATTTCGGTCGATTATTTATCGGTTTAAGATATTATATGTATAGATAATTCGTGTTCATAATCTGTTTAAAAATAAAATCGGTTTTCAAATAAAGTATAATATATTTTACAACCGTACCGTTGTTGTATCGTAAACTCTCTAGTACAAAATCACTAATACAATGGGTTTTTTTTTTTTAATTTTGATTTGATGACACACGCCTGCAGATGGTACGAAAAGCGCGAACACGATGCCGCAAACTATGCATAATATGATCATTTAAATATTAATTATTACATTTCAGGCGAGATTCTTAGAATAATTATTATTCTCATAGCAATCGATAAAACCTGGGTTACCATTAGGGTAGAAGAATAATTTCAAAAATATTCTCGAGCAACCTCGCCGAGTACTAAACTAAAGCGCTCCGACTAAAACGCCTTGGGTGAGGTTTTTTTTTTTTTTTTTATCGTATTTATCAAAAGTTCAGAGTCGTACGGTTTTAATCGTCGAAAAATACCGAGCGATATTATTGGTAAGGGCTAATGGAACCAAAATAAAACTGTAAAACGGTCACGGGTACGCGATTATTATTTCTCGTTCTGGTATTGTCGAAATAAATACAAAAAACAAACCCGTGTAATTAAACATTTGAAATACGGGCGAGAGTCGAACAACAATAAGGCGTGCGTTTGAATTAGAAACTCGTGTGTTTGTTTCGAGTGCGTATTAATGTTTTTCATTCGACGTGCACACTCGACGAACGACGGCGCGGCGGCGAGCACAAGACTTACGAAAAATAAAAGAGAACAATTCGCGAAGTTTACGTGCGGTAGAAGTTGGTGAAGAAAACTAAAGGTACCCGAATGATATTATTTTCGAGCGCGGGTTTTAACGTTGTAACGAAATCTCAATTCTCATCCGCGGAAAGAAGGAAACCGTCATTGTACAAAAATCTCTCGATGTCCGGAGTTTATCGGAAAATCGCGGCGGACAAATAGTAAATCACCGATTCGAGTTTTTTTTTTTCATTCAATATCGAAAAACAAGACCGTAAATCTAATTTCGTTTGCAGACACGCGAATGGCATATATACGAGCAGTATACGTATAAACCCGACCACGACGTGAAACTAACAATATTATGCGCCGGCATCAAAAATGTACGTCCGGCTGTCCGGCGAGGTATAATTTATTAAAGTCTGTTTTGTTTTTTAATTTGTTCGTACCTAAGACTGAAATCATTATTCGTTCAAAAGGTCGCGCGCATAAAGTTACGATAAACGCCGTGTATAGAACGTGCAGGGGAAAAAAAAAAGAAAAAGAAAAGAAATCCAACGATTTCGTTCGGTACCTACGTATAACTACTACGAAATAAACGAACTATAATCATTAGCGGTGAAATGGTCCGTGATAATATCTCTTTAATCGTTCGAGTGTAAATCATTTTTATAAATAATTATTATTTTTTTATTTTTTTTTCACATTGAAAATCCCTCGCAGACTTTACGATATTTCAGAACTGTAATTAACTCTCTCCCGTACGCGCCAAGCCGGATTCAAGGTACCTCCGAGAGGGTTCTAAATGAACGCGTTCCGAAATGATTTGCGCCACACTGCTGACCGCGCGTGTACACAATCGCGGCGAGTACGGCTGTTGATATTTTTTCATCCAAAACCAATGGAATCGCTTCGTTTAAAAAAAAAGAAAAAAAGAAAGTATTTTCGTCGCGGAAAATATAATAATATCGATTGGAATCGTTTTCGCGGAAAATTACCGTCGAACACGAAATATAATATAATACGTACATATTATTATATCATGACGATTCTATCGGACGGTCTAATATTATTATTATGCGGTGGTAAATTCAGGTTCGGTTCGGTTGCGAAGTAACTCGGACATTCGATTAGGCCAATTGACTAAGGTCGTCGAATTACGCGATCTATTACCCGTACGTTTGAGCCTCTAAATTGAATGAAAGCATCGTTTCCCGTACCAGTTTGTCATTATAATTACGCACAACTAGGTTTTTACGCGGGGCAATCAGAGTGACCTTTCACAGCTCCGTATCGATCAATACGAAACACGGCGGTATCTAACGAATTCGGTCGTAAACATTAATTTATTCATTAAACTCTTCGGCGTTCGTTTGTTAAGTTTCTGGAATTTTATGTTCGAAATTGCTCGGCAAACTTAATTGTTCGAAATTTCGAGTTCGCTTCGCATAACTATTTCTCGCGAAATAAACATATACGTAACCTACGGTCGACAGCGCCCCGATATCGATCCATAGCCAAACATCGTGCTCGGACGAGAGAAGAGACGGATCATTGATGTTGGTGAATTGTGTCTACAAATTTAAAATCAACGCGCCACGTTACTTTCGAAATAAATATTCAGAGCAATTTCAGGGCCGGCTCACCGGAACTGCAGCCTCTATATTCAAATCGCTTTGTCGTTGAAATAATATTTTTCGATTTTCCAACGCTTATTTATTTTGGGACTTTCTTTCATTATTTGATGTGAATAATCTTGATTTTTAATTTTATTTTCAAGTTCAAAGAATATTCCAAATAGCGTTTCGTGATTTTACCGTGTTTCCATAAAGGTTTAAATTTAAACGCTCATAAAAAAAAAAAAAAACAAAAACCAAGCGATATCCAATATAATGTATAAAGAAGAACTTTGTATTAAATTGTTAATATTTTTTTGTTCCGTCAAAATTATTTCATCGACATTACACACTCACAAAAAACTAGAAAATTTAAAATATCATAAATAATAGCGTGAAAAAATAAAAACTTTTTTTAAATTATACCGTTTCTAGAAAATAGTGTAGTAATATTCAGTGAAAATTTCGCGTCTCTATAATTATCTCTTTTTAAACTAATGTGAAAAAAAAAAAATCAGATTTTAAATCCGGTATCCCTTAAAATTTGACATTTCTGTTGTCATTAATTTTCGTCAGTTTTGTTGTTTTTTTTTTTTTTATTACTAGGAAAAAAAACTCTTTGGAAATTCAAAAAAATGAACCTCTAAAACACCAAGTAGGCAGCATCTGCTACCAAAAACGACCCGTGAAGTTGATAATTCGACCGAACGGCAAACTTTCTAGTCAAAACACCGTAGAAAGACCGGGGGGGGGGGGAGAAAAAAAAAAGGAAATAACAAAAGCTCACGTCGCGACGTCGTCGGGTGCCTAGTAAAATCAATATGTAACGCGTTGCTCGGTTCGCGAGAATCTAAAAAAAAAGAAAAAGAAATGTCCGACGCGAACGAAATTAGGTATTCGTCGTAATAATAATAATATTATTATTAATTGCATAATTTCGCCGTTGAATTTTCGAGTTAAAGTTTCACTTTGAGCACCACACCTCGGCGCGTAATGTAGTTATTGAATTCTCTTGAAAACTCTAGATCGGAACGAACAACATTTCATCGCCAATTACGCGCGGTTACCAAACGCTACTGATTGTTCCGCGCGTATTTCTTCCACTTTTTTCTACGATGTTGAAGTCGCACGCGAGTTCGGATCGACAAACGACGGGTGCCGGAGCACATAAGATCGTAAAAATAATAATATATTCCGACGAACGACGATTATTCCCTAGTGTTGGCGTTAAAACGGGCGCCCCGACAGAACACAATGCGCGTATTCGGTCGGTTGTTATTTTTTTCATCGGCACGCGGTTTTGCTATTTATTTTTATTTTTTCTTATGGCTCGATCGAAATAATGTAGCGAAAAAGTCACAATTTTATCGACCGGATAATATTCATAACGGTTAAAATTGCGATTGGCAACACGAAACCAGAAAAACATTTCAAAAGAAGACGATTTTTTTAACGCACAAATAATGTCACCAGATATAAACGCCACGAAAAATTGTTTTTTTTTCTTACTTAATTTTAAAGTAAAAATCATAGCGAAAAAAATAAAAAGAAGATATTTAATGTTTAAACTAATTGTTGTATAATATACGTATAATTACTCACGTTTTTTTTTTTCGACTTTTCAATCATCAATCTGGTATAATTATGGTTGTTGATTTTCGAATCTTTTTTTTTTTCAGGCTGAAAATCATATTATACGAATTGATATATAATTTAGACAATATGTGTCCATTATATTTTTGCCTTGTTCTGCTTTCGAGTATTATCCTTCATTGTATAGTCGTAGTGCCCCCCCCCCCATCTATTGTATTAGAGCAAACGTAAAAGGAAAAACATGACGAAGCAAAAAGGTAAATGACATTTCATTTTTTTTTTTTTCTAATGGAATAGAAGGTTAATGTTACATTTTCACCAAATTTCACCCATTCTTATAAATGTACAAAAGAAGGCATTCAAATTATAAAAATTCCGAAAAATAAAATAAAAATTCTGAAAAACAGACGAAGTAATCAATGCGAAATAAAAGTTTAATTTTTTAAATTCGTATATTATATATGAAGCGAATCTCGCAGTGATCTAATATTATTGTTTAAAATGTTTTAGGAAAAAACCGAAAAAGAAAAAAAAAAAACACCGTAATTCGCATTTAAATCTGAGCCTTCCTCCCCGGCCATTACTCGGAATCATATCAGTCCGACACGGCCCCAACGCGAGTGTTCGCAATAAAGTGATACGATGCGATCAGATCATTTGGTTCGGCTGTGTCGTAAAAAAACATCGAAACGTGACGACGGCGGACGCGCGCTTTTCGCTGCTTATTTCGGCCGAATAAATTACCGATCGTATTAATACGTGTATAACTAAACTCGCGCGAACGCCTTTTTTTACGACAGAATTATGCGCGTTGCATGGGACGCGACTATGCGTTTCATCGCGTAGACACTCGCGGGGGCTCGTGACGACGCGATTAACTGAATTCAAACGAGTCGTAAACATCTCGCGCTCCTCCGTCGGTCGGAGGAGCGCGGTGCTCGACAAAGGATATATTTACGATTGAGGATATATATTTTAAAATGAGATAGACGAGTTTGTTTCGCCACGTTTAGCCCCCCCCCCCCGAGGGGGGCCGCTATAAAAACCCGGGAGCTTCTCTACTTTTCAATAACATCATCTGTCGCTCGCTTTAAACTCGCGGCAAAAGAAACACCGATAAAAGACAACGTGTCGTTGGAAAACGTGAACCAAATCGACGTGTGCGAGCGAATCCGCGGGCGCGCGAGAAAGCGCCGACCGGAGGCCACTCAAACACGATACGTTTGGTTCGCATGGAAATCAATAAATCAAAACGTCCGACACGGACTCGGGCGGATCTGGACGCGAACAAATATTGAAAAGGTCGAAAAACGCAAAAAATAGAATCGAATTACAACGATTCTTTGTCCCGCGGACGGCCAGGACAACATGAACGTTCGTTTCTGTTTTTTTCTTTTTTTTGTGTACGGTTTTATAAAATTAGAAACATGTCGAGAAACATTTATTGGATTACAAAGAGAACGAAACAACTCACGTCTCCGGTCAAATGTCGTTTTCGTAACATTATATATTATTATGTTCCGCGAGCATGTAAAAAGCAGTATTTACTACCATGTTCGAATGGTAAACACTGTAACAAAAATATGATTATTTTCAAGTATGTTATATTGTTTTAGATAACACGCAGATAATATTATTGGACAATACGGCTGTAACAAAATTTGTTTGTTGCCAAATTTGTAGATTGCAATATACGTTCTTTTTCATGTTTTTCGATGACGTTCGAAAACGAATGTTGTGTGTTTGATATTACTTATTTTTACGTAACTACTTTTACTACTTCGATTAAAAATTATACGTTTTTTTTTTTTTTTTTTTCATTACGAGCGAGATTATAATGTTATTACGAAAACGTATACAGAATAGCTGCCACGTGAAAATCGAACGTCGAGCGTTCATAATGTATTCTTCCCGTCTCGGCGCGGGCGAGTATTATAATATTATTTTAGATGTATTTTGAGTAATGATAAATCATCGTATTCAAAAAACCCCTGAAAGAAGCTCGGTTTATCTATAAATGGTGGTCGTGATTACGTTAAGAGTAGCGGATCGATGTTTCGCTTACATTTTTTCGACCTTTTTTTTTTTTTTGCAGTTTTTATCTCAAATCTCTCGGGCCACCGCGGGAAACACGATCTGTTTAAAACGTAATCTATGTAAAATTTCCGTATGATTGATAAGGGCCGGTCGAAATATTTCACCTAAACTTTGAGACGGTTCCAATAAGCTTTAGCCGAAGAAAAAAATAAATATAATGTATAAAAATCAAATTATTATCGCGGCAATAACTCATTCACATTTCGGCCGTGACGCGCGCGCGGCGCGCTCGTCGGGAAATTTTAATTATTATGTAAATCACGGGACGGTTATAATAATTGTTTTAATTTATAACACGGTATAAGGACGCGATATTTTGTTCGATTGGTTTTTAACTGAACGCGTTTCGACAGAGGAAAACACGTCGAGATTTTCGCCATAAATCTAAATAATGACCGCGTTCGATTGGATGAAATCAAAATCAGAGCACTTTTTGCTAAATTCGCAATGATTGCGGTATACGCAACTACTGGGGCGAATCCAACTAAACGCACTTTATTAAAATATATGACTAACGTTTCGTAATCGTATCGATGATTTTGCTATCTCGTGAATCCGTCACGTCAATATTGGGAAAAATACGACGGGAAGGGGGGAACTCGACTGCAAGTCTAACTTCCGTCGGCAATCCGAGTAGGAAAAAAATAGCAAAGTGCTACTAATAATTACGAAATTCGAGCCGAGAATCTGCGCGAAAAGATCGAATTCTCAAACTACAGACGTGCGTACGTCAGGATTGAATGAACGCCGTCGAGTATTTCTGTTGTTTGCGTTTCGATTCGTCCGAATCGTCGGACTTTAATAACAACGTGACCATAATAATCGCCGCTCGAACGCCGTCGGAACGATAATAACGAGCCGATTTACTGCGCGGATTTATGACGCTCGTTGAAAATTATCGCGGCGCGTTCGAACCGTCGTCGTCGTGTCACGGATTCGCGTCACGGTATTATTATACGTCTCCGACCGACATCGACTGGATTTCTCGGCGATTCCGCGCGCCGCCGCCGCCGCCGCCGCGATCGAAACGACAAACAACCGACCTATTATAATATTTATCGTAACCGCTAACCACTGCGAACGCGAACCGGACGGAATTATTAATAGTTCGCGAACCGATGTGATTACGACGGCAGGTAAGTCGTTGGGTCTTACTCTGATTGACTATTGTTGATACAGTAGGAGTCAATAGAAACGGCAACTGTAATTATTATTATGAATTCGATATCCCGAGAGTTTACCCAAACGTCAACGGCGTGCACCGACAGTTACCTTGTGAACCAAATGATTTCGCTATGAATATTTACTCTTCCGTCGTCTCTGAAACAAAAACTTGGCGGACATTTACACGATCAATGTATTACTGTGTTATTAGATATCAGCTAACATAATATATTATACATAATATTATATAAGAACCTTTTTTTTTTTTCATTTGTATGTACGCGCAAAACTCGAAAAGTACTCGGTGGATTTTCGTACGGTTTTCACTAATGGATTGGCCGAGTCTCGGGGAAGGTTTAATGCTATAGAACTTTTCGAAAATTCAACCCCTGAGGGGGGGATAAAACGTTTTTAATTATAAAAAACCGCCTTGCCTGAGCTTTGAGTATCAAATTTGGTCAATAGTTTCGTTTCATTTAGTAGAGACCTCTGTAGAAAGGATTTTCCAAAAAGCTAGTTATAAAAAAAAAAAAAAAACATTTCACTTATATATAAATGTCGAGATTAATTTGTAGTGGAAAAAAACGTGTTCTGAGTAAAACTCGGTTTTTTCCCGTCTTTTCAACTATATTGATAAATATTTTATTAAAACGCGGTCGTTTATTGTTAGCCGAACGAAACTTTTCAGCCAACTAACTTTTGAATTCAACAGAAAGTATTTTCTGAAAAAAAAAAAAAAAACAATAATAATAATAATGACAATAAAAACTCTTTCGTAAATCCGTCATCTTTTATCCTCGGTATCTGAAATTGGCCCATAACGAGACGAAATTCGAAATAATCGATTACAGAAAATAATATCTTCTCGACCATGGATTGAATTAATATTATACTGTCGAGTAAAATGGGATAAAAAATCGCTTCGAAAATACGAATTATTCGAAGTACTCGACTTGAATTTTTTTTCAAACTCAATCAGTACTTCCGAGTTTTATCGTGAAATAAAATTGAAATAGATATACTAACAAATGTAAGTATAGGCAACCGAATCGCGTCGAAATCAATAAAACATCAAGTCGTAGAAATATAATAAAACGGTAATGATAAAAAAATTACGACGAAACGCGTTTTAATGAGAAAATTGAAAAACACGGTTATCCGATTATTAATATTTTCACGGCTGTTTGCCGAAATCTTCCAAGTCATCTGCCGCTTCGAGTAGCAAAAGTATGCTGTCGTCTTTCGATACAATATTATATTCTAACGAATTCCCTAACCGTCTGTAACGATGACATTGCGTCGTTTGTCGTAATAATATCCGACGTTTTTCTTCTGGGCAGGCACTGTTCATCGTTTCCGGCATCACAACTGTTTGATACATCCGTTTTAATATAATATCGTTGAACGTTATTTTTATTACGATTGCCACAAGACACGTCGTGTTCACATATCGTTCACGTCGCATGGCCGTTCGTCACGGTTTAATCGTCGAGTATTAAAACGAGACTTATAAAGTTATAAAATACGTTACGAGACTTTAGAAGGGAGTAAAATCGAAATCGCCCAGAGTTTTCCGAGTTGCCGAGGTCCGAGTGATCGCGATTCGACCGTATTGTTATCGTAGGAAATCGTTTTATCTTTTTTTAATGGAACTCGACGCGTTTCTAAAAGCGCAGCAGCAGTCGTGCGGAATATTAAACGCCACGCACGCACGGCGGCGTCTCGTATTAAACTCGTAATATGAACTCGCGCGGGATCTAGATTTTAAGAGATTTGTGTTTTTTTTTTTCTTCTTCTTCCGGTCACTTTGCGGACAATCGTTCTGAAAACCGTGCGCTCGTATAGTTATTATTATAAATAATTTATTTCGCCGAACCGATATTAGACTTCTAAAATCGGTAGAAACCAATGTCTATAAAGGTTGGTTTTACGAGAGAAAATAAGTACCTAATAGCATGCGAATTAATGCACGACGGAAGCGATGAAACGATTATCTATTTAATTTATGTATGAATTTCCTTTCTGCAGGGGAAACCGCATAATATTACACGTTATGTGTAAGCACATTGTGATCATAAATGTTAAACCTAATTTTCGTCGTGATTAATTCGAACAAAAAAAAACTTTTAATTTTGGTATCGTACGTAGATGTGAATGTCTGGTTTACGAGGCCGGATAAAGCGCCTATAATAACGCGACAAAACCGAGAAAGCGATTGCAATTGAATACAATAATAATTATTGTTATAATAATATGATCCGGGAAGATATTTCGAATAGATTTCGTTTATTTATATTCGTTTCCATTGTTACGCGTTTCCATTGTTGTTGACAATTTAATGTTTACAAATAATTTATTAATTAGCCTTTTGTTCCGGCCAGAACGCAGTGTAATACTCGTATTATATTATGTGTCTTTGAATCTTCTAAAATTAATACATACATATAGGAGAAGATATCACGTGTTAAAAACAGAAACTCATCTACGACAACGGACGGATTGATATTTGAATGCGGTTAAAATGCGTTTTCTAACGTTTACTTTTGACAACAAAAAAAAAAAGGCAAAAAGGTTTAATAACCTTTAGAACATTGGTTCATGTTGTTCATTCGCGCGGTCGTGTATTTCGGGTTTGAACAGTCGTCGATTGTAAATCTTTTGAAAAGTCGCTAGTCTTTATCGGTCCCATGGCGATATATTATATTATCGAACGAACGTTTTATTTAATTTACCGTAAAATTTGTTCTCCCATGTTTCCGTCGTTTTCTCGCATCGGTTTTCCGGGTCTCGGTCTGCGTTTCTCGTCGGTTTCAAGCGCGCGATATTTTTGAAAAACGGCGTGTGCGGGGGGGGGGTTCGTTTTTAGCGTGAATTTTTGCGATTTTATTTGTGCGTTTCACGTGTTGCGCGCGCGTTACAATAACATTTTTTCGCACACGATAAATCCGGCGCATTCACAAACACCGCACCGCACGCATTTCATAAAATATATCTTTTATCGCTTTCTCTCGTGTCGTTCGCCTCCCCGCGAATTCCCCTACTCCCGGATAGGCATTCGCACGCACATCGAACCACGACCAGGGGGTTTTTCTACGGCCCCGCGGCCCCGACATTGTATAATCCTCTACCCCCCCGAACGGAAGAAAAGGGAGCGTTTTTGCGTTTTTTTTTTTTTTTTTTCATGTTGAGTTTGCCGGGTGCACGCGACTTCACGTCTCGAGTTCACCTTTTTCGAGAAATCTCAAAACGACCACATTTTTCTCTTTCCGTGTGCACACGCGTGTGTATATAAATATTAAATATAGGTTCACGGATTCCGCGTGAAACGAAAAAGATGCGACTTGACAAAGAGACGTTTTTTTTTCTTCTCCCCTACTCCGGTTTTCCTTACATCCGCGAACCCGATTTAGTCACGAGGATTTCATAAAAAAAAAAAAACTCCTTTTTAAAAATACGAGGAGAAAATTACTACGAGGGTATTTTTTATGTATTTTTTATGTACACCGCGAGTAGCCTTTGAGAGTTGACCGTTACGCCGCCCGCCGGTCTATACGACAAAATAAAACATTGTTTTTTTTTTTTTATTTTAAACACTATAACATAATGTTCGTAACAGTATCGATGAAAAAACGACTTCGTTTCCATTGCCCTTGGACCGATGTATTTTTTTTATTTTCTCGTTTAATACATATTTTATTATATTATGAATATCGTTTATAGGTTACGGCGATCGGTTGTCCGTTTAATTTTCTATCGTTTGACGTTTATACCGTCCGAATTATTTTGTCCGGAGTATTTTAGAAACGTATATTGTATCAAACTTCGACGTCGGCTATTTATTTCGGGATTGTCTATTATTTCTTTAACGGGCGAAGAGATATCGGTTCGCCGCAATTACATGGCTTTTTGTTAACGAAACACGAGCTCCGGATTACCGACTATAACGATTCGTGGATATGATCAAAAGAATTTTTCGACTTTTTTCTCTGTCGTTAGAAAAAAAATAAAGTCACGAAACCTTAAATCGTTCGCATAAGTTGTCGTTTTCAAAAGTTTTCGAAATTCTTGTACGTAAAATTGTTTGTCAGTCTTTTTTTCTTCAAGTCTGAAATTTCTCGTACTTTTTCTCGGTCGTTTCTTTGACACATTTTTATTTCACTACCACGTCGACGGCGATGTTGCTACACAACCTACCGATTCTCCAATTACAAATAATGCTATACAGTTCTTTTTTTTGCGAGAGAATTGATTTTAATGGACTTTATTAATCAGAGTTATAACAAAACACCGCAAAAAACACCGATCCAATGTATTGACTTAATAGCATTAAACACTGGAGAGTATGGAGATAAAACGTGTCACTGAAAACAGACAAAGAACTGAGAAACAGATTTCAAATTAAGAATTTTTCCATTTCTGTAATTATACTTTGTATCTCTAGTCAAAGACCGCCGGGGCTCGCCGAGACAACTAACTTGTTTAGAAGGCCGAGAGAGACGGTGGATTTCGAACCGGCGCGGCGCGGCGCGGCGGCGACAGAGCCGGCATACCACGAAAAGGTCTTCAAAGAACTTTTTAGTCCTTAATAAGTAAGAAGAAAAAATGAACACAGCGTTGGATAAAAATGATAAATGATAAAACTTGTAGGCACAGTTTTCGTCGCGTTTCCGAAAAATAGATTAAAATTAATGTCCGTTAGATTTTTAGTGAAGTGGATCCGAAACCACGATAATATATCGACGCCGACGCGACAACGCAACGAACTCGACGAACACACGATGCGAACTCGGAGTTTATTATTATTAATTTTCGTATTTTATTATCGAACCCGAGACGAATATCTTATTTCATATTTTTCGCATAGTAATAACACTATGATGTTTATGCGGACGGTAATAATCGTCAAAGGAAACGCCGCCGTCCTTCTCAGCGAGTTTTCTCCATGATTGCGACGGATCTATGACGCCGTGTGAAATTCTTTTACCGGAAAACCCGACGTCTAGCTTACAACAATATCATTATTACCAGGGCTCGAGACTTATAGCACTAAAAAATCATGAAATATGCGCTATTATATGCACCGAAAAAATGTAAAATATGTGCTATAATATTATGCACTAAAAATATGAAAATATGCTTTAAAAATTATTTATTTAAAATTTTTATTTAGACATTAATGAATTTATAATTATTAAAATTTAAAGAAAAATTTTTATATAATTTTACAGTTATAATTTTCTACAAATAAATGACTAAAAACTCTTTCCTGTTCTCATTAATTTGTATGTGTCGAATTTTGTCAATCTGTAAAATATAATTATTTCAAATCAATAAATCATTAAAAAGTAACTTTGTACAGTTTTTACCTTCATAATTGCACTGTATTATTATGTGTTTCCGAATATTTGAGTATAACAATGAGTTTTATAATAACGTACCAAAACTGTCGATCACTGATGAGTGGCCGAAATATGTATTTTTGCAGGACTGAGTTTTCGATTTTTACATTAATTAGCGATAAATAGCAAAATAGTCGAAAAAATAGCAAAACCTCTAGAATATGCAAAAATATGCACTAAAAACTTTTGGTATTGAGTTCATTTTTGTCTGAAATGGATTTATTGCTTACTCTGCTATCTTTTCATAAACTACAAAAAAATATGCAAATGCTACAAGTCTCGAGCCCTGATTATTACACAGCGTAAACGGGAGAAGTGTTTTAATTACACGACGAACGGCGATCGCCATACGACTGTCGCGTCGTCTCCGCCACCGAGACCACGTGGAGTCTACACGCGACGAATATCGTTTTCACGCGCAGCTCTCTCGTGTCTTTTATTTCGAATCGTTTGCGCGATATGATATTTTCAAATTACCCGTATGAATAATTTAAAACGAGCTTTCGGTTGCTGCTCGCTTTGTAAAAAGTCACACGACGAAAACAAATCGACACGAACGACTCTTATACGATCCGCCGAGAGTTTAGGGTTGTTTTGTTCGAAGATAAATCTCTCTTATTCTCGATACTTTTCGCAATTTTCACGTAGTCGGACCGTCGTCGTCGTCGTCGATGAGCTCGCGCGTTCACGATGGCGTTCACGCACGCCATACTGTTCTGCGTAGCTCGAGGATTTACCCTGTAATAAATAATATATAATAACATCACGTAATAAATATAAGAGTCCTGTGATGACGTTTTATACGAATATGATCGTGTACCGTGTAAATCGCCGTTTGATATTATCGTTTGGTGGTGTTCGATCGAGGTAACGGCACCGCGCGCGTGCGCGGGCCCCGTTTTAGAGTATAAAAATCTCGATTGTTCGAAAAACGTTCGATGTCGTACGATTCTCGTTTAAATTGTCGGTATTTTTTTTTTTTTGTTGCAGGTTCGAAATTGAAATTCAATATAATGTGCAGCCTTTGAACACTCGAACGACGAAACGCTTTTGATGTTCACTCGAAACACGTTTCTCTAGCACCAGATTCCGTTTTTCCAACGTGTGCGTCTCAAACGTTTATAATAATATTATATTTAATAAGAAATTGGAGAAAAATAGTTTTCAATACCATTATGATATCTCGCGATACGAGACACGAAAATTCGATTGCAAATAACATACACGCGGTTGTTATCGTGGTTTTTATAGAAGAGATATCGATTTGGCATTTTTCCCGTCGAAAATCGTTCGACGTAGGTTTTTCATTCGTAAACCATTTACGGTCGAAGAAAACGCCACGAGATTAAAAATGTACATAATCAGTAAATAATAATAACAACCGGTTGGTTTTTTGAAAATCTAATTCTATTGAACTCGCTGTCCGACCGCCACATTGCGAGTTTGAAGTCTTGAACTTTATACCGCCCAACTCGATATCAGAATGGGACGACTTAAATCGATTTTGTCGAAAACGGAATTGTTGAGCGTCTTATCGTTATTCCGTAATATTTCGGCGAGGTTTATTCTAAGCTTTTGATAAATTCGGAAAAAAAAGTCTTATTTAAGATACCGCACTAGATAAAATTTCTTATCCAAAAAGTTACTGCGCGAAAATTTTAGAACATTTCTCTATTTGAAACTAAAACAAAAAAAAAATAAAATAAGTTAAGACATTGAAAAAGAAAAGAAAATAAAGGAGACGTTTAAAACCAATACATTCCTCGTTTTGCTATTAATCGAAAACTTTTTGTTAAAATAATTGCACTCCGTTTCACATGCATTTAGAAAAATATAAATACGATGCCATGGGCATACCCAACAGTATTTTTTCTTACAGATTCTTCTCGAAATACGTTTTGTATGGTTTTGATTTGATTTACAGTTTTCTTTTTCTGAAATATATCAGATTTATATAAGAATAGTGTAAAGATCGAATTTTTTTTTTTACGAGAATTATGTCATTTTACTTACTTTAAACGTAAATATTCCGATTTTTTACTTGGTGTTTCGTATATAAAGTATACTCGAACAGTTTTCATTTTTCAGTTTTTTTTTGCAATTGATTTCGAAATGATCGTCTTCCATCATTTGTTATAAAACTGCAGTCATTAGATGATTCTGAAACTACGAAAGTATTTCGAGAGCGAGCTAGTCTCGTTATAGAGTTGAGACGGAAAAATAAAAACAAAACGTATTTGCTTAAACGATGGCTCGAACGCCTTATTTCGGTAAAAAAAAAAAAAACTTAAAACAAATAACAACAATACCTATATTGTATATACGTAGATATAGGTTATGCGAAAGGGTCATATTTTTCAATTATAGAAATGTAGGACGAAATATTTAG
The DNA here is from genome assembly GCA_948098885.1 of Drepanosiphum platanoidis. NCBI lineage: Eukaryota > Metazoa > Arthropoda > Insecta > Hemiptera > Aphididae > Drepanosiphum > Drepanosiphum platanoidis. Next base: position 11,265,050 of record OX402530.1, on the reverse strand, counting down.
ACGTTCCACAAAAGCTCGTGATATTCCTCTCGACACTTTAAGCTACCGAGTTGATTGATTTATTTCGTCCGTCCTGACGGCAAAACCGAATTATTATCAATATTATATTATTATATTCGATTATAATAATTATTATTGTTATCACTTTATCGCGGTCGTCGTAGTGTGCGGCGATGAGTAGTTTGTTTATCCGGATTTCCGTCGATTCGAAATTCACACAATACAAACCGCCCGCCGCCGCCGCCGCGATATATCGTATTATTCGATACGATCACCGCTCGACGATGACGTCGGAGATGAACAATATGAAATCGAAACAAAATTGTTAAAACCGCAAATCGATTCGCTCGGTTTAACGAAACGCTTTGCGTAGCCAGAATCATAATGCTAACGAGGTCACCGTTACGGCGGGACGATTTAAAGACGATAATAAATCATTATCCAGGACACGCGCTTATATTATAATATTACTTAATAATAATATACTCGGACGGTATCACTCGTAATAGCCGCGACCCGTACGAGCGATATTGTGTGCTTTGTTTTTTATCGCTTGAATTCGTCCGTCGTCGTTTGTCGAAAGAAAAATTAATTTTCAGAACACGGTATTTAACGACGATTATGGCGTAACCGATCGGGCCAAGAAGTATGGACGGCAAAGTGTTATTTTAATACGTCTCTGTCGCGCGTGATTTATTTTCGCGCGTCGCGGTCGAGTCGAACAGTAGAGAGTCTACGCACAGAGGTCGAACTATACGTACACGCGAAACCGACGTATTTGCGTTATGAGATTCCCAGTGAAACGTGGGAATAATTGGTTTTGACGTGACGTATGGAACGCGCGCGCGAGCGTGACCTTTTTATTTTGGCGAGAACAGAAAATCAGGTCCGATCGTCGACGTTAGTCGGTATTTCCGGTATAGCGTGTTTATTGTTCGGCTAACGCGCAGAGAGGTTAAAATGTCTAAACGGTTTTCTCAATCCTCGTGAAAGACTGACGAACAGAGTTTTGTAGAAGCGGCAAAATGTAAGCAGTTTTCCATGAAATCGTTTGTTTTTCGTCATTATACTCGGAAAGTAAGAATATATTGTAGACTCGAAATGTTCACCTACTACTCATTATACCATTTCCAAGAGATCGTTTTCAAAAACGTGTACTTGTTTTTACGCTATTTATAACACGTTTGAGATATTTGAGTTTTTTTAGTTATTTTTAATGAAATCTCCGAACCGAATAGCTTGGGAATTTTAATAGAGTTACATTAAGCTACCGGTAAACGAAAAAGACGTCGAGCGTCATTTTTCCATTTTTTTTTTTTTTTTTCGTTTTGTTTTATAAGCTCTTGGAGATAAAATTTTGACAAAAACTCGAGAAAATCACGAAAATCTTCGAACATTTTTTAATTAAAAATTCATACAACTTTCAATTTAAATACTTAAGGCTCGGAAACGTAATACGAGGTTTTAGAAGAGTTTATTTTTATAGGTTTAAGAAAAAAATTATCAAAAAGTCCCGAAAGAATAATTTTTAGACCGATCGAATTTTGATAGAATCTAGTGGTTTAGGGAATTTCAATCAAACGATATTTATTAATTTGTCGTTATTCTTAAATTAAATCACTAATAGGTAATAAGTAATTGCTATGCTCGGGATTGGAGGAATAGAGACTATTTTATTTTCACCCGTCACCTGTATCTCATCCGAGTCTTGTAAATCACCCTCGTCGTTATGGTTGCAGTTTTAAATTTAAACCGTAACGTTTACGAAATCCGAAAACTAATTTTGCATAAAGGATATTATAATATCGAGCATTTTAAAAACGACACGCCCAACTATTACGTGACATCCGATAAAAAGTGAACACGCCGTCCGATTATCCTTCGATCACTTTATTATCTTTATTTCCATGGCAGGTACATATATTATATGCTCGTATACTATAGTAATTGGATTTTATTATTGCTTTTATTTTAATATTTGTTCGGTTCTATTTTTTTTAAAGCCAAGACAAACTACGGGTAAACGCGAAAAACGGCGAACGGTTGAAAATGTAATGGTGTTTGCATACCGAATTATTATAATATTATAACCTCGAGGAAATAGAGAAATTAATACCGCGGAGCGCATGATATTATATAGGGTGTTTATCGGGAATTCAAAATTTTCAAGTTATTGGTGTTCACGTTAGACGCGCATCGTTTTCAAAATGGTCATAATTTATTATTCATAATTTATGAATAACACGTAATATATTAAACACGGTTTGAGTGGGTTTGTGCATTTTTTCAAGTCGTTCAGTTAAATTAATTTAGGAAGAGCAATTTGAGTTCTATTACAAGTCGACTGACGTACATACACTTTTACAGCTTCGTTGAGTAAAACGATTATTAACTTGACAGTATAAGGCAGTAAAACATGACATTTTCCAATCAATCAGATTACGAAACATGTAAGTAATTAAAAATAGATCACTCCGGGTATTTTTTCACATGACATAGAACATAGGGAGGGCCGCTAACTCTCCACTTCGCTCTTCCATCCGTCCATTAAAAAGGGGCACCAAAAATCGAAACGACCAGCAAATTTTGAACCACATAAAATTTGTTCGAAACAGTAGGTTGTTTTTGTGAATAAAAGTGATTCGAGTTCTATTATGACGTGTACTTTGATATTTAGCGTTACGTTCCGCAGAAAGGTGTTTATTACAATCGGAGAATTTAATGATACGTTGTTTGTTATCTGAATGCTGAAATCTTCCACACAGATTTGGACGGTTTTTTTCCCGATTCGGTGTCCGTTATCCAAACGAATGTCTTATTGTGAATTATTGAACATCGTTCACGCTCTACCGACTTGATTGCAAACGTTATAGAAAATATTCAACTGGAATTCAACGCTTTCGTATTGCGATCAACACGAAACCACTTGCTCGCGAATATTACGTAGTATGCGATTCGCGTGCGTTTTAAATATCAAATAAATTCCGCGGACGCCGCGCGGATTTCGGCCGACGTTGTAATACCGGGCGCATTACCGCGCGGGGCGGCCGTAATGGTTAATACAATATTATTATTACTGTTGTTTGCGCACAATATTATATAGTATGTTGCGGGCGCCGCCGCCGCCGCAAACTTTGGCCGTGAAACACGTGATCCGGCCGCGCGCTTTTATTACTCGCTCGGCTAACAATTCGGGGACGTCTCGGGCGCGCGGCCCCCGGACAAATTGCGTTTCGTTTCGTCCGCGAAACGGCACATGTGTAATTGAAAGTTATCTAGCATAGTAATCCGTTTGTTAAACCGATCGATTCCCCGTGACGTGTCCTACTCCGTAAGCCCCGCGAAAACTCGGTTCGTCGTCGTCGTCTGCGCGTAATATATTATTATTTCGCTCGGAATAATTTCATTAAGTCCCGTGCGTCGCGCCGCACGCCAAAGTTATACGCCGAAATATATTACGCGCGCGCGCGCGCCCGTAGACGCAGGCAACAGGTATAATAATAATTATCCCGACCGACACTTTGCGATTCGCCGAGTATTTCATTAATTTAACGACTATTATATTTGGATTCCGTAGCGCCGCGCCGCGGAAGGACGTGATAAAACGTTCGAGGAAGGGAACGGATCGCGGGGTGGGGTGAAGGAGTTAGAGACGCGCGTGCTAAATTTAGCTCAAAATGGTGGTCGGGGTAAAAATTAGCGTTTCGGATAAAACAAAAACTCCAATAGGTATATTATAAATTTAATGAAACGGCGGCGCTTTGAAAGACCAGCTGTGAGGATTTTTATTTCTAAAAAATTATTCCGTCCAAATGTTTTCCGTCGCGTACGCACTCGTACGCACTGCTCCACGAGAAGCAATTTGTCTCTTGAACAATGTTCTCTTCGAAATAAACTTAATTCTCGAGGTACCTGCCCTCGTGACGGGGAAAAACATCCATTGATGTGAGATCTGGCGATCTCGGTGTTCGGGAGACGTCTCCGACGCGTCTCTCTGTTCGCGACGGGTTCGATGTTATCATCGGCCCCCGCCGACGTTCGGCCGGGCTCCGACCTCGGGTCGGTTGCTGCTGAACTTGCTGTCGTCCTGTTCCCGACCGAATCGAATTTCCGCTTGACACTAAGCGTCGTGTAACGCGAACGAAATGTTCGACCAACAACGGCACGATAATCATTTCACTTGAAAAACGCTTCGCTCGCGAACGCACGTTGTTCGCCCGTCCACTACTGCTGCGACATAGTGACTAATCGAATGTGACCCGGCCCTTACTGCGCTATTTTGACGGTTTGAAATCGAAATCCTGATTTTTCGTTTCAATAGTGCTTAATATCAAACGACTCGGTAACGTTTACGTTTTTAAAAGTGCACGCGCCACCGTGTTTCGCGAATTTCGGTCAGAGTTTTATTTCACGTTTGCAATTTTGTTTCGATAAAAGTTTGCCAACTCGTGCGGTGTTTGGCCACCGGCGAATCCGCGCGTAACTTCGTTTCCCGTGTAATAATTGTTAACATCGTTGTCCGGATAATTGTTAACCTCGTTTGCCCGAGACTGTTCGCGTGTAGAGCGTCTCCGGCGTGGATGCCCCCCGCCGCGAACGCTTCGACGGACGTACTACTACGCAGCAATTTCTCGACGCCGCGCCGCCGTCGAATTGTCCGCTCCACAAACCCACGTGTATTACGTATTATTACGTCGCGGCGCGTTCGGACTAGGTTAGTTAGATTATTTATCAAAACGAATAATATTATCGTTGTTACGAGCCACAGTCGTGGACCGGAGCGAATTCAAAGGCGGACGCGGGTTCGATTTTTTTTCGTTTAAACTCGAGCTCGCGTTTAAATAGACATAAATTCGCATAACTTGGAAATCGATTTTCGGTAATTTCTTCGGATTCGTCATCACAATTGAAAACAATGACCAGTGAAAGGCGAGAATACAAATTTTCTCGGGGAGGGTTTTGAGATATAATTCGAAGAGCACGCTATTGTGAACGGGGGACTGGCGAGGGGCGTGATCTTCACTTACGACGACGGGCTGCTAAAAAATGTTCGGCGTCTCCGGTTTTTCTCCGGAAGAAACTTTTCAATTTCAATATTTTGTTTTTAAATACTTTTAGTTTATTAAAAAAAAACTCCACCCCCCGTTCACGTCGTTTTATTTGAAAAAGAAACTTTGTTTTGATTTATAACGAGTGTTTCGAACAAAAATCTCTTTAACTTTTACCATCAACATATTATAACCGCACGGCGGCGGCGGCGCGTTCTTGATGACTTCTTTCCTATCGTTCGTCGGGGGCTTTTTTCCTGAAATATTCACGAGCCGGAAAAATATATTTCATTCTGTCTTTAACACAATGTGTCGTTGTACGAATTTTTCAAACTTAAATTTACATATTATTAATCATTATGACGTGCGCACAGGATAAATATATAATTTTGTATTATATTTGTCCGTTTTGTTTATTTTTTTCTTCTTTTTTTCCCGCGTAGTGTTTTTATTATTGTCTATCGTAAAGCGTAAAACGCATTTCCAACACGAAAACATACCACTTGTTTGATAATTATTATCGTAAACGATTCTATTCTTCGGTAATATTTTGCCGATCGCTTATTTATGTATTTATTATCTATAAATACATTATAAATGTAAATCATATTCATAATGGTGTGTGTTTTTTTTTAACCAATCGCGTCGGTACTCATTTGACGTTTTCTTTTAGTGGTAATTTATTTTTTTCAAAGTGGGTGTTTTTGTTTCGATACAATACGCGATAAATACAAAGCGAGATACGTTCTCGATTAATATCATATTATTTATCGTATAAATTGTAACGAATTTCGTTTTGAAGTTGCGAAAAAATTTACACACCGTACCGAGGTTGTTCGCGTGCAAACATGAAAATACAATAAATTAGCGGGAATTTTTGATTTATCACTACGTCGGAAACTGTTTACAAATATCACGGCGGCGGCGCCCGTACTGTGTTACATTGTTGCGAAATCCAAAGGACGATTTACTCGAATGAAATTTCCTAGTGTCTCCGATGGTCAGTGACGCTTTTGAGGTGAGGAGTGACTGTGACAACCGATTTATTGATTTATGTACTTGAGCGTATAATTGATATGATAATATACGAGTATACCTATTTATTATAATAATATACATTTATATCGACGTGTCAGGACAAAATTATGAATTTTATTATTCATTTTTTTTAAATATTTTAACAGTATATTTCCCAATCATTATCCGGATTCTGAATAAATTATAAAAATTTAAATTGAACTATTCAATTTTCTATACCGAAAATCATAAATAATAATATTTGCTTAAAATATTTATCGTTGCGCGGTAATAGCCAATATTACAATGGTACTTTTATAATTTCAATTTATTTATGTTTTGCACATTTTTTTTCCTCGTGTGTGTGTGTCCATTATTATAGACTAAACACGGTCGAGGTCAGAAAACGGGACAAGAAAGTTGGATGTAGATCGCTCATTATTTTAAAAAAAAATAAAAATAATCGATTATTTGATATTCATTTTAAGAAATGTTTTGATTAAATATTTGTTCGCGGTAATTTTTACATGAAATAATTTTACCGACTTATGAGATACCGAAAGAAACGAAGTAATTGGTATAAATTTACAACTGAAAATACTGTTTTGAAATACGCGTTGAAAAGCGATTTGAAATTTACAACATACCTTTGTGGTGTGTATTAAATTTACTAACAGCCCCTCGTGGATTTATGGCAAACACGTCACTGTTGTGTTCTCGGTGTAAGTAGATCGTATGCGAGTTCCACATCAACGATGCGTGGCAAATCGACATCGCATAAATTCGCCGGAGAGAAAATCGTGCAATTTGATTCGTGATAAATCAACACTTTGAATGAAACGTTCGGAAATACTTTATTTCACAAGCCGTTCATTGATCTGTGACCATAACGTGTCGCCCCGTTCGTATTGAAAACAAGTTGCTCGGGGTGGAAATGCTGAAAACGAAATTATCTACGTATTAAGAATCAATCAGACTCACAGACTCATAATATTTATATAACATTTCGCGAAACGTCGATTCGTCGTTCGATTCGATTAGAGTCCAATTGAAAAACTTACGCTCAAAAATTTGTTCCGGTACTTTTGTAAAGAAGTCTGCAAACTCTTCCGGCCGGGCATCAAAAGACTCGATCCGCGATGATTTCACCGAGATATTTTCAAAACATTAAACTTCAACGACGAAAGTAGCTGCCGAACAAAATACGCACGCGATCGGAGAACCTACACGAATCCGAGCGACTTGTGTGTCGAGTGAAATCTCGCGTCTTTAGCATTTGAATTTTTCCATACTTGTTTTTTAAATCTGTGTTTCAAACATGAAATATCGCACAAATTTCAATATATTTTCGAAGTAAATATATCCAATACGATTTAGTAGGCTCCGCGTAAAGCAATTATTTTTTGAATTATTAATACGTATTGTTTGGCATTTTACATTTTACCCAGATGTAGTACGTCTTAATATTTTAGTTCGAAAGTTTTAACGAAATATTTTACCATTGTTGTCGAACACAAAAACGAAAAATAAAATATAAACACCACCGAGTATATGATAACATATTAATATTAATCGTATTAACGTATTTAATTTGTTCACATCGTTTTCCGTGTAGTAATAATGCTTAGGTTTAATGGAGAAAGTTATTGATTTTATAATTAATTTCGGTAAATAATTTTTAGGGTGGAAAATGTACTTGAACATTTCCATTCAACGTGTTCATTCGACCGGAGGTTACGCGGAAAGATTGTTCTTAGGGTTAATCAACATTTCAAAAATCTATTGCCGTACGGGGTGAAAATTAAGGTTAAAAAAAAAAATCAAAACCCATTACAATAATTAACTCCCGTTTAAAAATGTTTTTGTGCGTTCGTCTTTTTTTTTTTTCAATACATTTATCGTAAAATGGTAATTATCGTATTCCGAGCAGCAGTCGATTTGTCAAAAACACAAAAATACACTCTGACGTGGGCTTTACCGGTCGCTAATGAAAAGCATACCCAGTGTATAAATGCATAAAGTATATACCGCTTTGAAAAATACGTTTGCAAAAAAATACAAAACGCACTGATCCAATCGGTTAAACCTTCGAGTGTATAATGTTTTTTAATCCGAGTTTATTTTCGGTTTCGAAAAATGTGCACGATTTTGAGTTTGCATTACAGGTCATATGCGATATTTTGCCCTTGCACATTGCAAGAGAACATTGTATGACTATTTTCTTGTATTGTATGACTTTGAAATTTTTCTTTCATTTTAACATAAAAATAATTAGTCGAAACGACCGTAGAACTTCAAATATATGCATATTTGAATGTGCAAAAGAATGACGGGCAATATAGGCATGTAACGTTTACATCTCGAATACGATTTTTTTTATTCTTCGATGACATAATATTTACTTAAGAAACACACTTTCTATATACATAGAAATTATGCCAACAATCATTGAACGAGCCTATGTTTTACAAGTGAATATTTCTATTTTAAATATACACTAATATGTACGTTTAGAAATTATAAATTGTTTAACGACAAAAAAAAAGCGTTGATTTTTTTTTTTTTTTACAATAAACAATATTAATCAATACGAAACAGTTCGTGCGTCGCGTACGATTTTCATTCGCAAACAGTTTATATCTATACGTTTTTTCGGAGCCCGAGACGATTAATGATTTTACCGACCCCCGTGTGTGATGATTCGCATACGTTTTTGTAGAGTTGGAGATTTTTAATCCGACCTGGTGAAAAGAAAGTTTTCGAATCGTGAAAACCTCAAACTGCACCATTCGGGCGGAGTATGTATTCGTATCGTAGTACTTACAATTGAATTTAATTATCGTTATTGCCTAGGTGGGATTTTTTTTCTTCTCTTTTTTACTCTTTCTACTCGGTCGGGCCGTTTGGTTTTCACTAAACGCGCGTGTATAACATTCTATATTGACGGCACGAATTCGAGAATACCTATCGGCAATTACATTTTCTTCGGGTTCAATGAGTCGTGCCAATAACGCGTGTATCCGATGCACAAGCCCGTATTAAATAAAGCCTTTCTATAGACACCACACGGTATGATTGATGACTTTTTCGAAGATTCAGCTTACACAGATTCGAAAGTGTTGGCTTCTTGTACGCCGCGCGCGATCGATGTATACGTAACATCTGTTCATATCTCCGAAAACCGTGAACGTTGAAATTTCGCAAGAAAATATTAAGTTTGAAAATACTTTATATACCGGGTCGCGTACTTGAGCGAATTTCCTCGAGAAAATAAAATGCGAAAAATGAAATCGAACGGCTTTTGGCGGAGGTAGCGAATTGTTCGACGACTTCCCACCATAGATGTAGTAGCGTTGTTCTATTTTTTTTCTCGCCTTCGCCACGCGTCGCACCGGTTCGACCCGGTTTCGAACTATAAGATTCATATTTATTTTGTAAGCTGATATTGTTTCGCGTCCTTTACACAGACGTCCCGAAAAGCGCGGCGGACGCGTCTGTGCTGCGGTCGGATCGCTGTTCCGATTGCACTGTCGCCGTCGCGGAGACGATAAACCGTGCGAAACCGTGGGATTCGCCAAAGCCGCAGAAGAATCGGGCTCGCCTCCCCGGGGCCGATATATCGTTCGTTTCAGCCGTACGGTTTCCGTCGCGAAGTTTAACTCGATTCGTTCGAGCCGTATCGATGGCTGCGAATGACTGCGAACGCGTACACTCGCGACGGGTGTAATGGATCGTATATCCGACGTAGAATTCTAAACGAAAACGCGGATGATTCGATACGGCAAACGGCAACGGAAACGCGCGTTATAATACGCTTGCAGCGTGGGCCGCGGTGTTTTTCTTTTCGCCTCGGACGTTTTTCGCGCGACGGAAGTGTAACCGTATCCCGTCGCCCTCTATATGCGTTCGCAGTCGAAAGCAATCTACACTAACCGTAGTCGTAACGGCGATCCGCACCCGTTTTCCGACAGCCGTACGATTATATAAACGTCATGTCGGGTTACGAGAAAGAAATAGAAAACCAAATAAAACGAGTACGAATAATCAAAGTTTTTCTCCCGTCCGGTTTGAACCGGCGAGCGACGGATAATCGGCGCTTTGTATCTATTGAACTCTACCGAACGTTATAATCGAAGTCGTCGCATTACGCAAACATTTCAGTTACGGTATAAATTATTTAGCGTCCTTGTGCGAGTATGTGTGAGCATTCCTTAGAGTTAAAATGTCATGTCTAGCACACACCCGTGTCATAAATATTCCGAAACCGAAAAACGTTATCATGCGAAAAAATACGCGCGGTGCCCGATCGAGCGTTAAATTCGGAATCATTTTACACGCCGGCTGCTGCTGGTTGTGATTATCATCGGCGCGATTGACCTAATCGCGCGATCGTCTTGAGAATTATTGTTTATCCAACGCCGACCGCAGACTAACCTGACCGAAATCGCTCTGAGGCGACTGAGAACACTCGCTCCGCGTCGTGTGAATAGTAAAAATCAAACAATCATGTTCTATGGAAAACCCGCACACCGAAAAGGCGTAGTCGGAACGAAACATATTTTTTAGTCATTTATAGTAACGCTTTATTGAAATGGAATATGTCCCGAAACGAATCGTTTCGGTCGTTCACTGCCACAACTAATGTTGCATACCATTGCAATCGAAACTAATGATAATTGAATCGATTTCGTTGTATTATAGTGTTTATTTATTTTTTCTTTGTTATATTATATTATGAACTGCTATTGTCATAATTAAAAAATAAATAAATAATTTACCCGTATATTTGTTTCTTTTCTAAACGTTTTCCAATATCGAAGAACAAATCATATCGAAAACTGACGACAACGTTCTCTCTTCATCGGAAGACTCATTGTCGATCAAATATTATTCGACTGTTCTCGATTTGTTGACGTGCGATATCCTCTGTTATTTTATATGATTAAAACCTACTGAAAGAAAATTGCACAATTATGTACATCTAAGAAATTTCGATTTACCAGTACGCTGTCAGCCAAAACTACGAGAAGGAAGTCAGTGCAATCGATTGTGGAATTGCTCGTAGTGAACGCGTTCGGCAGCATATCTAAGGCGAAAAGAAATAAAAACGTAAATCAAAGCGAGTGTTTACGATGGTATAATACGCATACGGAGCTTCGTACCTGTGCGTGCTGCGTGTTTACACGTCATATGACTTTTAAAACTGATTAAAACTGTCGATCAAAAAAAAAAAAACTCAACGACCGAAAACATTTTCAACACCGTCATTAGGTATATTTATGACGACTTCCATTCGTGTGTTGTACAATAAACCGCAATGGCGCGCGCTGTTTCTGTTTATTTCGGGCGAACGTCGAAAAATTCAAGGCGCGCTAATTTTTCTTCCCCGCGGGTGACTGAACAATGTCGGCGTGCAGACCACAAACAACATAACGAGTTCTTTAAATTGATTTATCGTCACCGTCAAATCGGATGAGATATTTTATTTAGAGTAAAATACCACGGACGGCAGCGGCAAAGTATTGCGCCGAAAAAAGAAGTGTCTACATTCCGGCGTTAATAGAGCTCGGTAGACAAACGCGATTCGTTTACATCGACAAGTCGTATACGTTTCGCGCGATCGCCCGGTGATTTTTTATCGCCTAACAATTCGAAATCGTTTCTCGCGTCACCGGGCGAGTGATAATAACAATGAATAAATATTAACAAAATATTATTAAATATATTTAAACAATAATAAAATAAAAATAAAGGCAAGTGCCTCGAGTATTATTAATTAAGTGCGCTCTTTACACCCGACGATGATTTTTAATCGAAACCGGTCGTGACATTTTCACACACTTAATAATTATTATAATACTCGAGGCGAGTCCTTTATTTTTATTTTATTATTGTTTAAATATATTTAATAGATGGTATGAAAATAATTTAATATGTTTAATAATATTTCGTTATTATCTATGAGTATTAACCATTGAATATTAATATAATTACTTTGTTTATTTATTTCATATTTTTTATGAATGAATATTATTAATATTATAAACATTTATATCGGACATGGCGCGCGCGTCGAACGCGTATTTCGAATTGTGCAGATTGGTTCACCGCGGTCGTATCGCGTGAAAAAATACCTCGCGTTCGCGTTTAATTTCCACGGGTTTTCGTAAATTTTTCACGAGACACATTTCATTCGATGTACGTTTCGATTAGCCGCAAATTTATCGACCCACGCATCATTATCCCGCGTCGTGTCGCGCACTCTCCGAAACGCCCGCAGAACGTCGTTAAAATACACCCCCGTCAAACGTCGTCGCCGTCTCGCCGTGAAACCGACACCGTAATTTCGTTTCGTTTAAAATGTTCGAAACCGCACACGCGATGCGATCGCGTGCGATTTCCCGAAAGAAAACCGCCCGGTTCCGACAGTGTACCTACCCACCCTACGGTTACGCCAATTATATTCACGTCGTTCGGTATTGCCGTTGTTGTTATTATTTATATTTAACGTACCGAGAAGAGAAGAGTGCTCGCGGAACCCTTTGAATCGTCTTGAACCGAAATCTCGCCGCCGCGCCGCGACGATCCTCGAAACTCTGTAATTCAAACGGAAACTGGAAACCGGACAGGACCTTATGACGGAATAATTTTGATACCCGAAACCGGAAAAGGTGCTTTTGAGAGCAACGGCGTTTCTGCACCGAGGAAATGGTTTTTCAAAGAACCGTAACGAAAAAATAATAAAAACCCCCGGCGTCGACTGTCGGCGGCTACTCGTACAAATACGTAATACGGCATAATATCCGTATTATAATGCCGCGCCCGTCAAAAACATTATTTTAATTACTTCGGCAGCAGTGGTTCACCACGTCGCTGTTATAATATCCGTACACTTTTATCTCTCGCAAACTTATCGCGCGGCAACAACAAACCTTTCTAATCGTCCGTGTCGTCGCGACGATGTTGCCGCCGCGTCGAAAAGCGCCGCCGTCATCGTCGAAACACGCATTTCACTGACATAATTCATCATCATGGTGATTTTATACGAAGCTAATCATAAAAATAACGATAATAATAATAGTTATGATAATAATAGTGATAATAATTTGGAAACGGTGTTGTTGGGGGGCTTTCAATATGACAGCGCGTGCGCATAAAATACACGTATAGTATGAAATTCGTCTTATACCGCTTGCACAAATCCCGGCGGTTTTAGGGAAATATGTTTTTTTTTTCGCACCCCCCCGATAACAGGCCGTTTGATTAATAACCGACGATTTCGTCGACTGACGTGTGCGAACCACATTATTATTTAATATTTATGCGATTACATACGCGGCGTATAATGTATAAAGTTCACTCGCCGACAGCGGGAGATCGTACTACTACTACGCTCTCTGCCGCCCGCCACGGACTCGCAGCTAATAAAAAGTCTCGAGTTAATGGTTCGAAATGGGCCGGTCGTCGGGGGACGGGAGAGGACGAGAACGCCACGTCGCGCCGCCTACAGCTCCGCCGCCGCCGGTATACCGCGAGTCTTTTAACTACTATAAAACGTTTTTAATGAAAAAGTAAGATAAAAGCGGTGTAAAAGGTTTCGATTACGGGTCGTCATCGTTTTAAGACCTTATTTAATAATAATAATAATAATGATGACGATGATAATAAGAATAGTAATAATAATAATAATAAAAACTTGTATCTGCAGCACGTGTTCGGAGACTTAATGAAACCGCCGGGGAATTTACGAGTTCGAGAGTAAGACCGACGGAAGTATAATATTATATTATAGTAATGCGCCGAAGCATTTGAAAAATGCAAAAGCGCGTTCGACTCGATCGACCGATCGCGTTTATAATTATACCGTACAGGTATTCGAAATATTGAGTTCGCCGCCGGTTTATTTCGATCTCGTATTTTTCGATTAATTTTTTTCTTTTCACACTCGTATCGTAATATTGTAGTCGGAGGCGTACAAAGCGCAGTCGTTCCACTTTCGAGTCCTACGTGAAATATCGCCGCCCTTAAATTACATACCCGAACGAGACTGCATCCCGTTCATAACGTCGTGGACTTTTAACTTTTCGAGCTGCGTTTTTGCGAAGGAACACTCTGTTCGGTTTACCGTAAAGTGGACGGCCTAGTCAAAACATAAACGTCATAGACCGACAACGGGCGCCGTCGATCGCGTTACAGTTTGTTTTTTTCTGCAATAAAAACGGAGAGTAAAAATACTGAGCGACAATTATTACAAAAACATAAAAACTCGATTGTTTTTAATTATTGAATATACTGGTATAATTTATATTATGACGTATGTTAATAGAATCGAAAACGGAAAATTACTTACTGTGACGGTCCTTACATTGTACGTGTTGCACAAAGTCTTTCGCGGTAGGTACACACAATCTGGCATAATGACATGTTCAGACATTTTTGTAAAAATCGCGGCGTTGTTTTTTTGAAAAAAAATAAACAAACTGAAATAGGAAATGCAAAAAATAAATTAAATTTATTTTTGTGTACGTTTTTAAAAACTAGCCAACCCCTCAACGTTCGGCGCACTAGACACGTATACCTAACCGCATCGGAATAGTTATGTCACTGATTAAAGTCGATATGATACGAATACACACGCAAATGTTTGAAAAGTCATCCCGAAATCGAAAATCGATTGTAAAACGAATGTACAATACAGTCGAAATCCTGCGCGCGCGCGCGTGTCTCGTGTACTTTGCGCGTTTTCTCGTATTATAATAATATCGTCTCGCGCGTTAATTCGTTCCGACGACGACGTCGTCGACTCTCTGGACGTTTAGACACTTTATCGGAGCGATAACAAACGTCCGGTATAAACCAAACAAAGCGGATTTTCCGTAGCAGGCAGGCAGGTATATCGCCGAAAAAAAAAATCGTAACAATACCGCCTCGTTCGCCCGCGAGTTTTACAGTGCCTCGAGTGCCATTAAAAACGTGTCGTTTACGTCAGACGCGCGGATAACGATGATATAAAACACACATACGTACGTTTTTCCGAGGCAAACCTAATTGTTTTCGTCGCGCGTTCGATATTGTTATTCGCGTGAAACCCGAAGAAAAAGAAAAAAACAACAACAATAGATTCGGTAGGTAACGATTATTTTCGTTAATCGTGCCCGTACGTTTCCCAGCCGCCCATTTCGATTTTTCAACCAGCCCGTAGATTTTTAACTTTTACGGGGACGGTGGGGGGGGGGGGGTTGAACAGGAATTCCGGAAATGGTGGCGGAAACCGGCAGGAATTGAACACCTATATAATATATACGTATATTGACGTTGGGAAAAGTCAAAAGACCGAAGCGGTAGTGGGAAAACGTACGCGTAATGCGCGTCGGATATATTAATATTATTATTATTATTACTATTATATAAAGAAACCGAAAACGTGTTTCTGACATGTGATATGCGTTTGACGGAGGTTCGGGGTGTACCGCTCGACGACGGTATAGTTGGCGAACTCCGGTTTATCAATAAATTAATTTCACATCAAACGGTCGTATTCAAAGAAAACCTCTCCCCGTCGTCGCGGTCGCCGGGCCATTGTATCTACGCATCGCGCATTCAATAAGCGCTTCGGTTGCCGGAATGACATTTTTAGTGTTTATCGCGGACGAGACGTTTCTCTAAATAATATTACACCGCTCATATGGACTGTACGCGCCTTCCCTCGATCGTCGTCGTCATCTTTCGCGCCGTATTTTTAATTAATCAAGAAAATGCGTTTTCCACGTACCTTTAACACGTCCAGGGTGGTCGTTTCTTTTCTGTCGTTCTCTTTTCGTACATTTTTCTCTCCCGAAAGTTTCTCAGTTCTCCGCAGCAGTCCTATTACGGTACGTTGAACGGCCCCGATTCGGTTCTGATATTTTCAAACAGCGACCTAAAAATACGAGAAATTCATTAGTTAACTCGTTTCGTTTATTTATCAATGAATTTTGAAATTTAACTTACTCTCGCGTCTTGTTCGGCGGTACCTGGCGAGCGCGTTGTGGCTCATCGAAGTGTTTTGTTTATTGTTTTCTCGGGAGATTTCATACTTCGTAAAGACCGTAAATTGTTGTTGACCTAATAAAACACGTGTGCGACGACGACGCGCGCTTTAAAATATTATATTAAGCAGTAAAATTAGTCGAGCGTAGGCGAATACGAATTACGATAATATTATTAGCGTGTCGAATAATTATTTTAACGTCTGTATGAGTTTTCTAAAAAAGAACGAATTTGAAACACATTTCTTCGATAAGTGAATCACCCAGCATCATCATCATCATCATGATTATTACTATTATTGATGTATACTTACGAGCAGTACACGGCTGTGCGACGCCCAAAGTATTATGTCGCGTGCGGACGGACCGGCCGGCGGTGCGCAGGGAAAAAATAAATTTGTCACGCGCGCGCCCGTTGTCGAAACTTTAATATAAACGTATATGTCTACACGGGATTATTATTATTATTATACGCTAAAGGTTTTCACTTTTATCCAACGTGCGTACGTGTACGATTTTAATTGCGCTCCTCGGAAATCTCGTAGTTTTCATTACTCACGCCGGAGAACTGACGCGTATTAAATTTAACCGTCCGAACCGGGGGGGGTTCGCGTTCAACGCGCGACTAAAATGCATAATGTATATCGTTAATACGCAATATTATTACAATAATTTTCCCACCGAATACGCGAATCGCCGCCGCCATCGCGTTTTCTCTTAAGTTCGCCCGCGTGCGAGTGTCTCGTGTCCGCCGAGTGTTTAGTATGCGGGACCCGTGTGCCCCCCCCCCCACGCGTTTGCCGGATTCGTCGGATGAATACGGTCGTTCGCGCCGATTCTCGATATCCGAACCGCCCCCCTGTTTCGAGTCCGAGCAGCGGTTTTCACATCGCGACCGATAACGATGTTATACTATGAGGACGGCGCGGCGGCGGTTGGCTTTTTTTGCGTCCAATCATTCCGTACGAAATTATCAATTCGCGAAATCTGCCCACGAGACTGTAATTCGACGTTTCTACGCCTGTCAAATCGCGGCTCCTTTTTCACCACCCCGACTTGTTCAGAATTTAACGTTCGTTATTGTTGTGCACGCGCTCCCGAAATTCGTTGATCGGCCGTTTTAAAGTTATCGGCAGAGTTGTTTGGAGAATTTTTATTTTGATCACAACATAAATACGTAAAAGTATAAAACCGCGATAATACCATAATATAAAATATTTCTCTTAGTACCTTTACTTTATTCTATACATTATATGTTAATTAATTCCATGCAATCGTATGCAATTGTTATAAAATTAGAACTATAAATGCTTTAAATACCATACTGACGTAATGCAAATACGACAAATACGCTACACGGCTGTTAGAGTTAATTTTTTAAACTTTTACCTTCAAGTCAACAAAACGATAAAGATCGAGAAAAAAAAAGGCCGTACGAATTGTAGCGACCTCAAACTTCTGTCCGAGCGGGCATTAATATTATTGTCCACCGTGATTCCCGCACAAATACGGACTTGTTTATCGGACGTAATAGGTTTTGGGCAGCAAATTCCCCGGATAGCCCTCCACCCCCCCCCCTCCCACCCCACGGGACCACTGTCGACAGTTTTTGCGAACGAACTTATGTACGTACAGAGAGAATTCTAAACGACAATTTATTCGGAATTCTTTGGACGCGATGAGAGGAGTATCCGGCGTTCGCAGCCGATCGTGAACTCTAGTGAATTCTACCCGGAAAACCCACGAGGATCCGCGTGTCGATCGACGGCGACGTATCGTTTCGTTTCGTCCCCGCTAGCTCGATGCAAATATGTAAAGATACGATATATTATAATATAAACTATTTTATCGCAAAACACGCCGTGCGATCTCGTCGGTCGCGTTTCAGACGAGCCCGGGGGCCGAATGCCCTGACCCCCCGAACGCGACACGGCGATCGCACCGCACCGCACGCACGCCGGTCGCGGCGACGAACAGACGTTTCTCCACCGTCGTCGTTTTCCGAGGCCGACGTCGCGGAGACACCACACGTGAAATCGGCTCGCCGCCGCGTATGCAGCAATCCCCTCGAGAACGGGACGTTTCGCAAAAGCCAATCCCCGCTAGAAGCCGAACTTTTTACACGTCTCGCCGCGCGAACGGCGTAATCGAAAAGATCTAACCGGCGGAACGGAGTGGGTGGTCGGTGACGGGGGAGAGGACAAGAACGCTACCGAAAGCCGAATATATGTCGTTACTAAGGACGTAATACCCTTCCGCAAGCTCGCTATCTCGTCCTGCATCGGTGTGTGTATACGTATAATGGCCGTATCTAGAAAAATACGTAGAATTCGTGTGTGGTTTTTTTTTTGTTCTTTTTTTTCGGATATTCTTTACGAGATTCTATTCTATTGTACGCGTTTTTTTTTTCTTCTCTTTAGATTCCGAGCGGAGCGAGCTAGTTAGGTTCGGTTTTATAGTGATGTTTGTTGTTTTATATTTCTTTTGTGAAAACCACTTTTCGACCGAAAGACGTTTTTACGTATTTCTCCAATAGTCTTCTCGATAATCGAGAGAAAAAAAATTGATAACAATAATTACAGAATTTTGAAAAGTCGTATCAAACGAGGGTTGCCAAGGTGACGTGACTATAAAATATTTACCGGTTGCTAGAGACAACGCGGTTGACGGAGTGACGCGTATAATAAATATTATGTACCGTTCCCAGGGGCGACAGCGCAGTTTGCTTGTTTCTTGACGCAAAAGTGTTTCCAGGTAACAAGATCGTCAACGAAATTATAATAATAAATTACTTAAAAAAAAACCGGACGAGAGATCGGTGCTGGTGAATGGTTCTTTTAAATTTGTTTTCAACGTATCGTTGCACAGCAAAACGGTTTTCAGCGGAAAAGGACGGACGAACAAACGTCAATTTCTAAACATATGGTTGAAATTATTCTCAGTTATTTATAGTTGTTATTGTTACACGATAAAATAGTGCTTTATGAAAACGTTTGGGTCGCGAAACGCGCAACCGTTGTCGTCTTCGGAATGGCACATTTATTTACGTTACCAGTTTCGAAAACAAATAAACAATGTATAATATCTCAAAAATACCGATACGATGAAATTTACGATGAGGTTCTGGTCGAAAAGTCGCAAGCGTAAAGACAAAACGATTTTCAAACCGCTCTGAATCCGAAACAACATAAATTATCTTTAGAAACACGTTGACCGCGCGCCCGCCGAACCCTGACGTCCTTCGTCCTAATCGTCGAATTTAAATTCAAAAAAAAAAGCGCGTGTGTTTCGTCTGAATTTCATCCTCGTGTAATAAATTCTACTTAGAATTTTCAACCGTTATCGGTTACGATTTCAAAAAAAGAAAAGAAAATCGTCTTAATCTAATGACAATAATAATGATGAGAAAAAAAAAAACGCATTCGCGTCGGTCTGACGCGTCGGACGAACGCGGGGGTTTTTGTCGGTTTTCAAAGCGTCGGAAGCGGTGCCCCAAAGTTTTGTGTATCCGCGTATCCACTTCGCGTTCTCCGCTCTCGCGCCCGGCGTAAACAATCGGCCCGGAGGTAAATCTAAAAAGGGGTAACGCGGTGGCGAATAATTTTTCGCCCGCTATCGCTGGCTGGCCAGTCGTTTTGAATTATCGCGTACGCGCCGCTGATAAGTCTCCCGACGCGTTTTTGATTTATCGCAAAATTTTCGGTTTTCGTCGTTACGTCGACACCGCTCTATTATCGCCGTTGTTTATTATACTCCTCGTTATTACGACTACGCGCGCGCGCCGGGTGTCCGCAATAACGCGCGATGTTCGTACGGATAACTCCGGCGGCCCCGCACACGCGCGATTTATATGAACGGACGAGAGTGGCAGACGTGCGTGTGAGTGCTTTATACATGTGTGTAACCACGCGCAGTAGATAAGAAACGAAAGCCGTTCATTATGACATCGTTTCGGTCCCCGCCGGGGCGTCTAAACGACGGTTTTAACCGGGGATTGTTACGGACGACGACGACGACGACGGTAACATCGATTTTATAAATAATATTATAACGAGAGAAAGAAAAAATAGGCACTAAAGGTCGCCGAAAATATTTTATACTCGTCTGTGGGGCGGACGATTTCGTTTTCCGGTCTCGCTTCATTTTTTTTATTAATATTATTGATATTATTATTTATAAGGTTTTTTTTTTTATATACGCTCGTCGTCCCCCGCTAATGATTCAATCGTTTTTCGCGGAAATTCCCGCACGTTTATTTCCTTTCGTACGAACGGAACGAACAGAATAAACGGGTAGGTTAGGTAAGCACGGACATTCCGAGGGAAGGGGGGGGAAAGATGGAGCGATACCCCCTGGGTTTTAAATTCCACCTGCCCGAATATTAATAATTAAATATTTAAAATAATTATATTTTTATACGCTTTTGACCTACAACATTATAATATAATATAGTATATATCTAAAATCTAGATATTATAATATAATTAAAATAGTTATATAAATCATTTTATTTTCTAATTATTACCTTTGCCCGATCCTGTGAAAATGTCTGTGGACGCCCGTGATTGTATACGTATGTCTCGTACATTGTTGCGTTACGCCCCGCAACAGGCCATACACGTATTGTGTTCATCGCACGCGAACGGATTTCTTTCGTTGTATTACGATAAAACGGGTCGCGTATTAGCTCCTTCGCTCGGTCTCGAAAAGGATATAGGTAGTAATATCGTAATGCTCTTCGCGGAATTACCGTCGGTTCAATAATACGTCGCGTCGCGTTTAATTAGCGCTCGCGATTCGAGTGCGCGCTGGAATCCTGTGAATCGACGTAAAACCGTCTACCCCGGCGCGGCGGGGCGAACACACGTCGACGATTCCGTGAACGCAAACCATTGTTCGACACGCATATCAAAGCGAATACGCGAGAGATGTTCATCAGCTCGTGCGGCATTACTGATTGTATAATAATATATTGAACAGTTTGCCGATCGCGCGTACTTAAAAACGAAACACGCTCGTGTGTGTTTTCTCATCGAATTAAACGCGACGAGACACGAAAATAACGTCTCCTCGTTTTATCCGTCTGCGCCGTCGCTGTTTCACGAGAGGAATTCCGTCGGGTTTACGACGAATTTCGTTTTACTCGCGTCGCGGCGCACACGTTTTCGACCGGAAGACGTAGTTATAGTCAAATTATCGACTTCAAAGATGGTTGCTGATGGCAAGTTTTGTTTAGACGCTTCGTTTGCGTAGTCGTTTGTTTTCCCTTTTTGGTTTTTTTATTTAATTTCCCGACAGTTTTCTACTTGATAATCGCTAGAAAAAATGCATATAAAATTACGTTACTATTGTACTCGTAATAACAATATAATGTTTATTTGATAAACGCGCGTAAAAGTAATATCTACACATTATTATTATTATTATTATTATTATTATTATAGTTATCGCGAGAAATTCCCTACGAGACGAAGACAAAGAAAATAAAATACCGTATAAACACGACGTACCGACCATAACGCAATACGATTTTCATAAAGCGATATTGCAATATTTATAAATATCACGATTATGAATTCTTTTATTATAATTTTTTCACTTCTTCAAATATTTATATAACACGAGTGCATGGTACCACATTATATCATACGGGTTATAAAATATATGATGCATGTTTTGTTTGCGAGACAGAATGCTACCGTGTTTTATAATGTGCAAATATTATATACGCGCATATACCTCTACACCTACTTCGTCGGTACGTCGTGTTCTATATTTCCGAGTCGAACACACGGCGCGGCGGCGTGTAGACCATAAATATAAGATTTTCAATATATCGTTTTGAAAACGACATTTGAATCGAAACACGTTTATCGAGCGTAAAAACATTAACAATTTATGCAATTATATAAATTGTATTTATGACCAATATGGATGCTGTTTGAACACACAATACACACTGAAAATCCAATTATTATAAACTTTATAATCATCGTTTTACGTCCGGATTCTACTGGATTTATTATTTAATTATTTCACAAAATGGCTTTTAACTGGATACTTCGAATTGATATATTATATTATCGTTTAAAACGGTATCACATATTATAATAATAATTATCTATTATCTATTTTATATAAAAGAACAGGCCTTTTTTATGATCCCGTTTTGTGACGGCGCTATTTAACATTTTTTCGATTTTTTTTTTTTACAGAGTTATTCCAAATACCTTCCCGAGTGTCACCACGTCGCCCGATTTTCAAAATTATACCCCTACCGGAGTTAATAGGGGTAAAAGGGGTAAAAATGAAAAAATAAATAAAAAGTTATACTGCGAACGGGCGAAGCCGGGTAATTCAGCTATACTGTATGTTATTCAAATCGAAAATCGCGCGTGATAATTGTAAAATAATCAAGTTGTTAATCGTGTTTTCGTCATCGCTATTGCTTCAAAACGAAGCGGGTATATGTGGATGAAGTGGCGTGGTTGAAGTGTTTAAATACTTCGAGAAAAATATATCGAGAAATAGCCATCGCCGTAATTATAAACGTTTTAGAACCCAGTCATATTCCTGATTACTAAATAGTTTACGTGGATTTTTATTTTAGAAAAATGGCTAGTAAATATAAGTCAGTTCCTGAAAATACTAATAAAACTATTTATGTTTCGCGGGTGCAAGGGGCATTTAAAAAATGTGCGAAACGGATGACTATTTACTAATTTTATCGTAACGATCAGAAACTCACGTGATTTTACTAGTGCGACATATTCGTATTGCCATCACTGTTGTAATTGTGTTCTTTATTTCTTTTTTTCCATAATCCACTCGTCAATATAATCGTGTTCAATGCGATGTTCAGTGTTATAGTTTTATTTGTGTATCGTATGTTAATATATTGTACGATTATCCTTTTTTTTTTTTTGGTATGCAGGAACACCTCTCCTGTAACAAAAAACACCGTGAAATATTATACGTTCGATAATTATTATTACTCGTAAACATTAGAAAAAAAAAGAAACAAAAAACTTCACCTCGTTCCGAGAATCGACTAATTTCCCATCGGGTCACGATTATAAAGACATTATGATGCAACGACACGCGTCTCTTCGGTTGTTCGACGACAAAGCGCGTGCGTTTCGTTTTTCCACATTGTTTGTTCGGTAAAGTTTTTCTGTTTAACACGGCCAAAGACTAAACACGTATCACGCGTAGTAGTTTTAACGGGACAACACTCGACGGTATAGATTCGATTGCGAAAATCGACTTGCGAATCCAAAGGATTGTAAACGCTTGTCCTAGCCGAATATTTACGCGGCGGTAGGAAACGAGCGATCGTTTTGCATTGTTCATGTCGTAATTTAAAAGCCGTTGCGCAAAATATTCGACACAAAGGAATTCCTCCGACCTGTGCGCGATGAATATATTATTTTTCAGAGGACCAAACGTCGCCGATAATGTTCAATGCACAGCGCGGAGGCACGCGTGTCGATAAATACGTTTTAATAGTTTCTTACAGACGAATAACGAACGGCTAATAGAAAATTACCGAGTTTTGAGCATTTGACGGCGTCGTAAAATGTTGTCGTCGGGTATCGTATCGAAACGCCGCCGCCGGGGAGTTGGCCGTAAAATAGCGGACGATGGAATTTTTCAGTAAATACGTTATCGTATAGGTACCTCTAACCGAGGTAACCTATTGGGTTACGGTCGACGTTCGAGTTATTAGGGACAAACTCGTATAAATATTATGATATTACATCGTACACCGGAATTTTATGCGCCATAAAGAAGTCACCGCGCATATGATATTCAAAAGTAATATTGATCGACGCACATAATATTATGGTTATTATAAGCGTCGGTCGGTATTTAAGACGCGGATTGAAACGCACAAAAACGATAGCGAACAAGCCGTAATAAAAACGGTTGAAAGTAGCATTCGGGGGAAAATATTTAAAAAAATAATGTGATTTCATCGCACAATTATTGCGCCAAAGGATTTTATACATTGTTCGAGAACGTATCGCGTTTTTTTTACGTATGCCTGAAAACGCAGACGCGATATTTCAACGCGGTTTGGTCCCGAGCCGGGCGGCGGCGGGATAGCGGGAAAATGACTGCTCGTATAATTATTGCTCGTTGAAAATTAAAATGTCTTCGAAAATTATTGCCGTGGTTGTATAACCGTTTGAGATTAACGAGCCGACTGTTTCGCGTGAAACGTGTACTCGTTGTTAACAAATTTATCTCACTAATTTGATGACCGATTCACCGTAATTTATGACGATCGTATCGAAAACGCGCGGCCAGTAAAAATTACCATTTTACGTTGCGAGTAAAATAATACCTATAGTATCTTACACTACAAATCAGTATGTTAGTTCTCTTCGTTTAGCCCGCTTTTGATACCAAGAAAAATACATCGGTACGAAAATCACGTGTTTTTCGCATAACATAAGAAAAGAGTCCGAAAATTAAGGAAACCCAGTGCGTTTAACATTTTTCACCGAAGAATTAATAACGATAAAGGTCGGATATTTCAAAGCTTTCCCGGGCCCCCGAGGATTCTCACATCGAAATAGCAATAATAATCATTTTTAATCATTTAATAAATCGTGCCGATGCACGATTTCATCTCGAAACGCACACACACTATAGAAATCGTGCGATTTCTTAACATTCGCTGTTGCGGTCAAAAGTCATAAATAATTTTACGTTCGTTTGATTTCGAAATTACTTAAGGCGCGTATCTACGTCGATCGACACAAAGACCGAGTAACGCGCTTTTTTCGAATTATTATTTCATATGATTTTAGAGTCTGAGTGATATTCATGAGTATTTCGGCGATCGTGCATCATTAATAACGCGTAAATCACGAACACTGTATACAGCGACTATTATACAATTAGGTATTATAGAGACCAGTTCCACAAGAAACGGTCACGGGGGGGTGGGGGGTGGCGTCGGACCGAAAAAAAACCCGAAATCTTTGTTTGGCAGGCGATCGGCGGCGACGACGGTTTCAAAGTGAATCCGAATTCGATTAATCTCGAAATTACGTCAAACAGGTCATTACTACGGAATATCAACGGGGAAAATTAGGAAAATATGTGTCGTTCTCAGGAATCGACGAGTGACGTCGTTTATCATACGTTTATCCATTGTTCATCTATAAACTTACTCTGCGACAAGTGACAACGTTTCTAAATACAGTATAATATAAATCTTCTTCCGACGACAGAGAGAGAGAGAGAGAGAGAGAGAAAGAGAGAAAACAACAAACGTCAATATTATGGCAATGTTTTATTTTTTATTTTTTTTTTATGATCAACGAAATATTATAGAGACGATTGCTGCTTTTTTCTCCGATCAACAGATAGAAGCGATTAATTACAGAATTTCGCGTCCGATATCGACTCGCAGACGTCAAACGGGTCAACGGGATTCCACTGCAGTCGGACACAATAATATATCATTTCGAAACGACACCATCGACGCGACTATTACCGCCACCGCTGCGGCCAACTTTTCCGGACATAATTCAATAAATCAAAAGGAAAACGTTGCCCAAAAACGTTGAACGTCTTTTCAAAACGTTCCGCGCGTGTTGCTCAAAACACGGTGGCGTTTCGTCGCGCGTCTGGTGCACGACCGTTTGAGCGAATCGTCGCGAATAAACCCGACGTTGGCCCGGAGTAAACGTAAAAACGACGGAAACGCGCGCACGAGGTGACGAAGGCAAAACAATCCAATCCCAGAGACTCGCGTTTCGTTTTTCTCCGCGGAAGATAAAACCCCGCGTTGTCGTTCGTAATATTATAAACTCCTCTCGGTAATGCGCGCGCGCTCGTATTCGTTCTCAGACAAATTACATTGTTTGTATTATTATTTACACTTTTAATTTTAAAATTCGTAATTTTATAATACGCATAATGTAAGCCGGTATTTCCAAGATGTTTTCATTGGTCATTCGGTAAATTATTAATTTTCTTGTGGAAAGCTTTTGTGTGTTTTTTTTTTTTCAAAACCAACTATTGCGATTGTTTTATAAACGTGGCGCGACGGAAAAAGAAAATAAAAACGTATAAAACATTTTTAGATTTCGTTTTACGGTTTCATAATCAATATCGAATCTTCTAATCCCTTGGAGCGCGTCCAAACGGTGGTGTATTTAATGAAATATTATTTCACGAGTTATGTCGTTTCGTTGTCGTTACAGACGGTATTGTTGTTTCCGCACTCGTTTGGCACCGGTTTTCGAAAGATTTCAGTCGTTTTCTTTCGCCCATGACTTGTTTCGAATAAATTAAAACAGTGTTTACGGCTTAAGATGATTAATCGATTGACGCAATAACTATTTTAACGCTTGAAAATTATAATTTCGTAAATAAAAATAGTTTTATTTAATTGTAAACAACGTGACGGTGTTATTATATCAGACCATAAGTTCTTTTAGATTTATTTTTTACCGTAAAAAAAGAAAAAAAAGGCGTTCACTTATAGCCGACTCTAAAATACAAATGGTTTGACGGGTAGTTTCGAAACCGACCGCAATATTCCGTCAAAACATCGACGACCACATATAGTTTTGTTAATCAATTTCGATATTTTATAAAATAAAAATATGATTTCGAAAATAGACGTCTCGTTAATACGAGATAAAACGTCAAAGCTTGTGCGACGCCACAATGAAATACCACGTAATATTCGATAAGTCATATGAAATTGTATTGAAATAAATATTTTATAAAGGAATCGAAATCCTTCCGAAAAGAACGAGAGTAACTTTACTTAAAATTAAATAAAAAATATATAAATATTATATTCGTTCAATCGTTGTTTGAAAAAGAAAAATATTTACTGTTATAGTGTATCAAACCGTTTTGAAATTAAAAATCCATAACGATTAATTCATGAAACGAGGCCAACTAGACGGGATGGTAATAATATAATCGTCGAAATACTCGCGCGATATGAAAATAATAATATTATACGCGTGTGTAAAATATGTTACACAATATAATCGGTTTCGGCAATTGTCGATTTATCACGTGCGTCGAACTTGATAAAAATCGTTTTAAAAATAGCTACTCGCCCAGTGATTAAAAAAGGAAAGGAAACGGAGTTCTCCTTCTTATTTAAGATACGATTATGCGTCATATTTTATTTAAGTCTCCAAAGTCCGGGGGGACGCAATAGTCACAATAAGATACAATACTTTATATTATCAGCGTTTCTCAAACGGTGGGTCGCGAGTCAATTTTTGGAGAGTCGCGAGAAGTTTTTTTAACTATACAAATTGTAAGAAATTATGTTTTTTTTAAATTGTTTAGACTATAGACTTAAAATTTTATTATTATAAATCAGTAGCAAAGAGATAATAACGATAAAAAAATTTTGTTTTTAGAAACTACTTTTTTATTCTGTAAATGTAATGGGGGTCGCGATAAATTTTTGGTAGAAAATTTGGGTCGTGGTCTTAAAAAGATTGAGAATCACTGCAGTCTCGTATATTATGATTATATGAAATTTATTATCGATTAATTTGAAAAAAAAAATGGAAAAAATAAATAAAACTTCGAAGAAAAAAAGTATAACGAGTCGTATGAGAAATGTACGTCGGAGGGGAGGGTTTAATTTAATTGACGCAGTATCTAATTACATATATTATAGATTCCGGGCGCCCGGGCGCTCGTGTAAATAACACCATACATTGTACAAAGGCCGTCCGTTTAAACATGCCCATAGAAACCCTACCTGACAACCAGACACATTTGGTAACTTTAAAACTAACGCGACATCGATAACGACTGTGATAGACAATTAATAAATCATATTAAAATATTACTTGGTATGTTATTGTTTTTCGGCGGTACCCGCGGTGTACTTTAACGAGTTATAAAATATATTAGGTAAGTCGATAAGTTATAGTATTTTACGAAGTATCGATAGAATTAAAATTACAGTTATCTAAACCATATTTTATAATTAATCTCAGAGATAAGTTTGTTCGGTGGCGCACATTTGGGAAAAACTAACGGGGGAGCAAAATGTTTCGGGAAAAAAAACCTTCAGAAAATAAATGAATAATTAACCCATTTTCAATCGAATAAGAGATTAAGAGCGTGCCTATTTTAAAACTGTAAAATGACTCGTATAACTTGTTTTAACTGGTAATTATAGGTACTATAGTTACGGATAAATAGTTAATAATAATAGACAAAATTAAAAAAATGAATAGGCATTTTTGTATATATATAATTTAATTGAATCGATTAAAAGATATTTTTGAAAAAAAAAATGAGTTTGATGGAAATGTTTACGAATCGTTACGAAAAGAATAAAAAAAAAAAAGAGAAGTTATACCATTATAATTAGGCACCTACTAATAATTGATCCGTTCGATTGTTATACGTTTCCGGTGCGAAAATCACGATTTTTTTTTTTTTATAGGGTAGCGAAAATATGATTTAGTTTGTGAACTACCCTTGGCTACCACCTTTAGGCACCTACGGGTCCCACTACCCATCTATAGAGTGTAAATAAATATAATCGGTATTACTTACGGCCTGTCGTCGGTGGGTCGCTGTCGAGAGGTTCGGTGTTCGTATTGACTTGTGAAATAAAGTAAGGATGTAGGATGTAAGGATGTAAGGTAGTATAGGATGAAAAAGTCACTCGAAAAAAAAAAAACGGTTGAAATCGAAAGAAAAAAAAAATTTAAAGTCACTATTGAAAAAATGTCGACGAGTTAAATAATAAAAAATTAACGAAATTATTCACACTGTCGCGGAGAAAAATTAAAACCGCGATGTCCAAAAAAAAAAAAACCGGAGAACTTTCCGAACCGCTGTTCGACGCTAGACTGATCGCGGCGCACACTCCGCATTGACGAGCTGTTGTGTGTTTTCGCAATCGGTTTGGTTGCGCGCGACGCTCGGCCGTCGTTGCATGGGCGGGGCGAGCAGCTCGGCTCACATTGGCCGTGTAACCCACGCAGACACACTTGTTGTTGTCATTACTATATTATCGCACGATTATTATGCAATATTGTTACATCATCGTCGTCATTATTTCCACGATTACATAATAATCGTTACCTTTGTTCAAACCGAACTGACGTGAACTTTGACTTGTTCCGATTTCACGCAAACACACTTACATAAGTAGTAATTAGTGTCATTACTATTATTATTGTTACATAATTAAATGCATTCATAACGAACTATCTCATATCGTTATAATTACGTACCCTTACTATATATCTACTGATAACCGATCGGTTCGATTGTTATACGTTTCCGGGGTAAAAATCACGTTTCTTTATTTCCGGGGTGGCAAAAATATGATTTGACTACCTCTAAGCTTTCCTCCTTCGCTACCCTCTATCTGCACGCCTATGAGTTTGTTGTCGTGTTGGTGAACCAATTAAAACTGAAAAAAGAAAAAAAAAACAATTTTAAATTAAAATAAACTATTTATTTTTTTGACGTCACTATGTACGTATTGACGTTTTATTTTTACTGAGCCAGGCATAACGCGTATAAGATTAATTTTCTTGGGAGGAAATATTTTGTATTACACCCCACGAACTCGCAAAGTTCGCACTCGGGACCGCCCGCCGACGATGTATCGACTGATATATTCCGCCACGGAATATAATATTGTAAAATAGTTTTACCACACGAGTAGGATTTCAAAGTCGCCGTCACCTGTCGAGATTAAAATCCGTTTCGCGTTAACCGTGTTCCTGAGGACGCGCTCCGGCATATAAATCTCCAAGTAAGTTACCGACGATATTATTAAAAACGACCGGGTGCTCCTCCGACGAAATATATGTACATCGTACGCGTAAAGTTTCGCCGCCGGATTCGTGTGCGTTTTATGAGAATAACTCGGACCCGGGGTTATCGCGTCCCGGTCGATCGCGCGGCGTTCATTATTATCGTATTGGAAATCAAACTTTGGTCTCGGCGCGCGCGGTATATATGGGTGGTGGTGGTGGTGGTTTTCGAGCAAACAACTCGAGGAGAAAGTCAACCGTAACTACCTGAATTATACGGAACGGGCGGATTAAACATTTGGGCGCGTAAGTCCGGCCGGCATCCTGCGCATTCGGCGTGTATACGTCACGTGTCTCGCTGCGAATGCGCCGAATAATCTCTGTACATAATACTCGCAACAATAATCATAATTTGTAACCGCCATTTGGTCGGCGTCGTAATAATTATCATACCGACTCGGGGGGTGAGAATTTAAGATCTAGTATTTAGGATCTTTTACGAAAAAGAAAAAAATCTAAGAAAACTCGACGATTTAAATGTTTATAAATAGTAGAAAATTCAATATTTTACGAAAATTATACCGTCTTATAAAAAACGGTGATTTAAGTATGCGGTAAAAATGTCAAGTCCTTATGATTAGATATTATTTTTACCAGTTTGCCGAAAATTGAACCCAATTTTTTTCGTTTTTTTTTTTTTTTGGAAATTTTCTTCATTTTTTCGTAATTATTTATTTTAAAACTACTTGTATACGTAATGCACCACCAAGACGTGATTTACAACCAGTTAAGTTGAAAATTAGACAATTTTTTTATGGCGTCCATCAACAACAGAACAGGAAAAAACACATTTCGATAAAACCGATATATCCATCGTTTCACTCGGAATCTAAAATTAGGTTCTGGAGGAAAAGGCGATCGTTGTCCTTATCGCCCCCTTTTAAAACCGCTGGTCGATGACTTCAATTTGATATTACACGTTTTTGCTTTTTCTCACCGCCGTAATAAGATCCACAGTCTCTGTCTAGTTTCTTTTTCCATATTTCTAACATTTAAGATAAAATACATTATGAAATTATTTTCGATATGAACGCGGTAATATAATGAGCAATACGATATGCACAACAGTTCACTGCGGCAATCGGATTAAAAATATTTAACCGGAAATATTTATGTAAACAAAAACAATTTTAGTATAATTTATCCGAAATTATGGTAATCCACATTGTAGTTTAAAAATATTTACATACGACTGCTAAGTTTTTCGCGTTAACACAAACGTTAAATTATTTTGAAATGAGAAAAAAAGGAAAATCGTACATTTTTTCTTTGTGCGCCGAAGTTTTCGCCGCCGCGCCGTCGTACGATACGAATCCGTTTTAGATTTCTATCGGAACGAAGAAGAAAAAGAAGAAAAACGTTTACGACGTTTTCACTGGAAACCGAAAACTAAATAAATTGACACAGTTTTTAGTCAAAAATATAATATTTATTCATTCAATAGACCGACGTTTTCAATCATATTTCATAAAGAGGACACAACATGTTTCAGAATTTTTTTTCATTTATTTTATTTTGAAACTTCTAACATTCGCGCGACGTCGAAAATCGTCAACTGGTAATCAAAAGTTTTATAGAATATATATATTTTTACTCGGAAATTATCTTTCATGTAGTTTTTTTATTTATTTATTTACACAGCACGTGGTACATGTTTTGAGTTTGAAGCAAGCTCGAAGTATTTCCAATACGACCAATAGCTTTTTTACGAAACACTCGGAACCACGAGATTCTATACGATGTCGTATTGGTCGAAATCTCATAAAGGTGAAAAAAAAAAAACCACTAATTTATAAACTCGAGCGAAAAATAAACAAAAACGTTAGAGCCATTAAAAACCTAAATGTATCTGTTTAGGTACCGAGGTACCAGAAAATCATATTTTATTTGTTTTCCTCCTTGACGATCATCGGTCGCGCAATAATAAATTGACGCGATAATAATAATTCACGTGGACGAGAACTCGGAGGAACCGTCGAAACACGCGCACGGTCGTCGATTTGATTAATATTTAATCGCACGTTTTCGGTTTATTTTGTGTCAAAGCCATTGTTTCGCTATTATTTAAAACGCGGACGGACATAAAAACCGTACAGCCGATAGAATTCTAAATTAATCATCCTTAACGTGCGTCCATCGCCGTTTTAGCCGTAAACAACGACGGCCGGCGAAATCGATACGATACGAAAAAGCAATAACAACGATTGTAAGGGCGACGACGACGACGACGACGTAGATAATATAACGTTTTAAATTTAAAACTAATGTCGCCATTCAGACCGGGGAGATATTCGATCGTGCGCGTCGAAAGCGAATCGAATGTTTTTTTTTTTTATTTTATATTTATATAACATTACAGTCGAGGAATGCGTCGGAGTGTTTATTTTTTATTTTTTTATGAAAACGTTATACTTTACTACGGCGGCAGTCGATAAAAACGATACGAATCGTTTCTGCATCGTTTTCCGTTTTGTTTACTGCGGTTTATAATCTTTTGCGCTGAAGTATGCGACGTCTTTAAATCGAAACCGTCATTTCGGTTTTCGAACGAGGCATGAAATCATCTCGAGATTGCTACCGAGAACGTTCTTCGCCGGGTCGATTATATTATGTTCAGGTCGTACCGAATCCTCTCCCTCGGGGCTCGATTCAGGCATTTTTAGGCCCAAGGCGAGCTGAAAAATATGGCTCCCTATTAATTAATCATTCCGACTTTTCACAAATGAACTACAATTTTTAGTAGTCACTACTAACTTCGCATATTTTATAATTAATTATTAAACGTATTATAAAACAATGAGAACAAAATTAATTAAATTATTTCGTATTATTAATTTTAAACAATAAATGTAAAAATGTACTCGTATGTATTTACGAATATTTTATTGTTTATTTACAAACGATTGTATAAAAGTTTGTTTGAGTTTATCGATGAAAGTTTATTTATTATATTATCAAAGTTCGAAGTAGTGGCAGTAAGTTCATTTTCTATTGAAAGTAATGTTCGATTGCCGTTGTGTTTTTCGTGTCGATCCAGTTTTAATTTTTGCCGAGAACGCAAAATGGACTCATCATTATCACATTTAAAACATTCGATTCGTAAAAATATTCCCAACAAAGTTTCAATACGTTTGGAAGTGCACGATAAAAACATACAATTCGTAACCGATTTCGATGAATGCGTTTGCAGTAGATATACGTTTCAACGGATTCGTTCATACGCTCGAGACTGAATGAATTCGTAAAACAATCGTCTACTTCGATCTAATTTTATTTGCGGACGATATTATTGACTGCGAAATTACACCGAAGAGTAACTGTTTTTTGATTTTTTCAAAAATCATTGTTTAGGCACTATACGACCGATAAAAAAAAAAAAAAATGTTGCATTATCCTATAATAGCAGAGTTACCGGTCGTACCTAATGTGAAACATGACACTGTCTCCCCTCGATAGCCTCTCGCACTATAAATTTCGAGCTGTAATGTCTTACGCCGTATATCCGTAATGCCAGGAATATAATCAACAGGGTTATCGATTAAATGCTGGGGACAATAGCGCCACGCGTGTTTGAAAACGACAATATTATTCAACTAGCATTATCGTGTTTTTGACAATAATTCCGCGGTGTTTTTCCCTCGGGGGAGTAGGCGGCGAGAGAGGCAGCCGGATCCGCCCGAGAGAATTTTCGCCACCTATATTCGAATATTTTCAATTTTGCAATCAAAATAGTTTGTCCGAAGGCTTATCGAGTCGACGATGATGAA
Source organism: Drepanosiphum platanoidis (assembly GCA_948098885.1). Classification (NCBI taxonomy): domain Eukaryota; kingdom Metazoa; phylum Arthropoda; class Insecta; order Hemiptera; family Aphididae; genus Drepanosiphum; species Drepanosiphum platanoidis. The sequence continues at coordinate 11,231,343 of OX402530.1, read as the reverse complement.
GTAATAAAAGTTTTCAAAACATTAAACCCTAACGTCGAACGGAACATTAATCAAACGTATTTTCGAAGTATTTATCATTTTCCGAGGCATTGTTGTTGTTGTTGTTGTTGTTGTTACCGTAAAAGCGTTTTGTTTTCCCGAACGAATTTTTCTCGATTTTTATTAGAACGGATGTTGCGTTCTTGAATTTCACCACGACGACGACCGACGGATCGATGAGTTTTTCGAGGAAACGGAAGAAACGAAAAACGTGTTTTTACGCGTACACGCGATACGACTTTTCGTCAGGATGAATTTGCGAATTATCGCCTTCTTCGCCGCCGCCGTCCGGGCCCGCGCCCACGCTCGCGGCGGTTTTAGTTTCGTCGGCGAAACGAAAGTTCAAAGTCTTTGCGCGTCCCACTCGCTCGCCAACGAAAAGGCACGTCACCTTTGTGGATTATCGTGATTCATAGCGCGTCTGATATACGTAATATCGTATTCGCGGACGACACTAAAACGGCGGCGGCTCAGACCGACGAAATATCTCTCGTCTCGCCGGACGCGACGACGTCGGAAACAATTAAAACGCGAACACGCCCCGCGCGTTCAATTATTTATTACAATAACAACGCGACACGCCATCTCATATTATATAATAATAATATTATACATAGTTACGCGTGCGCACGATCGTCGTAAACGTCATCCGTCTAGTGTTTGTTTTCCGCTGTCTCCGCGCGCGCGCGCGCGCGCCGCACCGGTCGGCGGACCGTTATTACACCACGGCGCCGCACAGCAACGTAATATAATACGACAACAACAATAATAATGCAACGTTATTTCGTCGTAAACGTCGCGCACGCACACGTCGCATTCGGGGGATCCCCGTTCGGAATAACAAAAACCGTAATAATAGTAATATATTATGCGATATTACGATCGTCGTCTCGTTCGCGATGTTCCCCGTTCGTTCTCGACCGGATCTCCGCCCTGCCAGTTTCCACGAAAAACAACGAAATTACGGCGAAACGTGTCTACCGGCGGCGTTTTCTTCTTTCACGTATCCTTCGTCCACGAGCCTCGCCTCGCGCGCCCGACGTCCGGCTCGTCGTACTTATGACCGCAAATCGATGAAACGATTTGTTTGTTTCGTTATTATATTGGTTTTTTTCCTTCTGTCGAATACGATTTTCAAACACTTTGACGCGTCGAGAAACGAAACGTATCTGTTAACACGGTTTTAGCGAATTTATTTCATTATTTAGCGGACGTCACTCGGACCCGGGCTCGATACGCAAACAATTATCATTATTCTCATTGTTCTCGGATAAAAATTGATATCCGAAAAAGCATTCAGAGTGATTCTCGTGTTAAAACCATAGAGAGGTTTCATATTTCAAAAAACCACTTCGGACCTCCCGGTGATCCGGGAAGACACTCGGGATGACGACACTGACATTCCCGAGACCCGGCTGAATATCTATGTTCAATTTGAAATAAATCGGACGTGTAGTTTGCACGGTATCGCGCGTGCCAAAAAAAGCGACATTTGATTTTAATTCATAACAAGGAGATATACGTATACCATCGATAGGATTTTCGCCGAGAGGTGGCGCTGAGACTCGGTCTGTTCGTCTCGGACGCACTTCTCGTCGATACGCCCTTTTTACGAGGAAAATATTACAATGTCAATTTGACGGCGAATAGTGCCACGGGGGATATCAACAATATACCCTGCACGAGAACTCGTTTCCGGCATGTGTATGGTGATGCGTAAGTGCTTACCGGCGTATATTTTCCGTATCCGAACATCAAGCACGACGTTTTATCGGGACGATTGCTGCTGCTGCTGCTCATTCTAATATCAAAGTGAAACGAAAACGATATTCGTCGGGTCACACGCGACGCGCCATCGCAGTAGGAATACGTATTATTTCGCGTTTCAGAAAATACCTGTTTCCAATGAATAATACGGATGTATTATTGACAGACCGAACTACAGTTTGGCAGCTTCTACGTATTCGCATCGTTGGCGGAACGTTCGTTTTGGATTCGTATCGCCGTCATGTTATTAACGATTATTACTTTCCACGTCGCGTCTGTTATTCCGTATTCCCGAAACAAAACGCAAGCCACACGGGGGGAGGGGGGTCATTTATTCCCGACGGCGGCGGTGCGAATGATTTTCGATACTGGAAAATAAACCGTCAGGTATATAATATCGGCGAGCCGAGTGCGGCTTTTTACTATACACACCGACAGACAGGTACCGCGTAAAACGTTGAATAGGTAAGAGAAAAATGGTAAAATGTTACTGCATAATATGAATCGTGTGAACGAAACGGAAAAGGGCAAACGCGTTTTGAATGGAAAATGTGGCACGCTATACATTACGTATACGTACGTATGTGCGCGCGTGTATGGAGTAAATGGTAACCCCGCTGAGCTAAACATTAAGAAAACGCCGTAGACGTTGAATCACTTTGCGAATTAATTTCATTTCCAAAAATAAAACAACATCGCGCGCGACGGTCGAGTAGAAATTAAACGTCATTTATATTATAGTCGGTTCGAACTCGAATAATTTTAAATTAAAAAGAGTCTTAACAAAAGTAATAATAATTACACGCGCGCGCGCGCGCGCACACACACACGCGCGATACCAGTTCGCCGTGTTTTTATTTCTTTTCGAAAACGATATAGGATTTCCGGCGCAGTTGTAATTATTTTCAAACTTGCGGAAATCGCACACGTAGTACAATGCAGTATGTTTTATTAAAAAAGATTTGGCGCTCGAATCAGCACATAAAAAGACGTATTTTTTCGCGTGCAAATAATATAAACGCCGCCGCCGCCGACGACTGTGCATCCCCAAGTACGGCGTTATTATTCAAATGAATTTCAATAATTTTAATAATATTTGCGCCGTTCGTTTCCGAAAACTTTTAAGACTTTGCGCGCAAAAACGTCGTGGAAAATTATGTAAACCGTATGGTAATGTTCGAATGTTTGCGAAACAATCAAAACATAATGGTATATCGCGAGGAGGAACCGAACGACGAGGCGGACGCGCGCGTTTGTTGGAGTTCAGCGAAAAGGCGTTTTTCATCGAAAAACGACAAAACCGAATAATTGATTTAACCGACTTGTATTGTAACGGTGCGCCGCGGACGGCGATGACAAACACTTCAAACAACACATATAACGCGGACGGTTTACAGACAACGGTTATGGCCGTATGAACTCTCTCGCTCGCAGCAGCAGCAGCAGCAGTAAAAGGAAAATTATCGTGCGACGCCGGCGGAAAGTTTATGGTTTATACGGAAAACGCAACACTGGCAACGCGCAGGGTCGGTCAGGAGAGTTAGAGCGCAGTTTCACGACATATAGGTACTCTTGTCTTGTAGTTATATCCTGTGAGGAATTCGAACGCGTATAGTTTTCTGGGATTTCAGATGTACCTACATAAATCACCGTTTGATTTACAGCGAACATCGTTCGCACGTATACCGTCTATTCTGCGGTATCGTTGGCCTATTTTAATTACGGGACAGCGCCGTTCGATAACGCGCGCGTAACTATAGTATAGGTTATTATTATATTGCGCGTGTTACTTTAAACGCGAATATAAACATCGATATTTGCATTTTGATGAAAAGTGGTAACAACAATAACCTCGCAACATAATACCTTTTTTACTTCTTTTTTTTTTTTCTTTTTTGTTTCATTAATCTTCGTCGAACCTTTTTGTGCCACACGAAGAAATCGAAGAGAAATTAAAAAAAAGTGAAAAAAAGTGGAAAAAAAAAGTGTAAAAAGTGTTCGAATGAAAATATATCTCGCGGATTTTATTCGGCGCGTGACTAAAACATTAATGTTATACTTTGAAACGTCAATAGTATTATAGTACGCTGCGATTTTATTTTAAAACACGTCATATAATTTTTGACGGATTCGACGTACAGACTATAAGTACGAAACGAATAAAAATTTATTGAAATTTAGTGGTTATTTATTTTTTTTTAATTCGCTGGGGGAAAAAAAACGAGATCATGGTTACGTACTCGAAAACGGACTCCCGCACTTGAAATTAAATTCTCTCTTTACTGTTGTACGCCTGTCGTTCGGTCGTCTGGTGACTTTTGGCTCGTATCCGTTATCCGATACGGCATCTGAAACAAATACTAGTCCGTTCGGGTTAAAAATCAAATTCTAAACTAATAACAATGGCCGCAGAAAGTGGCGCTCGAGCGCAGGATTTGTTCGAAGGAGGGAGGGTGGACCTTGGAAATAAGAGTTCAATAACACGCGCAGGTCGAAACGTTTGTTGCAGTGTTTTTGAATTTTTTTAACTTTTTTTTAAAAATAAAATCGTTAATTTATTAAATAATTGTATTTTACATTCACTTGTACGAGTTATTGGTGTTTTTTTTTTTTTTATTTATTTATCGATTTATACGGACCCGAGTCTTTTTACATAACCTCGCGTGTATACTATAAATATCATTAATTTACATTTACACATTGATACGAAAAAATAAAACTACTCTCGACTAAAACATTTTAATAAGAAAGGGGGATAAAACGAGGAAAAAAGAGAATGGCTAAAAATAAAATCAAAATTATTGAAATTGTCGACAATCGTTGGACATATAATTTGTTTTGGAAGGAGCGAGAGAGAATAGAGATTGTTATTATTATTTCTTGTATTGGAGTAATTTATTTTAAAGCGAACAAGGGGAAAGGAGCTCGGGGCAATCGATGTCATCCGAAAGTAAATTATAAAGTTCCTTTGATAGTACAATATCGCGTGCGCCGTTCTTTAAGTATGGATAGATTAATAATTCTTAGAACTAGTTATTATTATAATATATATTTGAAGTTTACGCGATGAGACGAGAGAAAAAAAAACTCGAGACAACGTCGTCGCGGGACCCGTCGACACGTGGAAACTACGGTCGTCGTAAAAACCGTTAAAAGTGAACAAAAACAATTTATATTCAAATGCAATTATTAATAATCAATGCTAATGATTTAAAACGCGTAAATATGTTAATATGTACGTGGACGAAGAAAAAACATTGGGGTTTTTCTAACCCCCGAACCTCCCTCTCATTTCTCGAGAACGCGAAAACCCTTTTATCCTAATAATAAATTATATGTTATATATTTCGGTTGTTTTAAACGTAGACATTATTTTCGGTCGAAAGAGTGAAAAAAAAAAAAAAACAATTTGTCATTAACGCACGTGTGGTACAACAATGCAATTGAAATTTTAACAAATATCGAACCGCTTTAAAACGTTGTATTGTTTAACGGTATTATTAATTTATGTCTGACAATGAAAACACCGTTGTAATTGTACCCGAAATGTTACAAACAAACGAACACTGGCAAATATTTGTTCGTTGAAACATAAAATACGAAGGGTTTTTAAACCGTCCATTGTGGGATTGTCTCAATTGAATACATATTTGAAGTTATTATGATGGGAAGACAGACAATATATGTATAACACATATACGTATGCACACGGAGAAAACTTATTGTTTTTAATTTCGAGCGAAGTCAGAAATCTTCTTTTTTCGATAATGTGTGTTTTCGTTCTATTCCTGTAAGTTTTCCGTGTTGAAAAAGTGCTCCAAAAGTTTCACGTTGACCCTTGATAGATTTTTCATCGGACACAAATGGTACTTTAAAAGGTCATTTTTAGAATTCACAAGTAGTTTTTTCCGAAACCGAAATTTCAGACTACCACACGGGGAGTTCACCCGTAAATTGCCGGTAATACACGGAGATCTGTACGTACTTCGAACTTTTGGGCGGATGGTGTTTGCATTGTTTCCGAGATTTTCAACGATTCCGATTTATAATGTCATTTTACGACTGTGTTTTCACCTAATCGTCACGTGTCTTAAAAACGTTTTCTAGGTATAGTAAAATTATGCGTTTTGTCACAGAGGCAGTATACATTTTTGATAAAGGATGTTGAACAATGTTTAGAAAGGCAAAAAAGAATATCATAATTCTGGCGAAAATAGCAAAAAAACATACGGCTCATTACGCCGACCGCCGAGTAATGAGTATCGATTATATTAAAATGTACTATAATAATTAACCGTAGAGAAACGCGAAACAAATTCATTATACCCGTCGCACATTTTAGTGAAAAAATAACTCTCTCCTATACCTTTATTCGGCCGATATAATCTATCAGATATATAATATATAAACAGTGATGATATAATCATTAATAATATCACGTGTTATTAAATCACGCGCGACGCCGGTAGTTATCGATAACGGAATGTATATTCAAAAAGAAACGTCGTGTGCCAAACCGTTGGCCGGTTTTGAATTATCGCGCTGTTGGAAACTTACCAGTGCGTCGAATTAACAAGACGGAAAGTTATGGATTTAAAGGTTCATACACGTCTCGCGCGTGGCGGGCGGTTTGGCTCGGTCCCATATTCGTGTCGCGCGTATAATAACCTCGTAATACGGAGCTCCGGATACGTTTTGTGCGCGACGGGTTCACGGAGCGGTCTGAGAATTTAAATTCTCCCCGATTTGATTAAAGGGCACGCGCAAGACGCTTTTAATATATTATTTTCCCCTTTGACTCGGGGCATATGACGTTCAGACGAGACGTTTTTAGTATAATTAACGTAATGACGACTCTGGGGCCGCCGCCGCCGCCGCCGCCATACGCACAAGTCGCGGCGGCACTCCTTGTAATAGTAGAGGAGCAGTGTCGTTTTCCCTAAAAAAAGCCACGTCATTAGTATTTATTTTTTTATTTCTTTTTTTTTCCATGTGCATCGTCGACGCGCAATACGGACGTAACCGGTAACCACGGTTACTTCAAGACCGATCCGCGCGAGAGACACGAATAATAATAATACATCATTATATCCGAAGGTTGTACAATATTTTAATATTCATATATTATAAAAAGAGTAGGTGGGTAGAGAGGGAGAGAGGTGTACGTACCGTTTTTTTTCAGAATATTTTCATTTTACGCGTTCGGTTCAAACTTTCGAAACGTAATCCATCGTTACGCGCTCTGCGACGGCGGCGTAACAAATTATTAAACTTGTATTTCTTGGCGTGTGTTCGTCGGCAACGATATTATACGAACTCGGGACTTGATTTTTTCTCATAAACCGTTCATCGAAACGACCGTTATTCAGAAGAGTCGGTATAATCACACGGTGCCCTTTTCTCGTCGACTAACGAATCGTCACGCGTGTACAATTATCTCCTGGCAGCGGGAGTCTCGGGTGGAGAAGCGCAATCGGAACGACGACGCGGAAAAGCGCGAGAATTGTTCGCGCTGCGCCGAATAAAAATATAAACGTTGTCTGTCCGCTTTTAACCACATTCCCGCGACCCGCTCTGCGTTATTTAGTAATTGCACGCGCACACGTGTGCATGTGCAATTGCATTTCCGTTTTTCAGCATAGCCGTTTTATAGTAAATTGTCGTCGAATTTGGACGTAAAAGTTCGGGCGACGACACTGCAGCGCGAGATTCGAAGAAATATTCAGAACGCACAACAATAACGGAGTACATATTTTTTTTATTTTTTTTAAACGTCAATTAAAACTAATTGGAACGATTCGTCGCGGAGGAGCCCGGGGAAATCTCCCGGAAAACGTTTGTAATAATAATTATGGACCAATTATAATATAAACCGTATTGATTTTTCGGAACGGACAGAGTTTCGCGCGATTTCAATAAAATTTCACCGGTCCTCAACTGGTCGTCAACCAGTGACGCGATTTCAATAGGGATTACTAGTCGACTGCTTACCCGAAAACGTCCTCTTTTGATACAATCCTACATACCTTCTGTAAGAATTAGCGAGTGTCAGTAGCAGCGAGCGTTTCCCAGCACGGCCGCCGCCGCCGGAAACCGTCTCGAAAAGTTAATCACTTCTTATTGACACGCTTCAGACACGGCGTTTCTCTCCGTTCCTGCGATAAATTATTGTTCTTTAATATAATGTATACATATAATATGTCGTTGCATTATTAATCAATACATCGAGTCGTTTCGCTTATTTCAACGCCATTGATCATTGATTAAGCAACGCATTTGGACGGCAAAAACGAATAATAATATATCACCGTGGACGTTAGACAAGGCGGTTTTTATGAACACGACTCGCTCCGGTAACGCAGCGAGCCCATTACACGAATATAAGATGACGGTGAAATAAACTTATCAAAGCGTATCGAAGAGAGTTTACTTATTTAAGGTTTTTGTAGTAGTAGTGGTTGTATAAAAATTATTTCATATTAGGTTTCGGCGTCGAAACGTGTTTGTTTTCCGCAAAGGTACTTAATATTTAGTGACGGATTTATATCTTTTTAAAAACACGTATTTATTTGTCGCATAATCATTTCAAAATACATAAATAATCGGCATGATTTATTTCTGTGAATCTACAGTTAAAGACCTTTTGACGTTAATAATTTGATTTATATTGTATTTATGGAATATTCTACATTTTGTTATTTGGCATAAATTATTCCATTTATATTCAAACAACGTAAAATCCTAATATTTTTCAAACACTAAATAAGTAATATTAGAAAATTGACGATGATTTTGTATTAAAATAAATGTCGGTTGTTATACCTCAAAGTTGTAATAATTAAATATTTTAACAAAAAAAAAAGAAAAGAAAAATCTATCACTATATTATATTAATTTGTATCATTTTTTTTTTAAATGTTTGCACCGTACTTTATACGTATGAATATGAAAATTACTTACAATAAATTTTCATAACGGAAGAAAACGATTTGAATTTATTATCATTCTAATTGCTTTGTTTTCGAAGAGAAAAAATCCGTATCTCGTTCTAATGCATATTGTATTTTCATTTTTATCTACACAATTAAATGTACACATAATAATATCGTTCATCATATAGTAGTCCCATAAAGACAATAAAATACTGCAACTTATTGTAAAAAAAAAAAAAAAACAGTTATTAATTTCAAACTAAACGGCTTATTTATACCGTCCCAGTAGAATTATAAATATTATTATTGCAAATACTCACTTTATTGCGCTGACGTAGGCGTGCCGGTTTCGGATTCGTAACCAGAACACTAAATATTGGCTAAGTTTACGTGAAATCCCGGGATTTCGCGTTCGAATAAGTTAAGGATAAAACCCGTCTGACGTTCGGTCATATACCTAAAGTTCGTTTAAAATTTACAATCCTCCGGAACGTTAACTCGCAGCGCACACGAGCGTCACACACGAGCAAGCGGTTCGGCGTCGTTCTTTTCGAAAACAATTTTCAAATTGAGCTTGTCGTGCGATACGATTTAAACGGTTGCCCGATATTGATTTCGTTCGGTCCGTTCGTGGATTGAATGGATTGTGCTTTTATCGAATACGACAAAGATAATATTATAATGAAGAAATAATCAAGACGAGAGCATATTTTTTACCAATGAAAAATTGAACTGAAAGACGTAATACATTATGTGTTTGTGAAGGTTTCGTTTTAAACAAATTAAGTACTCTCGCATATTATTTTATCACGAATTGTCAGTTTTTTTTCCTTTCCATTGTTTATTGAAAGCCAAGTTCAGACGTCTGAAAAATGAGTACGTACAAGAAAATATCAGTTTTGTATCGAAAAAAAAAAAAATAAAAATATATTTTTTACCCTTACCGTGGTGTATAAAAAAAAAAAACAGCCACTTCGAATATTTTCTTTAGTCGTTGACGCTGGTTTTCAGTCGTGACGAACGTCTGCCTCTTAAACTGAATAATAACTCTGTATCAATTAAACCGTCCGAGAGATACTCGGGTACAACACTTGACAGAAGATTAACATTGTCTCGTCACACAAATCTCAAATGTAAGCAAGTCATAAGTCGTCTTCACTAACTAACAAATCCGAAATTAGCTGTTGTCCGAAGCTATTGAACGTGTAACTTTTCAAACTCATTGTTCGGATATTTATTTTTTTGTTATTTTTTTTTTCTTGTATTCGCGATAAACAGTAACAAGTAGTATACAATTGAGAAGTGTAACATAAATAATCGTAATTTCTTTTTTATGAATGAATTGAAGTTAATATTATTCTTAGTATAAACGCCGGCGGCGTTACGCCGCCGTTCGCAGAATTGAAACTCGTGAGCGGTTAACAAATTTTTAAATTCGATAAAAATCGCCAAGTTTTAAACGAGGAAAACATATTATTCTTCGTCGTAAATTACGACTTTAATAATATCATCGAAAGAACCGTGTAAATTGTCTCCGAGTCGATAAACAATAGTATGTGACAGATAAAAAAGTACTGTGATAACGATAAATTTTACATCGATATAAAAAAAAAGGGGGATTTTTTTTTCTTTTTTCTTATCGTTATTTATGTTAATTGAAGACTTCGAAAGACAATAATAACAATAATTAAATAAGCACTTGGAATTCTTCGAATGATTTATTAAGCAAACACGAAGTTTTTCGCGTTAAAACAAACAGCATTGGAAAACAACAATAAACACCGAAAAGTATTTGTTTATATTATTTGGATTGGCGCGCATTATAAATGGAATGGAAGTAATGGAGGAAAATGCCGGCGGCTGTCTGTGTATACATTTATTGTTTTGAATTCCATTTTTAAATACATTTCTCGATTTTATAAACTCGTTTTCGGTCGTGTTTGCTTTCCGGCGACGACGGAGAACGTTCCGCGCGCGAGCTTCGTCGTCGCACTAACAGCCGGATGCCCGAATTTCGCGCCGTCGTCATCGAGATCGATTTTTTTTACCATGTCACTCGTTTTTAGTATTCGATTTTGTTTTTGTATCGCCGGTGCCAAAACTACGACCGCACAGCTTCGCAGACCGAAATTTAATTTCGCGTCTGTGTGTTTATAGTTCTGAATTCCGAATTCTGAGTCGATAATCATATTATAACAAATGAATTGCGAAAAACCGATATCGTCCACGAGTCCCGATTCAGACTTCCTGGCGCCGGGACGACACGTCGGTTTGTAATTCATGACCAGTGATGTAAGCGGGATATTTCATGAAGACTGTTCATTGTAAAAATATTTCAGCAATAGTTTTGGTAGATTTTCTTCAACATCCAGCACTTCATCAGTATTAAAATTAAAATGTTTAAAATGTTATTTTCTCAAGTTTAAAGTATTTTTTTATATTAGTTCTATTGTTTGTTAACCAAAAAATCTAAATAAATAACATTTATATGCATATGAGACACGAGTATATTATTATGTTATATCGAGTATGGAGATTAAGTTTCTAAAGATTGTCAACAAATATATTATTAAAAGAATTGAGCCATAATTAGTAGAAAAGAATTTTCAATTTTTATCAAACCAATACCAAATAAATAAATTCGAGTTGTATATTTTCAAAATTGAATGTGAATAGCATACATTTCAGAAATGTCTTGAGAAAAGGCTGGAAATTCAAATTAAATTTCTGAAGTTTTACACGACTATTAATGACTAAGGCCGAGGGACGTGCGAATGCAGACGCTATTGCAGTTGCTCGTGAAAACAAAAACTAACTGCCGTCTCTGTTTGATCAAGTGTAATACGAAATATAAATATGTAATGAAGAAAAAAAAAACCCCCCCTAGAGATCCTTACTTATGAGGTTTGATATTAGAACGCGCGATTCAAGTGTTGCCTATAAACTTTCCCTTTTCTGTACTGCAGACATTTACATACATACGATGATAGTAAACTTGGGCCATTTATGATTTTTCGAATTTGCGAGTTCGACTGTTTCGACTGCATCGCCGATAAGCGTATTATTATTATACCGGCGTATTATAGTCATAAAGTGTAAAGGTATTATCCCTAAGCAGCGCACAATAATTTATTCGCAAAATATTTATCGGCTACGTGACGACTCGATCGGCTCGAATTTCGTCGGGACCTCCGAGTTTTTCTCGGCCGGTTCGTTCGGGTGAGTCGGCGGAGTTTTTATTTCTGACCGTTCGCGCGCGCGCGAACATTAGACGATAATAATAATATGTGTAATCGGGTGTACCGTTTGGTACACGGGGGTAAACGCGACGATAGGCCCACACCCTGTATGCGTTCGCCCGCGAGTCGAAACCGCTCGCCGCTCGCCCACAAAACGTTGGCGATCTCGTTGAATTAAACATTCGCCGAGTCTTCCAATCAAACGGATAGGTTTCCAGAGTACAATAATAATATAGTCCGTTATGCAAATGCGTGCCGCCGAAATCGGATTCGTTAGAGAATCGTAAACGTTTACGATAACGTCCCTAGAAATTTGCATGGATTTGATGAGTTGATCGCAAATATAGTCGCATGTACGCGGCGCGAAATCGTATTTTTCTCGCGCCGTCGTCGACGAAACGGATTCGTATAATATTATGAATTGTCCGCCCGTCCGTTTTGAAAATCGACTATTGTTTTCCTAATAGCGCGCGCTATAAATCGACACCGAGTTGTTATATCGATAATCGACTGTCACCGGCGGACAACTCGCGCGGCGGCGTTAAGGTCTCGAGCGGTCGCAGTCGACCGAACATTTCAAAACGAAAACTCGAATTAGCCGTTATATACGCGCGCGATAGACGTGAAAGAAAAACGAATTACATTTATAAAATACCAGACGGTCTATCTAATACCGGTTTGTTTTAGAGAACACTCCGAGTCCGCCCACGTCGTCGCCGTCACAAAGTATAATATTACAATGGCGCGACGTGTAAATATATATATTTCGTCGACGGCACTACATTATGAACGGGAAAATAAAAGAGAATTTGATTTCAAAATTAATGGCGTGTTCGGATTTCATACGAGTGTTTTGTAGTCGCGAAAAATAAACAGAAAGCGTTTACGATTTTATCGACTTTGTACGCGGTTATTGTAATATTATAACGCTCGTTGTGGATAATATAGCGGAAACAGAAATCCGAAGAAATACCATCGCAAAAGACAATTAAAACGGAAAATAACCGCGCGCGCTCGCGGTCGTACGACCGTACGTTGACGAGTTTGTCGAGAGAGAATCAACATGGCAAATAAAACCGCGAGTGTGCTGTGGAAAACTTAAATTATGTGGACGGAAACAACGACGGCGCGGCGCGGAAACTAAACGAAGCAAATTTGACGAGCTCGATCGAAACATACAAATGAAATCTGTGACGTATAATTACTACGACGCACGTGAACGGTGTGATTAAGGTTTGGATTTAAATGCAATAAGTAAAAAAAAAACAAAAATGTTAAATAAAGTATTTGCATCTAAGTTTTTTAAAATACGCAAAAACGATATTTTTCGACCGATAATATTGTTTGAATTTATAGAGGCTTTCGTTAGATATTCTTTTATATATATAAAAAAAAACACTTCTATACAAGCACTGCTAAACAATACTATTTACAGTATTTTATCGTCAGTTTTGAGAACTTTAGTAGAAAATTATTCAACAAATTTAGTTTTATAATTCGTCAGTTTGAACTTTCCAAAGTTTTTGAAATCGTTTATAAAAATGTCAAGCTCAATGTCACGTGAAAATGATGAAATAAAGACTTATAAACTGGCCGCTCACGTCGTCGTCCGTAGTTATATCAAAAATCTACATTGCTAAAATTGTGTTTTAATATCGTCGTGGTTTTGCGCTACCGCGTCGATTTTTGTTGTTTTAAACTCAAAAACTTAGTATGCAATTATACATGCGTTTCGATAAAAATATGCAAAAATATGCAGATTGTTTTGTTCGTCTGAGAAAATGCCGAATCGAGGACATCTGACAAAGTGACAACCAATTCGTTTGGACCCCGAAAGGGTGGAAAGAAAACGCGCAATAAAAATCTTTGCTCTAGTTGTTAATGACAATCGATAAAAAAGTAATTAGAGTTTGTACGTGTAAGTGTGTTTGTGCGCGCGTGGTGTTTAGACTATATTATTATGACTACGGGACAAGGTTGTAAACGAATCGGATAAAATGTGTGGAAACGCGATGGGGGCGTGAAGTGACGGCGAAAAGAGGAAAAAAGAAAAACGAGCGAAGAAGTATTGGCTCGAGTTAGGGATAATATAAAAACCGTGACGTATATACAATGTGACCAACAACGACCGGTGAAGAATCGCGTAACATTATAATCGAAGGCGCGATCGAGGGACGTAAAGCAGCGGGAAGGCCCGGAAACAATCGTATAAAAATAAATTTATATTTTTCTACATTGCTCGGGAAGAAAAAACATGAAAAAGAAAATCGCGCGCACCCGGGTGTTTCGCAGCGCGAGACTGGCGGCATTATAATACGGAAGGAAACTACTGCTTGTTGTAAACTATACTAATCCTACGGCGGGGCGCGAAAAACAAACACGAGAGCGTGTGAGTTTATCCTTAATCATAATATGTTTAGTTTACATAATCTATTTGTACACCAAATTTTATTGTTCTTAAACGGCTCACGCCCTAATTAATTTATTAACGTCATTATTTTTGCTGCCGACGACGACGTCGTCGTTGTCATTATTATCGTACGTTCAGTTATAAACCAATAGAGGGAATCTAATGAATTGTATAAATATGAAAACACTGCTAGCTACAAACACGCCAAGAGTTATAGTGATTAAACCTAATGGTTAAACTTTATTAGTATGTTTACCGACTGAAATATATTTTTTTAAACGCGAAAAAAAAGAATGTTTTAACTATTATTTCGCTCGAAAATTAGATGTTTGTATGGGTTGTTTTTCGTTCAAAACCAAAGACGATAGTGTTATCGCATTCTGTTAACATTTATTTGTGAAAAACCGTAGTAGATGGATAATGTCTCGTACATTTCGAAAACGAATAATATCGAAAATTTCGATACGATTATCTAGACGAGAAACCGAGAGATTTGTTTCTATGTTGAAATTGATGTTTCTATTCTTTGTTTGGTAATTTCTAACAGTACGTATGTATATTCTACGCAAGTGCCGCCTCTCTTTTTTTTTTTTAAATTATCCACGTAGAGCCTGAGTTCTTCTTCTGTATTTTTGGGAAATGTGATGTGCCATAAACCGAGAGTTTATGGGTTATTTTCTTCCTCTGCTTCGAATTTAAATTGTACGCGAAAATATTACTAACGAGTTTTGGCCGAAATGCGTGGTAAAAAGAAACGAAATATGTTATTTCGTTAGTAGTTTCACGTCAATGATACTGGCTCTTGATGAATTTGGAATTCAATAAGCATCCGGAAAGCGCGAAATATAAAAATAAGAACATCGGATCCACGTTAGGAGCCGCACACGTCAGAGCAACGTTTCGCACGAAAAGGTCGTGATAACAAACTAATAAAGCAAACGCAATAATCGCGGCTTTCGTGTCGTATCGTCGACGAACATCATTGCGAGGTTATCTTGATTAACGCGTATTTTTTCTCTCCGGTGAAAGACAGACGACACAGATGTTAATAATGGATCTCGGGTTTTGTCGGTAGAAAAATATTAATGTAGCCTCGTCGACTGTTACGGTATTGTCTCATTTTTTTCGTTTACGCGACAATTAGCCGAATGGTTTCATCCGTCAACGTTGGGATCATCAAAAAAAGTGTTATCGATTCTCTAAGAAAAAAAAAAAACAGCGCACGTGCACGCCACCGATTTCGTGCGCTCGCGTGTAATTGAAGTTTAATCTAAAATATTTTGGTCGAATGAGAGAAATTCGTCTACTTCAAAGCTCAAAACTTAATCGCCGGATTCGCGTGTCGTAAGCTTTGACGTCTTTTTTACGTCCGCCATACTTGTTTGTGCCTTTTTATCGAAAACTCGGCGTACAAATCAAACGAATATTGTGGTCTTCTCCGTGCTTGTGTGGTTGGCGCGACGACAAACTTTTGAATTTCACGTCACATATACTTCGTAGATTAGCGGTGTCGCGAGCGTGAGATTTACTCTTCCGATATTAAAATAATAATCAATATTAATAAACACTCGCGCGTTTGTCTCGCGGAACGGCCGTCAAACTGAGAACACCACGCGCGCGTTACGACGGCACGTCACGCCGCTGTACTCATTCGTTTTCATTTTTTCTTTTCGCAGAGGTTAATGAAATATTCAAGCCATGTCGTTTGAAAAATGAACAATACAATAACATTCGAACGCCACGTATTATCGCCGACGTCTTTGGCCGATCGAGTATCGTCTTAAATCAGGTGAGTAATACGCGTTAGTATTGTGTTCCGCTCGTCGGTTTTCACAAACATAGAACAGCAACCCCGAGCATATTGTTTCTACGAGAAATAATCGTCTCGCCAAAATAAGACGTACGGGCAGGTTAGCCAGAGTAACGTGCTATTATTTTATTGGTCCCGCGTGGTTTTTTTTTTCTCATCAAAATTAACACGAACTTTTACAGCAATTATATTTCACTCGCATTGTTGATTCGTCCGAAGCCGTCGTCTTCTTATCGTCCACTTCACTTTGGTTTTTCTACAAGACAATACTTTGATCGAGTACGATGTTGTCGATAGTGATGTATTAAAATGTGTCGTTTTCAAGCAGAATAACATTAAAAATACGTATAATGTTATATTAAAGCGCCGTTATTTCCAAATCGATCGACGTATATATTATTCATTATTCGACGCGAAATTAATTGAAATGTTAAAAAATAAAAAATAAAACACCGTATGTCCCGGGTAAGTTTTGTTTTTATTTATTTTCAAATAATTGATTATTCTATAGATGACAAAGGCGTATAGGGGAGAACGAGCGTTTTAACATGCGTATTAGAAACGTCAATAAGACGTGACGTTCGTTCGTCGAATTAAATTAATATTCGCCGATTTCAATTTTTTTTTTTTATTCGAACGTCATCCGACACAAACGATACGTGACGCGCGGTTTGATTTAAAAAAAAAAAAAAAAAAAAAAAACACCCAACAAAAATGAAACTCGAGCGATAATTAAACTGAATATTATAGCGGTGCCACCGTTATGTCGTTAACGATCTCTTCCGAAACGAAAAACACTAAACAAAAATATTAAATGACCTAACGTCCCAGCGCACACACACACACACGCGCGCACACAACTTAATATTTAACTGGCGTCATTACGAGCGTGGAAAAAAATTACGTCAGTAAAAGCTCGTGTATAGAGTCTTAGTAAATTAATTTCGTGTAAAACGTTTCAGTTATAATCGCATCTACACTTATAACGAGGTCAACAAACAATTTAGGATGTCCAAATTGTTATTATTATTATTATCACTGTTATAGCAATTATTATTATCGTTTAACAGTCACGAGACTGCAGTCGAAAACAATCTTGGATTAAGGATTAATATTAATTGAGGGTCGTAGAAAATCCTACAAAAAGCATTCAATTTCCTTTGAAAAAAGCGACAGAAAACGGATTTTTTATATTTATTTATTATTTTATTCATAAATTTCAAAATGGTTAAAATATAATTCATACCATATTATCATATAACGATTATGTTTGTTTTCTAAAATTTTATCAGCCAGTGTTTTATTTGTAATCGATTTAAATTAAATTAATGAAATAAAATATAAAAATACCGTCGCCGACCGAGTAAATGTTTTATTTTTGTTTAGTAATTTATTCGCTCTAATCGATAAAACCTCTAAAAAAAAAGCATTAAAAGTAATTATAATAATGATAATAATAATAATACAAAAATAAAACAAACATGAAATGTAAAATGCTGTACTTACATTTATTATTCAACGTTCCGGAAATCGCATTTCAAGCTTCGTTTTTAACTGGTGAGGGAAAAACAAATGCCATCGCCAAAACCGTGCTCTAATAACAATATTAAGGACGAAACAATCGAAGTGCTGTTGCCGAGTAACGCGTTGTGTTGAAATCGCATTTTTTTTCATTATTATTTTATGCACACGTATACTGAAATAATATTTAATTAGTGTTAAATAAGGTTGTTGTTTTTTTTTTCGCTTTCCGGCCCGATCCTCCAGGAGTAAAATTTTATACGAAAGAAATATCTGGACGAAGGGTGAAAAAAAAAACCCGTAATTGTATTGAACGTGCGCGTTTTGTTTGTATTATCTGATCATAAAACGTGCGCAATCTGAATAAAGTCGGAAATATCTTAATGAATCGAGATTATCCGAAACACAATACGGATGTACAAATTATCATTCGAATCCGCCGTCCGATTTGAATAACAAACGCATAAAAAAAAAAAAAAACGCCCCGCCGTCCTCTCACGTTGTTTACGTCCACAGTTGAAAAAAAGTTTTTAAAAAAAAATAGCCGACCCCGCTACGGTTATTATTTTTTTACTATTATCATTCGCTTCAATCAACTCGGCGCGCGAGATTGTATTAACTACTTTTTTATTTTAAATCCAAATGCGAGATTATCGTAGGCACGAAAAAGACAAAAAAAAAAAAAAAAACGTGCTCGATTTACTTATTAGGAAAAAAACAACGATCTGTAGTCGTTTCCGTAGTAAATCGAACGTACGCTCACTTTTCTTCTGCGCAATATCCTATTGCTATTGCTGACGTGTTGAATCGTAGTTTTTTTTTTTTCTTCAAATTTTCGATGATTGGTGACACACACGGGCCAATGTGTCTTCAAGACTTTTTTTTTTTATGAAAACCCCACGTCAAAATATTCCGTGCATCTTTAAAATTGAATCTAGCCGCTTCGTTAAATTCGGTAAAAAACGATACATTGAATCCCTGACGACGGCGACGTAAATTATTTTGCTGACGCGTTGGTTTTTGTTTTTCGTCGATCAAACGTTAGACTGGACTGAATATTTTTTAAACGCTGCAGTTTCGTCAATCGATCCGGGTGGATTACTGTTTTTTTTTCTTTTAATTTTAATTTTGAGCAAACATCATTTCGGTCTCTTAGAAAAATCAGGCTGATACTGGACTATTTGAACTTGAGATCCGACTGGACCAGACCATACTTTTTCACCGGATATAATATTGAGCCGGACTAAAGCTTAATGAACGAACCTTAATGAAGTTGGAAGGGATGAAATTTAATTTTCACTTTTAATGGTTTTTTTTTTTCCTGTGCATTTTCATTTGATTTACTCGTGTGTATTAACGATTCTTACAGTGTATAATATGCGATTCCGCACACGATTCAATTTTAACGTCCGACTCTATCATTATTGTGTTGGTATTTTCGTGCTTTCTAAATATTATAATGTTGTATCGATATTGTATTCGCGGTCGAAATAAGTACCGGGACCGGATCAGAGACCGCAATTCGCACCGCGGGACCGAGTGAAAATCGTATCGGAAACCGAAACCGTTATTGGTTTTAACGGTGGAGACCGAACGAAATAATACGCATTCGAGTTTATCGCGCCGGGCCGAACTAAACCCCTTTGCGAGGTTTTATTTCCAAACGAAATCGCACCGGTGTTCGTGTCGGCCCCGCTTCGCTTCTAAAATCTACATTCTCGTATCGTCAAAACGCTCTGTTCGCGGTCGAGGGAAGGTCGACGAAAAAAAAAAAAAACGAGAAAAAAAACCGTCCAACACAGACCGGGCGGGATAAATCCCGAATACCAGTGGAGTACTCGGTAAATCCACCGACGCCGCCCCCGAGAACGGTCGTTAGACAAAGCTCGGAAAAAAAATATACGTTTATATTACGATAGACACGCGCGGCATTCGATCGCCTTGAAAGACGAACTTGCTCCGGAAAAATCGACTCGAAGCGGCTGCAATCGCCGACGTTAGTCCGTCGCGCAGAGGTGAGTGTTGGTCGTCGTTTCGCGCGTTGTGAAAACGACAGGACGAAGGAAATCGTCCTGGTGCCCGCGAGCCGAGGCTGCGTTTACGATTTTCCGCGGCCGAGTTGAAACGTATTAACTTTCGAGCGCCCGGGACGACTAGCCCGCAGTGTTATCGCGAAGCGAATTCCGTTTTGTTCGCCCGCGGCGTTTCGCTCCGGCCTCGTATGACGCGCCGCGGCTTTGCTAGTGGTGGTGTATTATGCTGATAATTAATTTCTACGCCGAGAAATCATTACCGCCGAGCCGAACGCGCGCACACACACGTGCGCCCGCTGACAATCGGCCGGGGCTAACAAGCTTTTGCGCGTTTGATTCCCGTAAAAGCCGTGGGGATTTCGAGTCTCGTCCTTGTCGGCCGGCGATGATTATTATCATATAGGCGCGCTCGAGATGATATCGTCATCGCGCCTGACGTATGCGTCTGCACAGTTGGAGTGTTGTTTAATCGGTTAGTTTATGATATAACGCGCGGGCAACGTGTATATCGTTTTATACTTTGACCGGTTATTTCATAATACGTTTCCGTCACTCGCACACCGTCCCGGTCTACAGTGTGCTCGGAAAATGTGTTAGCGGTTGAAGCATGTTCCAAATGAAAGCATTTTGGTACGCTTTAATAGATCCGCGGCGGCTGCTGCTCGACCACTGCGGAGTTTTTTTTTTTTTGAAGTGCGCTCGTACCGAAAGACGTGTGTTTGCTGAAAAAAAAAAAAGTATTATGTAATCATAATTAATCGAGTTTGAAATAAATTAAATATTAAAATATACTTTGAATTTAAATGTATCCCGTACTCCGACGGAAATCAAACTGTATACTGAATATAACTGGACGTTCTATGAAATAACTAGTTAAATTAATAGTTTTTTTTTTTTTTCATATATTGTTTCATACTTTAATTGTAATTTGTACGTGAATAACTACCTAGTTATTTCCTAAAATAACTGTAACATATTATAAAGTTGTCGCGTTACGTTTACTCGCGATTCGCTTAGTCTTTGAAATCGGTTTTCTATAATATTGAAAACTGAATTCATCTCACCGAACCAATTGATTATTTAGAAACGTTCTCCGAGGACGATTCAGTTTTTATTATTTCGACGCCAACCCAGAAAACTTTGAATACATCACCGGTAGTGTAAATACATTAAAACGTTCGCCGCCGCCGCCGTGTACACGTCTCTTGTACGCGTAGTAAGTTGTTGGCTTGATAAAATATTTGCCCCTCGAGTTTCCATTCCACATTTTACGTACATCTATGGAAAAATTTTCTATATCGTTCGTGTTTTCGCACCCGCCGTTGGATAAACAACAAGCGGTTCACGATAAAGTTTACCGTGACGTGAAAACGAGTCAATAAACTACAATTTTTTTCTATTTTTTTTTTTTTTGCTGACACTATATATTATATATGCTAGCCAATCGCCATTTATACGAATAAAATACGGTCGTTTCTTTTTTTTTAAATTTCATTCCGTACAATAGGTATCGGAAACCGTAGAGACCATAGAGAGAACAAAAAAATGAAAGATGAAACCTTCGATTACGAAAATAAAACTGTGGAAAAACGACAACCCAACGTGTTAACTACGTAATAACGTGGGTATAGTGGATGTAAATTTGCCGACACCGGTTTGAATCCGGCCACCAGAGGTAATTTTCTAGATAAAAAATAAATAAATTCAACTAAAACATCCACAGCGAACGCGAGAGAAAGAGAAGGAGATGAGCGAACAGGATGTGCTTTTGAGGTGTGTCGCGGCGAAAAGTGAAATGAACACCGCCGGAATGACGGCGGGAAATTCGATGTCATCCCTGGGCTTCGCGTCGCCTCCGAGACAATTGTTTTTGTTTTCTTCGTCTTTCGTTTACTTTAGTAATTTCTGCGATACGGCAATATTAATTTAAGCGATATTCTAGAAAACTATACGAGATAAAATACAGTGTTACACTCCACACACAACTTTACGGAGAGATGGGCGAAATCGAAGTGGATTTCGAGTGAATTTTACGAGTTCACCCTTGACTGAAATACAGTTAGAGGCACGGCACTTGTTGCTTTCCGCTCATCGGCTAGGGATTCTGGCGAATTGTTTTCGTACATTTTAAATAAACGCACCGTCGCGTTCGTAAAACGATTTTCTCAACGAGGCAGTCCGGGCGGACCAGTTATTTTTTCTGGTTCGGTTATTGTTTTTGATAAAATTGTAATATTTCTAAACGACCGGCAATAATATATTTATACGATTTTTCCATTTTCTTTGTCTGAAAAAACCAATCCGAATGAAAGTTTGGTTTTTAAACGATCGTAAAAACATGTCGTGATTTTCCCAATACACACGCTTTACAGCATATAAGGTAGTATCTTCGAATACGGTTTTCAATTGCCACGGTGATTGAAAATGCGCATCTTATTAATTAATTTTAACTGCGAAATTGTTACGGCTAACTTGGAAATTCTTGTGATTTTGAAGAGTTCGGTTGAAGTTTTAAATGCGTATGAAAAACAAAACTGGTACTTTCATCTGTCGTTTTTCTTCGACCGGTGAGAAAAACGCGCAAATAATTTCATCTCAATTTTCCAAGTTAGTTTATCGACTAGAAAAAAATATTTTACCGAAAAACCCCTACATTTTCCGGCATCGATAAACAGCACAAACGTTTTGAAATTATATTATTTTCAGAAAACGTTAATGTAAGTATTTTGCGAGAATTTCAAATCGATACGGTAGTTTTTCCCGAATAACAACTGAAAAATAAACTCTCTCGGTTTTGTCGGAAACCAGCGTTGCGTAAATGTAGGTATACAGTATACCTATTATACTTTTTTCCGACAATTTTTCTCAATGATTACGAAGAAAACTATTGTGAATTTTAAAATTTCATAGTTTCCAACGCACCGAATATTGGAATCGATGAACCTTTCTGGTCGAAAACGTGCAAGCAAATGTGAGAAAAAAAAAAATAATGCAAAACATAATAAATCATAAATACATTGTTCGTTTCGTTCGGATAATAATATTATATAGTTTACATTTCGTTCGTTTTAATAGCGAATAATTATTATAATCCAAAAAGCTGTTATAATTTATTTATTTTTACTTACGAATCGAGATAACTCTATTCGGCGACAGAGAATCGACTCGGTTAGGGTTAATTGTATTCGCGCATATTTCATAATGTACTTACCATTAAGTTTATTGAAAATTCTGTTCGCAGCATAACAATAATAAATTGACAGTTGATCAATGAAATATATCAACGAAATGGAATTAGTTACTGAATGCTATTATAAGTTCAGTGGCTCTTGGAGGATAGATTTTCGTTCGAACAGTATTAGAAGGTGGTGGTTATCTATGGAAAACAAATGCGATTAAAAACAGAACCACCTAGAGTTGTAAGATTACTAGTGAACAATTAAAGTTCGGTCTGTAACTGTTTCGCCTGTTATAAAGTCACGTACCTACTCGAGCACACGGCGGACGTCAATAAACCAACTACGTATAGCGTGCTGTTTGATACGATCTCGATATAATTATGCATTATTATGCTCTATATTGCGTTATACTTTTTGTAATACGAATCGGGAGTTTCGTCGGCGGGCGGTTCTCGCAAAAAAGCACGCTTTCAATGCCAATCACACTGTAGCTTGTTTAAATTTTACAATATGAAATAAAAGAAAATATGAAAGAACACGAGAATAATGATTACGAACAATATAAAACCAAAGTTTCCGTAGTAAATTTTCCGTCGGTAAAACATACTTGCGGACCTGAAAGAACACGAAAATGATAAAAGTTACTGACAATGGACGTGGTCGCGGTGAACGATGTCTCGTAATGAATACAATAATTATTCGGAATTGAATTGAATTTTTTTTTTTATATATATATTTATAACGATTCGTTATAAAGACGATATTATTTCGTTATCCGTAAAGTTTGAGACGTTTATGCGTGTATGAGTTAATTTTACGGACGTTACGTGTCGTGACGTAACGGAAGTGATACTTATACGTATTATGTAAAAAAAAAACTGCCAATAAGTCAGACACCAAACGACTTACATAAACCAAGACGAAATATATTTGATCATTAAGCGATGTACGTTCGTGACAGTATAGGTTTTTTTTTACTGAGTTTTATATTCATATTTTTTCAAGTAATTGGACATGTATTATTCGATAATAATGTATTAATTATTGATAATAACTCCAGACGAAAAACTTTCCACCGGCGCGGCGGCGGCGCGCAGTTTATGTTTACGCAAAATATTTAAAAAATAATATTTTCTCGATTTACAATTACAATTATTATTATATGGCGCATAATTTGTTTTATTTCCGAGAAATTTTTCTCACGGTATTGCGGATACTAAATTATTATAAAACAAGTTTCTCAACGTCAATCGGAAATGTTGTCCTGTGTTTAATCTTATAAAATAACCAAGAATTTCAGTTTGAGTTACTGTGACACGACGTCAAAACGTTTGTAAGATGCAATATCGAAACGCGATTCAGTCGGTAATTTATATTGAAAAGTTTTTTACGATATTTTTTATCGAACGTTTTAAATTACCGACATATCTATAAATTATAACATATCATTCAAGCCGAAAATTATATATATATTGCATTTAATAATAACGTCAGTTTGGCACACAACGTGTAGCTGAAATAAATCAATTATAATGAAATTCGCGACTCCCCCATTGTGTAAACTTCGTTTTGAGTTGTTAATAAATAAAATAACCGAGTTAACAAATAAAACTTATATGAAAATTATTTAGGTTTTTTTAATTATATTTTAACCTCTTCAAGAGTTTTCAAACTCGACGACCGATCGACGTAAGGTATAATATTATGAATACCTATATAATATAATACTCGTAAGCCTCTTACGAACATCAAATGTTTCGTTATATTTCCAAAGTAAGGCACTCGAGTACGTAGCTACTTTATAATATTTAATCTCAGAGCCGTTCGAATATTAAGATTAAAATAAACTTTTATAATGAGTATGTATTAATTAATTCACAGAAATTTGTATTTTATCAATATCGATCCAATACGTTTTTTAAACTTTGAGTCGTGTAACGAGTTAAAAAAAAAAAAGAAGAAAAATTGTTAGCGAGCGGAAATTCTCGCCGTTTTTACTACAGTTTTTAATTTCAAATAATAACAATAACGATTGGAAGTTTTTACCTTTGACGATTATTTATTATCGCCGGGCGATATCGATATTATAACTGTACGCGTTTTATAACAACTTCTTGTACTTTAATTAGTGATAATATTGTATTTTATATAGATAGCGGTATGCTATAATTATTATTATTACTGTTGATAATCAATAACTCGGCCTTAAAATGTCTGCGAATAAATAACGAAATCGGTCTTTTCAAACTGCGGCCGCCTTGCCGCCGCGTCGAGTACAAAAGGCGAATAGCCATTTTCGTATAAACCGAAAGAGCAATATTATTATTTGATAAATAAACGTGGATCTAAGACGAAAGTTCTTTTTTTCTTTTTATAAATGTTGGCCAATTTGCAAGTTTTTGAATGAAAGTTTACACTGATATTATCCACTCGAAATCGTAAAGTTCTACAATTATTATTGTTCGATTCTTTCTACTCTTGACAGAAAGTGCTAAGAGTGCTAAATCTTCCTTCCCCGAAACTTCAAATAAAATCGTTAACAAAACGATTCGCTTTCCAATAGAAAATATATTGACCGTTTTACGAATTATTATCGACGCGCATTAACTTACGTATGTTCCCGGTAAATTTGAGCTTCCATCGTTAACCGCAATGATAATTTGATTTCGATGTTAAACTTGCTTAAAACAAATGAATAATTGAACTCGAAAAAATAAATGACAACTCACGCGCGCAAAGGTTGGAAATATAGACGATATCCTACGGTGGTCCCGACCAGACTGAAACGACGAAGAAGACCGACTAGAGAAAGTCATCGATTTTCGTCCGAATCGATTTCATCACTTCATTATTCCTGTTTCCGGGTCTCGACGACGGCTCTATTGTCGGGCAGTATGCGGTGTAACGTAACAGGTAGTGAACGGATTCGTTTTATTCGTTTATTTGGCCTTTGAACACGACCCCAAAGTAGGTGCGCTGCGATGTTGTTTTGTCTGCAGGCAGTGAGCGGGAATACGATTCCGCACGGTTCTTATCGACCAACGGAATCGTGCATATTATAAGGTGCACGATCTCGTACGTTTTTTTTCTCCAAAAATAAGGTTACGCATTTGATTGAGTTATTGCGCATTACACTTGTGTCGACGGGCAGTGCGTTTAGGAGGAGAATATCTCTTTGGATGATTTTTTTTTATTTTCGCCGCTCCGTGCGGCCGTCAAATAAGTGAATCGGAAGCGGCAAAGTCGATATAACAATATTTAAATAGACGTTTTTTGCGTCGAAACGTAAAGCGAATCGATAATCGTTGTGTTTTTATAGCTCGGTGGCGTAATCAGTTGGTCGAATCGACTTGAATAACGCGGCACAAACTGCAATCGACCTGTCGGAAGGAAATACTTTAAAATAAAATAGTATTGTCGTACTGTATGCGCAAATAATTTATTGAAACGATAACGACTCTTTTTCGAACATCGCGTTTTCTATCGATACACACAGTGACGCCGTGTATCAAAGCACACAATACACGGCGGCAGATAATCGTAGCAATACTAACTTTAATTCTTATCGAACGGCTATAACGTTTTCGGGATCGCTTCATTGCGACCAAAAGAACGTGTATATAATATTTTAAACGGTGTGTATTGATAGCAAAAAAAAAAAAAGAGAGAGAAAGAGCACAACGACAACAAAGCCACTCGAAATATTTCCCAAACAAAAAGGTATTTTTTAACTCAATGTTATTGCAAATCAACAGAAGAAAACTATTTGTGAGCATACGCTCGAAGCCCAAATACGTTTTTAAAAAATAACATAATACATAATACTCGTTGAAAAAATAACATTTATTCGAGCGGTACGATATATGGTATTTTTTAGCTGCGCGTTATAGTGATAGTTGGTTTCGATCGAACGCGCGTATGAATTTGATTTAATAAGTTTACACACATTATGTGTGCCCAAGGTCGGCGCGTTTCGCGAACGGCGGAATAATATTTGTATTTATTTTTTACTTTACCTTCGACTCGGACGACGATACTGCACGTAGTCCTTTGGATTTTCGTGTTGTTTCCTGGTTTTATTTTTAGCTTTTAATCGTCGTCGTTTCAACGAGAATCCGACCGATTGATAATCCAACTTTGCCATGTAGGTGGATGGATTTCATTGAAATTAACATTTGATGTTTCTACCACATCGTTGCAAAGTTTAGCAGCCATTTAATATTCTTAATCGATATTGCAGCTATAAATTCAGCAACTACTCATAACATATGAAACATGTTTCAAAATCTATTTATATACGTGTGCGAGCGCGCTCGTGTGTGTGTTTTTAGTATATTTAGATAGATAGATAAATAGAGATATATACATATTGTGTAAACGCATGACGCGTAGTATTTTATGTATGTTTTAACATCGAACTTTACATATTTTGTATTTCATTATTTGAAATTGTTATGAACTTTATCTAAAACCTTACAAGTGTACAATACATACCCTAACAATTGACTATAGACCAGTGTTTCCCAACTTATTTTACTCACGGAACCTTTCCAGGAACCTGAACACTACGCGGAACCCGTATTTTTTTTCCATAATCATAGTGACGCATAATATGTTCTGTACACTCGAATTAGCGGACAGTCGGACGCTTCTAGATTTCTCGAGGAACCCTTGAAAATTACAATCCAGTAATCTCGCATCGATTGTCGATCGCGCGATACGTTTTAAAGTTATAAAAAAATTATTCAAAATTTTAAAAGATTATGAGATAGGAAAAAAAAGTCCTAGACCTAGATTTTGCGGGCGCTAGTGTCCGATCGGGGCTTTAACTTTGGCCCCATTGTTGCGCCGGCGATAAGATAAAACATCGACACGGCCGTGGCGGTGGGGGGGGGGGCGGTCTATATCTAATTATTACTGGCACGTGAAGGACGTGTGCCCGCTCGTTTAAATGATTACATTACCATGAACGATCGTGACGGGCGGCGGGCGTGCGGACCCTGCGATAGATTCGAAAGACTTGAATTCCATCTGTTCGCGCGCTACGGAGTCGGGAGAGCGAACATTATTAAACTGGTGAGATCGAATACGGCGCCGGAGAAAATCGTACCCGCGAGAATGTCAATTCGCGTCGCAGAAATTAGCGGAGGACGAAATAACGTATGCGAAACGCGTAGGTATACTAAATAATGGGTTTTTAATTTAAAAATAGTCAACATATTATAGTCTAGGATAATAAAAAAAAAAAACGTCGAACGCAGACCATTAAATTTGCGAATTCCGTGAGCATATTATATTATATTATATTATAATTATTATTATTGTCGTACTAATAATTTTTTTTTTGTCGAACAATTCCAAGAGGAAACAAAATTAAAAACGATTTGAAATTTTTTTTTATTTTACGTATATTCTGTTTTTTTTTTCCATTATTTTAGTAATCAACTTTACTAGAATTCAATTAAAAGCGTATCTCGGAACGTATAAAGTCAATATCATCAAAAAGTAAATTTACCAACACATTTGCTATTAACAAATTTCAAACTAATTTTACTCGAAACGCGAGACTGAAACTTTTCAACTCGTCGCGGCATTGTGAAAACCGTTCGTTTGGAAGAAAAATCCGCGTAGATTCAGAAATAAATACCGCGCGCGATCGGGGTCGTGACGCCCGCCCTCGTCGCTATCGACTCCGAGCGCTGTAACGAAGGTCCGCAGTGGCGCGCGCAGGATCAGGACATATTCCTGACACAAACGTGCGCGTTCGGGACCGTAGCCCAATTAGTATATTCTTCGCGGTGATATCGACGGCGCGAAGGCGACGGTGACGGCGACGACAGCCTCCGATGACACTGCGCGCGCTGCGTATCGTTACTTCCGGAACGCGATGAACTCGGATGATAATTATTACGCGCGTGATTTTTGTTTCTTTTTTTTTTTTTTCAAAAGTCACTGCCGATACTCGTTAAAATAACGGACCCGCGGCATTTGTAGATTTTTTTTACGGCGATTTACACCAGTTGAAAACTAATAAATAAACCTAACCCATCCATAACCCGCGCGAACGATATAATCGCGCGGGTACGCCCGGGTGAAAATATTATTGTTTAAAAATCGATTTTATACCGTGCGAATAATAAACTGGTACGCGCCCCGAGATAAACGTAGTTTTGTTCGGCGACGAAGCACTGACGCGGCGGCGCGGCGCGAGGATTATCGGTTATTTCAAGGAGGGTTTCGCAAAAACTATTTCATATAATTCACAAACACGACGACGTGTTATGCTCAAAAGAAATAATTAAACCATAGGCGACGACGTCGATTATAACTATTATTGTACTTACTATCATTTGCTCAATAACTCGTCGCTATACTTTATTGTGAAATATATACGACAATGTTATAGACACGTTCAAATGCATCCAATCCGACACACGGCCGGCCGGCCGAGGCAGTTGTCTATTTTTTTACGTCGATTTGAACATTACTTTTTGGTTTTTACCGAACGAACAAATCGTTTTGATAAAATAGCCCCCGGATGGTCTATAATAAGCATAAAATTGGATTATAATTATTATTTATTACGAGATTATTTATAAGAAACACTTACCATCTTACGCCCATGACTAATGTGATATGACACGACTCGATTGGAACGGAAAACGTCGTAGTCTCCAAACAACTCCCCCACCGTATACGTCGTACTGCCATCCGATAATAGATTACGCCCGCAGACGGTTGTTCGGTTCAGTTCGGTCGTGACGTTTGTCGCGCATTTTCGTGGAATTCAATTCGTGCCGCACCGTCTACCCCTAACAAAAATAATGACAATTTAGTATGTCGGCCGGTTTTTTTCTCCGTCTGACGTCGTGATTTTTGTATTCATTTTTCGTCGGAGCTAAATAATGGGAACGCTCTAACGCCAAACGCGAGAACGAAATATATCGGAATAGGCAGATAACACACGAAAAAAAAACACCTGCATTACAATAATAAACGTACAAAATAAATCGATAATATTACCTACGTCGTCGCAAAGCAACGACATCACTTTCTAGTCTGAGTTTATTTCCGAGTCTATCTGACTCTTTTTCTCGCGACTGAAAAATTGAATTTCGACTTCAAATCGATCGAAAACGTTAAAAACTTGGTTATCGCGTGCCAAGTATGTATATTGCTGGTGTTATTATTGTTATTTTTTTCCATCGCAATTCTGTGCAGTAGTTTTCAGCGATATGAAAATAATTTGAATAATTTATTCCTCGCAATACCGATTTTTACGCATACAAAATAAACGCGTCGAGTAAACTACTCTGTTTAAAATTGTTACATACACGCACATAAATTATTATGATTAATCACATAAAATATTGAACTAGAAAAATTATGTTTTTTTTTTTCGTGATTCTATGACCGAAATGTTCAACTATAAACGTTTGAAAAGAAAAAAATTAATAAAAAGTAAGTAATTCATTTTGTGTAGACATACGTAATATAGAAGAGAGCAATTGAATCGTTCGAAACATTTCGAGTTCAATAGTGAATTACTCGACATTGTGCGAATGATGATTTCCGTTTTAAAAGTAAAATGTATTTTACTTTAGTAGAAAACTATAAATAAAAAGGAACAAAAACGTATTCAAATAAATAATAATATTATTATAATGTAAACTAAGCTCGTTATCACGCCTCTTTGAATCGCGTAACATATTTAGCGGCTATTGCTGTAGTCATCATAAATATTTTACAAAACTCTCTGGTGTACGCAGCCTCGTAAACTATACTCTATAACTGTAATAAATACATTATTATTATAGCTTGCCCAACGCTCAAAGTTTTGCTACTTTGTCGAAAACCAATTTCACTGGCGAGGGTAAAATATACAGAAACCACGAATTCTAATAATATTACCGTAGAATCCGTTGCTGCGGTCCATATAATTCGATATCGTCGAGTTTAAGGTTTCGCGGTCGTGTGTTTTATGAGTAAGAGATTTCGGTAGCGTGGCGAACACATCGTAAAGAAACCGACCGAATGTCTAAGATTTCAATTAGTCGACGAGCGACTGCGGCGATTTAAAATAGACTCTTGAAACTGGATCGCTGTGTTTGGTTGTACCTACACAACGTTAGTGAAATGTTAGATGATCGAATAGTAAAACAATCGATTATTTTCGATGTGATATTTACAACACATCGTTTATGATGTTATGAAAACGGTAATATATAAAAAATTATAACTTTCGTCGTAGAATATCGCGCGATCGACAATAATTTATCGATCGAATTCGGAAGAAATTATCCCGGCCGTACTACAAATTCGTGACGCGTTCACGATTTTTAGCTCGATTTCCATTCGAACCGTACAAATCACCGGACCGTTATGGACACCGCGCGAGGATCAAAACCAAAGGTGTTGTTATAAACAACAAATAAACGATAATTGAATAACACGTCGTCGCGACAATGAATCGCGCCGAGTTCAGAGCTGCTGTGATGAAACGCGTATTCGTACGGTATTTAATCTCGCGCGCGTGGTTTCACGTCAAAGTAAACCTTGTACGCCGAATAAAACCTTTTTCAATAATATATTATGTACAAACTGTTTCGCTCAAAGCCGACACGGCAGCAGCGCGAGCGCTCGGAAACCCGAGGTGAAACGTCCTTCGTTTTCGCATCGATATCGAGGGATTTTCACGCGATTATTTCTCGCCGTCGGAAAATCATTTGGAGAATTGAGTTTTGAACTTTACTAGAGCAGAGATCGAGAGATGTTCGCGGAAACTCGTCCGGGGTACGCGCGTCGCATTAGTGGCGCGCCGACGAGGACACGTAGTGCGAATATTATATTAAATCGTCGGGACGAGTGTATTACACACCATAATTTGCGCGATTCGTACGAATGTTACGAACGAAACGCATGGTGCGACGATACACGTTTACCCGTGGAAAAATCGCCGTGATTTAAATTGCGCGACGCGGCGGACGAAGTACATATTTCGCAGACGGTATAATATCGGAGCTGCGACGATCTCGTGTCGGGCGACGATGTCCGGCGGGAAGGCTATAAAATTAATGTCCCGGTTAGCGAACGGATACGCGCGGTCGTCATTAAAATTCAACAGATCGCCCGTGACGTGACCCACGTCGTCCTCTGCTGGTCTACCTGGAGAAATAATAATATGTATAAATGTGTTTTAAAAAATATATAAACGAGTGAGCGGGCTCTCGAAAATCCCTCGGCCGCGTAACTGATGTAGGTGTGCGGTACACGTTCGTCTGTACAATTAGTCATAACGTTGTTAAAACCCGCCCCGAATATTTTATTCCGCGGAGATGTAAATAATTAGAGGTCGCCCCGTGTCGCTAAATTCAGTTGCGTGTTGTAAGCGGCGGCGTTGAACCAACTAGATCTGTGTTTGGAAATTTCGTACGAAGAACGAAAAAACAACAACAACAAAAAACCCCACTCTTATGCAAATTTGTCCGTACGATTAGCAGTCGTAAATCGAATAAAACATTACCGACGTCCGCTACGGGGAAACTCGCCGCGCAGAGAACGCGATCGAAACAGAGAACGATATTGAAAGAGCGTACGACGATACCACATAAATTTTATGAAGCGCACGGCGGCGCGCGCCTTTGTAAAATTATTCAATTAATTCGCCGGGGCAAAATTAGTATTCGCGCGCGATCGAATGCGAGTCGTCTGACCGAAAGAGCAAACAACTAATAACATACCTCGTCCGGATGTCTCGGAACAAAGACTAGCATAATATAGTGATTATTATTACATTACGATTTACTTAATATATAGCGTAGTCCCTCTCGTCGGAGTTCTGACAAACGTAATAGAAACGAATGTGTGGGACGATCAAATCGTTTACGATGTAAATAACGTTGCATCGACAACATTGATTAGCTGGAAAATTATTTAATCGAGTTTCAAAAGTTACCTACGTGACCTAATTCAACGTCTTAAACACGACGTTTCTAAAATTCTAAAATCGCCGTTTACAGTAAATCGGAATTTAAGAAAAAATCAATTATAAGTGAAGCCATTTCTAAAAAACGATGTAAGGAACAGATCTATATTATTCAATTAATTCGCCATTGGGATATCCTAGGGTGAACATTTCACACGAGTATTATAATATTTTCAAACATTTTCGGCAAGTGAAACAAAGAGTTGTCTTTGGAATTAGTCGGAAAGAAGGATTTTCATTTTAAGTCGGTCTTTTGATTTGAAAAAATCTACTTTATTATTTAGTCATTTAGTAAGGAAACTTAAAACGTAATGTTTTTTAACGATTATGTAGGAAATCGACAAAAAAAAAATTAAAAAAACCCCTCGCAAATTATTATGGCAAGAGTACCATTTTCTAATTACTTTACATCGAAAGCATAAAAATCACGAGAAACTGTTTCGTACTTTCGAAATATTATGATTTTGAGTTATGGAGTCAAAGCGTTTTATTAATTTGCATATTAGAATCTAGAGATGAGGACGAACCGAGGTGAAATATAATAACTCTAGTGTGCATGTTCATAAAGGAAGATGAAGGAAGTCTTTACACGCACGCATCGAAAACCTAATTTTGATAAAGCTTTATTCATGATAATATTTCGTACGTGTAAATTAAAATTTAGTTTCAAGTCAAGCATAACTACCCGAGATCCATTATTTCATTCGCTCGAATAATCTTTTATATCATTCGTGACGTCGTCGTAATCATTAAGAAGTCTCTACTTAATATTTTTCTTTAAAACATCAATCGATAAAAATATCTAAACGATTTCGGCATTAATAAAAAAATCGATTTTACGTCAGCGGCAAATTTTAACAATTCGTAATCGTTCGTTTCATCGGATTCATAACGTTTTATTTTATAAAAAAAAAAAGCATAAAAGATAATTTTCGAGAGACGCGCGATAAAAAATTTTTATACTTTTTGTAATGAAATTCGTGTAGGTACACTACTTGACAATTATTTGAATTCGGTCGTTTTCATTTAAGAAGGATCTAACCAGAGTTAGAATCGTATATAAAATCATATTATGCTTTACACGTTTCAGAGTTAATAGATCGTCGTCGTTAAACTTTATCAGAAACTTTCTAGAAATCGGTAAAAATTACATCAGTTCGTGTCACATCGTCATCAAAAGAGAATCCAATATCGATTGTTCGAAAATACATAAATCAGTAGTTGTACAACACGCCCCGAGACCGAAAGACGTGTTTTTTATTCGTTTAAATATTATGGCGCGAGGGTATTAATAATATTAATTGCTAACGAGTTTAGAAAATATAGTTTAGGTATAATAGAAATTTTCGATACCGGTCGGTAATTAATTACCGAATTTTTATCAGTTTTTACGAATCGACGAAATAAAAGAGTTTTATCCATATATCTGGGAAACAGACTGATGCGTTAAAAGTTATCAAAAAAATCAATAACTGGTGTTCGAACGCGTACTTTTTTTCAAAATATCGTGAAAATTCCATTAGTCCCGCCCAGTTTAGGTATTTAGATTAATATTCCATAATTAGTTAAAAGTATCGTTCTTATCCGCATATCAATCGAATTAAAATAGAGTAATTAATATTACTTACATTTCAAATTGCAGTATTGTCTTCGTCTACTTCTTAATTTGGATAAGGCAATATCGATTGAGATGATTGTAAATTCAATTTTTCTAAAAACATCCAAAAAAAAAAACATTTAAGAACAATATTATTTTCACCGAGCGTTGTGCATTATAATAAATATACAACAGTATTTTAATTTTGCAAACTTAAATATTTACGTTTATACTTGTTGAGACAAATTCAAACTCGTATGAGACTGAATATCGCGCAATGATTTGTACGCACTGTGATTGGGTTTTGTTTTTCGTTTTTATATTCAACCACAATAATTCTTTACTGCACGTGTTCGATATCTGTAATATAGGAATAAAAGTGTTAATTGTGTGCGATTTATAATATATATATATAAATAAAAGTGATTTAAAACATAGTTTGTATCGCCCGGGCGAAACACGCAGACCGCTCTAAAGCTCTGCCTAGTAATTTACAATAGATATTATGCGCAATCACTGGAATTCCGATTATCTACAATATCCTTACGAGATAATAATATATTATATTATATAGTCTCGGTGTGTATAGATCGATCGGAACAATGGTATTATAATAATTATTCGTTCGGAATTTGAAAAATGTAAATTAGATACGGTCAAACCTAGTAGTAGTATAATATTAGCATTGTCTATTATTTTCTACACGCCAACTGGAGTCGAATCGAGGAAAATTTAGAAGCGACAGTTATTAATTAGTAAAAATTTTTTTTATTATTCGACTTTGTGTTTACGGTAGATCGTAATGACCTGTAGTGAAATTAATGTTACGTCGGGGGTATATGGAACAGATCGATTACACGCCGTTAAAGTATAATCACTAAATATCTCCTCTGTTCGGACCGATTCGGAATGTAAGCCGAGCTAACAATAAAATATCGTACGTGTAGTTTTGATAATGCGAAAATAAAAGTCCAATATTAATGAGTTGGAGTTTAAACCACAGCACACCACCACGTAAACGAATTGTCTGTACATTTCTATCGCATCAGTTAAAACGCGAGATCGCCGAGAACTAATTCTGACCGGTAAAGTATTTATTATTTAACCAAGGTAAAAACTAAAAGTTTAATTTGATAATGAGCCGAGCACGTACACGACAGTTCAACTGTCCGAGGACAATATTATTGATCGTCATTATAAAATATTATAATTTTACCTTTTTTTTTCTCTTTCGTAAATTTTTTTTTTTTATTGTTTTTCTCATGACTTTCCCCGATTGTTATGTATTTGAATAAAATCCTTTCTGAAATATTATGTTTATTTGAGTAAAAAAAAAAAAAAAAACAAAAACGATTCAAACGTTAAGTAAAAAACTAAACTTATCGGATGATTCGCAAGGACGCGGATTTCCAATCTTTTAAACTCGAACGTTTTTTTTTTTTCTTTTTCATACGCACACAATATCTTACGTGTTTTATAATAATTTACCAGTGTACGTTGTGCGAGTTCCATCGACGACGACGACGCGACGGTCGCGATTTTCCGGCGGTTGCACGCCGCCTGTAGAGAATTATGCCGAGAGCAAACCATTGTTCCGCGTGTCTCCGTGAACGTTTCCGAACTTTCGTTTTCGAGACGTTAGTTTTTCGCTAATTACTCAAACGAGAACGAGTTACGAATCGGTATGCGAGGTAGGCATGCATGCACTACTGTCGTGACAACAATCGTCTACCGAGTCGTTCGTCTTCGCTCGGAAACATTTCGAGCCGACTTCGAGCGACCGCGAAACCGAAAAAAAAAAAAAAAAACTACCGCAATTGTCAACCATTTATATTAGCTAGCGACGACCACCAGACCCGAAGAGAGGACGAAATTCCGCCGCTGTCTTTTCTTAATTTGGAAACTCTTGTCGAGGAGTAGAGTTACGCGAACCGACTGGAATTTAATATCGTTCGACGTGACGCACAGTGTCGCGCACCACCGCGCGCGTCGTTCATAGACGTGTAGGTAGCCGAACCAATGGTTCGACGACATCCGGCGGGGCGGCGTTTTGACTTTTCCGGGGGGTAGTTTTTAGGTTTAATACGTTGTGGATCAACCCGTAGAGAAATGCCGTCGAGGAATTTAATCGAGACGCGACATCTATCGGGTCACTCTTTAAGTACGACTATAGTGATCATGATTTGTTTATGCGGTTCGTTATGACGAATTCGTTCTCGCGATTTTCGTGTGCTATTACGATTTCCGATCGCTAACGAATTTCTCTCTCGAATAACGATCGCACTACCAAGTAGAAGTTCCAAGTCCAGACGGAAGAAAAACGGTTCGGCTTATCGATCGCGGCAAACGTATTTCCACTGAGCGCGCGATAAAAATTTCGATGGAATTTGGTTTTTTCTCGTGACAATTGTTTTCTCCGCAGTCTACGTTTTCCGTTTATATCGTCGACTGCAGAAACTCCAACGATTTCAAACACTTATTCGAGTGTTTTTTAACGTACATAACACCAACCTGTTCGGCGGAGCCCGATATCTTTTCGAAGAAATAAACAAATAACAATTATTATTGAACCTACGCTTTAGGTGTGTATTTCAATGTCTACACGCACGTTTTATATATAGTTACCGGCGGCGCTATAGTCCGGAAATCTATGCAAACAGTGGCCGTCCGTTTGGCGAGAGAAGAAACCCAAGGTAAATTCATTCGAGTACATTCCATTAATTACTTTGAACGTTTGTTGACTTTATTAACATTAAATTTCCGAAATAGGCATTCCACCACCACGTCAGTCGCCGTCGTCGTCTCTGCATGGCGAATGTGTATGTACACACGTCCTTTTTCCAGTACGATCGCGTCTCTGTAAACAAACAAAACGTACCGCCGATGATCAATTATTAAATAATTAAAAATAAATAGACTAGCATGCGAACAAACCATTAGGACGCGCTATTTTCAAAAAGGTTTCAGTCTTCGTTCGTCGGCTGTCAGATTTGTCAAAGTAAAGTTCGACCGAGAAAATATTTCGTCTCACTACCGAGTTTACTGTAGGTTTTAATGACGGCCGTGAAATTAGCGTTATCGAATAAAATATAATCATGTTCGAGTTTTAGATATTATGTTTAAATGAAGACTGGTATGAAACCGTTCGCGTCCGACGCCGTTTGATGATCGTCGCAGCCGCTCTGTCGCTCGACAGCCTGAATTTAATATTATATATAATTAGTATGTATACATATTTTTTCAATCAATTCGAATCGATACGACCCGTCGATGCGTTTGGAAACAGCAATAACAGAATATTCACATGAAACGTTTAGAATATAGTCAAACGATTATTTTTATATCGTACTTTTAGGCGCCTTTCCACGTAAATACCCCAACACTGACGTCAAACGTTCGATATTCGTTTCGAACAAAACACGATTATCGCCGCATGGTAAATTTGCTGTTCGTTTTTTTTTTTTTTCCGTTTCAAAAGTTAATTGCTGCAAATATTATACTCTCGATTGAAACGTACGGCGAATAACCATAATAGAGTACGGGTTTTGGGTGGCATTTGTTTTTTTTTTCTCCTACCGGTTCAAATCACAATTTTACATCAACAATAAATATGATTTATGCAACGTGGAATAAACGAGAAAAAATACATGTACAAATGTATTTTGCTTTTTATTGATTTTTCGGGCATAATAATGGGCATTATGCTTCTTTTTTTTTAATGTATTCTTATGTGTCTTTTATCAATTTTAGTGTAGGAATAAATTATCCGAAGAAAAAAAAAACACCCTGGAAAATATTTTTTCTTTTATGACTCGAAAAAGGTAGTATTTTTTAGGTAAACGGCCATTTTAACGGGCAGGTAAACGTGCAGTAGATTTATACATGATATTGTTTCGTGCATTATTTTTAACGATTTCTGAAAATTAAAATGGGATAATTACCAAAAATAATGGAGTATAATAGTAACAACAATGTACTTGATAAAAATGTTTATATATAACTACCGTTTTATTGATTTTTAGAATAATTTTTAGTGTTTTATTATATTTTATATATATATATATATATATTATTATGGTTGGGAAATAAATACACCTGCCTGCGAAACGTATACCATATAGATTGTCTGTAACGTCATGATAAATAATATTATTTTTTAAAAGGCAGAATAAACAGAACGTTTCGAAAACAATCAACAACAATGAAAATTGCGGGTAGGTTTGAATTGTCGTCTCGTTTTCAAAAGCACGGCGTACTCTTCGGGGCGAATACTATAATGCGTGCGTATTTACCTTTTATAAATAGATTAAATTTTTTATTGTGTTTTTTCGCACGAAAATCGTGTTCGAACGTAGTTCTAGAATAATTACATCCCAAATCGTTGTAGTGAAATGTTGTATGTCAAAGTAGATTTGAGCGCTAAAATCACTAATAATCACTAACCACCGCCGCTGGTCCGTCGATTTTCAGCCATTCGTCGCGTTTTGAATTCATACATACGATAGACGAGTATGACATCATTGATCGTCTCCACAGCGTTTCAAAATATTTACAAAAACATCATTTTCGTTCCCGTCGATTGTTATGCGTAAAGATCGCATTGTCGAGCGCCTCAAACATCTATAACCGATTGTTTAAACGCGAATTCGCGTCGAGTTAAAATATCTATGACGGATTTTCAATCTTCACCTTTGTATTATATAATATGTATTCCTAAACTTTGTATATTGTGTCGAAATAAAAAAACCTAATCGTTATTTCGTCCGTCGCAGTAAACGTACACACTCGTAAGTAGATTTGTTTCGATCGCCAAGACTCAAATGGTATTGTTGCGGTTCTATTCGTCATGAAAAATAATGTGCCAAAGGGGAGAACCAAATCCGATTTAACGGCATATACAAAAAAAAACTTGGCGAACACAGCACGCCCATAATTAACGCGCGCCACTATATTTATATTCCAAATATTGTAAAATCGTCGTGTTTTATACGTCGCGTTCAAAGTGTGGTTGTAAGTCTAACGTAGCCGCACGAGTGCAGGGGAAAAGAAAAAAGAAAAACGAACAAAACGTATTTACGGTAGACAAATATAGAAGAAAAAAGTAAATAAAAAATACACCGAGCGACAAAACTGCACAACTCGAACGGAAAAAAAGAAAAGAAAACGTTCAATCATAAATCTATATTTACATCGAGCCGACGACAATGTTAAGAAATGTAGAAATTAATGAAGAAGACCGTCCGTCCGTCCGTTTAATTGAAAAGACGGCGTATATACAAAGTGACCTATTTCATGATTAATTTTCTTAGTTATTAATAAGTATAATTATTCTTTATTTTTTTTTTTTTTAAGTTTAATTAGATTATGTCGATATAATATAAACAATACGAGCGCGCCCGAGTTATCGTTATTATTATTATTGTTATGTTTTTCAATTATTTAAAAAGTATAGTAGAATCAAAAAAAAAAAAAAAAAAAACCATCATTACTCATTTTCGTCCGTTTGACCACAATGATAATCAGACGATAATTTCACAACGAACGCGGTGCTGGTGTGTTTTATTTTTTTCCATTCGGTTTTATAAATTTATCGAAAATATCTTTTACGCTTTTAGTTTTCCTATCCGCGTGTAAACACTGAAAAACGGTAGATACGCGTGAATACAATTCAATTGTGTTATCTGGTGAAAAGTTACGGAACACGTTTCCCCCCCCCTTCCCCGGGTAACACGGTTTAAATTTATCATTTCTTATTTAATTAGTGAAATTACGCAGGGGCAAAGCAATCCTATACAAAACACACACACACAACATTTATTACGTTTCAAAGTAATATTATACAAGTTTTTAAAAAACTAAATGTAAATTTAAACAAATACGGCGCAACGATATTCATTCGCCCCGCGATATTACCGTTTGTTACATTGTTAAAGCGAAATTATTTTAATTAAAAAAAAAAAAAGGAAAAAAAAACTTTTTATCCCGTTTTATTCGGTTTTATAATTTATACGATGTAATTAGTCACTTCGATAAATTACATTTTACACAATCAAACGGTTTTATTATTTATTTTTTGTTGTTTTGTTATATTTCGCTAGTCAAAGGTTAAAATTTGAACTCTCGATCTCAATTACAACTCGATATTATAACGCGCAATGTAAAACAATCGGCCGCGCTATTCCGGAAAGTCAAAAACAAATAACGTTCGTAAAACACACGTCCGGCCCATCTAATTTCGTAAAATATTTTCACTCCTACCAAGTGTGTTTAACCTTTCTAAACATTTACACTCGGTCACGTGTAATACGACCGTCGAGAACGGCTCGTTTTTCTTTCGAATGAAAACGTCCCATCTCGTTCGACAATAATATATCGGACGCCCAGTTTTACGGTTTTAACGATATCATAGCGACGTGTAATTACAGTTAAAATTTAATCAGACGAAACCTCACGTTTTACCTGTTTTACTCAATTAATTCGACGACATTTGAATGCTATTTGAAATACATTTTAAATACGAGATGAAATTTAACGATATCATTTTTACGTTTCGCGTACACTTGGAATTACACGATTTAAATCGGGATTTTAAACAAACCCTCTTAATAAAGATAGATATCCCAACGAATAGTGTTATTTTTAATTTTTATCAAACACCAGCCCAACCATTAATCGAAGAAATGTTAAAAAAAAAAAAATGAAAAGCAACGAAATCGACGGTAATTTCACAGTTATAAACGCTTTTTGATCTAAGGTTTCGAAACAATTTTTCAAAGGTCATAAATTATAATTATGTCTTGGGTGTCAAATGCATAAAAAAAAAAAAAATGAAATAATGAAAAAAAAATAAAGTAAAATCTTTCGAAATAAAAAAAAAAGAAAACCGTTGGACCAAAAGGGTATTTACTTTTAATATTATTCACGAGTGTGATTAATAAACAAACTACTTGTGCGCGTTTTCGGTTTAAATGTTCATAAAAGTTATAGACAAAGAATCGTTAAACTGAAAACGGTAAAAACACACATAAAATTCGTCTCACCACGCTCTAAATGTATCCAATTAAAATGTCGTTAAGCTTTATTCATGACCGTGTTTTTTATCAGTCCATAAAATTTGAAAACATCTTATGCAACGCTATATTAACCAAAGTTTCGTCGTACGAGAGTTTATTTTAATGTCATTGAATACGTCTGGTTTTAAATTCAGGACGATAAACGAACTCGGATAAACACTACAAGTAAAATTAATGACCTATTCACACTCGTTTTTCTTCGTTGTGTTTTTCAGATTTAGAATGCTCCAAAGAATGTAGTATCGGTTTCGCAATAATATTTTTCTCCTTCTTTTTTAACGATTATAAAAATGTCTTGGAGTAATTTTAGTGTAAAACATTTTCCGTGTAAATTTCTATAGAAAACCATTGTATTTTATATTCATAAAATAATGTGAAAAATTAATTAAATTATTACTAAAAAAAAAAAATAAAAGTTTATGACATCCGTTTTTAAGGAAATCCTAATATCAGTTCGTTTGTTATGATTCAGAGCATAATAATCCTAGAGACTTAAAATTCCCAAAGATAATTTATTCTAGTTACATTTTTATTCGCGTCGCAGTATAGTTTAAAAAGTTTAAAATTTTATATTCTAAAAAAAGCTGATTTATATGTTAATTTGATTATAGTTTTCGTTTTAATGAAAATCATATTTAATGAATTTTAATTTTAGACACGGTTTTCCTTCGTCCGAGAATTATCGAAGCCTTAGAATAAGTAATAGTAAATTTTAATAAATAATTCAATCGTTTATATTATATACTCGTATATATATATATATATATATATATTTAATCCTGTGAAAGTTGTTTAGCTATTATTATAATTATTATAAGTTCAATGTTGTTATACTGTACATGAGCCAACCTCGGCGTTTATATCAATAAATAAATAAAATGACATTCGTTTCAGGTGTAACTTTTAAAGGGGCATACTACTAATATATATTCGAATAAAGACCAATATGGGGCGAGGGAGCAGGGGCGGGGGATTCCTTTCATCTCTACCCTTAAATTCCACGACCTGTACAACAGGTTAAAGACGAATCGCGACCGTGCGTCCCGGAGAGTAACGCTTTTCGCGGTCGACCAAAACGACTCTAGGATATCGTTTTCACTAGTACAGTATACCATGACAGGCCGATTTTACAATATTATAATATTACATTATTGCGAGCAAGGCGTTCGCAAAGTTTGGTACGGCCAACGACGCATTACTATATTATCGCGGTGTGTTGTTTGGCATGTTGGTCACGCGTCGGACGTTTATAATATTCTACGAACGCGTTTTATTGATAACCAACGGTCACGTAACGCGTATATAATTGTGGACGTGCGGCAGGAAACGTTTTCTACAGTTTGAAATCGGTGAATTTTATCTCGCGTTTTGCATTTTACCACGGGATCGTTTGCCAGAAGGTTTACGTAGCACACACAACCGCCCGTCGTTTTCAGCGTACAGTTTTTCGACCGTAAAGACGAGATTTGGAATCTCTCGACGGAGAGCGATTATTATTCGCGCGAAAAATCGCACTCCAGAAATACGGTCGCGATTGAAGTTTTTATATTTTCATTTCCACCGAAACGAGTCGTCGCACGCCGCGCGATACACGTTTGCCGGAGCTCGGAATCGCGTCCACTCGTCCGGACGTGACGAATTGTCGTCGCTTTTCAAATCGAACGCGCAAGAGACGGCGTTTTTAAAATTATTATCCGTCTTCGATGGCGTATGAAATTCGCTCTCGCGTATATGACGGAATCTCGTACGAGTGTTTATTGCGCATACCTACACACCGACGAATCGATTGACGAGACGTTGCTTTCCGAAGTCTTATCGGGTGGATAATTCGTTCGGGGACTTACGTATACGTATTTCGTTCAATTACCGGACGACGTTTTTCTCATTTCGCCGAGTAACGGTCACCACCATTGACGTGCGCGATTCGTCGACGGTATATTTTACACGTAGATCACGCAAAAAATCACGATAGCACGGAGTCTATGAAATTAAGTCATATTACGTGTGACCCGTCAGATCACGAGTATAAACCGAAGTAGGGGAGGGGGGGGGTTAGAGAGCGACTGCTCCGTAGAAAATTTAAGAGTGCAACGATGACGATTTTATAAATAAAGAAATCATTATTATCGAATAGCCGAGAAGACAATTGTATACGTTTTTCGTCGGAATAGTGAAATTTTATCAAGGAATACGACGTGACAATACGAAAATACTACGCGATCTAAAAAACAAAAATTACCAAAACGTATGGGCAAACGCAGTGGCGTCGTGTGCCCCCCCCCCCTCCGTATTTATAAGTAAATATCGAATTTCGCCAGACAACCACGTTTAACTACACCTCACGTTAAGGATCTATCCTCCTGTTCACCACCCTGTTCATCACCCCGTACGTGGGCGGCTCCCGGAGTAGCTTTCGGCCGGCTCGACGTGATCGGACGTCTTATTTTTCCGCTACTTTTTCGAGTATACCTCAAAATTATTATTTTCTCTCCGGACGGCGACGCGACGATACACGCGCATCGTTCAATCGTCGTGCGCGAATTCGTATATCATTCGCTCGGATTCGTTTAGCATTCGTACAACATACGCGCGTATAGCCGTAGGTCTCGGAATATAATTTCACCCACTGCGGCTAGTCTACTGCGGCCCTTATTTATTCTCACACAATCGGCAGATCGAGAAATTCGATACGAATATCTCGACTCGTATTCGGAAAGCAAGAAAATAAATTTTCGTGCTTTAGCCCCCGACGGTCTTTACGTCAAAACTAATCCATTAGGATTCACTGCACAAATCTACAATCGTCCCCGCAACCATTAATATTAACCGTAATATAATACATATATATTAAACGCGCGCACACGCACAAACATAACCTACGAATATTATATTAAATTCTGTGATGAATAACAACAAACTCCGATATCAAGATGCCACGCGATGTTGCGTTCAATCTAATTCGGTTCGTTCGGAACATTATATCGTCGACCGATGTTTTTCATTAGGCTTAATGCGCGTAATGATAATAATAAATAAGGTTTTGGATCCGTACGGGAAAATTCATCGTTTTTTTCCCACAACGAAACGTGGCTTTCTTAGAACAAAATTTGAACAACGTCTAGATACCAACGAGAGCTCGATTTTGGAATTTTTATTTAACATTTTTTTTTTTATTTAAAAAATAATTTCTACGTATGAAAACTTTTTACTCGTCCTATTCAATTTCATGTTTATTCAACTCTTTTCAATATTTTTACTTTTATTTATACGGACGTCAAACATATTACATCCTCCTACAGTTACACTACTGTTTGAAATTTGTTACGATTAGAAACTGTGCGACGATTATTGAGATATCAATATACCAAATGGCATTTTTCTGGGCTCATAGAGAGTTTAGTGTATTCTACGATG
Organism: Drepanosiphum platanoidis; assembly: GCA_948098885.1. Classification (NCBI taxonomy): domain Eukaryota; kingdom Metazoa; phylum Arthropoda; class Insecta; order Hemiptera; family Aphididae; genus Drepanosiphum; species Drepanosiphum platanoidis. Next base: position 11,186,344 of record OX402530.1, on the reverse strand, counting down.
CGTTTTTTGAGATTTTAAATGTGTTTTCGGTGCATTAAATATAAATGCTTGGAAACAACAATAACACCGACCATATCATTATACTCGGACGTTTGGAACCTATCGGTTTCTTTTTTTTAATCGATGGGCAACGTATATAATATATTTTCTATATATGTGTGCGTGTGTAGACGTAAATCGCGGTGTTTTAACTCGTGGCGTACAACATAATGATACCAGACTCTGCCGTGTCGAGCTTCTGCGTAAACAATTCAACGAAAATCACGACCCAAACACACACTATAATGTATACTTTAAAACGACATCCAGCCGAAGATATAAATCCACCGCGCGGCGGATTTGCAGCGAACTCGATTTACTCGACAAATTACGCGTACATAAGCCAATGCGTAAATCTTCAAAATAACGCGACGCCGCCCGCGGCGTAATTACTATCTATTGTTCTATACGGGACAAAGCGAGACGACATTTTTTTTTACCCGAAAACGATACCGACGCGACGGTTTCGATTTAAATATCGCGTGCGGCAAACCGAAAACGAGAGGGGACATTATTTTTCCCGATCCGCGGTGGAAATCTAACGACGCGGTACGTGTGCTTTTCAAAGAGCGAATAGACCGTGTGTAACCGCCCCGACAACCTAACGGATTAAGAGCCTAAACTGTGTTTTTAACAAGGGCGAAATAATCAATGAGCTTTCTGCAGTCTTTACGGACGCGAAAAAATAAAATTAAAAAAATGCAATACGATACGAATCGATTAGAGCGTCTCCGCGCGCTGTATGTTTTCGCGATAAAAGTGTAATATCAGAAGGCAATTATAATATTGAAGTTATGCATAAGCAAATCGCCGTAGCTACACTTTCGATGTTAATTGTTCAAGCGTATATTAATTATAATGAAATGCACGCTACACAGCGGTGATAATGTGGTATCGATATACGTATTTTAATTGCATAAAACAACGATAATAACAACAACAACAACATTTGTACGACGCGCCTGATGAAATAAAATAAAAAACCAAATAAACGTGTCGACGAAATGGTTCTCAAACCGTCCCCAACTAATAAAAGCGATGATAATTGAACGGATCTTTTTACTTATTTACTCGTCACGGTGTATTAGAACAATAATAATTATTTCTCGATTCAATCGCGACGACTGGATTTAATTTGTACGCGATATAAACGCGTACAATATTATTCGTATAGTGGCGCTAAACTTTTAAAATTATTAAAACGTACTCGGCCAATTCAAAAGTTACGAAATTCAAACGTATTCAGTACTGTTTTCGCGGAATTTAATGAATAGAAGATAGACGACGTGAAACAGATTAAATATTGTAAACACTACAATTCATTGTCAACGTGTATTCATTGAGTGGGGAAGATATTTTTAATTTGAACGTTCAAACTCGATTAGAACTATTTAAAATGTAATCGATTTTAACCGTAGCCACTTGTATTTCAAAACCACAACTATAAATAACCAATTATATAATTTATATAATAAAATTATTATTTTTAATAGGTACATATTTTTTGTTTAGTGATTACTGATTATTAATAATGATAATAATAATTTTATGATTTTAAGTCGCAGAGTAATTTATTGCGAAAGGCCTACACGCACGACTTTTAAATTAAATTTATTTTATAATGTCTTTTGGTTTTCAACAACTACTTTTACCATTCAATTTGTTTTTATATCGTAAAGACTTAATCATAATTTTTCTTTTTTTAGTAAAATATATTTTTATTTTTTTTTTCAAGTAATATATATTTTTCTTTTATGTAAATTAAATGTACTTGCACAAACTTGATGTGCTTAAAAAAAATTAAAAAAATAATACTTTTTAAAACTATTGAAGCCTAAAAATAAAACATTTACTCGTGAAATTAGGAATAATGCATAATATTATAGTGGGAAAAGTACATTTTCTGAAACGATAGAGCTCACGAGTTGTATTATTTATTTGTACGCAAAAACAGGTTACACTGTAAGATGAAATCTCATTAAATAAAGATTAGGTATCAACTTGTAGGTAACGTTACGGTTATTTAAAGTATAGTCGACATTGCGGTATTGAAATTGTCCAATAAACATTATTTATACGAAATGTAAGCCGAAGAAAGTATTTTTACTAGATAGGTCCCAAAAAGCGCTAAAATTATACCGTTCGTTATAAAATAAAATTGCGTAAGCTATAACAGTGATTTAACAGTCTTGTAAGATGATTTTCAAGCGATGAAAAATAGATTATTGAATACACTTTTTTTAACATTTTATTTGATTGATTAAAACTGATAAATAGAAGATTTTAGTAACGGTATTGTAGTAAAAAAAAAAAAGAAAAACGAAATAGGTATATCATATACAATATAATTAAACTTAAATTTAAAAAATTGGCTAACGAAAACTATTTGAAGTACGGAGTTATCAACTCACTTGCGCAGACATCAATTCACCCGAAGTTTACCTTAATTCAGCGATACAAGTTGTGCGCAGTTAAACACGGTTATATTTGTTTATCCGTAACACCATTAGAGTTAGATTTTAATAATTATAGTGCGCGTGCACAATCGTTACCGTGTTGGAATAGGCCCTAAACTCCCATATAGGTATACATTTTAGTTGTAATCTCGGAAACGCGTGTCGTATAGTTTTTAATTATTATTGCATTTTTTCATTCGTCTGCAACTAGTAAAACAATTCGGTACGTAAACATTGGTGTAAACGCAGAGGGAAAAGGGGCGAGAAAAATCCACCATCATATTTATGGAAATGAAAAAAAAGCCAGCGCCCACTTATAGTCGATAAACAAATCGATGGAATTATGCTCGTGTAATCGGTAATTATTTTTATTTTATTACAGTAGTACAGTATACGTTTTACTCGGAAAATATAACGTTATAACTGGGGCACAGATATGAAACATAACAGCCGGTATCGAAATAAAAGAAAATATATTAACACGACTGAAAAAAGCAAAATAAAATTTAATTTTCTAATCCCTTCGTATGTGAAACGAGTTTTAACGCTCGAAAAACATTGTGTTTTAGAAACGAATTCTTTTCAAATGTTATTTTATATTCCGTCGCTGGAATCGTAACGATATGTTTGAAAACAATTATGGAAAAACATCAGCTAGGTCACCTACACAAGTGTATGTTCCGTGTTAATTATTTAGTATTAAAATAAATTTGCTTGTACATAACATACAATGTGACGAAACCGTATCAAACTATAATAATATTATAGCGTATTATTCTAGTGAGGGTTTAATTTTTTATTTTTTCAGCTCATTTTGGCGAAAATCCATAGCTTTAACGATGAAAATAATATTTTAATAAAACTTTATACTAGTCTTATGTTTCGATAGTCACGTTTATGGCCACATCTCATTATAATATTATTAATTGGTTATTAGACTTTACGTTGGTCAAAAGGTAAAGTTTCGTCGGAACTCAAACGAACCGTGGCATTTTAATTGCTTATACAAATGACTGGTGGTAAAATTGATAACCATGTCGAATATAATAACAGACTAATCGAGTTAAACGAGGGCGAAAGAAAGAAAGAAAAAAACGTTTTAAAAACGAAACTCGCCGAAAGACGCGCGTAAATAAAATAATATTCCGAGAACGCGCGCGTCTAGTCGATAAACGACCGAAATAAGTACGAGAAGTATCGTGGGTCCGCCGTTTGCGCCGACATGTAAATATGGATTTAACTGTCCGAAACCCAAGCACGTGTCGCGCACATCGATGATTACCGTGTCTGACCGGCATATTTTACAACGCTTTTATTTATTTTCCACAATGTCACCGACGGCGGCAACATCCTTCCGGGATAACGATTTAAACCGGCTTTCGCGCGACATTCCGCGACTCGTCAAACAAACGAAACGCAGACGAGAATAGAAATTTAGTTCGTTTTAACTGTGGGGGGGGGGGAGGGGCAAATCGTATTTCATATTCGTCTCGAGAAATCGAGCGGGATAAGTGTAAAAACAAAGTCCGTCGTAGGTGTACTCGTGCGGCCACGGTGAAAAATGTACGGACTAGAAAACGTGTTATTTCACATTATCGTACTAATATCGATGATGAGTTATTATTCGGAACAATTTCGCTCTGACACGGCTGTCTACCGGTCGCGGGTAGCGAATTCAATGAAATCGGTTTGGATTTATTTCGAAAAACGGGACACCCGCCAGCGGGTCGTAGGGGGGAAATATCAAGCCGGCTGGTGATAAATTATCAGAATACGGTGAGGTAATTATTCAAAAAACGCCGATTCGATGCACTTGGAGATAGCTTGTGAATTTCATCTAACGTAGGCATTAGTTTTAAGAACAGTCTAATCAATTATCAACGAAATGAGATTCGTGACTCGGAATAAAACAGTCGGCGGTCACGCGCACACACGTACCGTGTAGTGTTGTACGAAAATGTAATTTAAAATAATTTTATTTACACATTACGTACAAAGAAAACTGAATTGGGTGCGCTAACTGCAGGGATTAAAAACATTAAAAACGGAAAAACCGTAAAACCGTTAAACAAAACAAAAACCAAAAGGAAATTATACTATAACGAAAGCCGTATACAATGACACATGAAACGGAGGGAAAAAACCAAACAATATCAAAAAGAAAAAACCGTAATATTTGATTAAAAAAAGAAAATAAAATAACGTTAAAATATTTCAATTAGATATGTTTTATTTGTAAAAATTCGGAAACAAATTTGTTTTTTAGTGTAATTAATTTATAATATTTTCGACCAAATTTATTTTAAAATAATTCGCGACTCGAAATAAGTTCAATAATTCAATATTTCAATGTTTTTCTAGGTCTTGGGGGAGCTAAATGGTTATGATTGTTATTTTTCGATTGTCGTTATCGTAAGGTACACGTCTATTTTTAGTCCATTGTGCGAATTGTTTTTGGTTATTATTAATGTAGCGTTCGAAATATATCATAAAAGAAAAATTAATCGGCGATAGTATAACGTTTTGAAGAATATAAATTTAAGTTAAAATCACAATTAAGTTAGTTATTACAGAAATGAGATGTAGAATAATTTGACGTTTTTAACAAAATCAAACCATTCGAGGACCTCCTCTAGTTTTTATTATAATATCTAGCCCTGCCAGCAGGCAATGGTTCGGTAGCCACATTTTTTAATCATTTTTACGCGTCTCTCCCGCAAGTTAATATTTGTGTTGCGCGATTTTATTCTAAAAATTAAATTCGTAAACGTAATGAGGTATTTATTACCCAGGTCGACCGTATCTTTTGGTCGCCGACGTAAACACCCCCGCGATCTCGTCTACTATGCATTCGTTTTTATTTGTTTAAAATATTTTATCATGAATATTATTTTTTAATATTATGATTTTTTTTTTTTTTATAGTAAATTACATTTTAATCGATATAGTTTTGTACAAAATTCAAAATATTTTATGCGCGCGTAACATAATACGATATTCTGTTTGTTTTATATGGTTGATCACAATATTTTAATATCAAAATGTTTTATTGGAATTTGCAGGTAACCCTTTCCATTAAAATATCGAGCCTACCCGGAAAAAATTCATGACATGCCTGACATGATGTTTGATATTTTAAAACAAAATCAACGCGCGCATAGAATTTGTAAATCGAAACGAAAACGGTATAGGAAAAACATTTTTTTTTAAAATTTTTACTAAGTAAATTAGGACGATTAATGTACCCAAAAATATACTGTCGGTAGTGTGGGCGCCTCTCGAAATCAGGTACGCGCGCGCTAGCGATTGAACTAAAGAATTTTTTTTTACAACTCGTTTTAAAAAAAAAATGAAACTCGTGTAGAGTATATAATATGCTACACCGACCGGTAAATCGTTAGCTACCGCAAAAAAAATAAAAAATAAAAATAAAAACAAAAGTTTGCAGATAAAATTTAATTACGGTCTAATTATTATACTTTCAGCATTACGTCGTGTCGTCGTAGATATAATATATATATTAGGTTATGTTTTTATTTCATTTTATCCACTCACTCTAGTCATAGAGACAAACGAAAATACTGCGGCGGTCGTTAAGGGTAACTTTTTTAAAAATATAAACATTTCTAAATACTCGGCAATAATGCAATCATCGGTCATCAGCAATAGCAATGCATTAAGTAAGTTTTAATTTAAAATAGCGTAATTAATTGGTCGGTAGAATACGCAACTTGTAACGGTTTTTGATGGATGGGGCATTACTCGACGGTCGGTAACGTACTACTCGGATTATCAGGAAAAAAAAAATAATAATAATCCGGTAATTGTATTACCTACGGGGTGCAATCATAACTCGACGACCGGAACGTTTACTAATGACGGCGTCGAACGCGCAGGTTTAGAATTAAATATTTTTATTTTTTAAATTTACGTAAACGGTATCACGAATGCCTATATTTTACCAGTTTATATTTGAAATCGGTTTTATGGAATATTTTTTGTAAGCCGACGCGAATAGAAAAACGCGATTGATAAAATAATATTAATATAACGATCAAACGGGAGAGAAAAAAAAAAAAAAACGAACAACTGATGGGGAAAACGTGTGTATGTAATGCCGCGTTTATATTATGTTTTTCGTTTAACAATAAACGGTTTTTGTGAGATTTATGAAAAATTCGATGTTTAAATCGAGACTTCAAATCGGGACGACCGATCAGCGTGCTCTGCGTTTTATTTTATTTATCGATTTTCAAACGTCCGGCGTGATAATTTAATTATCCGTTATAAAAGTGTAAACATTTCGTTTGAAATACGCGAAATCATGAGTTCGAAATGAATATTAGAACCGAAAAATACGGTGATACGGGCGATGACACGAAAACGCGGCCTCGCGCGTGATTCAGTGGTATACGGCGATCGAAACGCGACGGGAAACGACGCCTTGCGTACAATTTTGCCACAGATAGGCCGGTATTATATTATACACGTCATTCGCACACCGAATCGATACTTTAATGATAATTCATGTACTCCGGCGCCGCTGCGGGCGTTGCGCGTATAGAAATCACCTTTTACGAACTTTTAAATATTTCTCTTTAATATTTAAAATTAAAAAAATTCAAACGTTTTTGTCGAACGAAATAATGAAAAAACCAATCCACAGTTGGAAATGACGTATGAACATTTTATTTTCATAACGATTTTATAATAGCGATAAGAAAAAATCGCGATCTAATATAATAATGAACCCACTGTAATAATAAAATATAATCGATAGTACTCACTCGGTCGGTCTCCCGGTCGGCGGTTGCTGTTGAGGTTCGACGGTGTGACGACCGTCGCCGTCGTCGTAGCGCTCTGGCTTGTGAAATAAATTAACAAAAATCACTCGATAAAAACTATTGAAATTAACACGTTCACTATGTCACTACTCACTACGATTCAATACACGTTGAATATTACGGAAGAAAATAATAATCGAAATATTTACGACCGAAACGAGCTTCCCGGACCGTTGTCGACACTAGACTGATCGTCGGCACGTTCCTGCAAGCCGGTGTACTTTCGAGCGGTAGCTTTGCGCGCGCAGTTCGGCCGTCGTTGGCGGGGCGGGGCGAGCAGCTCGGCTTACATTGGCCCGTGTTTCCCACGCAGTATCGGACAGCACGCAAACACACTCGTTGTTGTTATTACTATTATTGCATAATTATTGCAAAATATTGTTACATCATTGTCGTCATCAAATGATGACATTTATAGATGACACACGATTACATAATAATTGTTACCTGTTTTTAATAATAATTTATTACCTATTAATAAACAAAGTATTAATTCAAAATAATTTATTCAAAA